>BSBK01001164.1:0-1200000 GCA_027943335.1 Chamaecyparis obtusa
TGGGGTGGTAGAGGATTTTTCCTTACACCCACCACACCCGCGACAGTCATAACTGTCGACAACACCATAAGTTTATGCAATAGTTATGCTTTTGACAAAAGCTATGTTGTTGGCGACAACAAGGGGTGTGGCTCGTGCTCCCTTTCCTTCCTTATTTTGTACTTTGTTTAAAATAAAAAAGTTTAGTTTTTATATATATATATATATATATATAATATATATATATATATATATATATATATATATATATATATATATATATATATATATATATATATATATATGATAATAATAAATAAATAAATAAAATATATTTAAATAAATAAATGGTTTTGGATAATAATATATCTCCATATTGCTGGTATCCCAACATGTTGTTTAGGTATCTCTAATTATGCCTCTCTATGTAAAACCAACGATGAAAAGACCTTAGTTGGTAAAAGTGAGAGCATAGGAGTATTTGGTAGAAATCATGAAGTAACTACACAAGATAATGAGGTTGTTGAAATCGATAATGGACTTGTGTTCATCAAAACTAATGGAAGTGGTTGCAATTCTGATTTTTCTTTACAAAGACTTGTTTTAGATTTGAACTTGAATCAATAACATTTGGGTAATTCATTCTCAATTGGTGATAGATTCATTCAAGATGTTAATTTGTTTGAGGAAAGGTATGAAAGTGTGGTTAGTGATACTAAAATGTACATTCAAGAGGTCATATTGGTGTATGTTGAAGATGTATTTTTGGCCATAAATTTGTATACAAGAGCTTCTTCTACATAGTAGGTCTCCTATTGGTTTTCTAAGAAGCTTCGAATCTATAGGTCCTTCACTGATACACATCCCTATTCCATAGAGGGACCTATTTTTATCAACCTATTAATGGATTTATATGAGAAACATCAAGCATTCCCCTAGGTGGGATTTTCCTACTTCAAGTTTTTGTCAATAAAATTTTGGCTTGAGTTTTTTTTTTCAAATATAATTTTTTGGTTTGCTTATCTTAGTTTGTGCCTAGTATCCCCTCCACCCTTCTACAAAGCAGTGCCCTATCTTCTTTCTATATATTTGACTCTGTGCCAAATGGATAAAACACCAATCCTAAATGAAAGATAGTAAGTTCATGGTTTCATCCAAATACCAATATTTATCCCTAGTTAGAACCACTCGTTGCCTAAATTTTGACCCCTATCCAAAAATATTTCTTGCCCTAATATTATTCCATAATTTTTAAGAATCATTCTCTTGAGTTAGATAGCCTTTAGGTGAGTTTAGGAATGCCTCTCGTAACCCCAACATATCTTATAGAACTATCAAAGTATTTTTATGCTTAGCGCCTTGACCTAGTTCCATGTCAAAGGATGCTAATATTCAAAATCCCTCTTTGCACCTTGTTGGATCTTAGTGGTTAAAATAGAAACAAACTTCCATTCAAAGTGTCTAAGTCTTGAGTTCCACACAAATTGTCAAAATGTGACGTGAGTTTCAAAACCCTTGTCAAACTATGACATTCCAAATGGAACCAACAACCTAAACCCAAAAACAATGATGTTTGAGTTGGGGAGGTCAAAATTTTAAATCAATATGGAGTTTCCAAAATGAGAGTTGGATCCCAACATCCCTTCAGGAACTAAAGACAAGGGGCAAAAAAATTGCTAAAAAGGACATAAAGGTGTCTTTTTCAAATTGTCATTTTAAAGTACATGTATCAATGAGTAAAAATAATCAAGTGTAAATTATATGAGGCTAAAGAGGATAACAACACGCCTAGGAGTAGCAACTAATTTTTTTTTATAACTTTTAGAGATCCACGATCAATGCTCAAAGGTACTAGGTGCTTTACAACAACAAAATCGGTTGTGATCCAGTTGTTAAAGGAAACACTTGTATTTTCTCTCATAAGGGAAAAAGTTGTAATGACTATTGGAAATAATGTTGGAGTAAATCAACCAAGTAACAAGCCAAAAAGCGTGAGATTTAAGGTCAAGAAAAGATGCATTTAGTGAAAGGTTCCCTTTGCTTATGCTACAAAATAAAATAAGAAAATGTCAGCTCATCATAGAACAATGTTGTTTGTTCTTGTTTTAATCTCGCTTTTCTCAGACACTCAAATAATCCAAGATTTAAATAAGGTTTTTGGTCATTGAGTTGATCATCTTGGCTCCACAAGGTGTATTTAATTAAAAAAAAAAGGAAATTGTGGAGGAAGAAATTGCAAAAACAAATCTAGAAGGGAAATTTATTGCATTGGATAAAAAATATATATGGTAAGGAGTAAATCTTTACCTGAGATGTTGGATCAGAATCAAGATGATAATAGATTTCCTTCTAATATTGAGGTGCTAATTGTGAGTATACGCAGGAAGGCATAAAATGCCCTCACCTTTTTTGAAAAAAACACAAATTTTGGGAAATCCAACTAGTTTGGAAATTTAAGGATGTGGATAATCTCACTCCTTTATTTTTGGTTAGGATGGAGTCATATAATTTTCCAAATTAATATGAGTTGTGTACTTGTGACATTAATAGTAAGCACAGTCTCACCAAGATTTACAATTTGTTGACCAATAACTATGTGGAGGGTGATGAGTACATGTTTAGTGTTGGTTATTCTAAGGAGTTTTTAAAATGGGCTCACAATCTCCTTGGATATTTAAAATTTTATCATATTGGTGTAAAGGTTAAGATTATTAGTAAATTGGTAGCTTTTATAAATAAAATCCCTACCAAGATCAAAGCTCAACATTGATCTATCCTCATGATAGAGATTAAATTTCTTTGTATTCATAAGAAATTTTGATCCAAGAAGCTCGTGTCATTTTTTTATCAAGGAAGCTACAAAAGAGTGTGTCTAGAGGACATCAAGCTACATATACTACAAGGATTGTTCTGGTTACTCCAATTGCTACTTGACAAAAACTTTTATGGAATTAAATTTCCATATTTGTTATTGTTGTAGACTTTAAATAAAGGTGATGTTAAGCACTAATTATTTTCTTCTGGAAATAATTACACAATTTCTAAGCTCTTGCATCCTTAATTATTCTCAATCCCAAGTAGTCTATGCTACATATTGCCGCAAAGGGATTTTAAAACACTTTAAAGAATATTTGAGGAGAGACCACATCAGAGTTGTTACTAAAACCACCTATGAGGACTGGTTTGGTAGAAAAAATAATTAGGAGTATTTATGTAAAATATATCGCTACATTCAAGCACTTGTAAGTTAGAGGGAGTCCCAAAGGCTCAGTAATAAAGAAAATAATAATCTTTCCAAGAATCAATCATGAAAACTTAAAGGATTCCTAAAGGAGGTCTTTAAATGCACAAAAATAATAAGGAAAAGGGATTGGTTTTTCTAATCTCCCTTGTCCTTAGAGGCATTAGTGTGAATTGATCAGAAGAAGGCATGCACATTTTGTTCTAAGAAGGAGATATGACCATATTTTATTTGGAGAATGTTTTGTTCTATGAGAAAAGGGATTCTTTTTCAACTTTCTGATTTTATTAAGAAAATAAAGAAGTATTTTCTAAATCTTTATGTTTGTTTATATTCAATTTAGATTATAATTTTCCTTTGTGTTTTACAATTTGTGATGAAATGAAATAGGTACAAGAGGGAAATCACTAGGGTGAAATGACAAATTGGGAAGCTCACACCTAAATTGCTTTCATACATTGGAAGGAATATGATTCCATAGGCTCAAGGGAGCTCAAGTGCTGAGGGGATGCAAGTGGGTTTCCTTTTGTTTGATTTGAAAGTGACCATATAAAGTATGAATTGAAAATGTAAGAATGAGAGGAGAAGTTAGATATTTAAGCGTGAAAACAAATCTAAACAATAACTTATTCACAAACATATCTAAAAACCTGGTATTGTGATTGACTTGTGCTTAGAAATGAAAATTATAATAGTAGGTATAAGGCACCTCTAAGGGTCAGGGGTGAATTAGAGGTTATGGGAAATTCCTAATACTAGTCAAGATCAAATTCACTTTTAGTTGAATAAATTTCTCCATCAAACTTTCTTGCCACTATTTTTGCACCAATGCCACTTGTCACCTACACCCACACACACAAAAATGGGAAAATAGTTGTGGAAAGGGGTTTGCCTTGGTCAATACCCTATTTAGGTATCGACCTTGAAATGAATTGAAAGATGATTAAAAAAGGGAAGTGTGCTATTAGTAGAAAAGGATTGATAAAATACAATACCTTCACAAGCCTTCATTTTGTTGAGCCACTTATGAAGATTCTTGAAATTGATCTTTGATGTAGTATTTACTTTGGATCTAGGATATGAAGAACAAGGATTACTTCACCAATGATTGGATCTAGACTTATTTCCTTGTCTTCCATGCTTGAATTAATTTCCTTGTGTGTGGATTACTTGATTTGTTCAATGCTTGCACTTGGATATGATAGGATGGATCTTGAAATCTTGCTTATTCCTTAATTAGATAGAGACGAGATGCCAGAATGAGGGAGGTAACTTTGTATTAATACCTTACTAGACCATTTGGAGCCCAAAACTTTAAGAGAGCCACTTGGGATTAAAAATCCTGCTAAAACCTAGTTGGAAATTGTAATTCAAATCTTCTTGCAAGATACAAAGTATGGGGCAACTTTATAGGCATGGAGTAAGTTAAACTTTCCCTATACTAAAAAACTCGTGCTATACTAGCAATTTTGTGCTCAAATTCAAATCGAGAGTCATTGAGATATTAGGATTCCAAAAATGTACTCAAATTCAATGCTGAACTCAAGAAAAACACAAAAGGCCACCAATAATTAAATAAGGCCGATGTATGCAAGAGGAAATAATATCTCATAAATTATTTTCTCTTACACAAAAATTAAAGACACAACTATGATTAAGGGCTTGCATAGAAATTAAATCCATAGCGGAGCCAAATTTAAATATTTATTTTTAATTGCATATTAAAAGGAAAATGATGCACAAAATCCTTGGACACTAAAATTATTAGAGTTGATGAGTAAACAACCCATAGCTCCCAAGAACACCTGCATGCAAACACCTGTCACAGAAAGAGAGAGAAGCAAGAAGCTAGAGAGGCCTGAATGCATGGATCCATGAAAGAGGAGACATTCTTGATGTGCAAAAACAAAAGTTACAATTCAATAAAATGAATGTTTCTCAATTAAAAAGTTATAAAAACAAAGCAGATCAATCCTTATAAAGGAGATCAAAATCCTTAAAGGGTAAAACCTACGTTGCACAATAATAATTAATAAAGCAATTAATTATTATATGCCTAAAGTTTATCTTAAGTAGAAAGAGGTAATAAGTGACTTAGTAATTAAATAAAATATGATTTAATTAATTCGTAAACACTTTATTACTCTAACACCCCCCCTTAAGATGAAATTTGGGAGAAGCTAAAAACCTAGAAAGAACTACTTAAAGCAAATGGGTCCCGGCAATAAAAGGCCTGATCAGGTACCCAAGTACAAAAGAGTCTCTAAAAATAAGAGAAATAGACAAAACCACATGGGAAAAAATTTGCTCCAAAAAGAGACAAAGACTAGTCTGTAGGACTGAAGAAGCCTCCAAAACTAGGAATGTTCCAGAAAATAGGAACAAGGATGAACATGTACAACATCACTGAAGCCAGAAGCTACAAACTCTGTCAAGAAGTAACTATTGATCTGAAGATCCTCCACCGAAATACGACCAGGTAGAGAAGTTTGTAATCTGCATGGGTGCCCTCAAATGACACTACTCAAATCAGGAGGCAAAAAAAGGCAAACAAGTGAAGTTGAAGATACAAAATATTGTAATCTGCACAAGTGCCCTCAAATGAAACTACTCGAATCGGGAGGCAAATAAAGAAAAACACCTAAACTCAAAGATACAAATGGCATAAAAACACCAAAGTTTGAATAGCTGATCAATCAAAGCTGGAAGAGTGCATCCAAAAATAGGAAAGAGAAGAGTGTCCATATGGTAAATTATCCATCTCATCGGAATGCATAGGTACCTAGCCACTGCATCTACCTAGTACATAAAATCAAATACTGAATACATAGCTCATACTATTGAACCAAGGAAGTAATAGAACCAACAGTAGAAACCCCCCCATAATGATGAAAAGGGAGTAATGACAAGTACACTGAAAAGATCATCCAATATGAACTGCACGATGAAGAAGAATCTGAAACATCGAAGGTGCAAAGAGAGTACAAACACAAATAGACATACCAGAGGCTAATGTCTATGGAAGAACGCTCACATAAAAAAATAGATGAAAAAAAGGCAAACATCAAACCACCTTGACACTTTATAATGGAATGCGAGTACGTCGAGTACGAACATGTGCAAGATCTCATACATGCAATAGAATAGCACTTTACACTAATAAATTTGGCATCGATTTGCGATGGCTATGTGTCGCAATTGAGATAGCCATGTGTTGCAATTGCTATAGTAATAGACGTCGCTATTTTTTAGTCACAAAATATGACGTATTTCCTTTTCCGTCGCAATTACGACTTCAATCCGTCGCTATGAAGCCCCTTCATTGTGACATCAACCCCGTTACAATTCCTTATATTAGCGTCGCAATGGCGACAAATACCATAGTACTTACGGCGCGCTTGTCTGATATTGCGATGGCATTTGGGGCGTCACCAATACAGGAAATCTGTTGTAATTCTATGTGTAACCATCGCAAGTGCGACGTACACCCACCGAAACTATGACGGCTAGAGGCTTGTCGCATGCGCTTGGGAAGCCGCATGTGATCATGTGACAAGCATGAAATCTGTCATAATTCTATGTGCAATCATCGCAAGTACGATGTACACCTAGGTAACTGCGACGACTAGAGGCTTGTCGCATGGTCGCATGCACTTGGGAAGCCACATGCAATCATGCGACAAGCATGAAATCCGTCGTAATTCTATGTGTAATCATTGCAAGTGCGACGTACACCCACCAGAACTGCAACGACATTTGGGCATTGCCAATACAACAAATCCATCGTAATTCTATGCGTATACGTCGCAATGGCGATGAACACCCAAGCAACTGCGATGGCTAGAGGCTTGTCGCATGGTCGCATGCACTTGGGAAGCTGCATGCGATCATACGACAAGCATGAAATCCATCGTAATTCTATGTGTAACCATCGCAAGTGTGATGTACACCCACTGAAACTACAATGACATTTGGGTGTCGCAACTCCTTCCAAAGTCAGACCCAAAAGTAACATGTGAAAATGTATTAAAAGCAAGTTACCAGTTGGGCCAAAACACTCTCCAAAGCATGTAGCATGATTCAAAGCAGAACTCACCATGGCAAGATCATCTCAAGTCTCTTAGCATTTCCTTTGACCTATATTTGGACCCAAACTACTCAAATTAAGTCCCCGCAAATAGTTGAGTTGACCAAAAGCCAACACAGACAGTAGAATAGTGCATGTGACAAAAAATCTACACCTACGAAGCAAACCATCAAAAGATATCTAAACTTAAACATTGCACAAACCATTTGACCAAGTCCACCAAACTGCATAAACTGAAAACCCATTATGGAGCAATGCAAGCCATTCTCCAAGCCTGTCCAAACCATCCTGACAGCCAACATTATGATCATCCAAACAACACATCAAATCTTTGTCAAATAATCAATTGGGGATCTACACACATGATAGTGCAATATTCACAGTAGTCAATCATTATATCCAGAGCCACAAGTAGTCATCTCCTTAAAGCATTCTTCAATAAGATCTTCAAATACTCTTTCCTGCATATTATTGTCTATCATACTTCTGTCTTCCAGATAAGTTACAAACTCCCTCAATCATTATTCAAATCTTCTTCATCAATCGATGTCATAGCCTTAGTTACTTCCTTAGTCATTATTCAAATCTTCTTCATCAAGCAATGCCACAACTTTGGAAACTTCTTCCAATATTCTTCCTTAATCAATGTCACAGACTCAATATAGTCTCAACAACCTTCCATCCTTCCCAAACTGACATTAATGCAACTCCAGAGGTTCACATCAATGACAACACAAATCACAGTGCTAACACCATTTGTTGAAACTTGATACATATCTTTGAGGAAATCATCAGTCTTACCATCCACAAGAATGACTAGTTGTCACCTATCTCTAACCTGTTTGATGATGAGGTATCACTACCATATGATTTTATTGTCTAACCTTTTTGTGCTTAGAAACTATCTAAACATTTTGTGTCCATAGAAATTGACATGATTTATCATGACAAACATGATCCACTCGTATCACAGCTTGCAAAATGATGTAGTGTTCTAAATTATAACTATGAAGTGTATGTTCATAGTAAAAACCACATTTTTAAGAGTGAACTCCTTTAGCCACAGTCAAACCAATCGATATTCCATTTCAATATTTAGCAGATTTATGGTCTGACAATCATTAGACAAAAGAATTAATGTAAATTCTCATTAATATAAGAATCATAAATCAAAAGATTTTCCTTGTGATAATTGTAATTATTATTGGTATGTTTACTTAAAATTTCTAGCAATGGTAATCACACATCAATGACAAATCAAGCAACAAAATTTTCACATATATACAAGGAGCGTGCTTGGTCAAAGATATCAATTTTTATTTTCTGTATGGCAATATGGTTGAGGAAGTTTGTACACAATTTCAACTCTTATGCCTGAGGAAGACTGTAGGTTTTAAGAGAAAATGCTTTATTTTATGTGCAGATTCTTATAAACTCCGTGTTATTCATATAAGACTATTATTTAATGCTAAATTTTTCATGACCTGCAATTTTATATCAAACTTCTTCAATATTTGACATGCCCCAGTTGTCATTACAGCATGGAAAATGCATTCTCTGAAGGCCTCGTTCTAACTGATAAGAGTGGATTAAGTCAGCAAACGCTGTTAGGTGTCTTGGTAGGCTTCTTTATGCATGCTTTTGCAGGGAACCCTATCTTTTATTTTGGTACTTTTGAGCATACTTTTAAGTTCTATTACAACAAATAGGTAGGTCATAACATGCAATGCTAAGGACATTGCAAAGAGGAAAATGGTTTAGGATAGAAAACCAGTGCCATCTTTGCTAACACAATGATTTATGATAGGAATTAGGTGCAATCAGCAATCCTATGTTTAAGTTGAAAGGGCCAGCTATGATTCAACAAAAGTTCCCCCCAACATTTCCATTGAAACATCAACAGAAGGATATGCGTTTAGCACTTGCTCTTGGAGATGATGCTGGAGTATCTATGCCTGTAGCTGCTGCAGCCAATGAGGTATCTTAAGTTTATCTTTTTCTCTTTGTCTATTGGAATGAATTTAAAAGCTATGCTAGCAATTGGCTCAAATCACTTTTACAATATATATATATATATATATATATATATATATATATATATATATATATATATATATATATATATATATATATATATATATATATATATATTGGGTAAGGAGTTCTAGCCTATGGTTTAATCTCAATTGTTTGGTTTTTAAAATTCTTAAGGTTTTCAAGAAGGCCAGAAGCATGGGGCTTGGTGATCATGACTTTTTAGCTGTCTATCAAGCAGTGAAGGAGCCATAAAAGACTTGTAAATCTCATGTGCACATGATGTCATGGATTGTTGGAATCAGACCATCGAATAGTAGAATTACTAGATGACACGTGTGCATACACTTTCTTCAAATATCCCATGTCACATTTTGACGATGGTGGATATGCCATAATTTATTGACTTCAGGGAATCATGCCCTTCAGAGATTTTGAGACAAACAATAATATTATATGTGCTGTATTTTTGCACCTAATTCATCGTGCTCTTTTTAGCTGCATAAAGCTTTCTGAATCATGTCACCACCCAATTAATTGATTTTTTTCCCTTGCAATTTCAAAATAAAGATGAGAAAATATCAGTTCATGAAACATTTATTTATATATTTTTACTTACTAGTTATATTTCTTAGTGGTTACTGACTAATTTATAAATATTTTCTTAGTACAACTAGGTGATTAAGCTTCTCAGTTGTTTAACATTCTATATTATGATGACCATATTCATGAAACCCTCTACATGTGAATCCAAAAGCCTTTCATGGTCTAGGGTTTGAATACTCTCAAGAGTAAGACTTTAAGGGAAGGGAGAGATGAGATATATCTCTACATAGGTCTTGGCATAAACTAGGTGATCTTTCCCATGAAAGGGTCTAGAGACATCAACACTTTCAACGAGTTTTCAATCATCTCAAAAACATAAGGGGGCCGAAATTCTGGAGGGAGAGCATAGAAATGTATCCAAGCCAATATCATAGATGGGATTTATTTTGAGGAATAGATACTAATATACTAGTGCTCGATAAAGATTCCTTCATTCTTAAGAAATAAGGACCTTCACTCGAAATCCATCACAACTATATTCATTAGAAAAAGTTGCAATGAACTATCCTTTATGAATCTCCTATTCTCCTTTATTTTTCCAATTTTTTCTTACCCAATAATATAGATCTTCAAGGGGAGTTTAGACCTCAAGGAATCTACAAATCAAACTCTTGCTATGCAAAGACACAATTTTCCTAAATTCCAAAAAATCAAGATCGATAATTAGAGATTCCTCCATGGTTGGCACACATGTATGTGTTCCCTTTATCATTTGGTCATTTTTCTTCCTTATTGCCACTATGGAGACATCAACTTTCTTCTCCTCCAAGGATGCACCTAATCTATCCAACAAATCTATAATGGAACCACAAAGAGGAGACTAATCCTCTCCAACTTTGGTTCATAATGGAAAAACTAATAAGCAAAAAGATTTGAAGACAAAAAAATAGTAGAAAACCCAACTAAATATTTAAAAGAAACCCTAGCAAATGCTCATTACAATCTAATCGCTAGCAAGAAAATCCACGCAAATCTTGTTACAGTCTAGTTGTCTATGTTAATTCATTGTTAAGGTGGAAAATCTTTCAAATTTTTTGGGATAATGAAAGAGTGTTATATTGGAGGCTCTCATCTTGAAATATGACTATAAATACGATGGGTATATTTTTTTTAAGTTTGTAAGTGAAGTATAGTTAGAAATTGGAAATGCTCTGGCAGATATGTATGTAGTGGAATGTGGAACCCTAGGCTTAGCTCGTGAACTCTGACAGAATTTCTGTAAAGGAATGTAGAACCATAAACACTGCATGTGAACTGTTTGATTGAATTGCTCAAAGAAATATGGCCTCATGACGTGCCATGATCTCTAAATGCACAAGATAGACATATGAAAAGACCAATTAAACTTGCTCTATATTACTATTGTTATGATGGTTATTTCACCATTTCCTCCTGATATGGGACTGAATCCATTCAAATGGAAGGTACAAATGTGGTAAAGATGAAGGAAATGAATGTGTTGGGTTTCCTTACATACAATAATAATGAAGAGTCTATGAAGAATTACTTGGAAAAAGATTTTTCCCTCCGTTCCTCTGCCTCAAACTCTACTTTGAGTCTATGAAGAATTACCTACAAGAAGATGTACCAAGAACCTTAGAGTAGTCACAGGGTATTAGAGTACTATCAGATACAAATCTTCAAAAGACTTCGAAAAGTATAAATTTGACAAAATAGAGAAATATTTAGTATCTTATTGAGCTTCACTTTGTTTCGAGAATAGTTTAATATTCTCTACTAAACAGGGCCAACCACGTGAAGGTGGAAGCTCATTTGGCCCCACCCCCCCTCCCCCTAACATCACTCTACATTCCCTGTTAACATCTAACATTCATTCATTCTTTCAACCATTAATAAAATGTAACATTCAATCAATATCACATGATAACATTCAATCAATATCACATGATAACATTCATTAACACATTATATTCATTAACACGCAACATTCATCAATATTCTGCATTAACACATAATTCATGAACATTCATTAGCACATAATTAAATTCATTGAGACATAAAATTCAGTCATTATCAATTAAGGTATGTAGATGACAATCATTTCTTTTTTTTCTTTTTAATTTTTTTTTCTATGTAAGCTCTACGAGGAGCATCAGTGTTATCATCAATTCCCCCCTCATCAGTTGTTTTGTTCTTTGTTCTTGATGATCTCAAATTCCTATGCTGCTGCAAAGGGGGGTCCTTTGCAATAACAAATAAAAGAGTTAAATTAAAAATATTTTATTATAATTGTTACAAGTATTTAATTATTTTAAAGAACATAACTGTGGCGCTCTTTACCTGATCTGGCCACATCATTTTGTCTGGACTCAACCTCAACATGCTCATGAACACCGACCCCTCGATCCTCTACAGCTGCTATAAAAAATGTTACGTTAATCCAAACACCAATTGCAATTACATATAAAAAATTTAATAGCAAATGTATACCTCCACCACTAGGATGCACATCATGCGAACCATCATCATGCACAAATTGTGTAGAAGGATTGTCAGGATGCATTCCAATATCCTACGCATTGTTATCATTGCTTGCTTAAAACATATATACTCACTTTATATTGGAACTTAACATCAAATAGACTAATTGGTAAAGTATTCAATTTGAAATAAATTTCATTTAGCTTATTTACCTATGGCTCAGATGCATCATTATTAGAACCTTGCGCACTGATTTCATTATTAGAACCTTGCACAAAAATAGGCCACACCGAGTAAATAGATCTCATCTCTCCAAATGGATTGACACCATCCGCTGCCAATGAAAGCCTAAGATTACGAGGTTCTTCTTTGAAGTGTTTCCACTTTTCCTCTATGTGCATAAATTCCAAACCATCCGTAGGGATTCGAATAATGTCATCTTGACTTCTATTGCGTGCATGGTAATCCATAAATTGTGCCAAGCTAGAGAGATCACAATTATACGAGTCAAACATAGTCATGAAAAAGCACATAAATTAGTTATTATATGCAATTAAAAGATGTTTAGGAGAGGTGAGGAATGGACACCACAAGTAAGTATTTTCAAGACTAATTTTTTAATACAAGGTGAAGTTTATAAATTAGTCATAGATTCAGGTACTTGCAGCAATCTAATATCATGGGATGTTGTCAATGCTTTGAAACTGCCTATTCAACACCATCCTAGGCCTTATTATGCTACATGGGTGGAGGAAAATCAAAATTTCATAGTGCATTATCAGACCATGTTAAATTTCTCAATAGGTGGGTACTCTGATCAGATTCTATGTGATGTTGTAAAAATGAATTGTGCACATGTTATCCTAGGAAGATCTTGGCAAGTTTCTAGGAAAGTGTTACATGATTGCTTCACTAACATCTACCAAGTGTGGAGTAATGGAAAAAGGTTTGAGTTGATACCATTGCCTTGCAAGGGAAATGAATCTCTCCTCATAGGAAGAATCAGAGAATTGGATACAGGTCAGACAGGGAAAAGCATAAAGTTGGAACAACAAGTAGTGGAGAATAAAGGACGGAGAATTCTGAATTTTGTGACAGAGATAAGGACAGGATTTAAAGGCGGTGAAGGAGTGTTAGTGGGGGATTGGTACTATCCTATTAGAGGAAATGAAAAAGAGAATGAAAATATGGTGTAGCAGCAGTTGGAAGGACAGCAGGGGTACTGCCCCGAACAGGCAGAAATAAAGACTGTCTAGACAGTCAAGAAAACAACCAAGGCAACAATGGTGACTGCCCCAAGGGCAAGAGTTATGATTTCTAACAAATGTTTGAATGTTTTGCATGCAGGACATCAAAAAAAGAGACACTTTACCTTAGGAGGTTTCATTCCTATGCACCATATGCAGAGATATGGAGGAAAAGAAGCAATTTATGCCAGACACGGTTCTTGGGACAAGAATATCTTTAAAGGTGGTGAAATTGATGCAGGAGCATCATATGCTTGTTAAAGGAACATTGGAGATCCAAGGAATTACAGAGGTCATGGAGCATCTCCTGGATTCAATTGGGAAATCCTTCAACCAATCATGGCACATGGAGGCATTGGAAGTCATGAAATTGCATAATGTCCTGATGGATTTCTATGTTGAAAAAAAGTTGTAATTGCATCTTAGGGTTGCCTAGGGTAGAAAATACATTGGATAGGGTCCTATAGGTTATCATAACCTTACCATGTCATTACATAAATCAGAAGATTCAATAAACTCTTTAAGAGCATAGTTTAGTAGTTTAAAATTTGAAATTTGAATGTTAACGGCTATAAAGCCATTTTGGAAGGAAACTCCATAATTCAAATTTCAAGAAGGATTAGCAAATGAAACCAGTTGGAGATGGTTAAGAGGGGTAGTTACCACGCCCAGGTCTATAAATATGTGTTTGTACGGGCTGGAAGATATAATGGACGTACTGTCTCAGAAAAGTGAATAGAAAAAGCTTGGTTTGAACAACAATTTGAAACATTCTTGGTTTTTCCGCATATCTTTGGATTGGGAATGTATTGTGCTATCTTACCAAACATGTTTTGATGATAATAATCAAGTCTTGAATCCATTTGGTGAGTTTTTTGTTCAATTTTATTCACTGCCTGGCTGTAGCAGATAGTTTTCAAGCAATTTTGTAGTTTTTTTTTCATTAAATCATGCTCATCCCATGAAATGTCCACTATTTCTTCATGGAATGGCACTCTTCTAACATGTAAAAATTCTTCTAACTCTGTAATGAATATCTAACCAGAATATATGGTGGCCACCAACAATAAAAAGGTGAAAACAAGGGTTAAGGATTGAAGGGACAGTCCTATAGAGAGAGATTTGCCTTAAGGAGGGTAGTGTTTGAGTTTTGATTCATGGTTATGATGTTGAAACATTGATGTTTGGACTTGGAATTAGTCAAAGAAGTCGTTACACATGTGAGATTGGTGATACCCTAGGAACAAGGGTTTATAAGGGATGAATTGGGGTTTTTGGGGATGGGAAACCCATAGACTGAAATTGATTGTGTATTTGTCTAATTGAAGGCATTTGATGAGCCTATACAAAGTTTTAAGTCCATACATTAAGTATTGCTATATGTTGCTTTGTAAATGCACTAGTTGTTCCATTGTTAAAGATAGGGTCATTGTGAAGAAACTTTGATTTTTGCCAAAGGAAGCCCATCCAATCTTGAAATATGTTTTATATAAGGATAAAGGGTATTTGAAAATGTTGTTTTTTTAGAGATTCACTTGAGAAAAACAAAAGATATCTGCCAATTTACCTTGCTGCTGTTACAGAAATTGAAAATTGTCATTGACAACATTTTGGTTTGCTATACATTTTTACTTTAGAGGTGTTGAAACTTGAAGGTGATGTTTGGAACATGTTAGATATGCTAAAACAAACCTATTGAAGCCTTGAAACCTCCTAGAGTTGACTATTTGTAGATTTTGCCCATCAGGACCTAGAAGGGTCACTTGGAACACTTCTACAATTTTGCTCATTTTGGGTTGTTTAAAGGGTTCATCATTCTATCCTCTGCATCACTCCCATTTTAGCACAAGCAGAGAGAATGTTGACAAAGGTTGCAAAATTAGGATTTACACCTACCAAGTGTATTTGATTGAAAGTTTCTACAACCTTTTCAACAAATCCATCTTGTGCATATCTTGCAATTGTTGCAGTCCATTCTCTCAAAAAATTTATGTGCCTTGTCTATGCTTTTACATTTTGCATATATGTCTATAATAGAATTTCCAACTATAATATCTCATGAAAACCCCCCTTTCATTATGCTTTGATGGATATCCATACCCTGTTCCAAAGATCCTATTTTGGCACAGACAAGGAGTATGTTGGCAAAGGTTATGGAATAGGCACAAAGTAAGAGGAGTTATAGAATGAATAACTTTGTGAATCTTCCACTGTACTAGACCAACTTTGTGAATCTTCCACCATACTAGACTAGCTCAGTTATCTTCAATAAAAATATTTGTTAAATATGGAGAGGTATCAATCTTAAGGCATCTAACTTAATTTCATTGTGTAATACATAAACCCAACATCTGAAATAGGCACCTTGAGGTTGATGAACTGAGCATTTAACGGATATCTATTTTAAACTTTCAAAGATATCTGCATTAGTTCTTATTTTCACATGTTCCCTTCTTTCTTCTTCCTCCCTGCAGCCTCCTTTCAAATGAGTTTCTCTTCCCTTCTATATCTCATGTTTGAGGGAGTCACAACTTTTCATTTCATGCCTTTTGACTATTCGTTAAAGTTAATTTTATTCTTTTAAATTTTAATTTTAATCTTATTTTTATCCTTTTGTATTTTACTTTATTATTTTTTATAATTAAATCCTATTCAAAGAGGGGACATTATGATGACAATTTGGTAATTTGGGGTGAAATTGCGTAGTTCTTTGAATAACTCCATGTAGGCTAGTCTAGTTGAGGTGTTTAGGCATGCTCAGGAAGGCATTTTGCATCCACTTAAATTTAATCTTTAAAAGTTATTTATAACTCACTTATGAGATCATAGAATCAGATTTCAGAGGCATTTCTCTCATGGTCTATATCAACATTCAGTACTCTCTTCTTCTTGAATTAACATGTTTATTCCACTATCATAATTTTATGAGGATACATCAAAACTCCTCGAGATCCTTGTGAAAACATATATAGTAAGGGCTGTAGAAAAATAAAAACACCAAACCAAATAATAAGCCCCCATAATGTAAAGCCAATATAGGAATTCATGAACTAAATTTAGCGGCTGAATTTGACTATGTTAATTGTCAATGCAAACATCATCTTGTAATTGTTCTATCTAATGTCCTTTTTTTCAAAATGAAGCCTAGTTGAAACCCAAAATGCCCATCATATATTTAAATTCTTTAAGTGGATTTTGGGAATTTTGCACTAAGGAAATGGGATTAAAATTATAATAGAGGGCCTCAAGTAAAGTGAAAATATAAAAGAAGGTCTCTTCTCATTAAATTTTATTTTAAATAATTCCTCTCCAATATCAATCAAAATTCATGAAGGAAATTTGAAGATTTATATCTTTTAGATGAAATTTCTATTTAAAAAAGGCAAAGTGAGGAGGACGCATATTGATCTCTTCCTCCTCACTTTTATTCAGTGGTGATAGCCATTGAAGAAAGGAATGATCTAACCACATTCAAAGTGGCAGAATAGATAAGTTCTTTACAATCTCATGAGAAGTATATGCAATGTTCTACAGAAAGCTTGGTGCAAGCTTTCCAATCTCCTACAAAAATTGAAGAAACTCTCCCACGATTTATATCTTTTGGATGAAATTTCTATTAAAAAAAGGCAAAGTGAGGAGGACGCATATTGATCTCTTCCTCCTCACTTTTATTTAGTGGTGATAGCCATTGAAGAAAGGAATGATCTAACCACATTCAAAGTGGTAGAATAGATAAGTTCTTTACAATCTCATGAGAAGTATATGCAATGTTCTACAAAAAGCTTGGTGCAAGCTTTCCAATCTCCTACAATTGAAGAAACTCTCCAAAGACTCTTCCTTTCCCAAATAAATTCCAAGGAAATTTTAGCTAATAGAGGACATGGTAGAGAACAAGGAATAGGAAGTGGATCACTGAATCATGCAATGCCGGTGTTCTAAACAATATGGACACGAAGGGAAAAAAGATTGACTTGAATAAGTCAAAAGACAATTAATTAAAGTCTTCCAAAGATGCAAAGTACTCTACATTCTTTGCGTGCATTTTGACAAAAGAACACCAAAAGAATGTGTGGTTCCTAAATAGCAGCTATTCAAATCATATGAAAAGTAAATATACCCTCTTTGTCAAATTAGATGATTCATAAGAAGTCTAACTTAAATTTAGTGATGATAAAGAAAATGATGTAATGGGTAAAAGTACCCTTGTAGTGAAGACTAAGCAAGGAGAAATTATTATATTCATGATACTTGTGCCAAAACTAAAACATAATCTTTTGAATATTGGGCAGCTAGTAGCATAAAATTACAAAAGTGTATTTGAAGATAACCACAGCAAGATATTTAATAAATCAGATAAATATCATTTGTAGCAAAGTCTTATATGATAGAGAATATATTATTTCCTCTCCCATTGGTTTCCACTAAGATGCATGCATTCATGGTAATAACAGATGATTCGTGGTTATGGAACCAACAATACGGTCATTTTAAATTTCAAGGATTAAGTTTGCTTCACAAGAAGAATATGGTTAGAGGACTTCCTACAATTCAATCCAAAGAAGAAATTTGTTCAAGGTGTGCACAAGCACCATCATGATAATTTTTCAGTGAACAAATCATGGAGGGCAATATCTCCAATAGAGCTTGTGTGTTGACATTTGTGGTGATATGCAAGAGGAGAAATTGGGTAAGGATATTTATTTTTTAACTTTTATTGATGATTTCCTTGCCACACGTTGGTTTATTTTCTTATGCAGATATCTAAGGCTTTTCAATGCTTCAAGAATTATAAAGCTATGCTTGAAAAGCAAATTGGGTATTATCTCAAAATACTCAAACAGGTAGAGGGGGAGAATTTACTTCCAAAGAGTTTTTTAATTTTGCAACAACTATGTCATAAAGAGAATTTACTGTGGCTTATACTCCCAAAAAAATGGTAATGCAAAAAGAAAGAATGGTACCATTATGAAAATGGCATGAAGTATGTTGCAATCAAAATGTCTTCCAAATAGTTATTAGGGGGTTGTGGTAACAATAGTATATATTTTGAATTGAGATCCCACAAAATCAATCAAGAACATCACTCAAAGGAAGCTCAAAGTAGTCATAATACTTTTGTAGCTCATTTTCATGTATTTGGTTGTCTAGCATTTATTCATATTCCAATTCAAAGGCAGACGAAGTTGGATACAAAATCCCAAATTTGTATCCTTGTGGGATATTCCAATGCAACTAAAGGGTACAGGTGCTATAATCCTAGCACAAAAAATGTTTTTGATGAAGGGAGAGTCTGTCAATGGAAAAATAGTGTACAAAAAAATATACTAATAATCATGGGCATTGAAGATGGTAGTGTTCCTCCTCCCCACAAGCTCAAGTGGAAGTTCAAGCTCTAATAGGAGCTCAAGTTCCAGTCCACCAAGTTCTTCTAGTAGCACAAATTCTGATGATAATTCGCATTAAGCATAAACTCCAAGCTCTTCAAGAAATGCACAAAGACTATTTGACATTTATCATAGGACTACAATATAAAACCAATCGTTAATTTTTCTTTGTTTAGTACAATTCAAGTGGAACCCTCTATGTATGAAAAAGTAGTCAAAGGCAAAGTATGGATTAATGCTATGAATGCCATTAATAAAAATAAAACATGGAAATTATTTGCAACTTCCCAAAGATAAACAAGTGATTCATGTCAAATGGATTTATAAGGTGAAATATCATGTTGATGGTTCAATAGAATGACACAAGGCTAGACTAGTCACCAAAGGATTTGCACAAACACCTCAAGCAATTTACAAAAACTTTTGCTACAATTTCTGGACTTGATACAATCAAGATTATATTGGCTATTGCTACACAATACAAGTGGCTAGTATCTCAGATAAATGTAAAATCTATCTTCCTTAATAGTTATACAGATAAGGATGTCTATGTGGAACATTCAACAACCTATGGGCTATGAAATTCTAGGCAAAGAACAATTAGTTTACAAATTTTTAGAAAAAACACTTTATGGGTTGAAGCAAGCTCCCAGTGCCTAGTATACAAGGATTAGCAGTTATTTCTTGAAGAAGAGATTTAGTAGAAGAAACTAAGAGCCAACCTCATATGTTCAACATATTGATTATGATATTCTCATTGGTTGCCTTTACGTCGATGATCTTATTTATATAGGTAACAACAAAGTTCTCATGGAGAAAGAAATGAAACATAAATATGAAATGTCAAATATAGGACCCATGCATTATTTCCTTGGTGTGAAAGTTCAACAAAAATTAGAAGGTATATTTATCAGACCAAATATGTAATTTTAGAATATCCCGTCCAAAAATGCTCAACCCTCGTTCTATTAGCTACTGAACTTCTATAGCTTTAACTGATCATACAAAATGATTTGGTGTATTGATAGTTAAAAGAATTTTTAATTAAAAAATCATAACATAATTTTTAAACACTACTATTTTTTAGTGCACTTTTATACAGTGGATATCGTGACATGCCCTGGTTGGTTAACTTTAGAATATCCATAAATTCTTAACAACCATTCTATAACTATTGTACTTCTACAACTTAAACACTTCATACAAAGTGATGCAGAACCATCGAATTGTCATCGTAACTAAAATGGTAATAGTTACACCCCAGTGACAAACATGTAGATTTATTAAAAGACTCAGTGCAGTCTTGAGAGCCTTCTATAAGGCATTTTCAGATTTGTGCACTGTGTTGAGTGCTTTGTTGAAATGAAGGACATCGTCAGAGGAATGTTTAGGTTTTTAAACGATATTTGTAAACCCTAGTTGGGCTTGTGACTATATCATTTGAAAGCACAATCCAAGGCATTTTTAGAATCTCCATGAAGCACAATGTTAATGATCGGTCTTATGACCTAGAAATATAAAGAATAATGTATGACAATAATACAACAAAGCTTTCACCTATTAGTGCTATCAAGAGTTTAAGGGGCAGTGTTCCATTTAATGGAGGCATTGATACGAATTAGTGTACAATACAGAAGTGACACCTGAAGTACCTGAGTGCATGATAAAGGGAAGTGAGGGAAACATAAAAGGAGGAGGAAGTGAAGTTTAAAATCATACCTTTCTCGGCCTTTTGGATTCTGAATGTATAATGCCTTTCACCGCAGAGATGCCTGGCCGCAGAGATCTCCTCGTCCAACATACAAATTATCCAACGGATGCAAAAATCCCTCTCGGTGCTATTGAACATAGAAATGACCAACATTTTTTTTTTCTTATATCCCGTTAACGTCGCAATTGCGACGTTGTCGGGTTATAATTGAAAAAAAAAGCCAAAAACATATAACATTTTCCCACCATCACAAATTGTCATCGCAATTTCACCCCAAATGTATTAGTGTTATCTCAGTGCGTGTGCACAGAGGAATCCTACAAAAGTGAACTATATAATGCTCAAAGAAGAATGAAGGCTATTGAAACACAAGAATAGCCAAAGATGAGCCATCCCTCAAAGGGAAAAGATCCCAGGACCTGTAACATCCAAGATATCCACCAGATTGCAAAAATGAAAGAAACTGAATAAAATATACCTAGATTAGAATCTAGAAAAATAACTCACAACATTGAAAAGGTGTCAGAACAAGCTTTCCAACGATATATTATTTTCCCAAAACGGAGTCCGGATGCACAAGATAGAGCTCTCGGAGTGAAAAATAGGACATCTGGCTTTGACGGTAAAAAAAGCCATAAAAAAAACAAATCAGAAATTAAAACCTCTATATCTGGATAGCTAACATAACAAGATTTATGACAATATCTCATTTTCCCGATTTCGACACCGTATGCTCAAGTTATGAGCAAAATACCACAGGTATGCTGAAGGGCCCAAAAATGGTGTCCAGAGGTGCTGACATGTGCTGACATTAGCACTTAATGACATTAAAATTGACCGTTGTATGACCGTTGTGACAAAAAATGTCATAGGGGCTAAAAAAATGGGCCCTTGGTCGCCATATGACTAGGGGTTGAAGTTGTATCCTCCAAGGGATTAAATTTGACAGCCAAATGGTCGTCGCCGCCCAATTTTTTTAAAATTTTTTTTGGGAAAAATTGCATGTGCACCTCGAGATGCATGCCAAGGTCGTACGACCTTGGTATGCAGGAAAATTTGCCTTAGAATGCAATGTCATTTGAGTCAGATGTGCCTTATATGGATCTGGGGGTTCTTGGTTGATGCGAGCTCAACGGTGAGGTTTGTTTGAGCAAAAAATGCTCCAAAATACTAGTGACCACCTCGAGAGCCGTGCTAGGGCCGGTTATAATTTTTTTTGCCACAGATTCCAACTTTGTCCAAATTGGACAAATTTTATATGGATCTAGGGGTTCTTGGATGCTTTGAATGCACCCTTGAGGTTCGTTTGAAGCCAAGATGACTAGAAAGAGAGATCCCCCCAGATTCAATAGAAAAAGCCTCTGAAATGTAGATTTGACGAACACGGCCAAATCTCTCAGAAAGAGGATAGGGGAACATAGATTTGAAGCTCTGATACCATATTGGATTTGATGAATAAACAACCCACAACTCCCAAGAACACCTACATGCAAACACCTATCACAGAAAGAGAGAGAAGCAAGAAGCTAGAGAGGCCTGAACGCATGGATCCATGAAAGAGGAGACATTCTTGATGTGAAAAAACATAATTTTCAATTCAATAAAATGAATGTTTCTCAATTACAAAGTTATAAAAATAAAGGAGATCAATCCTTATAAAGGAGATCAAAACCCTAAAAGGGTAAAACCTAGGTTGCACAATAATAATTAATAAAGAAATTAATTATTATATGCCTAAAGTTTAACTTAAGTAGAAAGAGGTAATAATTGACTTAGTAATTAAATCAAACATGATTTAATTAATCAGTAAACACTTTATTACTCTAACAAAAAATGGTTCTAACTAAGGACAAAAATTGTACTACTTACAATTTAGGACACTGCGCAATTGTTCCTTGATGCTTATAACTTTTTACATCAAACCATGAGTATGTTCATTATGTTCATTATGTGAGTCTTGACCAATTCATGCTACCTAAAGGAATTATAGTTTATCTCCAAATCCTTCTTTGTGGGCACTAGGAAGATGATCTTTGAGACATGCACCTCCATTCCCCGTAAATCCAAATCCATGATCATATTTGTATCATGGATATGTGTAGATTTTAATCTCCCTGTCTTGATTTATGGTTAAAAATATACCCCGTAAAATCTTTATCACATTAGAAGAGGGAGTTGTGCCTCTAAAATTGAGAGGAAAATTGCAAATTTAATAAGAAATTTCTCCAACTTTTAGCTACTTATTTGTCTTTCATTTTGGGTGTGTTGAGTCAATTTAGTTGTTATTTAAAAAAGACAAACAGGTTAACCAATAGAAATATACTTGGTTTATTTTATTTTTTCTCTAAGAAGCTCAAGAGATTTGGTTTTTATTTACAGGAAATATGAGGATGAAAAGCCTTAGAGTTGCTCGATGGTTTTGGATGGAAATCCAAATCCACATTTGGTGAGGATTTATCTAGTATTCGCCATTGTGCCTCATTATCAAATTTTTGGAGGTTTCAGTCGGAATCCTCTTTGGAGGATTTAATAAACAAATTTGTGAAGTCTACAAGTAAGACAAAACCCTCAATTTTTCTTATACCTCCTAGGGCATTATCTACATTGTTTTGGCTATCTTTGCATATGAATTCCCATAGTTGAGTAATGGATATTAATATATATCATGTAGTCTTAAAGTGCTTCTTGAATTTATTTAAAGAATTTATAGGCAAGGTATTATTTGGATTCCATGCTATGAAATAGGGTTTTGTGTTGGTTGAGTTAGTGTTCAAGTTAGTGTTCATTGAAGGCACCTATCATTTTTTGATATTGGAAATTTTATATTAGAGTATTCTATTCATATTTTGGTTGATTTATAGTGGGAGAAATTGTGGATAGATGGATAGATATCCATCTTGTTTGATAGATGGATGGCTACCCCTAATTGAGGGATATATGCCTATTATTTTTGATAGATATATGATGGATTCCCATCTTGCTTGATAGATGGATTCTCATCTTTTTTGTAGATGGATTATTAACATTTTTTTATGGATAGATGCTTATCATGTTTGACTAATAGATGAATGCCTGAGTATGAAATTCATGAGTATTTAATAACTTAACGGATTTTAATAACATGAAAAAATTATTGTGGTATTTGTGGGGTACATGGTTTGAGTTATTACATTGCACACATTTCAAGTGTTGTTTCATATAGGGGGATAAATGTTGTTCAATGTTTGTGGATCATCTTCAACATTAATTATTGAGTGTCTACCAACACTACATCCATTATCTTGAGGGGAGGCTACATGGTTTCTCTTCTCATATATATTTTGGGAGGAAGTTTATCTTTGCATGTAGTTCATTCCTTTTGCCTTTCTAGGGGTTTCACATGGCCTTCTCTTATTTCTCTCCTATAGAGGGAACATTATTATACATTGTGTTAGAATTAGTCCTTGAGGGCTCATTATGAGTCCTTCCTTATATCACTCTTCTTCTCCATACTTGTACATTTTATTTTATGTATCATTCTATTTTGGAGAGACATTTTGTTCTAATGTAGTGCCCACCCATAGTTTTGTTTTCAATTTTTATTTCCAAACTCTTTTAGGCCACTTTTATGTGTGTGTTGATTATTTCGGTGGTATTTGGATTATTGATGTATGAATTTTCATTGAATATGAGCCATTGGATAGTGTGTTGTATCACGTGTTTACAGTTAGATGAGTATGGTTATTCTCATGTCAATTTAAATACATATGATGATGTATATGTTATGGTTATTTCATGATGATGATCTATATGTTAGGATGTCATTTACATTTATAGTTTTACTGACCCCATACTTGCATGTGTATGGTTGGCATGTATATTTTATATTTCTATTTGATGTGCCTGATATGGTTGATGGATGGAGTCGTAGTTACTTTCATGTGAGATCCAAACAATCGGTCGATCTATTCCATTGTTTGTTATATATTTATACATGTATGTACATGCTCATCTTTTGTGCAAGATTTTAGGTACCAGACATCAACTCCCCTGAATTGCCATGATGAGCCCTATCACAATATCTCAATGGTAAGAGAAGGAAGATAACATATAGGTCCAATCCCAACCCAAGCGATTTATTGTCTTGAATTAATGGACAAGTATCTGATTGAGTTTCCTGTCTGAATTTGTCAAGGTGATGTGAATCCACGAACCCTTTCCTTGAGTATGGTTTTTGGATTTTTGGGTTTAGTCAGTTCTCATGTTGACCTTTCATGTGGTTGATGTGATTTGTGTTATTATAGTTAAGTAATTTATGGGTTTGATTAAATAATTAAATATTATTAAATATTGTAAGATTGGATATGATGATATTTAATTAGTGAGAATTAATTAAATACATTTGTTTAAATTAAAAAACTTCATTAAAAATTTCTAATTATGGATATAAATGATTAAATTAATTATTAAATAAAAAACCCAAATTAATGGCATAAATAATATGAATTTATATTTAATATCAATTTGTATATTATATTGTGCTAAATTTATTTATTATAATTTAATTATAATTTTGCATAAATTAAATTGTGCTAAAATATTAATTATAATTGAGTTATAATTTATGCATTTTGAATACACACCACTTAAATGGGGATTAATAATCAATTTCAAATTAAGAGGTGGAGTTAAGATTTATTAAGTGAAAAGTGCTTATTATTATTATTAAAATAAAAACTAAATCATGCAGAAGAGTTTGATAAAAACAATGTTGGAGTTGAGTTCTTATTTTTGGTAATTTCGAGTTAAGTAATTCTTTTGTTTTTTTTCGAATAGAGTTTGTCTTCTTTTTGGAGTTGCATGTTTTGAAAACCTAGCTTGTCAGGTTTTCTATATATATTAGGGGGTTTTGAGTTATTATTTCATTACGTCTATCAGGTTTTGGAGAATCATGGTGCTTGGAAGTTAAAGAACTAGCTAATATATACTCTATATTTAAAATACACCGAGATGCATTGAGGCGTTGAATTTTTTAAACTTTAATATTTTTCTCTATATTAAAGGTGAATGATGGAAAAATTCAATGCCTCGATGGATCTCGGTGTATTTTAAATATAGAGTATATATTAGCTAGTAGCATTCACAATGCGTGTAACACATTGAGTAAATTAATTTGATCAGGGTTAACATTTAGCATTACAATTTATGACATGGTCAGGGTTAGGGTTTAGTGTTAAGTTTGGGTTTATGGTAGTGGTTACGAATAGAATTATGGTTAGGGTTAGGATTTGGATCATAATTATAATAGGTTTCAGGTTAGGAATAGGATTTTGATCAGTGTTAAGGGAGGTGTTGGAATTATTAGTAGGGTTGGGATTAGAATTATAATTAGGTTAAAGCTAGATATTTAGATTAGGATTATGATTAGAGTTAGAGATGTGCTTAGGATTACGATTAGGGTTATGGATAATTTTAAGGATAGGATTTAAAATTATGATTAGGGTTAGGTTAAGGGTTAACATTAGGGTAAGGATTGTGGTTAGGATTATGGTTTAGGGTTGGTTTTATGGTTAGGGTTAGGATTAAAGTTTACATCATGGTGAAGGTAGACATCTTTGTCAAGATTAGAGTTGGATTTTGGGTTATGTTTATCTTTAAGGTTTTCATCATGGTTAGGATTATGGTTAGTGTATGGGTTTATATCAATGTTATGGCTATGGTTCATGGTCACTATTATGATTATGGTGAATAATTCTCACCCTAATTGAACCCTCATTTTAAATTTAATTAGACCCTACTATTAATCCTTACAAACCAAACCACAATTGACTACTAATATTAAAGATAAACCTAACCTTTTTACAATTAAGTTATTTAACCTTAACATCAACCTAACTTGCACATTTATTAAATATAACCCTAATTGAACTCTTGATATAATTTAATCCTAAATCCTAATCTTATCCATAATTCAAAGGTCTCCCTATGAAGCTAATCAAACTATAACCCTAATTGAATCCCTAAGGAAACCCTAACCCTAATTGAATCCTAACCCCAACTTTATTTGAACCTTAACTAATATAAACACAAACCATGATTCTAACTAAAGATCTCTCCTACAAATCTAATTGAACCATAACCCTAATAATAACTAAACTCTAATCTTAACCATTAATAAACCATTAATTTGACCCTAATTTCAATTTAATTAAACTCTAATCTTAACCATTAATAAACCATTACCTAATATGAAAATTAACCTTGAAGCTA
The DNA here is from genome assembly GCA_027943335.1 of Chamaecyparis obtusa. Lineage (NCBI taxonomy): Eukaryota > Viridiplantae > Streptophyta > Pinopsida > Cupressales > Cupressaceae > Chamaecyparis > Chamaecyparis obtusa. The sequence goes on from BSBK01001164.1 coordinate 26,981, forward strand.
ACCCTTAATAAAGCCTAAAATAAGATTGTTTGAAGATTAACTTATTTAAATCTAACCCTTTCCTAAATCATATATTTTATTAATTTCAAGATATTTATCTATTTATCATTCTCAACAAATACTTATATGTAAATTCTAGACATTGTTAATCTTTATATATTTTAAATTTAAATATAAAAAATTATTAGTATAAAATTGATTAATCATTATTTATAAAACTACTAATTAACTTAATTGCAAATATAGAATTCTCTCTATTATATTATTAACTCTATACTTATCAAAACTTATTCTAATAGAAGTCATTCTAGGGTTTAGGGTTGGGATTATGATTATGGTGAATAATTCTCGCCCTAATTATACCCTTATTTTAAATTTAGTCTAACCCTAATTAAGTCATTTAACCCTAACATTAACGTAGCTTGCATATTCATAATATTTAACCCTAATTGAACTCTTAATATAATTTAATCATAGAACCTAATCCTTTCCATAATTAAAATATTTTCTTATAACCGTAATAAAACTCTAACCCTAAATGAATCCCAATCAGACCATAACTCTAATTGTATCCTAACCCCAAGTTTATTTGAAGCTTAACTAATTTAAACCCTAACCATGATTTAATTCTAACTAAAGATATCTCCTACAAATCAAATTTAATCCTAACCCTAATAATAACTAAGCTCTACCCATCATCATTATCCTAATTGAACTCTAATTTTAATTTAATTAAACTCTAATCTTAACCATTAATAAACCATCACCTAATTTGAACACTAACATTAAAATTAACCCTTAGTAAATTCTAACAATAAGCTTATTTGATTATTAATTGATTTAACCCTAACCTTTTCTTAATTCAAATATTTTATTTATTTTAAGATATTTATCTATTTATCATTACCAACAACTACTTATATCTAGATTCTAGACATTGTTACTCTTTATATATTTTAAAGTTAAATATAAAAAATATTCTTATAAAATTGATTAATGATTCAATTTTTCTATTATATTATTAAATTTATATTAATCAAAACTTACTCTATTAGAAGTCATTCTAGGTTTAGGGTTAGGGTCTATGATTATGGTGAATAATTCTCACCCTAATTGAATCTTCATTTTAATTTTAGTCAAACCTAATATTAACACTTACAAACCTAACCCAAATTGAACACTAACAATAAAGATGACCTTAGCTTATTTTTACAATTAACTCATTTAAACCTAACATTAATCTAACTTGCATATTTATAATATAACCCTAATTGAACTCTTACTATAATTTAATTCTAAGCCTAGCCCTATCCATAATTAAATTTTTTTCCAATGACCCTAATCAATCTCTAACCCTGTTTGTATCCTAACCCCAACTTTATTTGAAGCTTAACCAATTTAAGCCTTAACCATGGATTAATTCTAACTAAAGATATCTCCTACAAATCTCATTGAACTGTAACCCTAATAATAAGTATACTCTAACCATAATCATTATCCTAATTAAACTGTAATTTTAATTTAAGTAAACTTTAATCTTACCCATTAATAAACCATTACCTAATTTGAACACTAACCTCAAAGTTAACCCTTAGTAACCCTAACACTAAGGTTGTCTCAAGATTAAGTGATTTGACCCTAATCCTTTCTTGACTCAAATGTTTTATTTATTTTAATATATTTATCTATTTATGATTCTCAACACTTATATCTAGATTGTAGACATTGATACTCTTTCTATATTTTAAATTTAAAAATAAAAGATATTCTAAAAAATGATTATTGATTATTTATGAAAATATTAATTAACTTAATTGAAAATATAATTATGTATTAGTAATTAATAGGGTACATAAATAAAATGGCATTATTCGAGCATGCTCTAATAATTGAAATAATGGAATGTATTCAAATATTTTGCCGAAAGAATTAATAGGGTATATAAATTCCAACCAAGTTTTTTTCACTTCCATTGTTTTTGTTGGCTTGACATAATGACATAAAATGTAGGTGATTGGAGGGCAAGGTTTTCCGAACCTAATTTATTTTAAAACTTTTAATTCCTCATAGATGCAGAAATGAAATTATTGCAATTTAGATTGGCTACAAATAAGGGCGTTGGACCGTTTCAACGATGTTTTATGACTTCTTTGAATGAGGGGTCAACCACTATTGGCAGCATGCTCTAATAACACTATTTTATTTCCATAATTTTTTAACATAAATTCAATTATATAAATTACAATGCTTTCGACAACATACTTTGATAATTATTTCCATTCCATCTCTTCTAATATATAATTCATAAAATGGCGTTATCAGACAAATAAAATTTGATTATTTGAATGTTATCTATACTATATTGATTTGTTGTTCAAATATTGTCTCTCAATTTATTTATTTATTGTTTATTAATCATTCTCGGTTTATACGGTTATGGTGGAGGTGTTTCAAATAAACAATAATGGGAGACATAAATATTGTCTCGTGTGTTACTACATTTATGTAACCACCCATAAATCATAAGTCATAAATCAAAAATTAATTTAAACCGACCAGACTTTGTTGCTTGAAATGATTGAATGTGATTTTATTGTAATTTAATTTAAATCAGATGCAATTATGTGTTGTAGTTTTTTGAGTTATATTGTGACAGGTGGAATGGAATGCAAACCATTTATTTTTTCTTACACCATTACATTCGCTGGCCAAGCTTGGATTTTGGAGCTTTTGTTTTGGCCTTAGTTATTTTTTAGATCACTGGGTGAATTTTCAGGTAGGGTTTGAAAAACCCATGTTAAACTTTATTTCGAAAAGATTGCCTACTTTGTGATTGTCAGATCGTGTTTTGATTGATTGTTGAAATCATGATTCTATCACTATTGTTTGATTTTCCATTATTTTTGTTTGGATTGATTATTAAAATTTTGTGTGAAAAATTCTCAGAAAACCCAGAATAGAAAACCAGTGTTTTCAAAATTGAGAAATTTATGTTTGTTTTGGATCAATTAAAAATCATAGGGTTTCGATTGAAGGTAAAACAATTGGGGAAAATTAGGAATATTTATTGAATTCTAAAACTGTAGAAAATAGAAATAATTCACCTTTATGAAACTGGTAAAATAATAAGTTTGGGAAAAATATTATCTTTTCAAAAATTAGTATATGGTCAATATATTTTCTATCAAAATCTATTGGAAAAAAAAGAAAAAAGAAAAGAAAATAAATTTATACTTGCTGGTTTTTTACTCAGAAAATCTCTGACAGGGACACACACACACACACACACACACACACACACACACACACACACACACACACACACACACAAACACACACACACACACACACACACACACACACACACACACACACACACACACATATATATACAGACACACACACACACACACACACACACACACATTGGTGGGGGTGGGGACTCCATCCCCCAACCCCCACTGCATGGGTCGTGGGTTGGCAGGCTGTGAATACCCGCCTTCCCACAAAGGGGGCCACGTAACAACCTCTCTGTCATGGGTTGGCAAGGCCTATCGTATCGGTAGGACCCTTGCCACTGCACAACAGGGACTGTCGGCGAGTCCCCACCCTTTTGGGATGTGACAGGAAAGGGCTTGTGGGATCCAAACCCCCCACCCCCCCTAAATTTTATTTGTTATTTTTAATTTATTAAAATTAAAATTAAAATTAATTTATAATTTTTAAAATTTTATTAAAAGCTATTTAAATAAGTTTTTAATTATTATTATTTGTTTTTATTTTTTTGGCAAAAATGGACATAGCCATTATATTTTATTAATATTTATACCTACTTCAATGGAGCTCCAGGAGGAAAGTAGTAAGAAAATCTCCCTTCTTAGCCAAATATATACAAGAAGATTTACAAAGCTGCCCCAAAATTTACAAAACTTTGCCACTAAACCAAAAAACAATTATTATTATTTGTTAATAATATTAATTAATTAATTTTATTAATTAGATTTTGTTATTAAGATTAATTATTAATTATAAATTAATAATTGATTTTTATATATTTTCTTAATGATTTATTGTTTATATCATTTGCAACATTGGTAACTATGATGATATCTTTACATATATTAAATGATTAATATAATTAGTTATTGGATTAATAATTGTTTTTAAATTAAGAAAATTATGTTTTTCTTTATATGTTTGAAATTTTGATATATTAGATTATTGTCTAAACCTTTTTGTATCATTGTTGTTGATTTGGGGGTTTAGGTTGACTTTTAGAAATTGTATACCAGAGGCTTTGGGGTATTTTTAGAATGCACGAGTAATTTTTTTGTAATTGTTATTTTGATCTTAAATTTGAATTGATCTTTTATATGATATGTGATCACCTTGTAATTTTATTTTGTTATCATGTTGTATGGAGGTTGTCCTGTATAGTTGTGTTTTGGTTGCATATTTCAAATGGGGAAATATGGTCTCAAACTTTATTGTCAACCTTGTTATATTGAAGATTATGATTTTGGGAGCAATTTGAAGTATGTTTTTGATGTTATGGTTATGTGAGAGCTAGTGTGTCCCTGTTGTACTAAGGAGATGATTTGAGGATCATTATTATCATTTGGTTGTTATTCAATTTTTGAGCCTAGGTAGGTTAACTAGGTGTATAGGTGGGGAGTGACTTGCAATAGGCATCGGGGCCCACAAGTGGCTGCCATGATAACTTATTGCAAGTAACTTAATAAAGTGACAACGCAATAAAATCTATTAGGATAGAAATGTTAATAATATGTATTTGTTCCTCACCCATGCCTTGAGTGCCAGTACAAGCTAGGATGGTTTGTGAGAAGATTCTTGCTGCCTGCGTGGACTTGGATATAACATAGTTGGTACCTTGTCTATATGAGAGGATTACTGATATTGTATAGTCACTAGGATGTCAGGGTCTAGAGAGACTGCTAGGAAAACTCTAGAGTTGAATTATGTGATGACACTTCCCCATATGCATCTTAGGTTTCCTACATGTGTTGGTTGCCTCTGGTTGAGTATGTATTACCTTTTTTCATTTTTTGTACCTTTTGAGATAGAGATCTTTCAGGATCCCTTTCTTAGTTTGTACTATGATTGATTTTGGTGTTTGATATTAGTGTGGGGTTTTTTGTTATCTCCTCAGCAGGGTGGGACTGGACCATTGAGGTTCCATGAGGTCATGTGGTAGTGATTCTTTTAACATTTGAGATTTTGATGTTCTTGTACCAATGCTGGATGATCCTTGTAGTAGTTGTACCTTCTTTTTCATCATTTTTGTAGATCTATTCTTATCTTTCTTATATTATGTCCTTGTATCATTGTATTAGTTACTTTGGAGATATCATATTGTACTTTGTGTTTGATTTTGATACATACCCTGCGACATGTGGAGATGATTTATTTTCATTATGGATACCTTGTGATATCAATTGTATTTGGATTCAATGTATAAGATGAATTATATTTATTTACATTATGTGGAGATTTGTATGGTTATTATAATAAGTAGATTAATTAACATTTACGTAATCTACATCAAGGAATCCTTGAGATTTATAATATGTGTTTGAGTCACACTTGTGTGTATGAGTTGTATTATATTGTATTGCTTCTGAGTTGATATACATTTTTTTTGTGTGAACTCTTAAGAAAAAAAATATTTTATAAATTTAGTAGCATGTTTTAGGTTAATCTCTCCTAGGTTCCTTGGTGGGGCATTACACTCATTTTATTTTCTTCTTTACTCTACTTATGAAAAAAATGTATATGAATACCTAACATGAACTCGTAATTGAGACTCATATCATTTCATGATTACTCCCTAGGTTTCATTTAAGGGGGTGTTAGTGTAAGTAGAGTCATTGTCAAACTAGTTCGCTTATCACCTTTCTAGTGATCGACCTATCCAAATCTAGATTAAATTTACTTAACATTTTCCTTGATTTATCTCACTTCATAACACTAAATAATATGTCCTCATTACCTAAGATACCTATTGTATGCACACTTTCTACTTTCTCACACACTTTTCAAGTGAACTCACAATTGTTGCACCTTTGGAGGGCTAGTCACTTATTCAGTCCTACCTCCTACCTCATCCACCTTGCATATATATGCAAGGTTCCTCATTACATTATACACTCTTCATTTATATGATAGATTATGCTATTTTTTTATCCTTTTACTAGTGTAAAGTTGGTTTTCATGATTTTAGATCCTTGGCTTATTCCAACACATCATCCGACTAAATAAGGATAACTTAAAAAAATCCCCTCTTAAGAAAAATTGTAAAATCTTGGAGAATCGTACATTATTGTAGGGGGAATTTTTCTTAATGAAGGCGATTTTTTTTCAAATCCATGATTTTTCATAGTTTGTATTGGCGATTGTTTCCTTGCCGAATGAAAATTCCATAAATTCCTAGCGAATTATACAATCATGTGGGGGAAAATATATATTTTATGAGGCGATTTTTTTTCTTTTGAAGTAAAAAAATTATAATATATGGGGGGAATGATTTTCTTTTGAAGGGAAAAATAATAATTGTAATGGTGAATTTTATGTACTGTTTGAATTTTTTTTTTTATGTTATTGGCTAATCATTCGTTAATTATGGGAAAAAAATTATTTTATTGGCGATTTTCAAAAGATGGGACACAATTTTATTGCAGATTAGGATTTTATTGGAGACTCGATTTTATAATGTTAAATGTATTATTTGAGACCGTCTGATGATCCAAGATCAATGGCTAAAGTTTAATTTTGACCTTGATTTCTTAAAGGAAATAGAGTTCTCTAGGAAGTCACCAGAATGTTGACACGTATCAAATTAGGGTTTTCAAGTGTCAAATTATCTACAGACTCGTCACTCAACATGTTGGTATCGATAAGCATGACATGCATCAAACCTTAACCTGCATCATAACCATGATCATTGATTACAATGTCACACATGGAGGGTGGATGATGTTGCAACTTACAGGGTAATTCATAACTCAGTAAGAAATAAATGCAACTTGTCAGTGACAAGAGACATTCTTGTATTTATGGGAAAGATTTACAGGCCTTTATGGGAAAGATTTACAAGTAGATATGAAAGATTAAGGACAATGGATTTAAATTTCTCACACACATACATTTATGGGAAAGATTTACATGAAAGATTTACAGGAAGATATGAAAGATTAAGGACAATGGATTTAATATGATTAAATAAAGAATAATTAATTTCTAAGTATCGATCAAGTGCTATTTATAGATGATCTAGCTTCTTTCTTCCTCAATTCGTCTTTGCTAGATAAATTGTTGTAGCTTCCTCTAGTTTAGGTCATTAGTCCGTAAATAATTTTATTTTTAGGTTTCTGAAGAATCAAGATTTAGATGGACACTCCTATTAGGCTTAGATGCACATTTGAGGAGGTCCAGAAGGCCTTTTTGGGCTCCTTCTCAGATGAAACCTTGGAATCACTTTGTAGGGAGGGTGGGCCTTTCATAAATGAGGTTGTTAAAATGGTGCTAGGGAGATATTTTATCCACAATGAAGATAGGCATCATGTGAACATGAACATTACATTCTATTTTTTGGCATCTCTTCTTGACTTCAGAGGAGAAAAACTGGACATGTTAATGTTGTTGAGGAAGGTTTTCAAACAAGAATACTTGGGGGATGACGTTAATGTTGTCGTGTTTGAAGAAATAGGGGTGGGGATCCCTTGGGAAAGTGAAATACCCAAGCTTCTCCTCCCAGGCCATAATGTGGCCATGCAACCTTTTCTGTTGGGCTTGAATGCTGGGAAGTTGAAGCGCCATAGGAAATGGGCGCTAACTACCAGGAATTTTCTCTGTAAGTGGTTTTTACTTGATGAAGTGGAGGCTCAGGTAGGGCAATATGAATGGCTCGATGAATTCTCACAGTTAATCCTCTCTGGAGAATTCTACTTCGATGGAGCCCGAGGGGAAAATCACTAGCAGTTTTTTTTTATACAAACATACCACATTTTTTGGTTTTTTGTTTATACAATCATACCACATATTTTGGTTTTTGTTTATAGTAGGTTTCTCTTTTTACTAGACAATGTAATTACTAATTTTATGAAAAAAAAATAATGAAAATTTTGCAAGTTCATTTCAATTTTCATTTTATGGGTACAAAAAATGGTTCTTAAATTTTTTTGTGATTACAATATTTTAATAGTTGCTTAATCTGTGTATTAGACATGTAAGTATATTTTAGTAGAAATAAGGAAGCGATGGTATTTCCATTTTTAAATCTGAATATTTAAAATGTCATCGCCTTCTTGATTAGCATCAAAATTCCTAAATTAAGACAACCATTAATGGAAGTTGTATGAACTTTTTACTCGATTAATTATTCATATAAAATTACACCATTTTAAATGTATTACATGTATCAAGTCTTACAACTAGTTAGTACTAGTAGGTTGTGTGGATGCCATCCACTAGACAGTTGATAATGATAATGTATCATAGCTGCAGACTTATAGTTAATAAAAAAAATGTCTTATCACTGACATTAAATTTGGGTAATGTTACTTGTCATGACATTTTTCCAATTTCACACACTCGTGCATTTAATATGAAATATTTATGGAATTTTGAAGGACAAATGAATTAATAAGGTTAGAGAAAGAATTTATGGTTTTCCAATTATAAGGTATGAGAATTATGTGATTATAATTATCATCAACGTTAAAGTTATAATCAATAAAAATTATCATTTTAAGTATACTGTATACCTCTTCAACAAGGCTATAGAGAAACAAAGTTCCTACCAAAATATTGGCAGGGTTGTTTAAACTTTGTCACAAATTTGAACTTTATTGATTTTATTAACTTCTTTGTAAGGTTTGTTTATATGGATTTCAAAATACTCTGTGCATTATTCTATGTTATAATTATATTTATATCAATATTAACAAATCATGCTCATATTTTTATTAACTTCTTTGTAAGGTTTGTCATAAAAATATGAGCATGATTTGTTAATATTGATATAAATATAATTATAACATAGAATAACACACAGAGTATTTTGAAATGCATATGCAAACAACATTTTCCATCTTCTAAAAGCAGCATGAATGGGATGAGCGGGAACGAGAGCCGCATGCGCAGAGGAGGGGCTAGGGTTTATAGCGGAAATGGAGAAGGGGAGGATGCAGAGGGAGGGGAAGGAGGTAGTGATGATGATGGAGGGAAGGTTGATGCTGCTGCCGACCTCAAAACCTTCTTTGGGCAGCTTCTGCTATTGCGCCAGGTGTGTTTAGGATGGTCTTATCATAGGCGTTGCTTGTGTTACCTTAGCCTCAGCGGCTAGGGTATTTGGGCTTTGTTTTTTGGGAGAATGGAAGAGGAGGTCGAGACCATGGGTGCCCCCAATGTGGTTGATGGTGGAGATACGTCCTGTGGGGGATCTCTGCACATTTACAATGCTGTTGGAGGCCAATCTCTGGTGTGCTTCCCTTTTCTTCCAGAGCCTAAGGAGGTGGGGAAACAAGATTCATTTTATTTTTTTTGACTTTTTGTGGTAGAGGGAATAGCTCTCATGTGGGAGAGCCTCTCTAGTTTTCTTTCTTTGAAATGCTTTGTTGGGGGTTTGAGGATGCTTCTGCCAGAAGGCTTGTCTTTTGCTTTGCTGAGCTTGTCTCTTCCCCTTCTTATCTGGTTCCAGTTGTGGTCGATTTTGTCCCTCTTTTGGCCTATGTCTTTATTTAGTGTAGGGACTATTCCTTTCTTGTTCTTTTTCCACTTGCTTTACTCCTATTGAGGGGGAGTTCATCCCTATCGAGGTGGGATTTCTTCTTGTGGTTTATTGGTGGAAGATTCCTTCTCTGCTGATGCTTTCCTCTTCCTTGAATCTTATCGAGGGAGAAGATCCTATTGAGGTGGAAGCCCATCCTTTTGAGTTGGACAGTGGTTGTTGGGAGGAGGTGAGTAGTGACATTTGGTTTTTTCCTTCTTTGAATGACTTGAAGGTGTTGTGGATTAGGATGGAGGATGACCCTTGTCTTAAGTGGGCTAAGGGGACTGTTTTGGGTTGCCAGTTTAAAGTTGGGGAAATGCTTTTGGTGCTGGAAGAGATGTTGAGTGTGGGGGCTCTTCTTGCAAAGGAGTGGTGGAAGCCTTCTATGGAGGTGGAGCAGTCTCCTACTGAGGTGGAGATTGTGTTCATGAGCTTGGAGGTGGAGGAGACTCCTATTGAGGTGGAGTTTTTCTGGGCTACCTCTTGTGGTCGTGCTAATGGAAGGAGATGTTATAGCTCTAGTATTGTTATCTTGATCTTCTTCCTCTCTACTCCTTTAGAGGTGGACCCTTCTTCTATTGAGGTGGACAAGGAGTTTGAAGTGGGTTAGAATATCTTTGACATCGTTGGGCTGGGTTGGAGGTGTAGTAGTTTCTGGACCTTCATTTTTTATGGAGAAAGATAGACAGGCTATTTGCGGCCTAAGCTTGCTTCTTCAGTTTTATGGTGATGAAAGTGTCTCTCTCTTTTTATTTCTTTCCTTCCTATGATCGGGTGATTGTTGACAATTTTAAAGGGCTCACTCTGGTCCTTTGTTTTTATTTTTGGTTAAAACTTGCAGCTTTTGTGGGGGCTTGTCCCAAGATGATCTTTAAGTTTGTCTTTGATAGAGGCAGACTGGACAATATTTTTCTATTGATTATCTGCTCTTAGACTAGTGCTATTAATGTGCTATTAATGTGCTCCTAGTCCTTTGTTCCTTGGGCTAGCACCCTCTTGCTACTTTTCTTTATCAAAAACATAAAATAACACACAAATAAATATTTGTTAATATTGTTGTCTTGCTGTCCTTTTGCTATCCTATGTCTTTTTTCTATTCTTTTTGTTTAAGGACTCATTTGTGTGGCTTTTTTTGGTGCTGTTGCACTTGTCTTATTGGAGCTTAAATGCCTATTTTGTAATCTTGATGTAAAAGATTTGGTGTCCTTTCAAAACCTGCTTTTACGTAATCAAAACACACAAATAAATATAATTTAATATTAATATAATATAATATTATAAATATATAGCATAAAATAATATAAATATATAGCATAAAATAATATAATTATATAGCATAAAATAATATAAATATAAATATAAATCATATCATTTGAGTATCTTTTCATCAAGACATCGTGCCTGCCGTCAGATTAGATATGATCTGTAGTGCGTCTCCAACTCTGTCATTTCAAGAAGGTAATAGAGCCTCAAACTTTGGATTGCAAGCACAATGAGGTGAGTAAAGTTGATGTTAAATACTGTTTCATCTAATAAATAACATGTTGCAATAAATGAAATTTTATGATGTTGTATCATGTTGTTATTTACCCTTTTGAAAAGTATATTTACGATGGTGCTTTATTGATCAAATATATTAGTTGTTTATGTCTAAAAGATTAGATTAGTAGGTTAGATGATTGTCATTAATTCTTAGGCATTGTGTTTTATATGCCACTAAATTTTTTAAGAAGATTTAAATGGACATATGCTCATATTGGTAGAAATAATTTATTTAAATGCTTCAAGTTAATGCAATATTGTATAGTTATATGATGTGTATGATGTACTGCATCTTGCTATGCATTTTGCCCATTGGTGCTAGTATGAAGTGAGAATGAGCAGTAGTCACTTACTTGCGAGATCTACATGGTTTCCCATTATTCTTCACTGTGACTGTCTGTGTTTATGTGCTTCGGCTATATACTCTATGTGCTAACTTGAATAGGTACTTGACACAATGACCAACTTCCTTAAGCCTATCCTTGTCGTGTTAAATTGAACATGATTTGTCTTTGAAATAACTTTATTACATTTGACTACTACTATATAGTAAAGGCCAATAACCCTAACCCTATGTGGATACCCTGTGACAAGTGTCTTTGTGTTTAGATGCATTTTGTACAAGTTTTATTGCAAATTATGAGTTTTGTTAGATTAATAATTTTATTTAATAGTTAAATTTGATTAAATGAGTTTAAATAAATTATTATATGACTTTTGATGATGAAATAATAATTAAATAATATTTGTGGTACTTGGGAATAATTGAGGATTAGAAGGAAATGAATATTTATTAAGTCTATGATTTAGTGTTATATTGAGTTTTATAGTGTAAATGTTTATTAAATATTTGAAATAGATTAATTGATATTTTAAAAAAGATGAATATGAGATATATGTGCTTATTTTGATAGGTATTGCATTATCATGATAAATTAAGTATTTGAGAATAAAGAATATATTTTAATTATTAGTTATTTTAAATATTTCAAAAAGTGAAGTAAAAGTCTTTGTTAAAAAGAAAGAAAGAAATAAAATGAGAGTCTTTTTGGTTATTCTTGAAAAGATGGTTTTTTTTTTAAACTCTCAAATCCTTCTACATGAAGAAATTTAATTTTTTTGTTGGGAGAAATCTATTGGAAAGATTTTTGTGGGTAGGAGCTCAATGGATCAACCTCTTCAAATTCTTCTTGTTGTCCAAAAGATTAAAACTATGATTGGGTATGTGAAGAGTTCTTCAATTTCAAAGTTTTGCTCAAGTTGAGGTAGAGTTTTATTGATTTCTCTCTTTATACTCAATCTTTTCAATCCAAATTAGTTTTGTTTGTTTAGCAATAAGATTTAGAATGTTTCATATTATTACACCTTTTGATTTCATGCATTGTATCATTTGTTTTGTAAAAAAAAATGTCAAAAATGTGCTCTAGGTAGTGTTATGCTGCCCAAATTTTTAGAAATAGTGAAAATGTGAATTTTATGTTAAAATAGGGGTGTCAGGCACTTTTAGAACCAAAGGGTATATTTAAAATTTTGATTTTTGAAAATTGAAAATTAAAACTATTTTAATAGAGTTTATGAGAGTTTATGGTTTTGATTGAAGGATGAAAGAAATGTAAAAAGTAGAATTTGGGTGTTTTGATTTCATATGATTTTGTGGGATGATAGAATTATATAATAGAATTTATTACTTGACTCAAATTGAGTTCATTCTCATATAGTTATGGTCATTTGAAGATTGCATGTGAATAGTGATATAAAAATGCAAATGTGATAATTTGTGTGGATAACAGAACTTCATTGTGAATCTAGAATTTGAATTTTATTTGAAAAGTGTGTTGCTGGGTAGATTTAGACTAATGAGTTTTAATTTTATAGCCTAAATCTAAATTTGATTTTTAGACTTTTTATTCATCGCATCATTTTGCGTGCTATCCAAAACCTATCATTTATCATGTTGGGTATGAACTAGATTTTGATATAGGTTGTCTTTGCTATAAGGAATCAAAAAAAAAATTTGAAATGGTCATAGAACATTCTAAATATTTTTATATTTTGACCTGAAAGTGGTCTTTCAAGTTAAAATGCTGATTTTAGAACCCTCATTAAACTTTGACAGAAATTAGAATTTTTGTGTTTTGGAGCTCTTTGCTCAATTTTTGGATAATAGATATGTCATGGAATATGTAGGGATGTTTATATCCAATATTTAATTATTAGATCATCTTGGGATCCATGTCCTTGACGTTGTGTCCAATTGAGTGTGTGTTATGTAATGTGCTTGCCTCAAGTGCTTTTTTGTGTTAGTATAATTTTGCATTTGTTATTGTTATGGTTTTTGACCTTTTATACTGAGTTAATATCATCCATTTTGAAATGATGTATCTATAATTGATTACTAAATTACTTCCCCTCGTATAAGTTAGTAATTTTAGAATTCAAATTGTGTATTGTGAAAGTGGTTTATGTGTGTTTTACATGTATGTTATCCTTATGCCTTAGAACTTGTTGAGTCTAGGGTGAGATGTGAAGATGAAACTGCCTATGAGAGGCAAAGTATTGATTTTAGACTCATTATTTCTATGAGAGGATTATTCATTCTGTGTGAGCTACTTGTGCTACACGATGACACTTTCTCATTTATTTTATCCTATCACCTAACCTCATTATAGATGGCTTAGAACCCTTGATGCATTACTTGTAAAGAGTAGATAATGGATCTTTATTATTCATGTGCTAAAGTGAATTCCTTATGTTTGGCGTGTGTGTAAGCCTACTCCCTAGTGTTTCATTGTTGTTGTGTTTGGATCATGTGTTCATCTCCTAGCATGGTGGGGTGGGCCTAAGTGTTCCACATGGTCGGGTGGCATGGCCAATCACCATTGGGGATCAGAGTTCTTCGTTAGTAGTGACTTCAACTTCAGCATTGGGCTTCATCTTTTTCCTCTCCTCCTTACTCATCTCTTATTGTATTTGGTTCATGTTATGTCATTCTCATATATGTTATAAAGGACTCATGTCTTATGCAATGTAATCTTGTATAATGGATCCTTAGTATGAAGAAAATGTAAATATAAGTAACAATGAGATGCTTAGTAGTAGTTTTCATGTTTCAATGTTGGTACTGAACATGCTTGTTATAGCTTCTCTCTTGGTATTTGCATAGTTAAGGTTATCATAGGAACACTTCAATTGGTGCTCTAAATTGAATATCAATATAATCTTGTGATTATGTTTCTAATGCAATCGAGTGCTTGCCTCCTTGATGTGTCTATTTATGGTACTCCATGTGGTGGGGGTTATTCTTACTTCTTTCTTTTTCTAACTTTTTATTTTATGAAAGTCAATAAGATTATCATATGATAGATTATTATATCGTACAAACTGATATTTTATCACATGACAAAATATTTTTTTGTATGATTTAGGAACTTCATCGTATGCCTTTTAGAGTTTCATAATTTTTGGTAAAAGATTTTATCATATGATAAAGTAAATGATTTTATCATTTATCAAAGAGTGGACACTTACACCCTTGGCTAGAAGACATAAGTTGACATTTTAGATACTTTTTTTGGGAAACGCACCCTCCAAAATTCTATATAGATCAATCTTTCGATCATCCTAATAGTAATTAATGTGTATTTATGTTTGTTTACATGATTAATCGATAAATGAACTTGTATGATTAAATTGTCTCTTGGGCTTAAAAAGAACATTAGTATAGAAATGTATATCATAGTAACTAGATAGACTCTTCAATGTTAATCACTTAAACAATAACAAACTAGTAGACACATGTAACCGTCCCATGAACCTTAGTAGCGTGCTTAGAAATCTTTGATGGTGTTGTAAGACTTCCACTTGCATATGTAGATTATAGTTGTGTCATGTTTTTTGCACTTCTTATATTACTTAATGCTTATTATTGTAGTTGGTTTCATTGTTGTAATGTTATTAGTCTATCTAAAAAAAATAAAAAAATAAAAAAAATTATGCTTGTTTTGATCCTTGTTTCCAAGTATTCCTGGGCGGGGCATGACATGATTTGCACAACCTTTACCTTTAACTGTGACAAGTCTTTAATCACTCCTCTTCTGGAGATCACGCGACAACATGCTGTCTCAAAGTCATTGAATGTTTGTCTTAACCATAGTTCCATCATGAGATTTGATGACCAAGGCATTCTCTTGATCATTGGACATTCAACTTAACTCAGGCTTTATCTTGAGATTGAGTGACAAAGGAATATCTCAAAATCATTGAATACTTATCTTGACCAGGGTTAGATTATGAGATTGAGAGACTAACACAAATCTTGTAATCGTTGGATGCTTGACTTGACTCAGGTTCTATCATGAGATTCAACGATATCCGTTGATCTTTACGATCATCTATGGTTGTCGCTTAATCTCCAAATGTTATAAGACTTATCTGCGACTTTATGAGATTCAAAGATAACCTACACTTGTTAAGTCTTTACCTTTTCGCCAGATCTCTAGATGTTAAGAGACTTAATTGCTACCTTGTGAGATCAAGAGATAACTGCTTCGACAAGTCACTGAATGTTAAGAACTAACTGCCAATTATCAGGAGACTTCAAGATAACCTTTTCCTGTCAAGTCTTACTTTGTCGTCCAATCTCCAGATTTCATAAATTTAACAACCAGCCTCATGAGACTTGGAGATATAAAGGAAAGTAACAAGCATGTGTAGAAAATGGGACTTAAGTGACATGGAAAGGTAATGAGAAAATAGACAAGGGGTAGGGTTCTATGGACTTAAACAAATTTTTTTTGAAACCCTAGAGGAAGATAAAGACCAATTTCCTTCATACCTAAAACATAAAATGACCATTTTCAAAGATTTTTTGCATGATATATATCCCTAGCAATGTGGCCATGCAACCTTTTAAATTATATATGGTTCACCACCTTGTATAATTTGAATATATTTATTTTTAGGTTAAGGAATTGTTAACATTTATAAGAATGAAACATTAGAACCTGGTGTAATAATTTACCTCACTCCTAGAAAAGTGCCCTTATCGCTAAATTATTTTGGTCAACGAGGATGAAGAAAAACAATTTTATAAACTTGAAATGTTAAATATTTTTCTTTTTAAGTTTATGAAATATTAGAATATAATATTATTAAAAAAATAGTGCATTTTGATTGGCTAAAATTGTGATATTTAATCACCAGTTAAGTTCTATCGATGGTAGATGCCTATAGCTCTAGGCCTGCAGTAGGAATTAACAATGTTACTATTCAATTAATTAACTTTAAATATTAGGGTATGTGTAGGATCATGGTATACCAAACTATGACCTTAAGTGGCAATGAAAAATCAAAAAATTAGGGTTAGTCAACTTGACGTAAAAGGTTGAACATCTTATGAACCTTATGTGAAAAAGTTGTAAGAATAGAATCTGTAGGAAATTGAATGTAGTTTCTAAACTACTAGCCCTTGTTTGAATTTTTTTTAATCTAATTGTTAAAATTTTTAGATTTCAATGCAGTAGTTTGAAAATTTCAGGGAAAAGATAAAGAGTATGTGTATGTCTCACCACCTTAATCATAATCAAATGATGATATATTTTCCCAAGATTCTAGATATAAGTAGTAGACTTATGCCCAGATGTGATGCATATTTTTTTGTAATTTTTAGTCAAATAAATAATTAATTATGAATTTTCTGTTACAACTTTTTCAGAATAAAAAAAATCTCGTGTCTGACCACCTTAACTAATTCAAAATTTTACAAAATTCAAAACTTTTTTTTTTCTTATAGTAGCCGAAGCATAGAATGTGATGCATGTTTCGGATTTCAAAAAGGTTAAATGGTTTGAAAGTTATAGTTGTTTTTCAATCAGTATGTCAATTACGACTTTAAAGATAACTCAATTGAAAAATAAGTAATAATTACTTATTGAACTCAAAATTTGACATCAATTATATTGATGGAAAGTTGATAATGTCTTTAAGAAACCCTTTTTGTTTCATCAATTTTGGGTGAAAAAATAGTCGTCAGCTACATGGTCGAAGTCTCGGTATCAAAAACCATCTCCTAAACACAGCTAAAGGGTTAACCACCCATGTTTGGTAAATCCCAAGCAAATACCAAGCCTAATCAGATATTCGATAATATCGGTTATCCGAAACTTCCCGCCTATTTTGAAATTTCAATTGCACTTCTTTTTTCAAATTCAAGTTTCATATTAAATTGTATTTTTTTAATGTTAATATTAATTGTGTTGTGTATTTTTTTTCAATTTTAAAATATATATTACAATTTTTTTATAATATTAATATTAAATAATAATAGCATAGCATTAATATTATAATATAAATTTTTATATTAGTATGTATTATATTATTTGATATACAAAATGATTTCAAAAAAATACCTGCACAGTTGACTTGATGATAGACAGTTTCAGCCCAAGTCCTCTTGAAAGTATCTAGCACAGGATTTTTCTAAAGACTACTAATTTTGGTGGTCTAACTATACTGAATAAGTAGATGTCAATGGACTTCCCCTCAATTGAATACAATCAATTGATTTTTTAACTCTCAAAAAGAAATTTCACACAAATGTAGAGCCAATGTACACTCATCATATGTTCTAGAAACTAACAGTGGCATAAAAATTGATGTAACAACATTTAAGGTACATTGTCCACAAAAAGGTATATGAAACCTTTAAATATACATTAAAAAGTGGAGGTGAAGGCTCTAGATCAGAGAGAGAGAGAGAGAGAGAGAGAGAGAGAGAGAGAGAGAGAGAGAGAAGGGGAAGGGGAGAGAGTAGGAGAGAGGGAGAGGGGAAGGGGAGAGAGTAGGAGAGAGAGAAAGAAGGGGAAGGGGATATAGTAGGAGAGAGAGATAGAGAAGGGGAAGGAGAGTAGGAGAGAGAGAGAGAGAAGGGGAAGGGGAGAGAGTAGGAGAGAGAAGGGGAGAGAGTAGGAGAGAGAGAAGGGGAGAGAGTAGGAGAGAGAGAGAGAGAAGGGGAAGGGGATAGAGTAGGAGAGAGAGAGAAAGAAGGGAGAGAGAGAAGGGGAAGGAGAGAGTAGGAGAGAGAGAAGGGGAAGGGGAGAGAGTAGGAGAGAGAGAAGGGGAAGGGGAGAGAGTAGGAGAGAGAGAAGGGGAAGGGGAGAAAGTAGGAGAGAGAGAGAGAAATAAGGGAGAGAGAGAGAGAGAGAGGTATTGTCTTAATGTCATGTAAAGTGCAAAAAATGTGTTTCCTTACTATGAATGTTGTATCCTTATATAATTTATATCATCTTAATTTTGTATCCTTACATTTTTTATTGTCTTAATTCAATGTACATTTGTATCGTCAAATGATGTAATAGTTGGAGTCATTGAGTTAAAATTGGTCAAATGTGTCCAAAGTAAAATGATGTTTCCCTGGGGTGAAGGGATAGTGTTCAAGGATTGCATTCTGGCACCAAATGGACTGTGCCATTAGCTCCAGTTGGGTGATTAAACACTAGGGACAACCCCATTTTGACCACTGAGTCAGTAGAATGTTTCAGACCATGCCAGACCAAAGTGTCCCCAAGGTGCACTAAGCACAATTGGGTAGCAAACTTTTAAGGCTCGGTTCTTGGACCCTGTGAGAGGTATTGGCAATCTGTGAGATGATACATGACCAAATTTTTGAGGCCTACAATAACCTCTCTATGTTTTGGGAGATTCAAATTTGTTTGAATTTGACACGTTAGTCTCTCTTGATGCCAAAACTTGTAGTGAGGGTCAGTTGAAAGTTGCACTAATGGGTTTCTTCCAAAATGTTCATCCCAACACCAAATGGACTATTCCATTAGCTCCAATTGGGTGGGTAAACCATAGGGATAACCCCGTTTTGACCACTGAGTCAATAGAACATTCCGGACCATGCTAGACCAAAGTGTCACAAGGTGCACTAAGCACAATTGGGCAGAAAAATTTTGAGGTTTGGTTCTTAGACCCTGTGAGAGGTATCAACAATTTGTGAGATGCTATAGGACCATGTTTCTGAGGCCTACAATAACCTCTCTCTATTCTAGGAGATTCAAATTTGTTTGAATTTGGCACGCCAGTCTCGCTTGATGCCAAAACTTACAGTGAGGGTCAGTTGAAAGTTGCACCAATGGGTTTCTTCCAAACCATTTGTCCTAGCACTGAATGGACTGTGCCATTAGCTTTGGTTGGGTGGGTAAATGCTAGGGACAACCTTGTTTCAACCACTGAGTCAGTAGAACATTCCTGACCATGTTGGACCAAAGTGTCCCTAAGGTGCACTAAGCACGATTGGGCAGTGAACTTTCGAGGCTTAGTTCTTAGACCCCGTGAGAGGTATCGGTCATCCATGAGATGCTACAAGACCACATTTCTGAGGCCTACAATAACCTCTCTCCATTCTAGGAGATTCAAATTTTTTGAATTTGGCACGCCAGTCTTGCTTGATGCCAAAACTTGTAGTGAGGGTCAGTTGAAAGTTGCACCAATGAGTTTCTTCCAAACCGTTCATCCTAGCACCAAATGGACTATGCCATTAGCTCCGGTTGGGTGGGTAAATGTTAGGGACAACCCTGTTTTGACCACTGAGTCAGTAGAATGTTCCAGACCATGCCGGACCAAAGTGTCACCAAGGTGCACTAAGCATGATTGGACATCAAACTTTCGAGGCTCGGTTCTCAGACCCTGTGAGAGGTATCAATGATTCATGAAATGTTGCAGGACCACATTTCTGAAGCCTACAATAACCTCTCTCCATTATCAGATATTCAAATTTGTTTGAATTTGGCACACCAGTCTCACTTGATGCCAAAACTTACAGTGATGGTCAGTGGAAAGTTGCACCAATGGATTGTGACATTAGATCTGGTTGGGTGGCTAAATGCTAGGGACAACCTTTTTTTGACCACTGAGTCAGTAGAATGTTCCAGACCATGTTGAACCAAAGTGTCCCCAAGGTGCACTGAGCATGATTTGGCAGTGAAATTTTGAGGCTTGGTTCTTGGATTCCGTGAGAGGTATTGTTGATCCATGAGATGCTATAGGACCATGTTTATAAGGCCTACAATAACATCTCTCCATTCTGGGAGACTCAAATTTATTTGAATTTGACACGCCAGTCTCGCTTGATGCCAAAACTTGCAGTGAGGGTCAGTTGAAAGTTGCACCAATGGGTTTCTTTCAAACTGTTCATCCTAGCACCGAATGGACTATGCCATTAGCTCTGGTTGGGCAGGTAAATGCTAGGGACAACCTTTTTTTGACCACTAAGTTAGTAGAATGTTCCGGACCATGTTGAACCAAAGTGTCCCCAAGGTGCACTGAGAATGATTGGGCAGTGAACTTTTGAGGCTCGGTTCTTGGAACATGAGAGGTATTGTCGATCTGTGAGATGCTATAGGACCACATTTTTGAGGCCTACAATAACCTCTCTTTTTTCTTGGAGATTCAATTTTTTTTGAATTTGGCACGCCAGTCTCGCTTGATGCCAAAACTTGCAGTGATGGTCAGTTGAAAGTTGCACCAATGGGTTTCTTCCAAACCGTTCATCTCGGCACCGAATGGACTATGCCATTAGCTTTGGTTGGGTAGGTAAACACTAGGGACAACCCTATTTTGACCACTGAGTCAGTAGAACATTCTAGACCATGCCGGACCAAAGTGTCCCTAAGGTGCACTAAGCACGATTGGGTAGCGAACTTTCAAGGCTCGTATCTCAGATTCTGTGAGAGGTATCAATGATTCATAAGATGATACAAGATTTTGTTTTTGAGGCCTACAATAACCTCTCTCCATTCTGGGAGATTCAAATTTGTTTGAATTTGGTACGCCAGTCTCGCTTGATGCCAAAACTTGTAGTGAGGGTCAATTGAAAGTTGCACCAATGAGTTTCTTCCAAACCATTCATCCTGACATTGAATGGACTATGACATTAGCTCTGGTTGGGTGGGTAAATGCTAAGGACAACCCCATTTTGACCACTGAGTCAGTAGAATGTTCCGGACCATGCCAGACCAAAGTTTCCCCAAGGTGCACTAAGCACAATTGGGCAGTGAACTTTTGAGGCTTGGTTCTCAGAATCCATGAGAGGTATTGGCAATTCGTGAGATGCTATAGGACCCCATTTCTAAGGCCTACAATAACCTCTCTCCATTCTAGGAGATTCAAATTTTTTTGAATTTGGCACACCAGTCTTGCTTGATGCCAAAACTTGTAGTGAGGGTCAGTTGAAAGTTGCACCATTGGATTTCTTCCAAACCGTTCATCCCGACATTGAATGGATTGCGCCATTAGCTCCGATTGGGTGAGTAAATGCTAGGGAATAGTAATGGTTGGAGTTTTTAATCGAATCAATCAATGAAAATAAAATTCACTGCATACAGTCATGAAGCATACATGTAGCATATATTTTATAAAGCATACAACATGAATTCACTTAAGTCATGCACGTAGCCCATACACATGAATTTAGGTTATGAAGAATGTACTTGAATATACATGAATATACTTAAGGCATAAATCATACACATGAGTACATACACACAAGCATATTTACATACTAACAATGAATAAATGAACACATGCAATTAACAAATTGGATCGAATATCAAGTTTCATATATATCAAAATGAACAATAATTCTGTACATATTTACATGTCAACATATCTAGATACAATGTGGCATATGCCATCTCAAAATGTGTCATATGACATCTCAAAATAAGAATTTCAACAAAACATGTTTCTAGGACATCCTATTCTACTGTGGATCATCAAAATGTAGCCTCTTTGAAGTACTCTTTGGCAATGTACGTACCGTGGGGCTATCATTGTGAATGGATATGCCTGTGACTCTATCATGGCAATAGGGTCTCATGGAATCATCATATGCCACTCTCTGTCAAATAAACCATGTAAATTAAAAATGAGTACGCACAACTGACAAGTATACATGTATGCATAAACAAACTAAATTACTTAATTACCTTTCCCTTGTCAATGGCTGACACCTGCAACCCCTCACATTGCCCCCTAGTGGCAACTAGAGACACCTGCATCAATATGTAAAAAATGATCATAAAATTAGAAAACAATGTACATATACTATTATCATAATTTAAAAGGAAACCAATGAGTACATTAAAACATATGTACCGTGGAAGTGTCAAGATGAAATGATATGGCCAAAAGTGTGGACCCCTCCACTTGTGCCATCTCCTCCTCTGTCATCAAATGAACATAAATGTAACACATAAAAAGACATGTGGGAAATTATTATAAGGAAATTCTACTAAAAATATGAACAATAAAATTTAAATACAATGTAAAAAGTGAATTGTTTACCCTTACTGTAACAGTGGGAGTCCATGGCTCTGTAGGTCCTTGATGCACATCTCCATGAGTTGCTTCAGTGCCTATAGTGTGATGTGTAGAATCATCCACCTCAAAGGTGAAATTATATGTATCACTATCAGTCAGGGGACCTAAGCACATATTCTTGCATATAATGCAAGTGTGGGGCACAAAAACATGTGAGCTCGTGGAGGATGTGGAAGTGCCAGAAGTATCAGGATGAGGAGGCAACAATATCATGCTCTACGTAACTTGTAGATCACTCAAGGTGTGAATGGCTCAAATATTATGTGAGTCGGCCTCAGCAATACTGTCTGGATGCTGCACCGTGGGAGGTGGTGAAATCTCAGGAGGGGGGACATATGTGCAGGATTTCACCTATTGTGTCTGTTACCTTCATTTTTCTCAGCTCCCAATTTTAGTCTTGGTTAGTAGAAGTCTTTAAGTTGAAGTTGAAGTTGAACTTTGTTAAGTTGGTTCAAGTTCAAGTTCAACCCATTACCGCTTCTGAGTTTTATAATGCCCATGCTTTTCTATCCCTCAAAAGGTCTATCGGTCTCAAAGATGAACCCAAACTTGAACCTAGTCTTGAACCTTAAGTTAGTTCAAGTTCAAGTTCATGTTTGTAATATGATAGCTTACACATAGAGAATTCGATGGGATTGTCTTCTTTTCCAAAAAGAAGGTTTCTATTTTGTAGCGCTTTGAGTATTTATTAAGTTTTGGAAACTACCGTACAAAGATTGTCTCATTCAACTAGATGGCTCATGCATGTGAAAATTGGAAATGACAGTTGACGGCATGACGTAGAGAGAGTCATTAATATATAGATATGATGATCAAGGATTTTCCTCAGGAATTGAGATATTCATGCCGAAATAGCTGGTGGATTAATTAAGATTGGCTAGAGATGTCAAATCAATCATTCTTCCATTAAAACATTTATTATAGACATGCTTTGAAGATTTATTAAGGATCCTACAAGGTATTTGTGAATAAATGAAGAATGATTAAGGCTTTTCCTGTTAGTTATTTTGTCTGGAGAAGGAGAAGGAGCGATGGAATTGGTGGTGAGAAATTTATAGAAAGCTGGTGCACAGGACATCGATAAGTTATCTTTCCCCTTTGCAGTTTTTAGTTTTCAGAGGATCTTTCTGTGTTGTAAGTCTTTTCTCTTCATATTGGTAAGATGTCGTTGTTCCATCCAAAACTTTCAAAAAGAGGAGAGTAGAACCCACCTGTTAGTTTCTCTTCCAAAAATAGGGGATACTTTCTTGTTGAATGTAAACCTAGGGGAGCTTTGTGATAGAGCCCAAAATGCTTCCGAGGGTTCTTTTTCTAGGAAGTTAGTAGGAAGTGGAATTTTAGAAGTTGTTGCATTTCCTCTAGCTCTGATTTTCCCTAAACTGGTGTTGGAGTGTGCTAACAAGTATGATGCTAAGAATAGATGCATTAAGGATGTGTCAGGAGAATTCTTGGTCAAAATCAGTCGAGAGACATTAATGGCCGCCCTGCGAATTCTAGATAAGGAACTGTATGAACCATGGACTTATGCGGAAGAAGATCATGTGTATGAGGCAGATAAGAAAAAATAAAGCTCCTTGATAGCCTAGGTATGGCTTGCGAAACCAGAGAAAGGAGGATCCAGGTTGCCAAAACCTCTGACAATTGAGCACCTCTGTAAAGACATAGTCGATATGGTGCTTCTTCTAAATAGGGTGAAAGGGAATCCCCATGCATTTCATTGGGAAAACTAGATGTACTATTTCATCCAAAAGATTATAGAAGGAGATAAGTTTATTGACTGGGCTGACCTAATAGCAGAAAAGCTCCATAGAGAACTCTTAAACGTGACTAATTTGACTACATTTTATATGTCTTCCTACCTTATTTATGTCTTAGCATGTTTCCAAGCTTGGGAAGGATTACCTAATGAATTTTGGACAAGTGATATGAGGATATATGATTACTTCACATGCTTACAGAAGGAGAAGTTCTCCAGAGTGTTCAAAATAGTAAATGACAGATTTTTAGGAAAGTTAGTTTTTGAGTTGCGAGGGAAAGAAAATTGCAGGCTTTCTGAGGAAGCTAAGTAGGTGATCAATGTTTATGGCTATCATTTTATATAGTTTCCAAGATTTACTTATCTTAGGGTTGGAGCATTTGATGAGGAACCCTACGGCTCCCTAGATTTTGTTTAGATGATGTAGTCTTAATGGAGCTATGCAAGAAGCTCATTCTGGTTGAACAAAAGGCTGGGACCCCAAAGAAGTCTTCAAGTGTTCTTTTCCCTATTGAATTAGGGTACTATAGGTGCAAAAGCTTCCAAGATGCTATGGCTATAAAAGAAGAGTTGGATGCCTTCTGTTTACAGAATTATACTCCTAGGTTAAATTTTGACTATAGAGGCTTTGCAGGAGAAAATCTCAATGTCCTAGAGACATTCATGCACATCCCTGAGTTAGAGGATTTTTGGGCCAACTATTCTGATGAACTAGAGGTAAGGAAAAGGCTATGGTAAGTTAACTTTGAAACAAATCAACACCTTTAAGCTGGATATGGATACAGATGGGGTAGGGGAAGACAATGAGATTGATGTTGTAGACTCTCAATAATTTGAGAAGGTCGAGGCCCTCCCTATTCCAGAGTTAGATTGGATGGAGCTGGAAGAAGATGATTTGCATAAAAGAATGAAAAGGGTGAGTGAAAGAATAAAAGCATGGTTGTTGAAGAAAATAGTTTCTGTTGCTCCTTTGCAGTCAGCCAAGAAACAAGTAAAAACCAAAAAGAGGAGTTCAACGAAGAGAACTTCTATTTTAACTAACTTAAGTGTTGATCAATCTTGTGTAGGAAAAGCTAAACCTGAAGTCAAACCTAAACTTGAACCAATTTCTTCACAAGTTCAAGTTCAAGTTCAAGTTCAACACCAAGATGAACTAGAAGTCCGAGTGACCAGATCAAGTCTAAGGGTAAAAGAAAGGGCTTAGAGGAAGAAAGCTACTCCCAGTGTCATCATGGATTTAGACTCATCAGACCCTGATCCAAAGGTAGTTTCAGGCGAAGACCACAGGGTACTTGAGATGGCAGACAATCAGCAGATGTAGGAGGAAATAGAGAATACTCTAAAAGATTTGCTAGCTCTTTTGAGTAACTATGATACTAAAAAGAAATCATCTACTACCCCACCATGGTTGGAGACCTTGGTAGCCAAGAAAAGAAACCTGGTTCCTTTATCAGTACCCATTGATGATGTAGTAAGAAGATATCTAGGAAAATCTTCTAAGGTTAAGAAAGTAAAGATGGAATCCAGAATCAGTTTTGATGAAAGCAGTGGTCACTGGATGGAAGAGATTGCAAAGCCTAAAGAGGAAAAATTTGAGGGAGAGGCTTCAGTCCAAGATTTTCAAATATCCAAGGTGGATTTAGGGAGAGACACCAAAGCCGCCGATATGAGATTTTTCGAGGTATCAAATAAGAAAATTGCCAGTAGAGTCTGGAAAGATGACAAGGACAAATAGGAAATGAAGGAGGCTATGAAGAGTATGGCCCAATATATTAATGCCATCCAACATCATGAACCTTTTGCTCTGAATGAAATGCCAGCCTCCATTGATATGAAATCCCCTAATAATCAACGGTTTCTTGACCAAGTTCAAAGAAGCAAGGCGGTGAGCAAAGCATTTGATTATTGGGTAGAGCATGTAAAAAAAGAGGTTGTCAAGAAAATAAGTCATCTAGATCAAACCCACAATGAAGGAGATCACTTGGTAAAGAAATTAGAAGCCAACATTGAAGAATAATAATTCTTCGATCTTTGATGGAATTTTTTCCTACCATGTCTCTCAAATTTTCTAGTCTTTCATTCGCTCTATTTCTATTCTTCTATTGGGGCATGTTTCATTGTTTAATGGTTATCTTGTCGACCTTATCTTTGATTGTGATTTCATTATGATTTAATCATCTTTATCAATTTTCTGCTTCTCCTCTACCTGATTTCGATTTCAATTCTGAGGGGGCAGTACCTATTGGATTTTAATCATTGATTTGTTGATTCAGACATCTTTTGTGAGCTTTTGCTCAAATTTGAGATTCTTATCTCTTACTTTGAATGTGATCCTGAATTGACCTCATGTTCAAAGGCCTTTGTTTATGCTTTGTCCAGGTGTGATCCTGAATCGACCTCACATCTGAGTTGTTTTGTGATCCCAGATCGATCTCACATTTCAACTTCATTCTTTGACTACACGTGTTCCCAAATCGATCACACATTAGTCAAAGAGGGGCAAATGTATGCACCCAAAAATGGTCGCCTAGACTTTGGGCCCCATTTATTTGATTTATTTATCTCTGAATCAGTTTTATCAATAATCAATATTTTTCAACATTATCAATTTCTTGATCAAATCCTAATTTCATCATTTTCGATTATTTTCCATGGGCTAACCATTTTATCCTAAGTTTTTATTTAATTAAAAGGAATATTTCCTCCCCTTTTAATAAATAAAAAAAACCCCACTTTTCCTCTTATCCTAAGTTGTACAAATAAAGCATCATTCTTATTTTATAAAAAGAGAAAAAGTACTTTTTGTCTCATATGGACACTAAAGTCAACTCTTATTTTCCTATTGGAGGATATTTGTGCACATGGATTGCTCCTCTTTCAAGCTCCACCATTGATTAAATCTTTTGCCTCTTAATCTCCATGGTCCATTCCTTCTCATTTCCTATAAAAGGAGAGCTCTCTTCTTCATTCAGGATCTATCTCTTTTATGCTAATGTTATGCTGCAGGTTTTCTAGGTCACTTTGGAGCTTTTGGAGATTTGGAGCATTCTTGGCTTTTTGCATCTACATGTTATCATAGTTTCATTTCTTGCATTGTCATGGCATTCATAGCTTCATACTTAGCTTAGTTTCCTTTATGCTTTAGATTAATTCATCTAGCTTAACTAGGAGGCTCGATGTCAGACAAATTGTCCAACAAAGAGTACCAACTGAATTGGAAGTCCTTCAGGAAGAACTGTGTTGGACAAATCAATGCCTTACCCAAATGGCAATAGACAGAGAGCCTCCAAAGGTCTCTTTTGTAGAATCAATTTGTGCTCTTCCCTTTGATAGGAGTCTATACATGGTCCCGTTTCCTAGGGATATTGAGGTTCCCAAATATGACAAGTATGATGGAAATGGAAATGACAAATCAACACCTTTAAGCTGGATGCTTACAAATCCTACAATCCTACCATCTTTTCATGTCTTCCACCTCATATTCTTCCTGACAATCCACCATGCCATTCTTTCCGCCATCCCTTACACCTTGCCTTTGTCTCTGGTGACTTGTATAGGAAGGGTCTAGACGGAACACTCCTTAAGTGTCTAGAAATAGAGGAGTTGGAAAAAGTGCTAGCTGAAATCCACGATGGCATATGTGGACCACATTCTAATGATCCTCCACTAGCTCAGACACTGCTTAGGGCTAGTTATTATTGGTCGAACTGGTTGAGACCTCCTATCATCATAGTTGTAGCATTTGGGCTTGGGGCCTATCAATTCTCTACATCAGAGGAAGCAGATTCTTGATGCCCATTTCTGTTTGGGGCATTCTTTGTACATATTTATTGATCCTGAAAAAACTCCAAAAAAAATTCATATATGATGCTGAAAAAATCATAAAAAGCATGAAAAGTACTAAAAAAAAAGAGCATCCTAGTGAAAACCTAGCAATAGGCACTTTGATGTCTCACCAAAAAAATCCAAAAAATCCAAAAAATTCAAAAAAATAATTTTTTTTTGAAAAAGTGCCTTGGTGAAAACCTGGAAACAGGCGCCTTGGTAGCAAAAATACAAAAAAATTATAAAAAGTCTATCAAGTGGTGAAAACCTGGAAATAGGCGCTGCTTGAGACCCTTGCACCTATGTCTATCAATCTTGTGTGGTGCTCCTTTTGCTCCACTTCTCACTTTGCCTCTCCTAGCCTGGAATTGACTCTTGTCTTAGTCTAGAGGGCATACGCTATTTTAAGCTTATCTTGGGTCTCTTTGTGCGTTTGGGTTTCTTGGGCAACTTGATTCAACCAGTGTTTCTCAACACTACCCAACTATGTTTTTCAACACTTCCCCTTGCGTCGAGTGTTTCTCAACACTTATCAGATATCCTACCCACTATCTTGGATGATGCGATATTTCTCACTGGCAGATGTGATACTCAAAGTTTGACTCTATGACCTACACACACGCACTTGACTTGTTGAGATTTGTTTAACTTTATTTATTTGTGTGCTATCTATGATGATTTCTTTGCTGAGTGTTCTCCCCCTATGATCATTTTCGATGATGCATAGCTAGAAGACTGAGGGAATGAGAACATGTTTTATTGCTTTTTCTGCTTGTGGATATATTTTATTGGTCCTACTTGTCATTAATCATTTATGCTTGTTCCACTTGACATTGGGATCTACAAGGCATTATCCTTGACTGTTTTGCGAGTGCATGCTTCTAGTTATCCTGAATTTCATGTGTCTTGATACAAGCATAATCTCACCATATCAAACTTAGGTAATCTCACTGCATTAGTCATCTTGACCTCCATGTCTTTGATGCCTAGGTGGGATTTCCACATTTCCATCTAATATAGATCATATTCAGATTCACATAGTTATGCTAGTGTGTATTGTATGATCTTGCGACGCTACCAATAACACTTGATGATGATAATTAGATGTCTATTGGCTTTGTAACCTTGCAAGTAAACCACTTTTCATGTAGCTTGCATTCTTAGGTTCATGTTAGATTAGTTTTGCATCTTGCATATGGAGAGAGCTCTCCTTTATCTTTCATAGACTTGTTAATCAACTGCACTCACCTTTCGCTTCTTCCTGATCATGTCTTTCACTTCTTGTCTTTCATATCCTATCATTTTCTCTTCATTTCGAGATTGAAACCGAAATTCAAGTTAACCTTGATCACCCAAATTGCATTTCTCCTTCTTCCACGCAGTTGGCTAACCTTTTGAGGCCTGATCCTTCAATCTTCATTGGGGCATTCTTCACCTCTTCATCCCCATATCTTTCAAACTTCCAGTCTTTCATTCACTTTCAAATCCCAAGTTCAAATTCCTCCTCCGTGGTGTTTACCGGTTGAGGGACCGATAGGTTTGTGCCCCGGGTCCCATGTGTGGGGCATCTCTTCATTGCTTGATGGTTATTCTGTTCTCTCTCTTCGATTATGATTTCTAATGATTTGATCATGTTGCTCTTGCTTCTGCTTTCCCTCTACCTGGATTTCACTTTCAATTCTAAGGGGGCAGACACATCATATCTTATTGGCTATGTCTTTCCTAAGTGTTCAGTACTATCACTACCAGGCTGACCATGCAGGATTTGCTATCTCTCCGCACTTCATTCTTTGGAGTTAGATCGCTATCTACTTGCCTTCTTGGCTATCTGCTTGCCTTCTTGGCTGATCTATTCTTTGACTGCATGTGATCCCAAATTGATCTCACATTAGTCAAAGAGGGGCAAATGTATACACCTAAAAATGGTCATCTAGACTATTAGCCCCTTTTTCTAAATCATCAATTGCTTGCTCTTGATCAAATCCTAGTTCTATCATTTATTCGATTATTTTCTATGGGCTAACCATCTTATCCTAAGTCTTTATTTAATTAAAAAGAATATTTCCTCCCCTTTTATTAAATAAAAAGCCCCCACTTTTCCTCTAATCCTAAGTTGCACAAATAAAGCATTATTCTTATTTTATAAAAAGGGAAAAAACACTTTTTGTCTCATATGGACACTAAAGTCAACTCTTATTTTCTCATTGGAGGATATGTGTGCACATGGATTTCTCCTCTTTCAAGCTCCACCATTGATTAGATCTTTTGCCTCTTAATCTCCATGGTCCATTCCTTTTCATTTCTTATAAAAGGAGAGCTCTCTTCTTCATTCTAGATCCCAACTTTTTATGCTAATGTTATGTTGCAGGTTTTCTAGGTCACTTTGGAGCTTTTGGAGATTTGGAGCATTCTTGGCTTTTTGCATCTACATGTTATCATAGTTTCATTTCTTGCATTATCATGGCATTCATGGCTTCATACTTAGCTTAGTTTCCTTTAGCTTTAGATTAATTCATCTAGCTTAATTAGGAAGGCTTGGTAATACTTGTTCTTTCCTTTTCATAGCATAGCTTGCATCTTTCATTTTCATAGCTTAGCTTGCATACTCATCTTAATCTAGCTTGCATTGCATTCTCATTTGATTCTTGAGGATATTGGCATTCTTGCCCTTGTCTTCATTGAATCTCCCATTGCATGGTTTACTAGCAAGGTTATTGGCTTAATAGCTCTAACTGAGAGCATTCTTAAAAACCCTTGCACTCCATGCCTAGGGAGCTATGGATCAATTTTTGAGACCTCATTCTTGAGTGTTCTTGAATTTAATGATTCAAAGAAGTGTGACACAATTCTAGCACATAGATAAGACTACCTGGACCAAAGAGCTCCATTGGATTGAAGAAGTTGAAGAGTACGGCTTGCAAAAGTTCCTCATGGAGAGGTCAGTACTAGGATTGGATGACAAAGTTCTTTATGTTATAAAGGAATGCACAGACTGGAGAAATGAGGTTGTGGCCATGGGAATTTATGAGGTAAAGGATCTCATGAAGGGGCTAAGAATGATTAAAGAAATAATCTCCAATGATATAAAATGGATTGATGAGAGGTGCCAGGAAGCTCAAGAGGAGTCAGATAAATTGATTGAATAGGTAATCAAGGATGCAAATACCTAGTTTGATGAGCTCAAAAGGATGAAGACACCTACAGATGAGCATTTCACAAAGGTTGCACGGATGGAATCAATGATGATCCTTCAACAAAATCATTTGGTTATGCACAAAGAAAAGATAGCTGAGATCAAAAGGGAGAAAGAAGTCTGGAAACAGAGGATTGATTTTATTGGTTTGCCACACCAACTGGTAATATCCACATTTACAGCCAAATTTGAAGGTTGGAAGGCAACGTGACTTGCAGCGACCTCAACTCCTTAACCGTCCGGGACACTTGGCAACTTTTTGAAGGCGTTCTTGCTCCCAATCCAATTTTTTTGCTTAATGCTTAAGATAGTTATTGGATCTAGAAATATTTACTTTCAAGAAATAAACTTTTATGAAGTTAGTTGTTGAAGCCCTGTGTGGCTATTTATTGAAAAAATTTTAACTGCTTAAGGGTTGGGCTCTCTGAGTTTGAGGGAAACTATTTTCTAAAAACTTAACTTCAAGTTTTCTGAAGACTAATATTACAAAATATATGAAATATCCTATGGTGTTGCATATATGTTTAAGCTTTTAAATGATAAATACTACTATTTATCTTATGTGATTTATTTTCTTGTGGAGATAAGTTGTGTTGAATAAAGCTTAACTGTGATATAGATGGATTCTATGCTTAGAAGTGATAGAGAAAATTGTTATTGAAGTTTAGATTCAAGAAATTCAAAGTTTGAGATTGGGATAGAAGTAGATATTTTTCTCTAAAATCTACACATTCTTTTCATGTTGATGGACTGAATATTTTCTGATGAAAAGCACACATGATGTTACTTTTCTATGTTCAATAAGATCATATTGGAAATCTTTTTAGAAGGTAGTTGCACCTTGTAATTTGCAGAGAGTTTGCTTTTAGCAACTCATTTGTTAGTATTAAGATTTTTCTCTTCTTTTCATTCTTTAAAGGAGTCTAAGATTAATTTAGAGAAAAGGGAAAAACTTTATGCTAACAGTGCCCATGGTCTGTCTTGTAGAGCGCCTAAACCTACACCCTGGTTTGGTCTCATACTCCAATAATTCACCTTGTGATCGAGCACAAATTCAACATACAATTTTTTAATAAAATAAAATGGGACATCCAAATTGTTGTGAGGTGGTCTATCAAAAACCATCCACCAACGGTCCCAAAAGTTGTCACATATTGCACTATTTGTGCACCATTTAATTGACAACTTGGTTTTTTTAGGGTCTACTTTTAGACCGATTTTAGGATCCACAAAAAGATTAGCTATGTCATGTTTTGTTATATTTATGTTCATGACTTGATCATAATCAAGCCCATTGTCAAACTGGGCATGCATGGAATCACGCCAAAGAAGTGCAACACTATGTTGCTGTGTAAGTTTCTCCATGTTTTCAATAATTGAGTTCAATGTCGTAAACATGGGGCACAATGTGGGGATATTGGCATAGGTGGTTTGAAATCCTCTAAGTTCATTTAGATTATCTCCTATTAGATCTTCTAAATGATGAGGGTTTGTGACAGGTACATCTTCTGGAGGTGGGGGATTGTTAGGAGGTGGTTCTGGATTTTTTGCGGGATCATTAGGAGGGTTTTTTGATTCCATGTCTGATTACAATGAAAAAACAAATAGATAATTACAATGAATTTAAAAAACAATACAAAAACTCATTTAAATAGCTAATTTTTATATAAAAACTTTAAATTTCTATTAAAAAACAATAAAAACAATAAACACAATAAAAATTTGAAGATTGGGCTTACCTTAGATTTTAGAAGAATCAGATAGGTGATTTGCAAAGAGGATATCTGAAACCCTCAGCCGCGTTCATTCACATTTTCAAAGTGAAAATGTTGAATGCGGCTGGGGTAAAGAGTTATATTTACTAGAAAATGTTGGATATCCGATAATATCGAATATCCGATTAAGCCTTTTGCTTTTGCTTTTGGCTCGGTCAGGTGTATTGACACCCAGGCCTACTAAAAAGTCAACATATGCATTTGTGCGCTTTTGGACAAGTGAAAATAAGTTTTTTTCACATCACCACTTTTTGGCATACCATGATCCTACACATACCCATTATTATCTATTAATATCTACAAAGGAAAAAATAACATTATAAAAATTTCTGTTGCAAATAACTATCATTGGATGAGCACAAATCGACGATGTACAGTGGATTTTAGGATGAAAGGGAAAAGCAACCCCATTTTTTCAAACCCATTCTGGAATCATGACATGTATCACTAAACATGTTCCACTCGCATGGTCAACCGATAATGTCATTCGATGATGATGTGACTCATGAGGTGACTAGGTGAGTTAATTGGACCCGCGGGGCCATGACACCAGATAGTGACTAACAATGACCGTTGGATGATTATAGATCAATGACCGAAGTTGTATTTCGGTCTGAAAGGGAAAATAAAACCTATTTTTGCAAACCCATTCTAGAATCATGACACATGTCCACTCACACAGTCAGTGACAAGTGTCATTCGATGATGACGTGTGACTCATGAGGTGACTAGGTGAGTACTAATACCAACAAGGTAAATATTAATGGGACCCACGACACCATATAGTGACTAATAATGATTGTAGGATGAGCATAGATCAATGACCAAAGGTGTATTTTGGGCCGATTTGGGGAATGATCACCTCTATTTGGAAATTTCCCACAGAAATAAGGCACATGTCATGAATTAACCCTCAACTAAGTATAATTAAAATCTAAATTGGAGTAAGCTGCAAAATAGATTATTTAATAAATGTTTAAATTCCAGGTGTCTGACTAAAGTTGTAGTTTCAAACGATTAAGTGACATGTGTCCTACTAAAATCAGATATTTGTCTTCATAAAGATGCAATAAAAGTGACAAGACTGATGACTGTAGATTCTACAATTTTTGCCCTTTAGGTTTTCAATCTAAGTTTTTCAGTTCTAACTAATATTGGAGATTTAGAAACGGGTTATGACTTCTAGGTTGAGGATTGAGGTCCGAGGAAAGAAACAAAGTCTCTCATCTCTCTTTCCACTCATATTTTGCACAAATTAAAATTATAGGTAACTACTAAAATCTTGAACACCTACGTCTTGCATTTTAAAATTTTCAAATCTCTTGGTTTACAACTTTACTGTTTATATTGTAGAAAAAGAATTAGCTTATTAGGGTTTAATTTTGAATCACCCTTGTAAATTGTAGTTGTGTATAAATATTTGAATTTTCCTATGAGAAAATAGTGATACCAGTTACCAACTTACCACGATGGGAAAAATAAATACCAAGATTATGAGTAAAAGACCAAGTCAGATAATAGACTTCCACAATCTGCTTAAAACACCAGGTTTCACTAATGAATTCCATGATATTTATGATCTTGTTATCCATGGAAATAATGGAATAATGGAAATTAGATTTGCACTTGAAAATAATTAGAACAATCCAAATAAGGGTTCAAAATTTTATTCATTTAACATGATAAAGGCAACCACAAATAAAATTGCACCGTGGGTTGCTGGGTCGGAACGCATGGCATTACCTCAAGTATTCCCTTGCCCATAAATTTTCATGGTCTGTGATAAAAATTATGATGAAAATATAAAAGCAATTGTGAATAAAAATACTCAAGAGGAAATTTTTTCCATAACCGAGAGTGAATTTGCTAGTCTGTTGGACCTAGGGTTTGAACAAAAAAACTCAAACGTGCACATTGACCTGGGAAAGATGGTGGAGGATTATAAAAAAATAGATGCAACATAGAGAGACTCGTATATCAAAGGGATAAAAAGCAGTTCTAGTTTGAATCCAGATCATAAGCCTACTTATGATTATGATATTTTTGTGCAATGGGTTCAGGACAATATTTCCTTGCTAGGATTTTGTTTGGGATCAGATAGTAACAAAGAAGTAGGTGCCATCATTCTTGAAATGATTTTTCATATTCATTTTGAAAATGAACTATTAAAATATTGTTTTATTGAGCACATTGTTCGTTGCATGCAAGAAAAATTACTAATGATTAAAAGAGGTTCACATAAGACATTTAGATTCAAAACCTACTTGTGCTATCTTCTCTTAGCAAAGCATCATGCAATATTTCAAAAAAACAAGCTTTGCTGTCAGGGCCAAAATCCAATATATGAATGGACACCTCAGATAAGGATGATTGATAATAGAAGGAACTACAACAATTTTTTAGACTTCTTTTTGGCACCAATGTACCATAAAATTATAGGCACTCCAATGCCTAGATTGCCTGTTTCTTGTAGAGATTGCATTCAACTCGAAAGTCAAATACAATTGGCTGGCTAGTACTTCATGGAAGAGAATATTGTGTTAAGGTTTTACGGTTCAATGGTAGAACCCTAACAACTTCCAATACATGTGACAAAGAGGGTATTTTCTTTGGAATATATATGATAGATGAAGAGCACATATGTACTCTTTAATTGTCAGCAAAAGAAAATGATATTTCCTTCCTTGCCTTTCTCATTTGGAGGGTTCACATTTGAGAGAAGAGGGTTCAAAGTGGCACATGCCTTTTTTTCAATTTTTTTCTTTGATGTTGTCAGTCACTGGCAGTATGAT
Organism: Chamaecyparis obtusa; assembly: GCA_027943335.1. Taxonomy (NCBI): domain Eukaryota; kingdom Viridiplantae; phylum Streptophyta; class Pinopsida; order Cupressales; family Cupressaceae; genus Chamaecyparis; species Chamaecyparis obtusa. The sequence continues at coordinate 63,036 of BSBK01001164.1, forward strand.
CCACTCAACATAATTGGAATAAAGCTTAGAGAGAATGGGAAATCTACAAGCAAATGTCAACATGAGAGTATGCCATTGATAGAAAAATTTAAAAACATGGAGTCCTGGGATGAGATCAAAAAAGAGATGGAGAAATATGCCACTGAAAATAATATTTCAATATAGGAATTGTCATCACAAATTATGGCATTGCACAAACATAAAGGAAAAGTGTAGCCCACGACATCATACAATTTTTACCAGAAATTTGCTCAACCATCTAGAAAATCTATTCCAAAAGATCTAGTGGATGAATGTACAGATGGTAATTGGACTCAAACCAAAATTTTTGATTTTTGGGAAATGAGGAAGAATCTCGATTAGCTAAAGGCCTGTGCAGATCTTTATGACGCGTAAGAGGATAAAATATTTAGCGAATTGTGGAATAAGGAGAATCCAGCTGAATCATATCATGGTGATGATGATCATCCAGATAATGAGTATGAGTAGGATTCTGTGAATCCCACATCCGTTAATGTATACTCAATTAGTAGTGGAGTTGGTGTGTCCATAAAAGAAAAATACACCAAAGGGGTAGATATTGTAGAAAAAATGGGCTACCTAGGTTGGGGTGGTCTGGGTACTAGAGGACAAGGGCCTTGGTCTCCACTTGACCCACTAGTTCCACCAAAATATGGTGAGAAACCAGGCCTTGGAGTTGAATCATTAGATTCATAAAAAAAAGTACTTAGTCTCATACCCTTGCAATTTCATTTGTTCTAGCTTCAAATCCAATTCCACCTATTCCAAGCACTTAGATTCAATTTGAATCAAGTGCCACTCCCATAGGTGTAGAAATCATGGGTAGTACTAGTGGTCTGAAAAGGACATTACAAGTGGACATGGGATTAGTGGATCCTAGAGATCAAGGCAGTGTAAAAAATAAAAAGGTTATGACAAGTACAACAATGGCAATGGTGACTATGAGTCCAACATTTGCCACAGCTTCATGACAAAACCCTCAAAACAGTCCAAAAAATCCACTTGTAATGGGTCAGGGTGTTGCTAATCCTCATGGTAGAATTAGGAGAACCACATGTAACATAGGTGTAAGCTCGTACATCACTAAAAGTTCTATTTAACCTTTCAAATATTTAATTGTGTCATAAAACCTTGATTTTCGTTACAATGATTTTGTAACTAACTTTGAACAATAAAAAAATAGGAATAGACAAAATGCTAAGACATTGAAGATGGATGCAGTTGATGCAGCTCATGATGTAGAACCTGCATCCAATAGGTTATTTCCCACATATGACCCAAAGAAAGAAATGATGGAGTTCATGGTTGTTATGCCCTTAGCTAGAGATAAAAATTCATCAGAGTGTCAGCTAGATCCATCTGAATTTCAAGTTAGCACCCTCCAAATGGATTTATCCAAAATTAAAAAAGTGGACAAGATAAATGTGTCAAAAATGACCAACCAAGTGGTCTACAGTTCAATGATGAAGTTGGAGAAAGAGAAAGGAAATCTTCATGGCACAATAGATAAGTTAAAGGAAGACCTGGCAAGTGAAAAGGCAAAGGAGAAAGCAACAGACAATAGGTGCAAAGAATTAGAGAAAAGGATAAAAAATTCATCCTCTAAAGAAGCAATTGGACAACAAGAACATATGGACGCATAACTAAAAATTATGAGGGAAAAATTGGAAGAGAGCAATAGAAAACTTGAGGATGAAAAAGTCTCTTCATTAAGTTTATACAAAAACATTGAGAATGCGGCATAGACAAACAATAACTTAAATAAAGAATTAGAGAATGAGAGGGTAGAAACAAAATAGTGGGAAGAGAAAGAAAAGAAAATAAAAAAACATAGTGAACACCCCGTTCTCAGAAATGAGAGAAGAGCTAAAGAAGGAAAATAATAAAATTAAAACTTAAGAAAACAAATTGAATGACCAAGTAAATTATATAGTCAAGCAAATAAAAAAAGACTTCTGGGGGAAAATAAAGGTGTCTACTGATAGGTTGTGTGATTGGTTTGAACTGAGTGAAAGTATTAGAGATGTTTTTGGGAAGTTGAAAGAGCACATTCAGAAGAACAAAAAGTTTTGTCAAAGACAGAATATTGCAAAGCAGATTTTGCAACAAATTAACACAACCAGTGACATGCATTTGGTAAGCAAGGGAATTCAGGACTGCATTGGTGCATCAATAAAGGCAAACTCTATCTTTCAAAAATGTCAGAAAATAATAGAAGCAGAGGAAACTCTGGCCTTATTTGGGACAAAACTCGTCAAGATGAATAAAAAAACAACCAAAATGATAACTCTTGGTTTGCCGAGTCCTGGTCCTGATTACTCATCAACGAATTTTGTTGGAAGAGAAGCTTACAAAAAAAAGTTGGATGACACAATGACGTCTAATTTAGGCAAGCTTCCTTAGGACACAAATAATGAAGGCATTGAAAGGTGCATCAAAACATTGACAAATTTGAATGCAATATTGGAAGGATCATTGCTTTCAAGTCACTCTTCCAAGTATGGATGGCTGACGAGGTTGCAGTTCATTTACTATAACATGAAAAATATTGACCTTCCAATCGACGTAGAATGGAGCATACTAAAGAAACTAACAAAATCATCTTGATCTCATAAATCATAGTATGTGAAAGTACTTTCAGTTTCAATCATCTATATATTTTTTTCTATTTGCTTGAATTGAGTTTAAAGTAACAAGTTTGAACTTTGTTTTTTGAACATGATCAATGTTGCAGATGCTATTGCTAATTTACTAAACCGGCCTGTCAAATGCAAAAATGTACAGTTGTAGAGATGCTGTAGTTGTCTTACTAATTTTGATTTTGAGACTTCACATTAGGCAAATCGACCCGAAGCTGTTGTTGCCCCCTTGTTTCTATAAAAGGGAATTCAAGGTCATTGGCTTAGGGTAATGAAATTGAAATTGGGCAATGTTCCAATGGGTATTGAGTCATTGACTTTTGTAAATAGAATCACAAAGTTATGTTCTTACTAATATTAATGAATGAATTGTTACATTCTATCATATTTTTAATTAAATTAATGAGAATCGGTATTTCTAAGAATTGTAACATATGAATTGCTATGTTGTAAAAAAAAATATGAAAAATCTACAAGAATTATACCATATGAGCTGATTAATGCAAATGAAAACCATTATTAATTATAGAATTGAATCTTGGTGACATTATCAACCACATTCATGTTTTTGACATTGGAATATTCTATTATGCATGATTGATGGTGGGATACAAAAACTGATAGTAGACTACAAGAAATGGTTTAATAAATACCTAGGACCTGCTACTACAACAATTCAAGTTGCCACATCATATCATTAATGGGATCCTCAGATTCATCACCATAAACTTCATAGCTTCCTTGGTTCTTTGATATGTTTTCTTCACTCTGCATACCTTTGCTTAACTGATGTTCATGGCTAGCAGTACCAGTACCAGTACATGAGTCAATGATATCATTGTCTCTAGCACTCCCACTTTGGTTTGAAATGTTTCCCAACCCTCTTCTCTGACATTTCTTCCTCCACAATTTCAGTGCCCTTTTATAAGGAAAAGTATTGACTTCATACTTGGATGTATAGAGCCTCAAGCAATTTTCAAAATTCTTATCTAGTTTTTTTCTTATCTTTGACTTTAGGAATCCCAAAGCAATGAAAACTCTCTCATCCTCCACTGACCCCAATATCATGGTCAGACATAAATCAGAAAGCTTGAAATTTTTTGATATTGAATCAATCAACATTTCACTTTCAACTAGATTTTTCCAAAGCCTTGTTATCGATCCATCTTCATGGGGATTCAAAATAATATTATATTGACCCCTCACTGTCTGTGAAAAATGACCTAATTTCTCTCTCAAGGGAGATTCATCTAAAATTTCATTTAGAGTTTTGATTATGTAAAAGCAGGTATTGAAAGGATCTGAAACCTTTTACATCAAGATTACAAGATAGGCATTAAAGTTCTAGCAGAAATCATGCACCAGCACCAAAAAGAGACACACAAAAAAACAAACAAGTCCTTAAATAGAAAAAAAATAGAGAAAAAAGGACAATAAAAGGACACCAGGATAGCAACCAGCTATCTAAATACATTTCATAAGGTCTGCCACCTATTTAGCTGTCATCTGCATGTTGGTAGAGGACACTTTGAGGTCCTCAATGTCTTTGTTCTTAGTATCCTCCAGCTTCTTGAACCTTGATCTTGTTCTCTTGCTAGGACCATGATCCTCCTTGACCTTGATGTTCACCTGCTCCCCTTTCCCCTGGTCCATTTTGTCCACCAAAATCTTTACATGCTCAGTAGAAGCCTTAAGAATGGAAAAACTCTGCTTCGCAATATTACCAACCATTTTCTCCAGCTTCTCGACTTTGTTTTCCATTATTTCAATTCTCTTTTTCATCACCTCTCCATCTTCAATTTTCTCCTCCATAGTAATGATTTTGTCATTAAAGGTAGAAAGCCCCTCAGCCCTGCCAACTGTCTCCTTCAACTCATCTATACATTGACCCATGGTCTTCTCCCCCAGATTCATCTTTCCAAGAATCCCAGTCTCCTTTTGAAGCTGATGAATATGGGATTTCATAGCTGTGATGTCACTTTTCTTGTTGCTAAGGTTAATAAGGAAAGCAAGACACCCCAGATTTTCAAAATCCTTATATGCTCCCATCGTCTCCTCCTTGGAGCTCTCCACCTTATCCTTCTTAGTATTGGCCTCATCCTTCTCTTGACCATCCTTCTCAATATTGGCCATGTCCTGGGCAACATCTTGCAGAATATTATCATCGACCAAAACATTTTGGTCCAACCCAACACTTTCCTCCATAATAGGGTCATTCTCCACCTGCTCTTCCTGATTATCCTGGTTATTCTCCTAAGAAGAAGAGCCCTCATCAGAGGAAATGACTACCCTCTTAAATCTTTTCTTATTCCCCTTTTTGGCTCTGGTACACTTCCCTATGGGCTCCATTTTATTTTTACCCTTCTTCTTGACACTATCCTCCCTACTCTCCTCTTCCTCCATATCCATATTAGTGACCGAGTCCTCCACCTTGATCTTCTTGTTATTTCTTTTGGGCACAAACTCCTAATACTCCTTAGAGTTGCCCTCATCATCTTCAGTTTCCTCCATGAAGGGTTCCTCTGATTCTTTACCATCTATATCATAGTCTTCGAGGGCCTTTCGGTTCAGTCGAGGCCTCTCAACCTTCTTAGCTTTCAAAACCTCATAAATGAGGACCATCAGCTCATCATGGTAGGTGTGGTCACCATCAGGATCCCTCTACCAGTTGAGAATAGTAGCATTTAAAGAGCTCAAATGATAAAAGGGGGAATTAATTTTAGCCCCATGTCTAAAATGATTTAGCAAAATCAGGTGGTGGTTGTAATTTTTGGTATATCTATCATCCAAAGTAATGTAGCTAATGATCACAAAGAGAACTAGTCTCCACAGTCTAGAAATACATTTAGGATTAAAGTAGGAATTATTCACCTTTACCATACGCTTCCTTTCCTGCTCAGTTGGTGCAAAAACCTCCAGAGCTTTATCCGACACCTTCCTGTCCCTGTAGAAGTTGATTCCTTCTATCTTTAGACCTGTCACCTCTACAATGATCTCCTTAGTCACCTCCATGCTCTGCATTCCCACCATAACTTTCCCTTTGTTCCAGGTCTTAATGAAGTGCCTGGTAATGACAACCTTCCCTCCATGCAAATTTTCCATATAAACCGCTAGACCCCCATCTTTAACAATGTTCCACACCTCTTGGTTCTGGTTCCACTCTTTGCAATTCCCTGGTTCACACCTTTTCTTTCGACCTCCCATAGCTCTACAATGGTCAAGAAAACCCTTCCCAAAATTTCTCACAACACTCTGTAAATTAGGCTTGAAATCGTAATAATGCCCTCTAAAACCTTGAAAGACCCATAAATCATGCCAAATGAAGGCAGTAATCATCTCAAAATCACCCCAATGTCCTTCGTCATGTTCACACAAAATTTTGCACTTATTACTCATTAATATGACCTTCATTAAGAATGTGTTGCCTTCTATGTAATCAATCCTTATTGATTAATGATACCCCTTCAAGAGGAAGGACAAACCCATCATCCCACTTGATGTCCACTTGGTTATGGCAAGACACATGTGCAGCCCAGTCAGCCACCGAATTGGCCTCCCTAAAATTGTGAGTAATAATACACTCATCAAAGGAATCAATAATATTTTTAGATTTGTTAATAGCATTGGCAATTGTCCATGAAGGGGTCATGGTATTATTAAGACATTTAATAATATTTAGGGAATCCCCTTCAACCCACACTTTTCTATAGTTTTTCCTCTTAGCTAACATTAGACCATAAAGAGCAGTGTTAGCCTCAGCAACATGGTTCATATTGAAGCCAATAGGGATGGCCTTGGCACCTTTGCAGTTCCCATATTCATCACGGATAACTATACCACAACCAACAATTCCCGAGTTTCCCTTAGAGGCACCATCAAAATTGACTTTCATCCAACCATTAGGGGGTAGTCCCAATGGGCCTCATTCCTTAGAATTCTCTTGGTATCATGGACCTTCCTCCCATCAAGCTTCCAATTTTTGTAGAATTTAACCTCCCAATCATCTTTCGGATCCTGATAGTTATTAATCAACCCAATGTTCTCTAGCAGGGTTCTCTTAATCTTGTGGAAGATCACCACCCAACTAGATTCCTTGTTTCTAAAAATCCTATCATTCCTTTCTTTCCAAACCCCACAAAACATGTAGGGAAGAAAGAAGTGCCATATGGACAATAAAAGGTTATTATTAGTAAGAGGCTTCCAAGATGTGAAGAGTTCCTGAATACCCTGTGGAAAAACCCAATCCATATTCATCAAATCCAAAAATTTCTCCCATATTTTTGTAGCAAAGGAACAGTGAATAGTCATATGATTAATGTTCTCCTCATCGTTCTTGCAAAGACAACATCTGTTGGTTATGTATAAGCCCCTTTTCTTAAGATTGTCAATAGTTAAGATTTTATCCTGCAATAAGATCTAGAAAAACACATTAATTTTGGGTGTTAAACCTTTGAACCAAGCTTTGGCCCAACACGGTTCAAGGCTATCTTCAAAATTCCTTATGTATAAAGAAGAGATCGAGAATGAGCCATTAGAATTATATTTACAGATTAAAGTATGCTCTTACTCAATGAGAAAGACAACATTCAGAATTTTATTCAAGCTTCTAAGAGAGGGATCCACCCTAGCTAAGTCAGTCCAATTATCCCCCTCCCAGTAGTTAGCCACATGTGATCCAAAAGCCTATTTGTATTGCAGCATCTTTTCATTCCACCTTGGGTCAGCATTAAGAGGGTGGTCTAAAATTTCATTTAGAGTTACTCCATTTAACTCTTTGGTTTTGCAAAAATGATCCATCAAAGTTAGTAGCCTAGTTCAAAAATCTTTTGAATTGTTCATACTCCAACATCGAGGAAACACAATAGCCATGGATTCAAGTAGTTTGACTAGAGAGAATCTTCCTCTAATCTATGAGGAAAGATCATAGGTAATGTGCTTCACAGAAGGTGTTACAGACTCAATGATCTTGGTAAAGTCTTCCCTTTTAACACTTGATTGTCACTTCTTGGGGTTCTTTCCTGGCTCCTCGGACTCAAACCTAGAAAAGTAGTGCATTGGTATCTCAACTCTGTGAACTTCTGCACATACCTCCCCATTTGCACCAATCTTTAAAAATTTATTAGGATTGTCCAAATCTATGATTTTCTACCAGCTAACAAATTTTACATCACATGATCAATAGAGATTATCGAGCATCATGCATGTCAATTTACACAACGTAAAATATTCTGCATTATACATAGCTCTTTGCTAGGCCTTTTTCATTATATTTCTCATTTCCTCAAGCATGGGGAGAAGACCTACATTACTTAACATTCACATTAGCGCATGAAATTTTGATAGCCCTGCTTCGTCACAACTTGAGTTAATTAGACCAAGCAACAATTGATATTCTGAAAAAACTCGATGTGCTGGTCCATCCAAAGAGATCCATCTGGTATCATTATCCTTAAGAAGCTTGTTCCTATCAGTTAGTCCTTCATCAAAGTGTTGAAATTCCCTCAATCATTTTAGACTTTGACAGAAGTATTGGTAGAGCTCTTTGATTAAAAGTTCATTTTTTTGTACTGGAGCATGCTTGTTGACAACTCCAAAAGCTAGATTCATTCTGTGGTCCATGCAGTGAATGGGAGTAACATAGGGTGCATAAGAAGATTGTATCTTTGTGCAAAGACTGCCCTTGTGGCCTTGCATTACTGAAGCTCAATTCACTCCAACACACACCAACTTTTTGGCAATTGTCATGTCATTTATACCTCCATATTAAATTAGAGAACTCTTTACTAGTTCAAATAAATTTTTCGTTGTTGCATTATCATTCATTTTAGCAACAGTTAGTAGATGAGGTTTGCAGACAAAATTGTGTACAGTATAAACATGCATGCATACCCAAGAAGTATTATCTACTGATGTAACCTCATCTAAAGACAATGCAATAAAATTTGACTCTTTAATTTTTTTCTTTAGATCCTCTTTTTCAACCTTGGCAAGACAACTTGCCCATTCCCATCCACTGTTTACTAACCAGTGACTGCTAGGATAGTTACAAACTTTCATAAAGTGTAATAAAGCACTCAATGATGGGTAGTCTATCATAGGAGGCCCTCTGCTCAAAATATTAAAGATAACACTTAACTAAACAAATTTTCCCATTAGTTCTACTTCCAATACTTTTCCAAAACAAGATTCAATAGAGCCTTTAACTTCAGCAAGCTTTGTCTTTATATTCTACTAAAATTCATATAATTATGCATTCCTAACATGCTGAGGTTCCTCCTTTGTTTTCCATCTTATCAGTGATTTTTGAACTCTATCTATGGTTTTCTTTTCGTAAACTTTACCCATATGCTTCTCTATGGTGTCAATTTTTAGCCACAACCTCTTTTCCTTCTTATTTATCTTGGTGTAAATCTTACATCTGCATTCTACCAAAGGCTCACCTTCAATTGGATTATCCAATGGTTCAATGAATGGATACTTTGACACCCATTCTACTTGAAAATTCCTCGACAGATCCCACATCCGATTTATTTTTGATTCTCTATCATTCTTTGAATTGTATTTTCTTTTCTTCTTCCTTGCACCATCATCTTCTCTGACATTCTCAGTCTCATCCAAGTAGATTATATCATTATGGCTACTTTGGGTATTTAACTAAAAATTTTCTTCAAGTTCATCGTGATCTGAGATATCAGGTTCGTTGACTTCTCCAATATGTCATGTAGGTTCAGGTTATGAATCTTGAAAATCTTCTTGTGATGAAGTAGCTTCCCAATTTTGGCCAGAAACATTTCCAACACCATGACCAAAGTACGATGATAAGGTTTTGTATTTTTCTGGCCTCTCTTGACTTTCCCCATATGCAAGAGCCTTACCCTTATTCTTGTTTGACATCTCAATTCTTCAACGAAATAAAGGCTACCAGCCTACCAGTACAATTTTTTTTTTACTTGTTGAAGAAGTGACAATAGAACTATAATATATATAAATATGATTCATTGACCCTTAAATCATGTCTGAGGTCTCCCTGGTCACCATTGTTCACTAATTGGTCCCCACTAAAGAAGATTGAACTCAAAATTACATAGCCGTAGAATAATAATCACTTACCTTTGCCTCAAATACAATTACAGTCGTGACTCGCCAATGCAGTCAAGACTCAATAGTCCAAACTTTTCTATTGATGAAATTAAACTGAACCAAATTATGTACAATAACATTGATCTATGAATGTATTTATACTAATTATTTTTTGAAAAATTCGGCGGGAGTTATTAGGTCTACAAATATTTGGTGAATCCTGCATAATTATAACACATCTTGTGTTATTTAAAAAGTGATTATGGGTCGTCCAATACCTTGGTATGATTAATAAAGTTGGTGAAAATGCGTCAGTTTGAGACACGAGCCCACAAAATTCCAAGGGAATTTGGGGCTGCCTATAAATATATATGTATAAAACTATTGGTGAATATAGGCTGTCCATTTAGGGCCGCTTTAAAATTATAGGTGAATGTTTAAAATTTGATGTGTCCAAAAATTATATTCCATTGGCGATAATGTGAAAGAAATGGAGAAATTAAATAAACTGATGGGAGATGGGCTCAGGCAATAACCCAATATTAATAAATTTTGGGCGATAGGGTCAATCCAATATGTGCAATATATTCGCCAAATCCTGGGTTTTCAACATGCGACATTCACCAAATGAAGAATAATCACCACTAAAGTTTTCACTGATCCTAAATCATTTATAAATTTACACTAACACAATAATATATAATCCAAAAAAAATTACACTCTCCTTTTTGCAAGCACACAAGACACATGAGTCCACCATTATATCATACATCATCGAAAGATCAATTCCTCTCCCTCTCTCACTTGGCATCAATTGTTAAGTATACACTTCAAGATAATCCAATTCAAAATAAACATTAGTTTATATTAGCAACCATAAATCAATCCAAAAATATTCTTTCGCATTAGTTTACATTAGCAATAATAAGTCAAGCTAACAATATTGTTTTTCATACACCTCTAATGTTTCATTTACGTTCACTCAAAGGAATTTATCACCCACTTAAATTATTTCTTAATTATCACTTCTATTGATTTATTTTTGGGGCTTGAGTAAGTTGCAAGAGGGTTTCAATACACTCCTTGTAGGTACCAAAGACCCAATCCTTTAAAAAATAAGATCACATGGATTCATGACATGATCACAATTTTTGAAATGATGACATTGCTAGTGCAATTTTATTCTAGATCTACTCAAATCCTCATGATCCACATTTCTTAGCTCTTAGGTTCATAATTTAGTATCAAATCTCGTAAACTAGACATTTATCACAATGCCACATTATGTAAGTTCAATTTCATAGTGCACAAAACCCTAATTTATAAGTTCATTATGACACATATTAATTTATGTTTACAATTTTCATACATATATTATGCATGAGTCTACTCAAATTCAACTCCTAATATATCTGTGGTTTCATATAGTAATAAGGTTGTGTTTTTTGTGTAGGGGCACCTAGGATGATCCATAAGGATCTTGATGGTTTTGATAACATTTCTCATATTTGTAATAATGTCTTTTAGGTCACTTGACTATCTTGTAATAAGGATCATTTGTAAGGTCCTATTAGACTTTATTTTTAGTCATCTCAGCCTTAAAGGTCCATGGTGGTCAATGATGGTAATGTTGGTCAGATATCTCCAAAATGTGGAATATGGAGATTTTTAATGTTTTGGGGTCTAATTAGCCATGGTCAAATGGGTTAGAGATCCTAGAGTCACCATGATGTGACAAATGCAAAAAAAATGCAAACATTATAAATGTTGCTCAAAAATTGCTTGGCAACTTTGACAAATTTTTGAATTTGTTGCAACCAACGACTAGTAAGTTATGAAAGTTGGTTGCAGGTGGTTAGAAAATGTTCATGAGGATATCTATATCCTCTATGAATAATTTTTTATGGGATGAAGAATTTTGGAAATGAATTGAAGGTTTCACTCTATGAAATTTTATATTTTTCCTTGACATTCTCACTGTTTCTTGCAATTGTACGAACATGTAGATATTGACCACCCAAAGACAAGTACATGGTTTTTTAATTTGATGAATTATATTTTATTAACATTTGGTTTGAGGTCATTTGGTTTTGTGGAGGAAAGATACAACAAACTCTCTCTTGACTGGTTCAGGGAACCCTCAAACCTAAGGGTTTGGATACAAAAGATGAAATCCTAACATTCCACTGCAAGCATTGCCTAAATTATTGGGGAATGTTAGGATCAAATGTGTTACACATGTTGAAATTTTTTTGGGAGGGGTTGGAGAAAAAATGGATTTTTTCCATGATGCCCTAGGCTTGGCATGACTATGTGACAAGCCAAATAAGTGAAAAAAATGTGTTGCAGAGAAGACATTATGAAGTGTGTGTGTGAACCATTTGTGGATTTGGAATCCTTTGGGATAGAAAGACCTCAAGATATAAGTATTTTTCCATACCAAGTGGACTAATGAAGAGATTTGTTCAAACCCTCATGTACTATTAAGCCTAATTGGCTCAGACACGGTTGACCTAGTCAAACACAATACCCATATCCCATTTTGATATATTTCATAGAAGTCCCAAAATGGTGTCCAAAAATGTATTTTTTTTGTGGCCTTGTTTATGTGGGTTGAGAGTTAAGGTCCAAAAAGTCTGATTGGAGGGCTAGTTCTAGTAGGTCTCCTAATAGGCCAAAATTAGGAATATCTTATTGTGGGTTTGTGGCAGTGGTTCCAAGGAATAAAATTGATTGATTATAATTTTATAAGAATGATGAATCATCTATACATGATCTCTTCTATGTTGGTAGAAAGATCCTAATTGGCAAGAGTTAGGTTGCTTGGGTTAAGGAGGCTTGATGTGATGAGTTGTGTCTCCTTAAGAAAGTTGAATTTCTCTAGGTGATTGGTCATAGGAAACAAACCAAATGAAAGTTCAAGGTGTAGGGTATGAACTTGGGAAGGTTATAGGGTGGGACCTTCAGATGGTGCCTAGTTGGAGTCTTTGGGGAAACATAACCCAATAAGCATAGAAGTAGACCTAACCTCTGCATCATATTAGTATCATAGCCAATAGTCGGTGTTTGAGTGTGGTGTATGTCAGAAGAAGAGATCCAAGAAGAGGCTACTACAATGTCTCCTAAAGGAGTAAAGACACAAGACCTTTAGAAGATGGAGAGAAGGATAGAGGAGAAGTGGGAAATGAAATTTTAAAAGATGATGATAAAACTAAAAGCCAAAGAGAGACAAGAGGATGAGGACTTTGAAATATTTGGAGAAGAGGAAGAAGATGAGGGTGATGAAAGTCCTCAAAACCAAGAGTTGTTTGCAGACCAAAAGGCATTTGTGAATGCCATCAAACATGCACATAGGGAGAATGGTGAAACAAAAGTGGATTTTCCCACCTTCAATGGGAAGTTAGATGGTGAAAAACTCACCAATTGGATTAAAACCTTAGATACTTATTTTTATTAAAAAGATTATATAGAGAGAAATAAGGTTAAATTATCCAAGACAAAGTTGATGAGTTCTGCCTTAAAGTGGTGGAATTACGCACGTAATGAAAGAGAGGGGCAAGGGAAGAATCCCATTAAAAATTGGAATAACATGGTGGCGATTCTTAGGGGAAAATTCATACCTACTGATTATGAATTACAAGTAATTAGGAAGTTTCAAAATCTTAGACAAAGGGAGTTGGATGTAGCCTCTTACATAGAATAATTCCATAAACTAAGTATGAGGGATAAACAAAATGGAGATGAGAAGAAGATGATGACTCATTATCTAAATGACTTGAGATAGGCCATCCAAGATGAGATCAATATGATGATCCCCAAAATGGTAGATGAGTGTTTCCATTTGGCTTCAAGAATAGAGGGGAAGCTAAAGAGAAAGGGTGAACAAAATAGTAGAGAAAGAGGAGGTAGGAACAATAGATGAAGAAGTAGTTTTTGAAGAGGACATACAAGTAGGAATAAAGAACCTAACCATCAAGAGTCTAGTGGGGACTCAGGGCATAGGGGTGAAGGATTCAGAGGTGAAAGAAGACCAAATGGTAGAGGTAGAAATGGTGGATCAGGAAGAGGACATGATGTGTTCACTGGAAGGTGTTATAGTTGTAACCAAGTAGGTCACACAATGAGTGAATGCATGGAGAAGGCTTCAACCTCTCATGGAGGGGAATGAAGGAATTAGTTGGTCCATGATGATGATTGTCAATGTATAAATTCACCAATTGGTAGTGCTTCTCCAGTGCTTGAATGAGAAAGCCTAATGATCAAGAGAACCTTGTTGAAGGTACCATTGAAGCAGGAGCTGCCACAAAGGAAAAATATTTTCAAAACCCAAGGTAAGGCCTATGGTAAACTTTGAAAAATTATTGTAGATTTTGGTTCCATGGAGAATGTAGTCTCAATTGAAATGATGGAGAAGCTTAAGTTAAAAAGGTTATCCCACATTATACCTCATAAAATTTCCTAGTTAAAAAATAATTTGAATTACAAGGTAGAAGAGAAAGATTGGGTTGAGTTTGAAGTGGATGACTACAAAAGATAATATTTTGTGTGAAATCATACCAATAGATGATTTCCATATTCTCCTAGTCTGCCCATGGAAATTTGATGTGAAGGAACAACATGATGGGGGAAAAGAACACCTACCTCATCATTAAAAATAGGAAGAGGTATAGGATGGATCCAATGCCAGAAAAAAATGGTGAGAAGGATGGTGAATCAAGTGTGATGTTGACCAATGGTAAAGAGTTTTTGAGCCTTATGAAGGAGGAGTACTATCAGGGGTATGATTTGATGATGAATCCAAGGGATGAACATGATTTGCAACATAAAGGGAAGAAGGAAATACCAACAAAGGTACACAATATGTTAGAAAAATATCATTGAATAGTTGTGGAGGATACCCATGATTCTCTCCACCAATGAGGGATATAAGCCATTAGATAGATTCGATCCTAGGTGCCACCCTTCCCAACAAGCTTGCATACAAGATAACACCTCTTAAAAATGAGGAGATAGGTAGACAAATTCAAGAATCCTTGGAAAAGGGTTTGAATACGAAAAGTATCAACCCATGTGCAATCCCAAGTGTTCTTTCCCCAAAGAAGGATGGAAAGTGGAGATCATGTAAAAATTCTAGGGCTATAAAAAAAATCATAATAAGGTATAGGATCCCTATGCCAAGGATAGAAGACCTGATGGATTACCTTGGAGGATCATGTTATTACTCAAAGATTGATTTAAAATCAAGTTATCACCAAATAAGAATAAGGAAGGGAGATGAGTGGAAAACTACCTTTATGACCAATGAAGTTCTTTATGAATGGATAGTCATTCCATTTGGACTTAGTAATTCTCCAAGCATATTTATGTGTTGGAGATTTACCAGCAAGCCAGTGCTGACTGTATGTTTGTCATTGATGACAACATATGATAAGTAGCATGTGTTGAAGACTTATGCAGTAAGCTTTGAGTATATGTAGCATGGACATGTTATCAGCATGATATCATGGATGTAGAGGTTAACTGTTAGTAAAAATAGTTATATTGCATCTTGTGTTAGCAATGTTCTTGACAGAGTTACAGGAAGTGTTCTGTGGATGATTGTTCATAAAATTACCACGGAGCTTTGTGCATTTGGATATGTGATGGAGACATGTTAGTGATGTTACATTCATGGATGCAGAGTCTGATGATCAATAGAAGTGAAGTTATGCAGTCGCTATTCACCAGTAGCAGTTTCCCGTGTTTATTCAGAAGAGCCGACATAGATTATATTGGTTCAGGAGTTGCACCCATCATTTTGGTATGCACCCTTGGATTAGTGCTTTGAGAAGAGTTAGTAATGTTTGGTTAAGAGTGCATGATGTAATTCAGCTTGAGGAGAAAGTTTTAGTTACTTTGGTAGAGCTGATAGTGTGTAGTGTGCATCCACATTTATTAATATTGGATAGGTCCTAGATTGTGTTGTGTGCTTAGTAGAGATGAAAAAATTATTATTGGAGTATGTTATGGTTTCTCTAATATGATTTCAAGGTGGTTATAACATGCCAACTTGATTATATCATTTAGTGGAAAGATATTTATAGGCAGTCATTTTTTATTGTTAAAGCATGGTTCATAGTTGATTATGAAGAGCATAGCAGAGTGTGCGAAGTGTTGAGCCATCAACAGAAGGTCTATGTAACCAAGTAAAGTATTTGTGCTATACATTGGAACTAATTTAGATAGTAGGTCAAAACATAGTTCACCAAGATCTAGATATAGTGTGTATCTATTATTCAGAAGGTTGTAGCCTTCACCCCTTTGAGCAGTGTGCTCTCAGATAGTGTATCCTCACCCCTAACAGGGTTAATTGTAAAAGACTCCTAACAGGGTCCGACCCTTGACCAGGTCACTGTACTAAATATATTGTAAAGCAACTCCTAACAAGGTTAAGGATCTTCTAACAAGGATCATAAAACACTAGTATAGATTATTAGTGGGTGTCAATTCCCACCGAGGTTTTTACCTATTTGGGTTTCCCTGTAACCAAAATATTGGTGTTGTGTTCAAGTGTTCTTTCATTGTGTTTATGCTTTATGTTTAAGTATACTTAATTGGATAAAGAATTGAAACTTGTAGATAACTGATTCACCCCCCCCCCCTCTCATTTATCTCTTGGGACTATTCCTAACAATTGGTATCAGAGCCAAGTGCCTCAGAGAGAAATTTTAACAGATTGAGGTTGATCAGATGGCATTCTTTAGAAAAGATAGTCCTAAGTTTGATGGAGAGAATTATCTTGATTGGAAGAACAAGATGATGACACATTTACAGTGCATTGCTTTTGAAGTTTTACAAGTGGCTATCAAGGAAGTTGAGATCCCCTCTCTAGCAGATCTTGCAAAGGATGATGCTACTAGCAAGCAGAAGGATTTGTTCCATCAGAATGCAATAGAAAAAGAAGCCCTTATCAGCACCCTATTTGATAGTGAGTTTTCAGAGATAAAGAAAGTAGACACAACCTACAAGATATGGAAACACCTAGAAGACATGTTTGAAGGAGATAAGCAAGAAAAGAATGCATGCAGAAAGACATGGAAGAAAAATTACAATACATTGGAGATGCTACCTGAAGAGAACATAAGAGCCTACTACCAAAGGATCAATGAAGTAGTTGCTGGAATCATAAACAATGGTGGTGAAATCTCAGAAGAAGACATCATGGATAAGGTGATGACTACCTTGGCACTAGAATATTAGAACAAGATAAACATCCTTGATGAGACTATGAAATTCTTAGAAAACTTCAAAAGAGAGACCTTAATCAGCAAGATTGCTGCATTTGAGATATCAAGTTTGAAGACAGAGCCTAAAAGTGAGACAGCCTTCAAAGCTTCAGTCCATGGTAATCCTTGAACACCTCTGGTAATTTTGATGATGATGATGAAGAAGAAGCCCTAAATAATTTTATTGCTACGATTGCTAAAAGAGAAAAGAAAGGAAAATATGAAGGTCAATTACCATTCAAATGCTTTTCATGTAAAAAGATTGGTCACTTTGCATCTAAGTGTCCTACAAGAGTTAAAAAGTTCAAGAATAACTACAAGCCTAAGTATACAAAGGAATGCTACTATGCTGGAGATGGAGTATTAGATGAAGAATTAGTAGAAGAGGAGATTGGATTCATTGCTCTTGAAGATGAAAAGAATTCACAAGAGTTAGCACTGATTTCAAAAGCTGACATTAGGACAGAATGGATCATTGACAGTGGTTGCTCACATTACATGATAGGTGATAAAGATAGATTTGTTCATTTGGATAGATAAAAAGGAGGCATGGTCAGATTTGGAGATAACACTCCTAAACCTATCATTGGTAGAGGAGCCATCACCTTGGATGAAAAGAATAGCACTGACGATGTTCTTTATGTTGATGGTTTGAAACATAACCTACTAAGTGTTGGGCAGTTGCTTGACAAAGGCTACAAATTGGAGTTCAATGGAAACAAGTGTACCATTAACAACAAGGAAGGAGCAATAATTGCATCAGGATCAAAGACTAAAGGTAATGTTTTTCAACTTAATCCAGAAGCAAGTTATTTTGTTGCTAGATTAGATGACAGTTGGCTATGGCACAAAAGACTATGTCATGTCAATTTTGATAACATAGTTAAGATCAATAATGTTAAGGCAATTAGAGACCTACCTTGCATAGCAAAGCCAGTTGATACTATATGCAGGGAATGTGTAATGGGAAAGCATGTAAGGAATTCATTCAGGCGAAAGCATAATTTAGCAGAGAACAAGCTGGATCTGATTCATACAGACCTATGTGGACCAACTCAAACAAGAACATACTATGGTGAAAGGTATTTCATTTTGTTTGTAGATGATTATTCTAGAATGATGTGGGTTACGTTCTTGAAAGATAAGTCAGAAGCATTTGAGAAGTTCAAAATATTCAAAGCTAAGGTTGAGAATGAATCTAGACTAAAGATAAAATGTCTAAGGTCGGATAGAGGAGGATAATTCACCTTTGATAGATTTTATGAGTACTACAAAGAACATGGCATAAAGAGACAATTGAGTGCACCTAGAACCCCTTAGTAGAATGGGATTGTAGAGAGAAGGAATAGGATCATCCTTGATACAACGCGCACCATCATGATTGAAGAAAAATTTGCACACACCTATTGGAGAGATGCGGTCAATACAAAAGTCTATACAATCAATAGAATTCAACTAAGGCCTAGCGTAGACAAGACACCTTATGAGCTATGGTTTGGTAATGTTCCCATAGTGAAATACTTAAGAATCTTTGGAAGCAAGTGCTACATCAATAGGGATGAAGCAGTAGGCAAGTTTGATGCAAGAAGTGATGAAGATATTTTTCTTGGTTACTTTACTAAAAGTAAAGCTTATAGATGTTTTAACTTAAGATTGAAGAAAATCATTGAAAGTGCTCATGTTAAGATTGATGAAAAGTTTATGGTTCAAGAAAGATATCATGATTACTCACCCATGATTGAAGAAGAACTTAGACCTTCCACTAGTGAGATAGTTGTCGAAGA
Source organism: Chamaecyparis obtusa (assembly GCA_027943335.1). Taxonomy (NCBI): domain Eukaryota; kingdom Viridiplantae; phylum Streptophyta; class Pinopsida; order Cupressales; family Cupressaceae; genus Chamaecyparis; species Chamaecyparis obtusa. Next base: position 81,825 of record BSBK01001164.1, read on the forward strand.
GATGTTTGACAGTATAGATGTATTGTTCAATGACCTTGAAACAAGTGAAGAAGAAACTCATAAGGAAGATGAGTCAGTATCACCTAAAGTTTCAAAGTATACATCTAGATATCACTCTAAAGATGACATCATTGGAGATCAGAGCGACAAAGTCACAAAAAGAACATTAGAAAAGAATTCAGCTAGTAATGAAGTGGTATGTTTACTATTTTAGATTGAACCTTTAAGTGTTGAAGATGAATGTAATGATTCAGATTGGCATGATGCTATGAAAGAAGAACTAGATCAGATTATCAAGAATGATACTTGGGAACTAGTCCCAAGACCTAGTGACAAGAATGTAATTGGAATAAAGTGGATATTCAGAAACAAGATGAATGAAGATGGCACAATAGTAAGGAACAAAGCAAGGTTAGTATGTAAGGGATATGTGCAAAGAGAAGGTATTGATTACTTAGACACTTTTAAACCAGTAAGAAGATTAGAAGCTATTAAGTTTTTTCTAGCCTATGCAATAGTAAAAAACTTCAAAGTCTATCAGATGGATGTCAAGTCAGCATTCTTGAATGGAGAGCTAAAAGAAGAAGTATACATTAAGCAGCCAGAAGGATTCAGCCTATCATACATACCTGATATGGTATGAAGATTGAGGAAATCCCTCTATGGACTTAAGCAAGCCCCTAGAGCATGGTATGAGAGACTTGATGGATATCTAACTAAAATTGGATTCAAGAAAGGAGTAGCTGATTGTAATCTATTCATAAGAGAGACAATTGAAGGACTACTACTTGTAGCTATATTTGTTGATGCCATTATCTTTGGAGGTAATGACAAACTTAGTGCTGAATTTGCTAAGGAAATGTAGAGTGAGTTTGAGATGAACATGATTGGACCTATCAAATACTTCTTGGGATTAAATGTGCAACAGATAGAGAAAGGTATTTTCATTAATCAGTCTAAATATGTCAAAGAGATATTGATGAAGTTCAAGATGGATGATTGCAAACCAGTGGGTACACCTATGATAACTGGATGCAAACTTACAAAAGAAGATGATTCACCAGTAGTAGATATAACATTGTACAAGTCTATGATTGGAAAACTTATTTATCTTACTCAAACTAGACCAGCTATTTCCAATGCAGTTGGCATATTTGGAAGATTTGCAGCAGAGCCTAAACAAAGTCACCTTATGGTAGTAAAAATAATATTCAGATACTTGCAAGGCACTATAGATTATGGTCTATGGTATCCTAATTTAGAAAATGTTGAGCTTCATGTATATACTGATGCAGATTGGGCAGGATGCGTTGATGATAGAAAGAGTACATCAGGAGGAGCAGTGTTTCTTGGTGATAGACTTGTCACTTGGACAAGCAAGAAGCAAAATTGTATCTCTTAGTCAACAACAGAAGTAGAGTATGTTGTAGCAGCCCTGAATTGTTCTACAATTATTTGGATCAAGAAAATGATAAAGGACTTTGGTATTTAGATTGATTATCCTATTTTTATTCATTGTGATAACACCAACACTATCAATATGGAAAAGAACCCTGTGATGCATGCAAAGACAAAACACATTGAGATCAAGTATCACTTCCTAAGAGAAAGTGGCAGAGAAAGAAGTCAAGTTGGACTATGTGAGTACTAAAGATTAGTTAGCAGACATATTCACAAATCCCTTACCAAATGATACTTTTGAGTATCTCAGGAGAAGCTGGGAGTAATTCCCTTCCTTGATTCTGCTTAGAAGAAAGAAGATAGAGCATTAGTCCTCAGGGACTGATGGATGGTTGACTACTCTACTTCAGGAGTAGTATCGATGCTTAAAAGAGTTGGCTTCCTTTTCCATTGATGTCAAAGGGGGAGTAATATATAGAGTCATGAAAAACAAAAGCAAAAAGGAGTATTATACTAAGGGGGAGTAGTATTAAGTCATGGAAGTAGTTCAATTGAGGAAATGGAGAATATTGAAGAATAGTGCAGCAGATGGAGGACTCGTCCTTGGGGGAGTTTTGATGGGGAAATGGAGAATGTTATAAAAGAATTTCTCATTTAGGTTGGTGGTGTTTTTCATTCCATATGTTTCCATTAATGCCAAAGGGGGAGATTGTTGGAGATTTGCCAGCAAGCCAGTGCTGACTGTATGTTTGTCATTGATGACAACATATGGTAAGTAGCATGCATTAAAGAATTATGTAGTAAGCTTTGAGTATATGTAGCATGGACATGTTATCAGCGTGATACCATGGACACAAAGGTTAACTATTATTACATATAGTTATATAGTAGCTTGTGTTAGCAATGTTCCTGACAGAGTTACAGGAAGTGTTCTGTGGATGATTGTTCGTAAAATTACCATGGAGCCTTGTGCATTTGGATATGTGATGGAGACATGTTAGTGATGTTACATTCATGGACGTAGAGTCTGATGATCAATAGAAGTGAAGTTATGTAGTCGCTATTCACCAGTAACAGTTTCCCATGTTTATTCAGAAGAGCCGACATAGATTATATTGGTTCAGGAGTTGCAACTATCATTTTGGTATGCACCCTTGGATTAGTGCTTCAAGAAGAGTTAGTAATGTTTGGTTAAGAGTGCATGATGTAATTCAGCTTGAGGAGAAATTTTTAGTTACTTTGGTAGAGCCGATAGTGTGTAGCGTGCATCTACATTTATTAATATTGGACAGGTCCCAAATTGTGTTGCGTGCTTAGTAGAGCTGATAGAATTATTATTGGAGTATGTTATGGTTTCTCTAATATGATTTCAAGGTGGTTAACACATTCCAACTTGATTATATCATTTAGTGGAAAGATATTTATAAGCAGTCATTTGTGATTGTTAAAGCATGGTTCAGAGTTGATTATGAAGAGCAGAGCAGAGTGTGCGAAGTGTTGAGCCATCAACAAAAGGTCTATGTGACCAAGTAAAGTGTTTGTGCTATACATTGGAACTGATTCAGATAGTAGGTCAAAGTAAAGTTCACCAAGATCCAGATATAGTGTGTATCTGTTATTTAGAAGGTTGTAGCCTTTAACCCTTTGAGCGGTGTGCTCTCGGACAATGTGTCCTCACCCCTAACAGGGTTAATTGTAAAAGACTCCTAATAGGGTCCGACCCTTGACCAGGTCACTGTACTAAATATATTGTAAAGCAACTCCTAATAGGGTTAAGGATCTTCTAACAAGGAGCATAAAACACTAGTGCAGATTATTAGTGGGTGTCAATTCCCATCGGGGTTTTTACCTATTTGGGTTTCCCCGTAACCAAAATATTGGTGTTGTGTTCAAGTGTTCTTTCATTGTGTTTATGCTTTATGTTTAAGTATACTTAATTGGATAAAGAATTGAAACTTTTAGATAACTAATTCACCACCCCCTCAGTTATCTCTTTGGACTATTCATAACATTATGCACGTAATGAATGAGGTATTGGTTGATATCATTGGAAAGTATTTAATTGTTTATCTTGATGATATACTTGTCTTTAGTAGGTCCAAAGAGGAGCATGTGAAGCATTTAGAGTAGGTGTTGAGGAGGATACATTAAGAGAAACTAATGATCAATCTGGATAAATGTGAGTTTATGAAAATTGAACTTGTATACCTTGGTTTTGTGGTATCAAATGGATGTTTGAAGATGGATCCCTCAAAGGTTGAGGTCATCCTTAACTGGCCTACATCTAGGAAGTTCATCAGAGGGTTCAGTGGTATATGTGCCCCTATCCTAGACACTATCAAAGGTGGAATCAAGTGAAAATTTTCTTGGACTGAGTAGAAAGAGAAAAACTTTGAGTTGCTGAAGAAGAAAGTGGCAGAGTTACCAACCTTGGTTCTTCCTAATTTCAACAATCTATTTAAAATTGAGTGTGATACAAGTAAGAAAGCCATAGGTGTTGTACTTATCCAAGAAGGTCATCTAGTGACCTTTTCAGAAAAAATTAATGATGTAAAAAAAATTATTCCACCTATGAACTAGAGCTCTATGCTATGATGCAAGCTCTTAAGAAATGGAGACACTATTTCCTCCCAAAGGTGTTTATAGTCTTTAATGATAATGATGCTCTCAGCTTTCTCAATGGCCAAGATAAGCTTAGTCAGAGACATATAAAGTGGGTAGAGCAATTACAATCCTATACCTTCACCATAAAACATAAAATGGGGATTGCTAACAAGGTGGTTGATGCCTTGGGAAGAAGGGTACTCACTATTAAGGAGGTTCAATTGCATAGCATGGGGATAGGTTGTCTAAAGGATTTGTATAAAGATGATGGTGAATTCAAGGTAGCATATGAAGTTTTTTCAAATAGGTAACTAGGCTCTACTTTTGGCCAAAGGTATAGTCAAATGTTAGGAAATTTGTTTCAAGTTGTATGGTTTGTCAGAGAGCCAAAGGGGTGTTCTCTAATGCTGGCTTTTACCAACCCCTTCCTATTCCCAATAGGCCTTGGGAAAGAATTAGTATGGACTTTGTATTGTGTCTTCCTAATACTCTAAGGGGTGTTGATAGTGTGTTTGTCATTGTGGATAGATTTAGCAAGATGGATCATTTTGTGCCATGCAAATGCAGAAATGATGCATCCCATATAACAGGTCTATTTTTTAAACAAGTTGTAAGGATACATGGTTTTCCACTCACCATTGTAACTGATATGGATTCTAAATTTTCTTGGCATTTTTGGAGAACATTGTGGAAGAGATTAGGCACACAATTGTCTTTCTCTTCAACCTACCATCCCCGAACTGATGGTAAGACTGAATTTGTTAATAGATCTATGGAGAACCTTCTCCGATGCCTTACTAAACAACATGAGTTGTCTTGCGATTGGTTATTAGTAAAGACAAGTATGTCTACAATGATTTAGCAAACAAAAGCATAGGGAGAAGTCCTTTTGAGATAGTGTATGATTTTCATCCAAGAGGTCCACTTGAACTTAGAGATCGATAAGGATGGGATAAGAGGAGTACATTGGGAGAAGACTTTTCTTCTACCATGAAGGAGGTTCATGGTCAAGTCAAGACCACATTGGAACAAATTGTTGCTAAGTATAAGGATACATAAGACCTTAAGAGAAGAAATGTACAATACAAAGATGGTAACCTGGTGATGGCTTATCTCAGAAAAGAAAGACTTCCTAAGGGACAACCAACCAAGTTACTTATGGATAAAATTGGGCCATGCAGGGTTGTACATACGTTTGGGTCTAATGGCTATGCTATAGAATTGATACCCGGCCTTGACATTTCCCCCATGTTCAATGTATATGATTTATTTATTTTTAAGAAGCCTTTGGCTATAGATGAAAGTGTAGGGGTAGATGTTGTTGCAGAAGATGATGACTATGTCAGAGATTTGCCTCCAAGAAAACCTTGGCAATTGGAGTGCATTTTGGATTCTAAAGTAGTCAAACAAACTAGGAAAGGGGTATACAAGGAGTACCTAGTTAAGTGGGAAGATCTTCTAGATTCATAGCCTACATGGATGTATGAAGAAGATATCATTAAGCATGGTTCCAGTCTGCAACAATTAACAACTCAAGGGACTTAAGTTCTTCTATCCCTAAGAGTATGGTGCAGGGGCACCTAGGATGATCCATGAGGATCTTGATGGATTTGATAAGTTTTCTCATATTTTTAATAAGGCCTTATAGGTCACTTTATTTTTTTGTAATAAGGATCATTTGTAAGGTCCTATTAGACTTTTTTTAGTCATCTAATCCTTAAAGGCCCATGGTGGTCAATGATGGCAATGTTGGTCAAATATTTCCAAAATGTGGAATATGGGGATTTTTAATGTTTTTGGGTCTAATTATCCATGATTGAATGTGTTAGAGATCCTAAAGTCACCATGATGTGACAAATGCATACAAATTGCAAATGTTGCAAATGTTGTTCAAAAGTTGCTTGGCAACTTTGACAACTTTTTGAATTTGTTGCAACCAACGGCTAGTAAGTTATGAAAGTTGGTTGCAGGTGGTTGGAAAAAATTCATGAGGATTCTTATAGCCTATATGAATAATTTATGATGGGATGAAGAAGTTTTAAAATGAATTGAAGGTTTTTCTCTATGAAATTTTGTATTTTTCCTTGACATTCTCACTGTTTCCTGCAATTGTACAAACATTTACAGATTGACCACCCAAAGAAAAGTACATGGTTTGTTAATTTTATGAATTAGATTTTATTCAAAGTTGATTTGAGGTCATTTTCTACTGTGGAGGGAAGATACATCAAACTTTCTCTTGACTAGTTCAGGGAACCCTCAAACCTAAGGGTTTGGACACAAAAGATGAAATCCTAACATTCCACTACAGACATTGCCAACTTGGGGAATGTTAGGATCACATGTATTATACATGTTGAAAGTGGTTTGGGAGAGGTTGGAGAAAAACTATATTTTTTCCATGATGCCCTAGGCTAGGTATGACTATGTGACAAGCCAAACAAGTGAAGAAATTGTGTTGTAGAGAAGACATTGCGTAGTGCGGGTGTGAACCATTTGTAGATTTAAAATCCTTGGGGATAGAAAGAACTCAAAATATGAGTCTTTTTTCATACCAAGTGAACTGGTGAAGACTTTTTTTCAAACCCTCATGTATTATCCCTATTAGGCCTAATTGGCTCAGTCTCGGTTGACCTGGTCAAACACAATACCCAGATCCCATTTTGAGATATTTCACAAAAGTTCCAAAATAGTGTCAAAAACTGTATTTTTTTTGTGGCCTTGTTTAGCTGGGTTAAAATTTAAGGTCCAAAAAGTTAGATTGGAGGGGCTAGTTCTAGTAGGTCTCCTAATAGGCCAAAATTGGGAAGATCTTATTGTGGGTTTGTGGAAGTGGTTCCAAGGGGTCAAATCAATTGATTATAGTTGTATAAGAATGGATAATAATCTACACATTCTCTCTGCTATGTTGGTGAAAAGATCCTAATTGGAAAGAGTTAGGTTTCTTGGGTTGAGATTTGGGTTAAGGAGGCTTGATGTGAGGAGTTGTGTCTCCTTAAGAAAGTTTAATTTCTCTAGGAGATTTTTCATAGGAAAAGGAACGAGGGAAATTTCAAGGTGTAGGGTATGACCTTGGGAAGGTTATAGGGTGGGACCATTGGATGGTGCCTAGTTCGAGTCTATGGGGAAACATAACCCAGTAAGCCTACAAGTAGACCTAATCCCTCCACATCAGTTTTCTTACCTTGCAATCTAAAAGGGAGGAATAAATTCTTTTTTACTTATAAACCCCTACATGGAGTTAAATAAGTGAGCAAACAATCCAAATGCTTACTCTAGGATTAAGTAGCCATGACGATAATTAATTAGATTAACATGACAACATAAACGAGGAACTATATTAATAAAATAAAGCTACTTAGGGACTAGGGGCCTTAACGTAGGTCAAGGTAGGGGGATCCAATTAAGGACAGTCCAAACCTTGTAGCTTCAGAACAACACAACAGAATAACACAACACAACAATTATTTTAAAACATATTTTCATTAACATGCCCGACTGTAAGGCCTTCTAGGTTAGGGCCAATTACAATCATAAACAATTTTGCAAGATCATCAAGATCCAACACAACTTTAGCTAGTTCAATTATGAAACTATCAACAACTGATGGAAACCCTAAGGCACATCTAAACTTGAGCTCACAAGCCTCCAAGCAATCTCCTTGTCTCCAAGTATGCAAACCTCTAGCTCTGCTATTACAAACTATCAGATAACAATTTGATCTTCAAGATCTCGTAGGATCTTTTCCACAACTTCACTTATCTACTACCCCATATCTGATTTCATGATCTCTCCAAGTCATCCTAAACAACTACCCCACACACCCCTTAAATACTAATCATTAGCCACAAGTCGGCTGGATGAAACCATTAACTCCTACAAACAAATATTAAATGCAATACAAGTCAGCTCTCAAATAGCCTTACAATTAATAAATTCAACATGTCGGCCTCTAGATCCACATAGGAGAATCCAACACAAGCTACCAACAATAAATGCACCAAGTCGGCCAAGAAAATCTTCAAGAACTCCAGTCGATAAGCTAAAACTACCGAGCACCAGATAAACCACCGAGCACCAGTGAAACAACCGACCAATCCAAGCAATACCGAGCAACACAGGCATTACCAAGAACCAGTTCCGCCGAGCACCATAAATCTCACTGAGTTCCTTCAGCGACTGAGCTTCCTTCAATAACTGAGACCATCAGTTAAGGCTACAACCGAGTAACACCATCCAAGTAACACACCACCATGCAGATTCACTGAGGGCCCAATAATGCCCTACATCAGTTCTGGCTTGATTTGGTGAGAGCTTTCTATGGTAGGCATGGGTTCTAGCCCCCCAACCCCTTAGAAAATTAATAGGATATATTGTGACAATTGTTTACATGAAATTAATTAGTATGTAGTAAAATTAAGAATGATCGGATGAATTTCTTATAATCTAAAAATCTATTGATGTCAATGTGGTTTACTTTATCTAAAAACCTATTGCTTGTCAATGTGGGTCACTTTTGTAATCATAGCATCTATTGCACTCCGACAAATTTGATCTACATGAGTGTATCTAATATGGATGCACATATTTGATGGTTTCTCTTAATCACTGTCAAAGTAACCAACAACATGATTACAAAAGCTAACAAACGACATGCATAAGAACTAAGACATTAATAATTTATTTTGAGCACTTTACATAGATCAATCTTGTAGCTATATTGAAGCTTGTTAGTCCAATCTTGAATTTGCTGAAACTGTGTCATGGCTTAAAATTTTCCTCTAGATAATTTTGGAATCTATTAAAGTAGAAAATCAACTTGAAAAGCTATGTCAAAGGAAAACTCTAACCAATTTTTGAAAAAATAGTTTCTTGAGAGCATAGTAGTACACTTGGCCTTCCAAATATCTCTTAAAATTACTTGTCTAATATAATTAAAAATAATATAATTAGGAAAACCATGTCCTAAAAGAGCTTCCTTCCAATTCAACTTTGTGGAAAATTGAAGAATTTTTTTGTTAAAACAACATTCCATTTTTTTTTTCATAATAGGGCATTGCCAAAATATATATTTCAAATCTTCACAAAATGAGCAATATGAGCATTTAATTAATAAATATTACACAACTTAGTCTATCTCCAATAGGTAGCTTACGATGAAGAACTTTCCAAGCTAGCAATTGAGTCTCAACATTTGCTTTTGATTTCCATGTTTATGTAGTCATTAAATTCCACCTCTTGGTACCAAATTTTCATTTCTATTTATGGATGAGGCAAGGAAAGAACTTGCAATGAGACAATAAATGAAGATAGAGTTTCTTTAGAGGAAGAAAGTGGAATTGAGAAAAAACAAGCCATTTCCAATCTTTATAAATATTGCATTCCTTTAGAGTAAAAATTTTTATGGACAACTCAAGTGGGACTAATGATTGCACAAACATATACTTGACGTTCAACCCAAATTGATCTTTGATTTTCATCCAAGAAGTTCATTCAAAGGCATAAAAATCCCAAATGTCTCTAAATTGTCGAAACCCTTTCTTGTACAAATAGTAAACATGTTTAGGGAAATAAATAACAATTGGTTGATTGTGGTAGTTAATAAGCTTACTCCACCAAATTGATAATGAAGCAAAGTTGAAACTCTGTTGTAGGGAGTAGCCATTGCATTGCAAAAATTGAAAAACTTGTTGCCAACCCTTCCAGTTGGATTGTAAAAGGAAATATAATAATTTTCTCAAACTAGTTAATAAATTATAATTTTTTATTGGCTCCAAATTGAGAAATTGGATTATCAACAAGTATCTTCCATGGTTCATCCCCTTTAGTAGCTTTGATAATCCACTTTGCAACAAGGTCGAACCCTTGATTTTATAGGTCGATGATTCCTAGACCGCTTGTATGTCTTGGTTGAATACAATGAGACTAGAAGCAACAATAAAACTAGCAATGACATCCCATTTAGACCAATTTTTTTTTCTAGTTATTTTAATCAAATCTTTGTATTTCCTCTTAGATGTTAGCCAACAAGATGAATAGTACACATGGGAAGCAATATAAAATTTATTAACCACTAAAGATAAACATTTGTTGTCCCAATTAAATAATTTGTTTTTTAAGTTTGTTTGAGAACCATTTCCACATGTCATAAAGAGAGACTCTACACCAAAGGTGTTAAAGTTTTAGGTGACTCTACAACACCCCTAGGATCGAATGCAAGACCACGATAACTTCCACAAGAGATTGGCAAGATAATTGCATTAAGATGCAAGAATGATATTATTGATAATGGACATGATTAAAATGTACATAATAGGCCTCATTATATAGGAAAGGTGATAAGAGACAATGATAAGAAGCTGATAAGCTATCACCTATGCAAGGTGTAATCACATGTCCACCAAATGTGGATCATCCTCCATTATGCATTGAAGTATGTGCAATAGGATGAGGATGATAATGTGATATGTGCACTAAAGGTGGATCTCATACCTAAAGTGGAATTTCTCCTACACCATGTGCTTAATTGAGGTGCAAACTCCTAGGTGTCTCAATGAAAAACTACTATGTAATGCATTATCCTAAGTAAGATTAAGTTAAGTGTAATTAGGAATATTTAATTATAGTAGCACCCCCCCTTAAATGAAACTTAGGGGAATGCACTTAAAATCACAATGCAAGATGGGTCCCGGCTACTAGGCCATGTTAGGTACCCATGTATAATATACAATGCAATAGATGAAATGCAATCTCTCATAACATGGAGAAAGGGGGAAAACGTCATGGGAAAAACCCTCCCCCAAAAAGAGAGAACAAAACATATGATGCATGGATGGATGGAGTACTCAAGATCCCCCAAGAACTACATACATCATGTATATACAAAGAATTATCCCCCCATAAGAAGGATATAAAGATATGTGATATCCCCCCCATAATGAAGAATATCCTACAAAAATGGTGAGCGCTTGAAGATAAAGTATAGTCCAATGACTACAAACAACATTTCTCCCCTTGGGAAGAAGATATACCAAGTAAAAATGTAGGAATGCTTCCCATTCTGGATAGGAACTAGGAAGTGGAGTCCAAATGAAGTATGATGATGATGTCATGAACCAATCCATATCCAAATGAAATGAGGAAGGTATCAAAATATGCATCTTTGAAGATTGAATAGGTCTCTTCACACTCAAAAAATCTATCACATCATGTGACAAACCAAGTGAAGGAGAAGAATCAAGAATGTCAATCTCCAAAGAAGGTGAAGAAGTATCTCCAACTATGATGAATCTGTCATCAAAGAGAAGAGAAACCCCCTCATATATGTCTCCCAAATCTACATCATGAGAATCAACAAAGAATGAACCAATGTTTGGAAAATAAGAATCCCAATCAGGAAGACAAATAGATATCTCTTGCAATGACTCACTGGAATCACTGACAAGAGATGATTGTGTGATCTCAACTAGAGAAGCATGATTTGTAGGAGTCACTGGATCATCCTTGCTCTTAATTGCTGCAAATTCTTCAATCTCATCTAAGGTATAATCATCATAGAGAATATTATCTACATCATCAAGAGGAATGATGCAATCTAAATTAGGATCATATAGGATTGCAAGAACATGTGGATCACCAAAAATCTCCTAAATGATTGTCCAAATTATGTGTGGACACTGAACACCTCTAAATTTGGGGTAGATGTCATAGAAGAGACACAAACTAATGCTACTAATAATCAAATTTATAATATGAGCATTCTTTTCTCCCCAAACATATTGCTTCCCCTGTGACTTTGACTCAGGAATAAGTCCATAAAGATGAGGCAAAAGATTAAGCCATCTACAATGTGTGATGATTCCTTTTGCCCATGACTCATAATTATCCGTAGTCAAAAGTACTACTACAGGATGTGTTTCATAACCCAGGATTACATTAATGATACACTTCTCTCATTACAAATTGAGATCAACAAATTATTACACTCCACAATCAGGCTATAATAGACTTAGATCACTATGCAAAAGACCAAGCTAAGACTTATGCATTACAATTGCAAAACTAAGCCAAATTTTGAAAGTACAATTTCAGATCATAGTCACTAAAATCTGATTCCAGATCTAGAAAATATAGAAAAAATTATGCACTCTAAAAAAAATTGCACCTGAAAAGGAGTTCACATGAGTACAAATCAGGCCTTAGAAGTTGCAAAAACTGAGATTTGCAATCTTCAAAAAAATATAGGAATAAAGATCAAAAACCACCTGCACCATTGTGTAGATTGTGAAATTCTACCCCAAAACAAAAAAAAATTGCTCGAAAAAAGGAGTCTAGATGACTGAGATATTGTTGTTTGAAAATCACTTCTGAAATTATTTTTTCTGAATCGCCACCACCACACTTCCAAAATTCAAATGGCTCTAGATCTAGCCTTGGGTGTCCGATTTGAATGAAACAAAATTTGATTTAAGGTTTTTTTGACCTTCTTAATATGATGCCAACCTCTGATTTGCACCAACAAGCTCCAATATTGAACTGCAATAGAAAGCCACAAAATACAAAACCCCAAATCTTCTCCAAATAGACTATGCAATGGTGATGTCCAAATACCTTATTCTACATCCACAATTGAATCAAACCAAGATTGATATTCTTGAGAAAAGGCCTTCACACCTTGAGAGCTCTGATACCATGTTAGAGTTTTAGGTTACTCTACAACACCCCCAGGATTGAATGTAAGACCAAGATAACTTCCACAAGAGATCGACAAGATAATTGCATTAAGATGCAAGAATGATATTATTGATAATAGACATGTTTTAAATGTACATTATAGGCCTCCTTATATAGGAAAGATGATAAGAGACAGTGAGAATAAGCTCATAAGCTATCATCTAGGCAAGGTGTAATCACATGTCCACCAAATGTGGATCATCCCCATTATGCATTGAAGTATGCACAATAGGATGAGGATGATAATGTGATATGTGCACTAAAGATGGATCTCACACCTAAAGTGGAATTTCTCCTACACCATGTGCTTAATTGAGGAGCAAACTCCTAGGTGTCTCAATGAAAAACTACTATGTAATGTATTATCCTAAGTAAGATTAAGTTAAGTGTAATTAGGAATATTTAATTACACCAACAAAAAGGAATGCCTAATAATCTCTTCAATTTTAATTTGCCTTTAGATTGGGGCAACAAAAATGCATTATTTGTTAGATTAATAAAGTGTTTACTGATTAATTGAATCATATTGATTTAATTATTCAGTCACTTATTACCTCTTTCTACTTAAGCTAAACTTTAGGCATATAATAGTTAATTATCTTTATTAATTATTATTATGCAACCTAGGATTGTACCTTTTTAGGGTTTATGATCTCCTTTCATAAGGATTAATCCCCTCTTGTTTTGTAACCTTTTCTGACAATTTCATTATTGATTGCAACTTTTGTTTTTGCACATCAAGGATTTCTCCTCTCTCATGGATCAATGCGTTCAGGCCTCCATAGCTATTCGCTTCTCTCTCTTTCTGTGATAGGTGTTTGTGTGCAAGTGTTCTTGGGAGTTGTGGGTTGTTTTTCATCAACTCCATCATGGTATCAGAGCTTCAGATCTGCTTGCCCCTGTCCTCTTCCTGAGAGATTCGACCGTGTTCGTTAGATCTGTATTTTTAGAGAGGGTTTCCTGTCAGATCTGGGGGGACCTATTTTTCTGGTCATCTTGGCTTCAAACGGACCTCATGATTGCGTTCAGAGCATCCAAGAACCCCAAGATCCATATAAAATTTGTCCAATTTGGACAAAGTTAGAATCTGTGAGAAATTTTTTTTTGCAATCAGCCCTGACATGGATCCCGAGGTGATTAGTATTTTTTGGAGCACTTCTAACCCAAACGGACCTCACGATTGCATTTGAAAGGCCCAAGATAGTCAAAATCCATATAAGACTTGTCAAATTCTGACAAGTTGGCTTCTAAGGCAATTTTTTTTTGCATACCAGGGCTGTACGACCCTGACACACACTTCGAGGTGTTGTACGGTGATTTTTTTAAAAAAAAATTAAAATTTTTTTGGGGCCGGCTCGGGCGCCACCGCGCGGCCACCCGAGCTCCGCCTGGGCGCCGCCGCTGCCTGCGCCCTCAGCCCACCGCCCAGCGGCCTTCGCTCCGTGCAGTTAGCGACCGTCATTTGTGCTCCGCGGCCGCCACCGTTGCCGCCCTCAGCTCCGCGGCCTCCACCACCGCTCTGCCCAGGCCACGCCGCTCTGCCCAGCTCCGCCGAGCACCTGGTCACCCACGTGACCACCCACGGTCTTCTAGCCCTTGTGGTCTTCTAGCCCCTTGGTCACCCACGTGACCACCCACGGTCTTCTAGCCCTTGTGGTCTTCTAGCCCCTTGGTCACCCACGTGACCAGGGTCTTTCCTACTTAGCCCCTGATGCTATTGAGCTATGACAGCCATTTGGCCGTCAATTTTAGGCTCGGTATCTGCTGACGTCAATAGACTTTTCATCTTTTTTGAAGCTTTTTAAGGGTACTTGAGCTTTTTTACGAATATCTCGAGCATCTGGGATCATAATTGGGCGTGCGATATATCGTCGGAAAGCTGGTTCCAAACCCAATCCAAATTTGCTGGTATGGTTTTGTGATTTTTCCATTTTGATGCTCTTTTTTCTGTCAAAGTTAGATATTTTCTGTGATCGTGGCGTTTCAGACCTCCTGCCTTTCGGGATCCATTTTTCTTGCATCCGGGCTCTGTTTTCAAAAAACAAGATATTGACGGAAAGCTCTTTCTAAGATTTTATCAGATCTGATAGTCTCATGTGGGTTTTTGTCCTTTTTCTGATGTCACCCATCCTTAGATCCTTGCAGACACCTTCTTTGGGCCCACCAGTGCAACTGTTGATTTTTTGCTCATATCTTGAGCATACGGTGTTGAAATTTGGCAAACGAGATATCGTCGAAAAGTTGATTCCGATCTCTTTCTAGATCTGGAGGTTATATTTTTTGGTTTTATTTTTTTAATGGTGTTTTTCTCTGTCAAAGCCAGATCTTCAGTTCTGCACTCTGGGAGCTCTATCCTGCACATTCGGACTCCATTTTCGGAAAATGATATATCATTGGAAAGCTTGTTCAGAGAGCTTTTCAATGCTATAAGTCATTTTTCTAGATTCTGCTCCAGGTTTATTTTATTTAGATTCTTTCTTTTTTGCAGTCTGGTGGATATCTTGGTTGTTTCAGGTCCTAGGATCTCTTCCCTTTGAGGGATGGCTCGTCTTAGGTTGTTCTTTTGTTTCAGCAGCCTTTGATCTTTTTTGAGCAGTGTATACTTCATTTTTTGTAGCATTCTTTTATGCACACGCACTGAAATAAAGTGCCATTCTATTGCTTTGATGAGATGTTACACATGTTCATGCTATTGGTACTCGCACTCCATTATAAAGTGCTAGGGAGGTTTGATGTTTGTCTTTGTTTGCCATCTTCTTTTGTCATGTGAGCGTTCCTCCAATGACATTAGCCTCAGGTATCTTTATTTGTGTTTGTACTCTCTCTGCACATTTGATGTTTCAGATTCATCTTTATCATGCAGTTCATATTGGACGATCTTTTCAGTGTACTTGTCATTACTCCCTTGTCAGTAGTATGGGGGGGTTTCTACTGTTGGTTCTACTGCTTCCTTGGTTCGATAGTGTGAGCCATGTATTTAGAATTTGATCCTATGTACTAGGCGGTTGCAGTGGCTGGGTACCTATGCATTTTAGTGAGATGGATCATTTACCATATGGACACTCTTTTCTTTCCTATTTTTGGATGCACTCTTCCAGCTTTGATTGATCAACTCTTCAGGCTTTTGGTGTTTATGCCATCTGTATCTTCGAGTTTAGGTGTTTGCCTTTGTTTGCCTCCTGATTCGAGTAGTGTTATTTGAGGGCACTCATGCAGATTACAATTTTCTCTACCTAGTCATATTTCTGTGGAGGATCTTCAGATCATCAGTTTCTTCTTGACAGAGTTTGCAGTTTCATGCTTCAGTGATGTTGTACATGTTCATCTTTGTTCCTATTTTCTGGAACATTCATAGTTTTGGATGCTTCTTCAGTCCTTCAGACGAGTCTTTGTCTCTTTTTGGAGTAGAGTTTTTTCCATGTGATTTTTTTTATTTCTCCGCTTTGTAGAGACTCTCTTTTGTACTTGGGTACCTGATCAGGCCTTTGTTGCGGGGACCCATTTGCTTTCAGTAGTTCTTTCTAGGTTTTTAGCTTCTCCCAAAGTTTATCTTAAGGGGGGGTGTTAGAGTAATAAAGTGTTTACTGATTAATTGAATCATATTGATTTAATTATTCAGTCACTTATTACCTCTTTCTACTTAAGCTAAACTTTAGACATATAATAATTAATTATCTTTATTAATTATTATTATGCAACCTAGGGTTTTACCTTTTTAGAGGTTTCTGATCTCCTTTCATAAGGATTGATCTCCTCTTGTTTTGTAATCTTTTTTGACAATTTCATTATTGATTGCAACTTTTGTTTTTGCACATCAAAGATTTCTCCTCTCTCGTGGATCAATGCGTTTAGGCCTCCATAGCTGTTTGTTTCTCTCTCTTTCTGTGACAGGTGTTTGCGTGCAGGTGTTCTTGAGAGCTGTGGGTTGTTTTTCATCAACTCCATCATTATTGTTGGCTTAAAAATCTATAGGCAATCAAGATCCAAAAGCATAAAGAATTAACAACAAAAAATCATTATTGTTGTGAGCTAATTGAGAACAAAAAAATGACAAAATATAATTCCAAAATGTCCAAAGTATTCTTTAACATATTTTTCAAACACAAAAACTAGATACTAACAAATAATTTAATAATAAATACTTCGATTTAATGTTTCTTGAATTATAATGTAAGTATGTATACAAATCATATAAATAAAAATGAGTGTTTCTCTTTATATAAAATTTCAAAGATGACAAATATAAAGATTTATACTTGGTGTCCAAACATAATGATTATTAATAAGGATAATTCCATTGATCTAAAATTTAAATTTGAATGTTCCTTGCTGCCAAGTCTTGTTTCTTGATGCTCTTATAGCTTGTAATTGCTGTTTTGATAGTCTTAAATTTTAATTCTTGAGAGCCATTTGCTGCCCCTCTATTCATGTACTGCTTTTTTTTTCATTTTAATGAATTAAAAAAAATAAATTCAAATTTAAAAATTAAAAATTAAAAATTTATTTTTTATAAATAAATTACAAAAATCTTTTATACGAAGTTCATGCTATAGACACCTACATGATATTAAATTCAAATCTTCAACAATAGAGAGTTTATTTTTATTTTTATACAAACTACAAATTTAAATCTCACCTAAACATAAATCAAACCACCTAGAGGTAGAAATAAAAGTAAGCAAAATTTAAATTAAACTCACGCTGAAAGGATTAGGGGATGGAAACCAAACTTCCAAGAGCCCACGTTGAAACATCCAAGAACCCTGGTTGAAACCCTAATTGCATGATTTTGGAACAAATCATGGAAACTATTGTTGCAAAGCTGCTCTGGCAATATAGTAGGTGATTCAAACCCGGAAATTGGCATTGGATTTTTAAGGTATGTTCAGAGTTGCACGTCAAAAACTTGATTTCTGTTTAAGATTCAGCAGACTCTCTGTCCATTATAGTCTGTGTACTTATTTTTTCGGGAGAAAACTGTGGGCCCATTTGAATCGGATCGCATTTGATGATGATGATCAAGATGCACAATATTTTAAAATTGCGTTCAATACTCACTCATGGGAGAGCATTTTCAGCTTTTATGAGCTCATCTGGTTCGAGTGGGGACATTCCGACTCCTGCAAGTGTATATAAATTGATCATTAAGCAGGAGGACCCATTGTTCGCGTTGGAAATATTTCGAGTTGCAGCGCGGCAGCCAGGTTTCAGGCACTCATATACTGCCTACCATGCCCTAATCTGCAAAGTGGGGCGTTGCAGGCAGTTGAATTTGATGGAGGATCTGATTCAGCAAATGAGGAAGGAGGGCTATGATTATACGCCTGGCCTCTTTGCCGATATCATTGAAATCTACGGACAATGTGGAATGCCCCATCGAGCTCTCAACACTTTTTACCAGATGTTGGAGTTTGGTTGCAAGCCATTGGCAGAGCACTTGAATGTTTTTTTCACTGTTGCTGTACAACACCAGCGCCTTGAAACCGCCCTTTCCCTGTTTAGGGAGTTGCAGAAGTATGGAATCAGCCCAAACACTAAAACATTTAATATTCTCATCAGAGCCCAATGCTACAATGACAAGCTCAGTCATGCCTATGCTCTTTTCAACCGCATGCCCTCGCAGGGTTGCATACCTGATGCCGAAACTTACAGCATTTTGATGCAGGCTCTCTGTCGAAAAAGTCAAGTGAAAAAAGCGGTCAGTGTTTTAGATGAAATGCTTAACAAGGGTTATACTGCGGATGTCCTCACCTACACTACGCTGCTCAACAGTTTATGTAGAAAAAAGAGACTGCGTGAAGCCCAGAAGCTCCTCAATAGGATGAAGGTGATGGGTTGCAATCCTGATGTAATTAATTATAATACAGTGATAATGGGCTTTTGCAGGGAAGGCAGGGCTCTAGAAGCCTGGAAGATATTAAATGACATGCCTAAAGATAACTGTCTTCCAAATTTGTTGTCATATAGAACAGTGATCAATGGCCTCTGTAAAGAAGGTAAGTTTGGCGAGGCAAAAGAATTTTTGGAGAAGATGGTGTCAACAGGTTTTGGTCACCACTTTTCTACCTTTCATTTATTGATAACTGGTTTGTGTAAAGAGGGTAAAGTTGAAGCAGCTTGTGAGGTGCTTGACATAATGGCAGAGCAATCTTTGGCTCCCCACAAGAGCACTTGGGCTGCTATTCTTATAATGATATGTGAGGACGGTAAAACAGAGGCCAGACAACTAGTGGATCAGCTGTCAAATGACAAGTGATGCTGCCCAGGAGGTGCTATGCAAGTTAATTTAATTCATTTGTTGATTAGGGATATGACCAGTTAATACTTAATAATACTCTTTTTCTGCGTAAGGATGTTAAGCCGACAAAGGAAGGTGACCTCAATCTCTGACTCTGAGGTAATGCTATTATGATTGCATGTATACACAGTTTGGCTGCTTTGGAACTCACAATCCAAGGAAGTATATGATAAAGTTTCGAGATGCTTATATCTATATGAAACTGTGATGTATATAGAGTATTTTGATTTCTCTTCCAAACATGCGTTCGTGTTGGATGACTTGCGTTGCAGAGAGCGTAGTTCATTTCTTCTATCATCTAGACCACAGGTTAGTTGAATAACCAGATTAAAAATAACAACATTTATTTAACCAAGGGCTTTTTATAGACATTTTTGGTCAGATTTTAACTGTTATGGATTGAGCCACATGAATAGGTACTACCCTGATGTTTATCAGTAATAATCACAAGGTAAAGGAAACTCAGAGCACGCATCTTTAATCATCTTTTTGGTTGATAGGCCATTATTATCTGAATTTTCTTGGTTTGGTAGTTCAATTTTTTTTGAGTTTTTGGTCTAAAAAAATCTAATTGTAATATTTTTAATCATTTAAAAATGGAATAATTGACATTTTTGTTTATCATTTGGTCCATAGGCCATTCTTAAGGTTAACACATCCTGTAAGGCTGTAACTGTTAAAAATGTGGTAGTCCTTGATCTTAGAAAAATAAAATTTTTTAACTTTGTGGTCCTAAAAAAAATAGAGATATTTGATACGTCTACTTGTTAGTGTTCATTACTCCGTGACTATTTCTCTGTAACTGTTACTCTTGTTTGTCTAAAAACTTGTAACTGTATATGACACATTACTCACCTGTTAGTTCTGCTTGTAACATACGAATTCTGCTTGTGACTCTTGACAAGCATCTTTGTGCTCATCTCAGGTAGCTTGTGAAAGCTGATAGAAAAGATGTTTGCTTGTTTATGTTGTTTTCATGATGTTCATTACATGCAAAGTTTTCTCTATTGGTGTCTTGCTATTCACTGGTCCTGTGGATTTGATATGGATTATACTTATGTGTCATATCAAAATCAATTGTTTTCTTAGTGCAAAGTTATGATTTTTTAGACCATCACATATGTACATAATTATTTTTTAATTTTTTTTTTTGGTAGGATCACTCAAATGTTTGGACACCATCACCAACACCATGATCAGCGGCAGCTTGACCAAACCCCTTATAGAACTCCAGCTTCTTTACAGGTAGACATCTTGCCAGCGAGGCTAATCCCGTCAGACATCTTGCCAACTTTAATGGGCACCTGCCATGGCTCCTGCTAATGAGTCTGATCCAAATCAGGTTTGTTCTTATGATATTAGATTCTAAGACGGGTATGAATGTGTGTATTGAAGGGAGTGCTTATTGATTGGTAATGATGTTCTATGTTCAAGGTGTCTGATTGATTGGGAATGAATGATGTTTGGATTTTATAGCAATGGATAATGGACACTTCCATGGAGTGTGAATGTCAGGGATGAAGAAGGATTCCCTGCATTTGCCTTGGTCAACAAGGCTACAGACTAAGTTCAAACGAATGGATTTTCAAAGAAAGAAAGGTTTAGTATTTTTCAAAAGCCTTTCTCGTTTTATCTGGGTTTTAAGGAACTATAACTATAAAAGGATTTAAGGCATGTGTGTGAAATCGTTTTTATGCTTGAATGGTGTAGTTTACCTTGGGTCCATATTATCCCGACGATTTGAATGAGGTTGTACGGTTTACCCAGATTGCTGATGTAGTAAGGGGGGTATCAATGCATCAGGCCTTTGAAAAATATTAAACCTTAATCTGGATGCCAAGTTTGAGGATGAGAAACATCACAGCGGTCTTCGTTAAGGGGCAGAGGTTCTTCTGTTTAATTGAAAAAAGGAGAGTCAAATGAAAGATTGGTCCCATCTGTTAGTTTCGTGTGTACATGCATTATATGAAACAATAATTTTTCTTGGGTGTAATTTAATGTAAAATGATTGATTATCTGATAAAAGTCATGTTTACATGGAGGTTTGGACTTTGAAGACTTAATTAATCCTTGCAAGAGCAAGATGTTTCCTTTTTGATTGTGATAAACTATTATTTCTTGTACGTCTACTTTTACGCGTTCTCAAACATAGTTGAATTAATTTGTTTTCAATGCCTTCGGTTTTGTGTGCAGAGAGGAAGTATTATATGCTCTGCACATGTAAAAGCATGGTAAATAAAGAAGTTGCAGCTGCAGCATCACATTTTTGTGATATAGACTGATTAGCTTCAAAGGTGTATATTTATACATGGTGTCTGCCTCATTTTGTGATGGATGTAAAACGTAGGTCCTAGGCCTTATATCACAAGGATGTATATAAGGCATGGGCTGTTTTGATTGATGTTATTGTTAACCTTTATTGATTAATCTTTCAGTTATGTATCAGATTTCTGTTTTATTATCTAATCACATTTATCTTTTGGTCCCCTAATATCCTCGTAGAGGTGTCTATTACATTTATCCTTGTTTCAAGTTTTACAGGGCAAGCAGTCCCTGCATTTTGAGGAAATCCTTGTTTGTAGTGAAGTGTGATACTGTAAACCTAATTGTGAGACCTTTTAAGGAACTTATGTGAAGTTACATTTCCCGGTTCACTTGGGATTTATTTTGACTGCTTGCAGTATTTTTTATTTTTAAGTATCACAGAACCTTTGTTAATTTAAAATTTAAATAAAAATTTAATTTATTTGGAAACTGGCTGCTGAGTTGAATAGGTTGTACACGAGTACAAATTTTAGTTTTGTAAAATAATATAATAATTTATTAATAATAATCACAGAGCATTTATATGTATAGCAGAGTATCGTTTAAAAGTATTATATTAATATTCTAGATTATTAGTGCAGTTTAGTTCGCTGTATTTCTGTTAGGATATTTTTAAAAATTATTGAATTATTTTAAACAATTAATAGTATCAGATTTCCACAATCCATTTCAAATGTTCATGTGCGTTTTTGGATTTGATTGTGTAAGTTTTTAAGCATCGACGTTTCGGATCACACGGAAGAGAAAGTGCAAGAATGTAAAAATAAAGATCATGGTGAAAAATAAAATTGAGTAAGTTGTGGAAATGAGTGTGGATAGCTTGAAACATATGTTTCTAAATGAAAAAATTCAAAGTATATACAGTATTTTTGAGTTATGTAAAAGTATATATAGTATTTTTGAGTTTCGTAAAATTGGTGAAAAGTATGTTTTTGATATTAGAAGCAGCAACAAACAAGGGTGTTGTGCCATAATACAAAGTCTAGAGGGCACATATAGTAGATAACCATTATCAACATATTAGCAACAAAACTTAGAGACAATTGCCATGATTTCCCTCTATCAAAAATTAAGCAAAGTCTAATCGTAATAGCATAAGCGATTGTCCAAGCTATTCTAATTATACCATCACAAGTATTAACCAAAATATACAAGCTAAGCCATGTAGGGCTATACCAAATAAAGTTTTTAACAAGAAATTTAAACCCACTAAAAGTCTTTACGAAACAAAGGCTAGCTAGGTCCCAGAGCATGAGAAGCCACAAAAAACTAGAAACCATCAAGTGAATTCTTATTTTTGTTTCCAGGCTTGGAAAACAACATCCTAGCCTAGTCTTCAATTAGGAACTTGAAGATTTCCTTGAAATCGTCCTCATCGTTGACTTTGCCTCCGTTCACCTTTTCCTGCAACAAGCAAAGAGTGGTTGCTGAGCAATGCATAACTTTCAGTGCAAAGCGACCAACCTCTTGGATTCTTTTGTCAATGCCAACAATAAGTTTAATATATGGCCTAATTTGATTAATTTGATGTTGGAGGGTTAGTCGACTTAGGTAAACACTCAAAAGATGGTTAGCTATGCATGTGACAAGTGATGTTACTTTTGTCAATTGACTCAATAGAGGCAATATTTGGATGAGGTAAAAATACTTTTGTGTAGTGAAAAATCTTTAGACAGTTTTTTTGGTATTAAATATAGTATAGTAAAAGGTAAAAATTACATCCTAATTAGATCAACTTATCATATTTGTGCCATGTAGGGTCATCTAATGAGATTGAAATCTACATATGATATTGTATCATATAATAATCTAATTAAAGACCACATAGGGTCACTTGATGAGTGATTACATTATGAAATTTGCATATGATATTGTATCATAATTCTATAATCTAATCATGAACCACACAAGGTCATCATATGAAGCTTTCCTATAAGATAATCTTGTAGCTACAATATATGCAATACATACTCTTCGCCCATAATGAACCAAGTAGGGTCACAATATATAACAAGTCTACTCCAAAATCTTGTAATTGCATCACAACTCACGATACATCGAACAAAATATGTATATTTTGCTATGTTTATCATATATAGTTCAACAAAAAAAAGTACATGTATGGAGGTTAAGATAAAAAAGAATAGTGCTAGAAATTCATATTCTCATTGTATTCGGCTACGTCCCTCCACTCAATTAGTGGATATATTTCAGAAATTTCATGATTTCATCTTTTACCACTTCAATTGTTAAGTCTTCACCTTGATTCATATTAAAACTCAGTTCTCATATGAACCCAAGATCTCTCTCCAAGGTGTTAATTGAGTACTTATTATACCTTTTCTAGAACTCTAGATAGCTTCTCATAAATGATGTATTGTCCACCTTGTTGAATGACCAGTGCCTCACACACTTGAATTTTGATTTGTTGACATGTACAATCCCAAATTTCAACAGCTTCATGAACTTATCATTTGAAACTTCCATCGTTATTGTGATATGCACAAATTTGCTATAAAATTTGAGTCTTCTAATAGATTTTGTAAATACCCTCTTGTGATCTTGGTGCAATTTCTTGTTCCTTACTCTCCATATAAACCACAAAACTTCTAAAGATAATATAAGCCAAAATAATTGAGTAGAGTACTCAAGCTATTAACAAATCAACAAAATTTCATGTCAATTGACCCTACCATTATCCCCCAAACCTATGCGATCAACCCAAAATAAGTTCCAAGCTTCTTTGACATAAAAGCAACAACAAAAAAGATGTGATTGATATTTTCAAGTATTTTATAAACAACACACATATTCAGACTAGAGGAAAATAAGGAGTAAGGTAGCTTTTTCAAAATAATTAACCATTGAAAGCAATCAATCTTTGGTTGCAACACATTTAAACCAAAGTAACTAAAATATTTTTGACCACTACTACTCCAACATTGCAAGATTCTTGTGACTATTCAAGTTAGGGATGACCTTTAGAAACCCCCCAAGCAAAGGTGTAAAACCTTGGAGAATCTTTCATTATTTTGAGGGAAAATATTAATTTTGTTGGTGAAATTTTGTTATTTTAAAGGAAAAAATATTAAATTCTATTAGTGATTTTTTTTCAATCAATTTTTGGCCAACCTTTCATTATTTTGAGAGAAAATATTAATGTATTTGGCAATTTTTTTTCTTTGAAAGGATAAATTATTAAATTTTGTTGGCAATTATTTTTTCCAATCACAAGAAAATTGTTCAAAAATTAAGATGAATCTTTCATTATTTTTAGGGAAAATATTTATTTATTTGGCAAATTGTTTTCAATCCCTTGAAAATTATAGAAAATCATGAATTGTTCCTTGGCCTTGCTGACATAGTTTGGCTCCCATGTGCATAAAAAATGCATGAAGTCGACCCCCTTTGTGTTCGAGAATGGGGCCAAAGGTAGTGGTGGGTTTGTATGTTTGTCAAATAGAGAAGAGAAGAAGAATGATGGTTTAGTTCAAGAGATGTACATGGAAGTGGCTAAGAAAGAAAGTAATGGAATGCAATGAACATAATATGTTTTGAGCCTCTTGCAGAGAAAGTCTCAGTCTACCTTGATGCAAAAGTTGAGGATGAAGTAGTAGAAAATGAAAAATATTTCTTGGAGTCGAGACTGATTAGAAGATTTAAGGGGTTGTGGCCTTCTCTTGGAGAGCTACATAGTTGGATATCATAGATGTGTAGCCCTATTTTGGAGGGTAATGTTTATATCTATCTAGATGCTCGAGGCTTCTTTGTTTTGACTTTTGATAATGTGATGGACATGAAGAAAATTTTCTGTGAATCCATTTGGAGCTGGGAGAACAAATACACGTTGCTGCTAAAATTGTGGTACCCGACCTTCAATCTAGCCACCAAATCTTTCAACACAATTCCCCTATGGATAAGATTTCCAAATCTTTCATTACAGTTCTGGTTTGATTCCCGACTTGAAGCTATTAGGAACTCCTTGGGTAAATTTATGAGCGCGGATTTGGGTTCTCAAGAGGTGGATGTTAAGAAAGCTCTCCAAGTGGAATGGAAGTGTCCCTTAAACTAGGTAGTGGTTAGTGGATTCAACCAGTGGACTATGAAGGCATCCCTTTTAGAAGTAGATGATCTTTCCAAATGAGGCATGTGGTAAAGAAATATTCAAATAAGAGAATGTTTAAACATATGACTTGTTTGAAGGACACATCCCTCAAATTCTATTTGGTGGAAAAGACATAAGACTTCAACTTGGAGAGGGCTTCTAAAAATGGTGATGTAGTTTCTAGTTAGGCGAAAAACTTAGATGTAGGAAAACTTGAGGCTAGAAAGGGTTGTGGACTAGAGATGTGTCAACATGATATGTGTAGTGAGCTCTCAAAGGTTACTGATGTGGTTAAATCTTGCAGAAGTCCCAATGGAAGGCAACCCAAAAAAAAGAAGGAAGTGAATGTGGTTGAGTCCATTGCACGGATTAAGGGCTTGAGAATGGGCTTTGATTCAAATCTAAGCGGACAGAAGAACATGGGGAAAGAATGTGACACTACTAGTGGTAGTCTAGGAAATCAGGAAAGAAAAGAAGTGTCTTCCATTAATGAGATCTTGGAGTCATATAAGGAGTTTGGTAGGATGGAATATGGATGGAAAGTAGTGGAAGGGAAAATAGACAAGAAATCTAAGAAGGGGGTGGCTTTGATATAATTTTATTCTTGCGTTTGAAAAATAGAGCAATATGTAATACTTAATGACTAGACTTGTTCACAAGTCTTTGATTGGTTGTATTGTTTCCTTGGGAGAGGCAATTCTCCTTTTGTAACTGCTCGTGATTTGGGCCAGGAAAAAACCTGATTTATCTTTAATAAAATTATGACCTTATCACCAATAAAAAATAATAATAAAATTCTTTTATTGTTATACTAATATAAAGCTTTACATATTGATATTACTATTCAAAATGGCAGCATCCTTTGCTACACACCAAATCCCAACTCAAAAAATAGTAACTAGAGTGCATCATCTTAAAACTTTCCTACCCATCCCATTTACATAGTGTCCAAAAAACTCCACTTCCTATGTGGGGCAATGAGCATCTAATCAAAACAACAATAATCACAAAATTCCATTTAAATGGTAGTCACCCATGACCTAGAAAAATCACAATCATACTTATCAATTTTTTTTTACAAAACATTAAAATGAAAAGTATAATAGGGCATTTAGCCTAGACACACCGATTCACAACCAAAAAGAAGTGTAATGCCCTACCAAGGAACCCTTGGAAACATAGGGTCAAATACACACTTAACAATTTTTTTTAACATGGAATAAACATCATGTACATAAGTGCATCACATAACCATAAAACACTGGCAAGATATAAACATGCAAGTAAATGCACCGCGATAGACACATGATCATGCACAAGTGGAAGAATAACAAGCACTTCTAAAGGTTCCAAGACAACCCAATCACATACTTGAAATGAAGAACACACATTCACGAGACTTCCTTACAAGAATTTAGACAATGTAGACGAATCATAAGAGGCCAAGCTGGCAAGAACCCATGGCTAAACAAAGAGGAGACTAATCCATCCTAAAAATCCATCTATCCGATGTTCATTTTAAACCCAAAGTAAATGTTCCTAATATGGTTAAACATACATGTTAATTACTAGCTAACCATAATAAAATCACCCAAGAACCATTAGGAAACAACCCCATAAACATAAGAAACTCATATGAATTCCAAATATGTTTGGAAAGACAAATTGGGCACAAATATGAAAACATGCAGAGGTGTTGATTGAAGCACAAATGTCGATTCATGTAAACATTGATTCTACATTGGTAAAATCTGAGACAAAAAGTCTCAATCCAGTGGGTCGTATGTGCCAATCTAGGCTATGTAGGTATTGATCCACACAAGCGTTGAATCTGGAACATGTGTTGCTATGGGAAATTGGCCAAAAATTGAAGGAAGAAAAGTGTAAATCCTAAACCAACTCCAACGTATGACTAGTAAACAACTAGCTCCACATCAGGGAAAATCGAACAGCATAGATCAAGGCCATAATCACTCGATTACATCAATAAATTACAACAGGCATAGAATAAAGGAAATAAAGCTAAATATCATAACACCAATGCATATACATATACATATACATATATCAAAGTACACAATGAAGGAAATACATTGAGACCTTAATGCTTAGAAAATCTCTCTAGAAGAGTCTACCATCTATACACTGATCCCCAGCAGTGGTAAAGTGCAATGCCACCCTATCATGTAGAACCCTCAAGCCCACCCCATTGTACTCACAAAGATAGCAACTTGACCATAAACACAAGACATACACACAAGAAAGGAGTGACTAACACACATGGTGAGAAAATGCATAATCTCATAAGAATGTATAGTGTTCCAATGCAATACATGTAGATGCAAAATATAAAGACACATGGAGAACACTCAACATGTTGACCAACTTTCGAAGAACAATCAAGATACTACATATCACAACACATCAAGGTGCTATTAACTGCTAATGGACCTAGACATGAGAGTACCAACCATAGGGAGTATCTCTACCCACTCAAGTCAATACTGACATCCAGGACTCAATCACCATCTACCACCTTCTCGGGTCACTCATGACATCTGGGGATTCAATGAGTTCCACTACCCACATGGGTCAATCTCTAAAATCTTGGGATTCCCATCAATTTTGATTAATGTTTATACCCAATTCTTTTTATCAAGTTTTCACTTTTTAGGAAACTCCTTGACACTTCCACCACAACCACTTGTAGGCTGAGGTCCACGTAAGGAGCTACTCCCCATGCCTACTCAACTTACCTAGTCCTATGGCTCAAGATCATAGGGTGGAGACCAAATAAGAAGCTTTTTCACTCAGTCTACATTGAGGACATAAACAAAGCATTTTGTTTGCTTGGTCTATACCAAGGACAAGAAATAAGGACTTCATCCACTTGGTCTACAATGAGGATAGTATGACCCAAGGATTGTCCACTCAGTCTACATCGAGGACCAATAAAAAAGATACATCATTAACTTGGTCTACAACAAGGGCGACAAATACATAAGCATCAACAAGCACTAAGGCTATAATTGGAGGACAATTCCACTCCAAAACACTCAAGGAATGTAAGCTGAGTAAACACAAACTTAAGCCAATTAAAAAATTGCTCAATCGGCTACTTTTCCAAGAGCTTGGATTACCAAGGAATCCATCAGACATATCATTAGAAAACAAGGAAGACTCGCAATGCTCAAAAGAAACAAAATGGACAAATTCTGGCAAAATCCATCAAAGTGTGGAAAATGATATTTCAACATAAAATGGGTAAAGTTTGGATGGCGATACCAATTATCTAGAATTTACTCAAGCCAATCCATTTATACAATACTATTACAAAGTTGGAGTACTACAACCTCCAATAGACCAAAAATTCCCAATATGGTGGCATACAAGTTCTAGGTGGCAAGCAAAACAAGGCGAGCTAAAAAATGCTTAAAAAATGAAACGTCAAATCAACTCACAAGATTAAAACTCATTTTCCCTTAGGAATCCAACATCGCATTTCTAAAATAAAATCTCAAACCTGCGCACTCACGGAGAATTGGGCAACATAACACTTCTAAAACCCCAAATTCTCAAAACCAAAACATGTAATTACCCAAATAAACCCAATCGGGTGATGAAATTAAGAAAGGCCATGGAGGAATATAATTATCAACCCTAAAAACTAATTCAAAAAATTCCATTAAAAAATATAGAGTAAAACACAAACAGTGAGATGCTCTACCTCACAACAAATGAAGACAAACTGGAAATGGAAGAAGAAAAAGAATTTGCTACAAAACATGAACGACTCCACAAGACATTGGGGAATCACAACATGAATCCAACAAGCCACTACCCACAAAGATCCAATGTATAGATTGAACATAAAAAGAAGAAATCGATTTTCTCCAATGCAAATTTGGAGTAAAATTCTAATTTCTTCAGAAGAAAGAATGAGGAAATAACTCTTTTTCCTCAATATAAAGTCACTTTTCAAAAATGACTTTTAAAATAAGTCACTTAAATAATTAAGTGAAGTATTGACTTTTCCCAAAAAGAAAATAAATCAATTCTAGTAAAATGGAATTCAACTATGAAAAATTAGTCGGTAAATAAAATATTAAATTCACAAACACATTAAAATCAACATTATAACTAAACCTCTTTAGAGACAATTGCAGAGCTCTAAATGCACATACATGCTCACGAGTTTAACACAATACACATATGAATTCCAGATTTACCAACACGTACCAGAGGGAATAATATATTTATTACAAATACATAGTCCATACATGGATGATATTGGCTCAAATATGAAAGGTTAGTAAAACTATCTCATGTGCCACTGCTGGGGATATAGACACACTCAAGTATTGCAACTCAGGTAGAATGTGCCTGGTACCCATTCACTAAAACACACAAACATCAAGTGCAACTACTCACAATATAATAGCCGAAGCACATAATAATAACATTAAAATGCCTAATGAAACACTGAAACTCTAGTGACACGACCAAACATAAAGAATGTCACAACACTAGTCATCACATTTATACTCCTTAGTGTACATATAATTTAAAATAAACATTGCATTTTAAATTAAAATATTTCATTTAAATATAAAGCATTAAAATAGACATTTACAACAATATGAGCATAAATAAGTGAAAATCAATAATTGAAATATCCAACAACTTATAAGGCACAATATATCACAAAATCTAATAAAATTATTCAGATAATATAATCAATAGTCTCGAATACAAAATACACTAGATATCATCATGTCACACCAATAACATCATCATACATATATGATCAAAATTGTAAACGATAACATAATATAACCATCTATCACAACTAAGATACTGGTAACTGTAACATAAAAGATAATGGTTAAATATTGTGATGTAAATTCACCAAGTCTTTTATGCACATTAGGGAAAGAGAAAGAGGGATCCACAAATATAACCTTCAAGAGAACCCAGATTAGATTAGCACAACTCAAATAGATGTAGGGATGCTAATGCATAACTCAATTCCTTTCAAAGATGTATATCTAAAGGATCTCTTACTTATTAAGCTGTACTTTCCCTTTATTGTAATTGATTGGTTGATTAATGCCTAAATCTAGTTGTTAGATTAAATGTAATGCAAATAAAGTAGAAGTACATGTAATAATCAAGCATATGAAAAGTCCTAGATCTAATATCTCAAAGTAAGTACTATGAAATGACAAAAATGAAATTGGACTCACCTTGAGGGCTATAAGAGGTCACAAGTTCAGATCTAAAAATGAGCTAGCAGATTGTAACAAAAATTAAAACTGCGCCAGATCCGAAACTTGAAAACTAAATTTTGCCGATTGTGAAAATCTGGGAGCTCTAGGAACATGTTGAATTGGAGGTATATGTCGCACTTGCGTATAGGTCAAGATTGACTTGTACAATTGCAATGCTAAAAAATCCAAGATCCAAAGCTCCGACATAAACTATAACCCTATATTCATCGAATCTGATCCTGAAAACCTAAAAACCTGAAAACCTATAGATTTGTTCCTACACACAAGAAAAATTAAATTTTGTTGGGGAGAGTGGGCTTGTCTTTGTCAAGCCCCCGTTTAGGAATTAAACTTGAATTGAAACAAAAACATGTAAAAGAAAGACAAATGTAAATATTCACCTCGCTTGTCAAACCTTTATGGATGGATTCTAATCCACTACCCACAAAGATGTATGCATGCTTGTATGTGGAGTGCCAAATATAAAATGTAGGATTTCTTCACAAATGCAATAGATCTATAAGTGCCAAATCATAGATCTTGGATATAAGTATGCTTGAATTCTTGAATGGTCGAATTCTTCTGCAATGTTGATGAATGTAAATCATCTCCCTTGATGGCCAACTCCACTATCTCCTTGAAGAAATAAGCTAGCTCTATGGAAGAAAATTCTTGCTTGATTGAATGGAGTAGATGCCTTCAACGAATCCTTACTAGCTTTTTCTTGAACTCCTTGAATGCACCTTGAACTTGATATCTTTCTTGCAAATAAAAGTATGGATTGCTTATGGCATGCATGGATTTCATATATAAATCGTGGATGATCTTGGATGGACTAAATGAAGTGAGTAGGCATCCTTTTATATCGATTTTGGGCATCAAAATTAAGAGGGTTGTCTGGACTGGATGGGAAAACATAAATACCCTGAAATGGGCCTGAGTTCTCGTGAAACAAATGCCTCAGGTATAGGTTGACCTTGACCTATATCCCGAGTACATGACAACTTTGATCTACACCCCAGGAGGCACAATCCACAAAAATGCTCCAGGATCTTGGGGGTACAATACAAATGGAAAAATTTGGACATAAAATGAGGAAAAAGCAGAAAATCAAGTATAAATGCATCCATGTTCTAGGAGATCACTAAAATGGGGCCTAAAAAGATCTTAGAGCTTCCAAATTAATGGGTGATAAATTTTAAGATGGTACATTTAGCCCCCACTTTAGTGGGAGTACGAGCCAAACTCATACCCACATTAAAGTAGATCAAATGCATGAGATGAACTCATCAAAGCTAAGGAGACAAGGAAACATCAAGCCCCCAATAGACTCGAGTTGTTATCAAATCCAAAACTAAGACAAGAGAGACATTTCCAAACAAAAAGGAAAAGGGGTGTGATTACCTAGGCTCGGTAAGAATGCTTTTCTTATTGTGAATCACACAAAAATGCATGTTGCAAAAGAAGGCATTGATAGCCTAATGAATTTGTGTGCCATTCTAGTCAACTCATCAATGATTCACCTATAAGGATTGTGTCTCCAAAGGGCCAAAATCTGAAAAAAAGTGATCCAGGAATAAAGATTTGTGTAGGGGATCGAAAGGTGCAAATGAATGGATCAGACATTAAGGATTTGTGATTCCATAAGGGATCCAAATGTATAAGATCATCAAACATAGTACATGTTTGCAAAATGTGAGCGGAGTGTATGCCCCCACATTAAAGCTATTGCAAATGTCTTAATAGGAGCAATTGCTTTAACAAAGCGTACATGCATCCACTAAAGATGTTTCCACCATGAAATGCCGCCAAGATAGGACATATCAAGGGAAATGAGCACATGAAAAAAACTAGAGAACAAGAGGGGTCTTCCAACTCTGTGGTCATTATGAACATATGATAATATATGACATATTATGTCCACATTAAATCTCATCATTCCACAAAGGAAGTAGAACTACAACACAATGGAAGAAAGACACATAAGAGTTACAAAGAAGAGGATTTTTGAGCCAACATCATGGAGACCAAGAGGAATTAGTGCTACCATTTTGCATCATCCCAAGAAAACTACACAGAGGCACATTTACGAACACTGGCACATGTACAATACAACATGTAACAACATAGAGAATAAGTAAGGTACAAATAGAAGAATGATTACAACATTTTAGATTCCTTTATTAGCTTTCACCAATAGAGAAACAAGGATCATGTAAAGAAATATAAAAAAACATATGAAAAGAAGCACATCATGGGGGAAGCACATTACAATAGGAAAAAACACAAAAGACTACTATGCAAGAAGATCCAATCAAGCACATTGCCTACCCCACACCTTGGTCTGTAGTGTTTAGGGAAGGTGGGAAACTCTCAAGAGGATCAAAATCAAGCATAATAGAAGGAACAATATCCAGTTCCAAACAAGGACCATTATGTGAAGATAGGTTACTATGATCATTACTAGGAATGATTGATAATTATTGTGAAAGAATAGCTAGTAAATCATTGTAAAGATCAATAGTTTCATACTCATCATAATCACTAGCATGCATATCATTTTTCACATTGATAGCATCATCATCAAGAGTATCTTCTTCATCAAGATTAATCATAATAGAATCTAAAATATAAATAGAATCGTCATGTTTATCCATTTGATTTAAATGTTATTATTCATTTCTTTTATAGGCTCAAACATGGGTTGGTTAAAGGAAAGTGAAGCAGGAGGTGTATGAGGTGAAGAGGGATTTTGAGAGATATGTGCACGGGCTCTAGCTCAATGCTTTCGATGGTGATCATAAGCATGTCAGTTACATTTGGTCTTGCTAGATCTTTGAGGTGGAGTGGGATCAATCAACATAGGTTCCTTTTCTTCCTTAGGTGGGAGGATAGGAGGTGGAGAAGTTGATAAAGGAGGAATGGGTGGTAAAGGAAGAAGACTGCTGCTAGGATCAATCTTGGGTTTACTAAGTTCAACAATCTTCTTGGGTTTAAAATTTTGGTATGCTCAAGAGAGATAATCATGATGAGTTTGAGGTGTTGTAGGTATAGAAGGCCAAAAGAAATCAAGTTCAACATAGTATCGAGGCCTAGATGGATGATAAAGACTATGATTAATGATCTTTATCTCACCATCATGAAGGAATTTAAAACATTTATGAATGGGAGAAGATACAGCTTGCATGGAGGAAATCCAACGAAAATTGATCTTGACGTGAAATTGATCGGAGGTAGGAATGAAAATGAAGGTAGTATCCAAAATCTTACCACAAAGTTCCGTAGGAAAAGATATAGAACCATGAGGAGGATAAAGTAAACTATTGAAAATTTGAATCATGACATTAGATTTATCATAGGAATATTTTTGTAAGTGTTTACTAAAAATATTCTCTTTAGTTATCACATTCACCATGCAAGTGGAATCAACAAGAGAACCACAGGAAGGAATACCAATAACCCTAGTAGTAATGTAAACAAGACCATCAGATACTTTAATTGTCTCAACATGATCAAAGGTAATGAAAAGTTGAGGGTGAGGTTGAGGTTAAGATTTATGTTGAGGTAAAGGTTTAGGTTGGATATGCTCAAAATGGTTGGCTTCTTCAACTTTATCATCATAAATAATGTATGTAGAAGAAGAAGGTTGTGTAATGGTATTGGTTGAATGTGATGGAAAAGGATTAGTGTATATTTGAAAATTCTGGTTAGGAGGTGAAATTGATTTGTTTCCTTGATTAAGATCAACATCAACATATATAGCATTAGAATCAATAAGATCTTGGATAGCATGCTTCAAAGAATAACACTCTTTAGTATCTTGACCAGGTTGATGATGCTATTGATAAAAGGCTTTGGAATCAAAGGATTGAGGAAATGGTTTGTTTGGATCGATTGGCTTGATATGAGGAAGATTAATAATATTACCATTTATTAGCTTTGTCATCACATTATGAAAATAATAAGATAAAGGAGTAAAGTCACAAGAAGGTCTAACAACATAGGACAAAGGAGCCACACCTTTGGATGTTGTTGCCACTTGATCATCTACTATGCTAGATGACTTGTTGATCTTGATATAATTGTTAGGCTTGTAAAACTTGTTAGGATGATTTACAACATCACTCTTATCAATGGTAACAAGATCCATTGGAGTGTTTCTGTCGAATTGACTCACTTGTAGTTGATAATGATGAAGCACTGCGCATAATTATGAAAAAGAAGAAAACTCAATTAGGAAAATCTTATCTCTAATGTCTTTTTAAAAATTAGAAATAATATGCGTTGTATATCAACATTAGGAATGTGATAAGAAATATGAGCATTAAAATGTTTAAACATACAAATAAAGTCACTAACTTTTTCTTAAATCCTTGTTTACAATGCAGTAAATCAGTCAAATAAATTTGAGGACTGATATTGTTTTGAAATTGTTGAATAAAAGAATTAGCAAGTTTTTGAAAGGAATCAATGGAATAAGGAGGAAAGGAGCAATACCATTGCAAAGATTTGTCTCAAAAGGTCCTATTGAAAAATTTAGCCACAAACCTATAGTTATGAGAAAATTCACTACACAAGGTTTGAAAAGTTTTAACATGAGTCAAAAGATCACCCTTACCATTACAAGTCTCAATATGAGGGATCTGAAAATTTTGATGAATAAAAACTCAGATAATGTCTAAGGAAAAATGATTAGAAATGTCACATGTGGTAATGTTGAATTTGGACTAAGTCAAGGAAGCAAGTTGTTGTTGCAAGGAAGAAACGGTTTGAGCTAGGCTATTAATGGTGGAATTGGTAGAAGAAATGATAGGAGGAGAAATGTTGGAAATGTTTGGAATGTTATTATTGGAAGGAGAAGGAATGTTTGAAGAAGCATGAATCACATTAGGATAATTGGTAGAAGGGATATTGGAATATGAAAAAGGCACATTATGATAGGAAGGCACCAATGTAGGAAATGAAACACATGGAACACTCTTGCAAAGTGATGGAAAAGTAGAATTAGGAAGACTCACATGTGTAGGATTAGAAGGTTGAATTGAAGTTTTGATAAATGGTGGAGAATAGGTGTGATATGATGGGAATGGAAGTATAAATAGGAAATGAGGTTTCAACATGTGTAGTAGGTGGAACATAGCCTAATTCTTGAGCACATTTAGAAATAGATTTGACATTGGTATCTATAAGATGGGAAATAATATGCAAAAGGTTAACTCCATGTTCATCACTACGAGAAAGATTCCTCAAGGCATTGAAGGCTAAAATAGTCTCAGCACTATGATTCTCTTGAGCTAACCAATGTTCCTTTTTTCAAATTCTTGATTAAGTTTTTAAATTTGAGAAGGAGGAAATCTTAAGGCTTCATCTTCATAATGGGAAGAATGAGAAGAGTTATTTTCTATGAGAGGATTAGGATCATGAGGGATAATGTTGGTCTCATCAAGATTCTTAGGAAATAAGGAGGGTTAGGGATCAAGAGAACCCATGAGTCTACAACTTCTTCTAACTAGAATACCATAAGTGGGACTGAAAGTGATAAAGCTCATACACAAGGAGATGCAAAGAAATGAATATATGAACTATAAATGTAACAAGGATTCAAGGCATAAAAAGTATATCTTATAACATAAATGAAACTATGCATATAATGTAAGGTATGTTAGAGCTACAATGCATCTAACTACCACATCAAAAGAGAAAATGTCATACGTCGGGTTCACCAAATTGTATGATGAAGGAAAACACACAATAATGTGAAGGAAATATAAATACCCAATCAAAAGGATAAATCAACATGTAACAAGTCGGGCTCAAAAAATGTATCATAAAAGATAATGGTTAAATTTTTTGATGTAATTTCACTAAGTCTTTTATGCAAATTAGGGAAAGGGAAAGAGGGATCCAAAAATATAACTTTCAAGAGAACCCAAATTAGATTAGCACAACCCAAACGGATGTAGGAACACTAATGAAAAAATAAAGTCTTTTAAAAGATGTCTATCTAAAGGATCTCTTTCTTATTAAGTTGTACTTTTCATTTATTGTAATTGACTGGCTAATTAATGCCTAGATTTAGTTGTGATTAAATGTAATGCAAATAAAGTAGAAACACATGTAATAAGTAAGCATATGAAAAGTCCTAGATGTGATATCTCAAAGTAAGTACTATGAAATGAAAAAAAGGAAATCAAAATCACCTTGAGGGCTATTAGAGGTCACAAGTTCAAATCTGAAAATGAGCTAGCAGATTGTAATAGAAACTAAAACTGCACTAGATTCGAAACTTGCAAATTGAAATCTATTGACTGTAAAAATCTAGGAGCTCCAGGAATAGGTCAAATTGGAGGTACAGGTCACACTTGGGTATAGTTCAAGATTGACCTATAACTAAACTGCTAAAAGATATAAGATTCAAAGCTTCGATAAAAACTATAACCCTAGATTCACCGAATCTGATCTTGAAAACCTAAAAATCTATAGATCTACTCCTACACAAGAAAAATGGAATTTTGTTAAGGGGAAGGGTCTTGCCTTGGTCAAGATCCCATTTAGGAATTAACCTTGAAGTGAAATAAAAGAATGTAAAATAAAGACAACTATAAATATTCACCTCCTTGTCAAACCTTTATGGATGGATTGGAATCCACTACCCACAAAGATATATGAATGCTTGTATGTGTAATTAGGTAATAATAGGATCAGTAGAAACCTGCAATAACATATAAAATATCAACCACAAAGAGATTGTTAGAGAAATTAGTATTCCCAATATTCAAGAAAGGATGTGAGACAATTAATAATCATAATCAATCAAATATTATGAAATCAATTCAAAACATGAATATGCAAACAATAAAATCTTTCCTTGGTGTTCTCCTTCTCATGCAATGTGGGCTCTCAGAATTGAGCTCAAGATCATGCCAACATAATAATTCAAAGCAATTGTCATTACCAAAATTAAAGGTTTGGCTCTCTATTTATAATATTTTAGGGGTTTCAACCAAGAATCCATGATTGAAGGGTTGATTGACTATGATTGAGGAGTTGAACTTAGAGTGAGTGAGAGTTCAACTAAGTTGATTTCTTAGTTTAACATGATTGATTGATTTGTCAACAAATAGATTGGAGAGATGACTTGAATGGACTGGTGAGTTAACTAATTGCATGAATGAGTCAACTGATTGCATAGATTAGAATACTAAATTGATGGAAGACTTAATTGATTGTTGAGGGAGGAATTAACAATGTGGATCGAATAGTTAGGAGAGGGAATTATGGAGTTAAGAACTTTGATTGAAAAGATAACTCAAAGTGAGTGTGAGTTAGGATTTAGGAGGATAATTATGATTTAAATAAATAAAATATTCTTTATTTGCACATGTGGAGATATTTTATAAATAAATAATTACTTATTTATTTATGAGAGGGATTGTTAGTTGTAATTAAATAAATATAATTTATTTAATCATGAGAGAGGAATAATTTGTTTAATTAAATAAATATCATTTATTTAATCATGATATAGAATTTGATTTAATTATTATAGAAATGCAATAATTAGGAGGGGGACTATTAATAAAATTTGGTTATTTAATTAGTAATTATAAGATAGGGTATAATTAAATAAGGTTACTTATTTAATTATATTATAGATGAATATATGATGAATTAATTGTTTAGAAGTTCAATAATTAAAGTAATTAATTAAAATCACTTAATTATGGAATTAGGAAGAAATACTGATTTTGATCTTAGAATATGGTAGCATGACATAATTAATTAAATAATAAAGATTATTTAAGAATTTAGGAGGAATGTTATTAATGTCATTGTGTTAGAGCAATGGGCCATTTGTATGTGTCTACATTTTGCCCCTCTTTGATACAATGCATTTTAGGCGTTGTTTCAAAGAATAATAAAAATTATGCCCTAGCGGGACAATGTGACAACGAGGTAAATGATGCCCCCCTCGAGAGATTATTTGTGCAAGAAATACATGAATTATCTCTTGAAAGAAGATTTAGATTAAATAATGCAAGAAAAGAATAATTAGTAAGAAGTGAAGAATGTTGGTAGGCTGTGATGACTGTTCGATCGATATTGGACATAGAGATTGTTGATAAGAATCATGTTTGGTTTCAGGAAGGACCCATCCTATATAAGACTAGCTACAACGTCTGGTTTCACGGAAAACCTACCCTATATAAGACAAATGACAACGTCTGGTTTCAAGAAAGATACATCCTGCATAAGACAAATGATGATGGAATGAATGACCAATTGATTTGACTGATTTGAAACTTTATTTTACCATTTTGACAAATAGATTGAGTGATAGAAGAGATTTGATTGATAGAAAAGATTAGAATAATAGAAGATATTAGTAAAGAAGCTTTACAAGATGATAGAAAGGGGATGAAAGAATGATAATGAATTCTTGATTAAAACCCTTAGTTTATAGTAAGTAGAGAGATTAATGCTTTAATAATCACGCTTTTGATTTCCAACTGATTTGAGCTATTTATTTATCATCATTTAGCCACTATTATTATAAAAAAAATGGATACCATCCTACCAAGATATGAAAGATCTAGGTACAATTATCCTCTTGCATTGAAAACATGCACACTGGATAAATAAGGGATGTGGGCTGATCCATCTAGGTCAAGCATTCAAAGTCGAGGTATGTGTGGCATATCAAAACTAAAGTATCTATTGTAATGTTGCAAATTGGACATTTATATATGGATGTGAAGGCTCTTATCACAAATACCCAGATTGCTCTTTTAAGACTTCACAAAAAATATTCCACAAATATAAAACAAAGAAAAATAAGTCATGAACCATCAAGGCATCTCTAAATCACTTTTGGACATCCTGGAGATGCGTAAGAACATGACTTACGCAGATCAAGACATAATAAGACTAACTTGACTCAACAAGTTGCAGCTATACTGATTATGTGTCTGTGTTTTTGCAATAGTTTGGACATTGAATTTTGGCATATTGTTGATGCTATTTGATTTCAAGAAAAAGGTACCCCTTCTAAGACTGCTCCGTCTGATTTCAAGTGTTCCTTCCCTTGTCTAAAAAACATGATTTTTGACAAAATGCTTTGTTGTGAGATTGATTAATAGATGTATCATCTTAAAATGAAAGAACTTCCATGTTAACAACATTTATCCCTCTGAGTAAGTGGTTTGGGGTCATGTCAAACGCCTTGAATGGATATTTGACTTGGATCTAGCTTTTTCCCCTGTTTTGCCTCATTTTCCACTTCTTCCTGACAGAATTTTGACATCCTAAATTGAAAAATTGAGATTCTTGACCTCAGGGTCAAGGTCAACCTCGACCCTGACCTAGGTCAAGGTTGACCTCAACCTTGACCCTAGGGTTCGGGATCCTTGAGGTTAGGTTCCGGGTTCAAGGTTTCATCAAAATTATATCTTTTCCCTCTTTAGGGCCACTATTTCTCGGGTTAAATGTCAAATTATCAAATTAATATTTGAGGTGGACCTTTCTCAAGATTTGTATAGGATTCCTAATTTATTATTGGAGATTAGCCTTTCTCGAGTTTTGTGCCTAATGCTTAAATTAACTTTGGGGTTGGCCTTACCTTGAATTTTGTGACAAGGCTCTTAAATAATTATTTTTATTTCTATATTAAGGGTGGTCCCCTTCTAGATTTTTGTGTCAAGACCTTAATTTAATTTCCTCTCCATGTGCACCTCTCTAGAGTTTTGTGCCATGGACCCTTAATTATTGTTTTCTATGTGGCCTCGCTAGAATTTTGTGCCCTAGATCACTATAAAAGGGAGCCTTCCTCTCTCATTTGCTCCATCTATATCAAGAGAAAGATCTCTCCATCAAGTTTTGGAATCAAGCATCCATCTTCAAGCATTCAATTCATCAAGGAGATCCATTAATAGCCATTGAAGGATTCAAGCTCTATGGAGCCATCTTGTTGAATATTCAATCATTCAAGCCTCTTCCTAATCCAAGATCCATTCAAGATTGGTGTTGAAGATCTAAAGACAATTGATTTGAGACATCCTATATTGTATTCTACATTCATTTGGAGCATCCATACTTGTGGATTCAAGGATTCGAATCCTCCACAAGGGTTTCAACATAAGCAAGGTGAATTGTTCCATT
Source organism: Chamaecyparis obtusa (assembly GCA_027943335.1). NCBI lineage: Eukaryota > Viridiplantae > Streptophyta > Pinopsida > Cupressales > Cupressaceae > Chamaecyparis > Chamaecyparis obtusa. The sequence goes on from BSBK01001164.1 coordinate 122,719, forward strand.
TACTTGGTTTATTCAAACAATTTCAATTCAATTTCAAGGTTAATTCCTAAATTGGGGTTTGACTATGGGAAAACCATCCTCCCAACAAAAAAAACCTTTTTTTCTTGTAGGTACAGGTGTGGGACAACAAATTAAAGTGCAGATCTGGATACCCTTTTCACTGAGCTTTAAGGATCCGCGAACAAAATTTTTGTCGAAGCTGTTTCGGGTCAAGGTTGACCTTTAGTGGGGGGTAAGATTGTGCCTCAGGGTACAATTGTACCCCGATCTTGAGGTCAAGGTTGACCTGGTTCAAAAAAGAAAAATATTTTTGGGTTTTGTAGATCTCATAGTTTCGAATCAAGGTTGCAAAAATCAATAGTTTCCGAGACTGTTTGACAGGGTTTTCAACCGATTCTTTTTCGGAGGTAAGTACCTTTATTTCTTCATTTCAACATTAGTCTTCTATATTTACTTTCCAAATCATTACAATTTCATGTAAGTGTAAAATATCAGTTTTTGGGTCTCTTTTATGTGCAAATCATTGTTTTAGGACCCCATCCATATTTTATATCTTACATTTTGGTGAACCCATTTACGACAAATCTTTCTTTTATGGTGTTAGATCTCCCTTTGTATTACCTTGTGTGTTCACCTTCATCTTACATTTTGGTGAACCCATTTATGACAACTCTTTCTTTTTGGTGTTAGATTTGCATTTTGTGTTAGATCTTACAATAAGAGTAGATTTATTTTATGTTCTTGCATTTATATTTCAAAAATACAAAAAAATTGCAAAATTTCATCAAAAATACAAAAACATTTACATCTCTTTGTGGAATTAGATACCCTATTGTGTTTGATTTCCTTTTCATGCTTATAAATTTCATTTGAATGCATTTGGATATATCTAGATCTATTTGTTATCATGTTGCACAAGTTGTTTCAAATGTTTTCCAAAACTTTTGGGATTACACAACATCCTCCTCTTACCTTACCATTGCATGGCGTTACACCTAGAAAGACTTCATTTAGTACATGTGATGTTTCTTTTTCCTTGTTTGAATTACCTTATAACAATATATTAGAGCAAGAAGATGACCTTAATCTATATCTCCATCATATTTCTCTTTATGGAGATGAGTTGAGGATTGATGTTAATTCTTCTCCTAATATATGTCCTTTCTATGAGCCTACTTTAGAATATAATTTACCTTCTTCTCCCTCTAGGGATCAAGCTTTAGTGAATTATGGTGACCCTACAATGTGCTTTATTGATAGGGATGATAATCCTCCTATTTGGGATGAACCTTTGGATGGGGATGTTGATTTTTCTCTTCCTCATGAAACCATTGTGAATGATCCCTTAGATAAAGACATTGATTTATCCCCTCCTCATGAAGAAGCTTTGATACAAGAGGGAGATTTATTCATACATGATGATTACTCTTTTTCTAAAATACACTCACCTTATGCAGACATTTTAGCGAAAGAAGATGATATTATAGATGCTTTACCTCCATTTGGGATTCCTTCTAGTGATGAGGCATTAGTGGAGAATGATATGAATTCCCTTAATGCTCTCTCTTTTAGTGATGATCTTATGGAGAATCAAGATCTTACCTCAGCTCCTCCTAGGATGTCTTCTTTGCTTCCTTCTCATGAATCTGTTTGTAGCATTGAGACAACTAACATTGTTTATCCAAAACCCTTGTTGATTGTCAAAGGTTGTCCTCCCATTACTATCAAAGGTAAACCTATGGAGTCTTTAGAGCCTTTCAGTGATCAAGATTCTATAGCTCACACATACCATACAAGGAATAACCCTCAACCTAATCCGAAGGTTTCTACTTCTTTACCACCTTCTCAATCCATTCTTCCTCCTCCACCCCGTCTTCCTAGAAAGGAGTATGATTTGATAAACCAATTACAAAATAATCCTGCTAGGATTTCTGTATGGGAGCTTCTTCAAAATTCACCTACCTACTATGAATCCTTGCAAAAAGCTCTAGCAAGTCTTCCCACTCCACCTCCTAATCAAGAGAACATCAATAAATTATTACAATGCATGCATGCTACCTCGGGTGCTCCTGACATTGTATTTAGTCAAAAGGATTTACCTTCTAAAGAAGTTCAGAATCAGTATGATGCTCTTATGGTTGTTGTTACTGTCAATAAGAGTATCATTCAAAGGACCTTGATTGATAATGGATCTGGGCTTAATGTTTGTAGCATGGATATGCTCAAAACAATTAAAGATGATCTTTCAACTATTCAACCTGACAATGTTCCTATACGTGGCTTTGATAACATAACGAAGAACACTTTAGGCATCATTATCTTACCTATCAAAGTAGGTCTGGTCATCCTGAATACAACTATTTATGTTATGTCTAGACCTTTCAATTATAACCTTCTTTTGGGTAGACCTTGGTTGCATGAGATGCATGTTATCCCTTCCACCCTTCACCGTAAAGTCAAGTTTATACATAAAAACATGATGTATACACTTCATGCAGATGATGCACCTAATCCTTGTTTGAATATTCAAACCCACACTACTCCTATTCCTAATCCTTCTTCCTCTAATACTCTTCCTGGTGATGATTGGGGAACCTTGGATTTTAATCCTACCTTTATTGGAGAGTATAAAGTTTCTGATCTTGATTTTATGAAGCAACAAAGAGAGTTTGAATAATGAGTTTTTTCTTCTAATGCCCTTCGTAATAACTTTATTTCTGCTTCTACCCATAATGAATCTATCAAACCTACTAATGATGACATAGTGCCTACCGAAGCTCCATTGACTCCTTTTGATATGGCTTCTTGTTATGGTCCCGGTTATCACTTCCTAGTTAAAAAATGATTTAATGGTCAAGCATGTGGCAAGCATAAACAAGGAATTCAAATGCCCTTACAGAATGGGGGGCATGAGAATTCTTATGGATTAGGATTTAATCCTCAACAACAAATCAATGTTAACAATATTTCAAATAACACTTAAAAACATGATGAACCTATGAAGGAATTTGACCAAGAAGTTCTTTTGGCTTAACTCCTTCGTGCTAAGATGATTACTAGACCTAAACGCAAAAAGAAATGTAGTCCACATTTAAAGACTCTTCCTTTTTGTTTATATTATAGATTTTATGATCACTCTACTAATGAATGTCAAGCTTTAAATTATAAGATTAGGCAGCTCATTGATAGTAAGGTTATTTTTATATCATGTGGCAATGAGTTGTATTTCAATCCTATTTTCTCTAAATAACATTTATGTTCCTATTATGGAGCTCTGCATTATGTAAATGATGTTAGCCTAATCCTTGGGGGCTCGTTGTCTTATATAGTGTTGTTATCGATATAATAGGTCCCCTTCCATCCTTGTTCCTACACTTGGGGGGAAAGGATGCCATATCCTTCTTTTCTATCTTTCCGAGATCCACTGTTCCCTTGGTTAAGCAGTATTTATCTATTATGTGATATCTAATCATACATGAAAATTTTGGTTTGCATTGAGGATCTCTGTCCTTGATCATAACCTATTTCATTGTTTGACATTGGGTTTCCATGGTTGATAAATCTCTCACCTTGGAAGCTGAATAGTGTGCTATCCCTCACAAGGGTTACTTTTTCACTTCTTGCATGATATCTCTTTGAATTCATCCCTTCCATGGCCTCATAGGAGCTGTGACCTTCTTGGCTTGGACTGGGTGTTGTTTATGGATATTATCTTAATATTGAAGAAGGCTTTATCCTTGTTCTTTTATTTCCTTAACATGTCAAAATAGTATGTATTTTTTCCATCTTAAGTAGGGGGAATATATATGGCCTCCCTCATTCTATATTATGCATTTTATTTCTAACCTTTTGTTTTGAAGCATGCTAAATCCTCTGACGGTAACGCACATAAGTTGCTAAATCCTAAAGAGACACACATTTCCAATTTCAAATATACTAAATCCTTGGAAGGTAATGCACATAAGTTGCTAAATCCTGAAGGGACATGCATTTCCAATTTCAAATATGATAAATCCTTCGAAGGTAATGCACATAAGTTGCTAAATCTTGAAGAGATACGCATTTTACAAATGTATTCTATGGTGATACGAGGATATAGATCCATGGGTACTTCATAAAAGTTGTCAGAAGGCACACTACATACATGCACAAAGCCACCATAAGGCACACAAATTTATGGGGTGACTATCAATTTCTTTCTTGGTAGGCCATCCTATCCTTTTTGTGGTTCACAGTGAGATACACACATCTTACTGGGCGAGCTAGCCACTCCTCTCTCCCCTTTTCTTTCTTTTTCTAGTGATGTCTCTCTTATTCTAATCTTGGAGTTGATGAAGACTTGGGTCCCTAGGGGCTTGAGGTTTCCTTTGTGCCTTTGATTTCAATAAGATTGTATTTTTCTTTGTGATCTCCTTTACCAAGAGTTTGCATTGAGTCCATACTCTTGCTAAAGTGGGGGCTTAATGTATTGTCTTAAAATGGAAGCACTTCCATGTTAAGAATGTTTAGCCCTCCAAGTAAGTGGTTTGGGGTCATGTCGAACACCTTGAATGGTTATTTGACTTGGATCTGGCTTTTTCCCCTGTTCTGCCCCATTTTCCACTTCTTCTTGACATAATTCTAACATCCTGAATTGAAAACTTGAGATTCTTGATCTCAGGGTCAAGCTTGACCTCAACCTTGACCCTAGGGTCTAGGATCCTCAGGGTTAGGTTCTGATTTCGGGGTTTCATCAAAATTATATCTTTTCCCTCTTCGGGGCCACTATTTCTCAGGTTAAGTGTCAAATTCTCAAATTAATATTTGAGGTGGACCTTTCTCAAGATTTGTATAGGATTCCTAATTTATTATTGGAGATTATCCTTTCTCAATTTTTGTGCCTAATGCTCAAATTAACTTTGGGGTTGGCCTTACCTTGAATGTTGTGACAAGGCTCTTAAATAATTATTTTTATTTCTATATAAAGGGTGGTCCCCTTCTAGAGTTTTGTGTCAAGACCTTAATCTAATTTCCTCTCCATGTGTACCTCTCTAGAGTTTTGTGCCATGGACCCTTGATTATTGTTTTTTATGTGGCCTCTCTAGAAGTTTGTGCCCTAGATCACTATAAAAGGGAGCCTTACTCTCTCATTTTCTCCATCTATTATCAAGAGCAAGATCTCTCCATCAAGTTTTGGAATCAAGCATCCATCTTCAAGCATTCAAGCCTTCAAGCATTCAATTCATCAAGGAGATCCATTAGTAGCCATTGAAGGATTCAAGCTCTATGGATCCATCTTGTTGAAGATTCATCCATTCAAGCCTCTTTCTAATCCAAGATCCATTCGAGATTGGTGTTGAAGATCTAAAGAAAATTTATTTGAGACATCCTACATCATATTCTACATTCATTTGGAGCATCCATACTTGTGGATTCAAGGATTTGAATCCTCCACAAGGGTTTCAATATAAGCAAGGTGAATTGTTCCATTTACTTTGTTTATTCTAGAAATTTCAATTCAATTTCAAGGTTAATTCCTAAATTGGGGTTTGACTAAGGCAAACCCCTCCCCCCAAACAAACAAAACCATTTTTCTTGTTGGTACAGGTGTGGGACAATGAATTAAAGTGCAGATTTGGATACCCTTTTTGCTGAACTTTCAGGATGCGCGAATAGAATTTCTATCGGAGCTATTTTGAGTCAAGGCCAACCTTCAGTGGGGGGTAAGATTGTGCCTTGGGGGTACAATTGTACCCCGATCCTGAGGTCAAGGTCGAACTGGTTCAGAAAAGAAAAAGATTTATGGGTTTTGTAGATCTCGCAGTTTCAATTCAAGATCATTGAAATCAATAGTTTCTAAGACTGTTTGACATGGTTTTTAGTCGATTCTTTTTCAGAGGTAAGTACCTTTATTTCTTCATTTCAACATTAGTCTTCTATATTTACTTTCCAAATCATTACAATTTCATGTAAGTGTAAAATATCGGTTTTGGGGTCTCTTTTATGTGCAAATTATTATTCTCGGACCCCATCCATATTTTATATCTTACAATGGATAAGATAGTTTTGGCAGTGTAGTTGAGGACTTGTTGACTAGTTTTGACTATTTTGACTTGGTTTTGCTAAAGCTCATATGTGTTGTATGTTGTCATTCAATGCCTGGTTTTGAAATACCAAAGAATTGGTTATGTACAAAGGAGATTTATTGCAAGATTTTTTACTGGTTGTTTTTCGATTTGTTTGGTTGTCTTCGACAATTTTTTGATGTTTTGCAAATGTTTTTGGTCCATCATAGGGTTCATATGTTTGGAGTTGAGGTATGTGTGGTGTATCATAGAAAGTGAAGGCTCTTATCACAGACACCCTAAACATGGTCACCTTTAGATGAATGTTTTATATTTTTTGATGTTTTTGATTGTTTTGAAGGTTTTGCTAATGCTTTTGGAGTTTTACAGGATGATTTTGTGTTGTTTTTTTTGTTTTAAAGGAATCTTTTTTCATTTTTAGTAATTTTTTCAAAATTTGTTTGTGATTTTTTTTTGTATTTTTTCAGGACTTTTTGCAATTTGTTTTGGTATTTTTTTAGGACTTGATGAATTATGATGTTGAGGTTTCCCCAGTCAGGAGATAATGGGAATCTTAGTGTTGAATGGCCATGGTGGACTGACTTAGTGTGAAATATGATAGGATGTGCTAAGACAAATATTAACTGACAAATTTCAAGCCATGATGGTGATGACCACTAATTTTATTGTAGGGAATACAACAAAATGACATGCGATATTGGGTTGGAGACATGATAGATGGTGGATCATGATCTCTACACATGGTGTTGCATTACTCAGTTTTCACCATGGTACTTGTCTAAGGTGCCACCGAAGTGTTTTTCACCATAATACAAATTTATTTGTCTTGTGTTTCTATTTTTGTGTTACCAAAGACGCCCGATTGCCAAGTTTTCACTTTGGTAACATTTTTTTTCTTGGACTACTCCGAGAGCTATGTATAGAACTTGCACAAATTCAAGCTATTTATGGAGTCTGGTAGAGGCTCTCCCTCTGATGTGGATATTTGATATGCTCTAGATCCATATACTGCAATGATGATGTAAGGACCCAACCAATTTGCTTCAAACTTTCCTAGTTTTTCTCATTCAACTTGGTTTTTCTGATTTTCCATTAGAACCAAGTCACCCACTTTAAAAGACCGTGGTATGAACTTCTTATTGAAACTTCTCTTGAGATGGTGCTGATATGCTTGCAAGTGTGTTAGTGCACTTTGTCTTTTTTCATCTAGCAACTATAGCTCTTGCAGTCATGATACTCAGTATTCCTCATCTGAAATGATGTGCTGAAGGGACACACATAGTGAAGGGAGCTAAATCTCTATTGGCAAGACCCACCCATTATCCTTTGATGGTCATAAGTACATAATCACAACCACTGAATATTGGATCAATAGAAACATGTAATAACATATAAAATCTCAACCACAAGGAGATTTTTAGAGCAATTAGTATTCCCAATATTCAAGAAAGGATGCAAGACAAATAATAATCATAATCAATCAAATATTATGAAATCAATTCAAAACATGAATATGAAAACCATAAAATACTTCCTTGGTGTTCTCCTTCTCATGCAATGTGGGCTCTCAGAATTGAGATCAAGCTCGTGCTAGCATAATAATTCAAAGCAATTGCTGTTACCAAAATCAAAGGTTTGGCTCTCTATTTATAATATTTTAGGGGTTTCAACCAAGAATCCATGATTGAAGGGTTGATTGATTGTGATTGAGGATTTGAACTTAGAGTGAGTGAGAGTTCAACTAAGTTGATTCCTTAGTTTAACATGATTGATTGATCTGTCAGCAAATAGATTGGAGAGATGACTTGAATGGATTGGTGAGTTAACTAATTGCATGAATGAGTCAACTGATTGCATAGATTAGAAGACTGAATTGATGGAAGACTTAACTGATTGTTGAGGGAGGAATTAACAATGTGGATTGAATAGTTAGGAGAGGGAATTGTGGAGTTAAGAGATTTGATTGAAAAGCTAACTCAAAGTGAGTGTGAGTTAGGATTTAGGAGGATAATTATGATTTAAATAAATAAAATATTATTTATTTGCACATGTGGAGATATTTTATAAATAATTAATTACTTATTTATTTATGAGAGGGATTGCTAGTTATAATTAAAGAAATATAATGTATTTAATCATGAGATAGAATTTGATTTAATTATTACAGAAATGTAAGGAGGGAGAATTTTAAATTAAATTTTGTTATTTAATTAATAATTATAAGATAGGGTATAATTAAATAAGGTTATTTATTTAATTATATTATAGATGAATAGAAGATGAATTAAATATTTAGAAGTTAAATAATTAAATTAATTAATTAATTAAAATCACCTAATTATGGAATTAGGAAGAAATGATGATTTTGATCTTAGAATATGGTAGAATGACATGATTAATTAAATAATAAAGGTTATTTAACAATTTAGGATGAATTTTATTAATGTCATTGTGTTAGAGCAATAAGCCATTTTTATGTGTCTATAGTATGTGGAGTGTCGAATGTAAAATGTAGGATGTTTTCACAAATGTAATAGATCTATAAGTGCCAAATAACAGATCATGGATGTAAGTATTCTTGAATGCTTGAATGGTCAAATGATTGTACAATGTTGATGAATTTAAATTTCCTCACTTGATGGACAACTCCACTATCTCCTTGAAGAAGGAAGCTAGATCTATAGAAGGAAATGTTTGGTTGATTGAATAGAATGAACACCTTCAATGAATCCTTGCTATGCTTGTGTGGATTGCATATAAAACTTATTGATGATATTATTGGATTCTATTGTACGGGATAAATAAAGTGAGTAGGCTTCCTTTTATACCAATTTAGGGCATCAAAATCAAGAGGGCTAACTGCACTAAGTGGTAAAACATGAAAAGCCCCAAAATGGGCCCGAGTTCTCATGAAGCAAATGCCTTGGGTACAAGTTGACCTCGACTTGCACCCTAGGTAAAGGTAAACTTCAACCTTTAACCAAGGAGGCACAATCCACTGAAAATGCTCCATGATATTGAGGGTGCAAAAAAAAGGGCAAAAAGAGACAGAAAATGAGGAAAAAGAGACAAATCAAGCATAAATGCATCCATTTCTAGGAGATCACTAAAATGGGGCCTAAAAAGGTCATATAGATTCCAAATTAATGGGTGCTATGTTTTAAGATGGTACAATAACCAATATAAAGTATCATCATCAAATGCATTTCATGATTTAGATAATTACAACAAAATAACAATACAATAACTCAGATCAAAGTAATCATGGAATATAATGCAACCATGGGATGCACTACATCCTCCCAATCTAAACATAGACTTACTCTTGTAATGCTACAAAAAGATAGGGGTACAAGACTCTCAACCATGAAGTATCCTCCCACCATGTAGCATAAGTCTCATCACTTGGGTCTCATAAGGCCCTTACCTTCTTTATGTGTTTTCCTCTTAGGGTCAACCTATGATGCTGAAGAATGCAGATGGGCTCCAAAGAAATATTCTCATCTCTATTTGTAAAGTACCCCAATCAGGAACATGGGTCATATTAGGAATATAATGTCTCAACATAGAAACATAGAAAACATCATAGATGTACGATGGGCTAGGTGGAAAGCCAAGTGATAGGAAACAAGACCAATCCTCTCAAGGATATCAAAAGGTCCATAAAACATGGCACTATATTAGAGACTTTCCCATAATAGATGGGGCTCTTTCTTGGTTGAACTCACAAAAATACATGGTCACCAACTGAGAAGTGATGGTTAAGCCTATGGGAGTTGACATATCTTCTATCGATCTTGAATAATAACTAAATACTCTCTAATACGAACCACCTATTATTCCATATCCTAAAGTATCTTAGGACCCAAAACTACACAATCCTCCAAATGATCCTAACTCAAAGGTGTACGACATGGTCAACCATATAAGGCCTAAAAAGGAGACATGCCAAGAGAACTATGGTACTCATTGTTATATGAAAAATAAACAAGTATAAATAGTCTTCCCACATCGATTGTTCATACATCATATACATGTGAATCTTGTCCTCAAGAACTTGATTCACCCACTCAATTTGACCATTGGTCTTGGGGTGGTATGCTGAATTGAAATTGAGATGCATGACCAAAGCATATTGGAGAGATATCTATAGTGTATAAGTATACACTAGATCTCTCTCTGAAATGATCTTATGTGGTATCCCATGAAAATGAACTATATCCTCCATGAAAACATATTGTACCAAATAAATAATATACAAATATCTCATGGGTGAAAAGTGATCCACCTTGGACAACTTCTCCATAGTAACCATAATAGCATCACGATGATGTGATGACATATATATGTAACCTAGTAATAAAATCAATAGATATAGTGTCCCACTTCCATTTAGGAATATAATGTGGTTGCAAAAGAATTATCAAATGCTAACTCCCTTCCTTCACTCTTTGGAGCTCAAGACATCTAGCCACAAAATTGACAAAATCACACCTCATCCCCACCCAAAAGTACAACTATATAAGGTCAAAATGCATCTTGATCTTGATGCTTAGATGTGTAAAATATGACTCATGATGTGTCTCAAACATAACTAAAAAATAAATATCAATTGAAACCATCACATAAATATTCTCCTTGTGCTACAAAAGTCCATTGGATTCCAAAGAGTAACCTAAAAAATACCCTGCAAGGATACATCTAGACTTAATATTTCTCTTTTCTGATAACAAGTATCACCAAACCTCAAGAATATGGCCACGCAAATCCATACTAAGTGACAAAATAGAGATCTTATGCCTTCTCCCACTCAAGAAAAATGCAACAACATTGTCTAGTTTTCCCCTGATGTAAGAACATAAAAATCATACTCACTCCAAAACTCCACCAATGACACTTTCATGCATTCAAGTTTTCCTGAGAAAAGATATACTGCAAGCTGGGATGATCTCTATGCAACTCAAACTTGTGAACCAAAATGAAATGTCTTCAACACACTAGCACATGCACAACTACTGCTAACTCCAAATCATGTGTGTGGTATTTTATCTCATGGTCCTTGATCTTATATAAATCATATGAAATCAATCATCCCTCCTACATAAGAACTTCCCCTATAACCTCCAATGATGCATCAATCAACATGAGAATGAACTCACATGCAAGATCTGACATAGCTAAGATAATTGCACTGGTCAAATTCTCCTTAAGAGCCTACAATATTGAATCACACTACACAAACCAAATAAAATATTTCCCTTTCCTCTAAAGAGAAGTGATAGGATGAAATAACTGAGGGAAATCATTTATGAATTGGTGGTAGTAACCTACCAAATCCATGAAACTATGAACCTCTGAGACACTAGTCGATACTTGTCAATCCATAATGGCCTAGATATTTGAAGGATCCACATTAATACCCTCTCAAAAAATGATATGACCCAAATAGTTCACCTCAATTCAGAAGAACTCACATTTGGAAAAGTTTCCAAACAAATGATGGTCATGAAGACACTAAAAAACTTGATGAAAATGTCCCTCATGCTCCTCTTTAGCCCTCAAATACACTAAAATGTCATCCAAAAAAATAAGGAAAAACAGTCAAGATAGGCGCAAAATACACCATTCATCAAACTCATAAACAATGATGGTGAATTGCTCAACCCAAAGAGTACAAATGTTTACTCATAGTTCCCAAATTGAGTGTGAAAAGCTATACAATGAATGCCAACTTCATGGATGAAAAGATGATGGTATCCCAACTTAAGATCTATCTTCAAGAATACTCTTTTTCTCTTTATTTGATCAAACAAATATTCAAGCCTCTAGAAGGGATATCGGTTCTTCATTGTGACCTTATTAATTATTGATAATCAATGCAAAAACATAAAGATCCATTCTTATTCTTCATAAATATGGCTAGAGAATCCCAAGGGGATACACTAGTATGAATATGATCCTTGGACAACAACTCTAACTATAAATAAATCTCACTTAACTCCTGAGTGGTCATCCAATAAGGTGCCCTAGAAATAGGCTCATCTTTGGGAATAATATCAATGTAAAAATCTATGTTGTACTAAGGTTGCATGTATAGAATCTCATTTAGAGACATATCTGCAAACTCATGAAGTAGTGGGTAATCATCAAGAGACACCTCTCGACTCTCAATCCCATCAAGGTCACTAATAGAGACTGTGAACAAGTGACAAACCTATCGCATACTCCACTGAAACTTCTTAGATGAGATCATACAAAGTGAAATAGTTCTTTGGATCCCTACAAGATCAACACACCCACCTGTGTCATCCACATATTGTATTGAATTGCACCGACAATGTATACTCACCTAGTGGGAAGGTAGTTGATCCATACTCAACACAATTCTATAAGAGCCCAAGGGTAGGATACAAAGATATAAGGTGGTGGTGAAGGTTCTCAAATATAACACACAAATACAAAAAATGGAGTCCACAGTCACTCTAGAACTTGTGGCTAACTCAAACTACCAACTATTAACCCATCATGCTGCCACTAGCCCACATCTCTCAACAAAGAAGGGGAAAATGAAAGATTATAATGTACTAGAATCAATTAATATAGAGGTAGAAATACAATGGAATACACCTGTATTCTTAACAATGGTTCTTTAGTGCTCAACTTGATGGTTATTAACTATCACAAAAACTCTATGAGATGTACCTACATCCCCAATCGTAGGCTTAGAAATAACATCCCTCTAGCTCAGTCTAAAACTGACCTTTGAGGACAATGCACAAAAATATGATCTTGCTAGCCACAAGAGAAACAAACCGCTCTTCCACTACCATGACTTGTAGAGATTACACTGAACTGAAAGAAAATTCCCCTACTATAGCTCTTCTAAACACTCTAAGGTAGACTCCTCGGTGCCTAACTATGAGAGTACCTATCCCTCTAAAGTGAACTACCATGGTGTCTTGGTTGATGACTACTAGAGCTCTGTCTCTAGGAAGGACCCTGGGAATGCCTATGTTTGCACTAATGATGGTGAACTATCATAAGTCGTGTTGAATATGCCCTTGTAGAATATGCAAGCTATACCTATATACCATGTGCAATAAACATAGAAGGTTGTGCACTATGAACTTGTGCACCTGTCCTACTACTAAAGCCTTTAGGAATATTAACCTTAGCCAAACATTTCTTCTTGGAAGTACTAGAAATTATTGTCAAGTTGGCTATACTAGTGTATATGACTTAGTATAGTGTTGTCATTATGGCAACAAAGTCATATAGTAGTTTGGAGTTAGTGCACTTAATGAGTGTTGAAGACTGTATAGTGTACAGAGTACCTGAAGCTTAGAGCATCAGTGCACATGTGTATGACCAATTTATGGTATGCACCCTAGAAGATAAGTTGGTTAGACTATATTCAAGCTTAGTATATGAGCGCATGATCAGATATGAAAGTATGACAAAGTTATAGATAGTTGAAGTTACACAGTGAGTGTGTGCTAGAGAAGAACAGAGTAAGCAACCGACTGTTAGCACTTTAATTTGTGGTTATATTCTATTATTGTAAAGGATATGCACCTATTTTAATTAGGTTTCCTACATGTAAATATGTTTTTTTGTAAACACACTTGAGCCAATTCAATTGGAAGCATTGTATGTAATAGGTTTAAGGGCCGGCCTATTTATTTGTTTTGTATGCACATATAAATATGAGATGCGCCCATTGTAATTAGGATGTAAGATGGAATAGAGTTGAGATAAGAAGAGTAGAAGTGTGTGAAGAGTCTATAAGATGTATTAAAGGTCAAAGCATCAATGCATCAAAGGAACTAATCAGACAAGTAGTGTCACAATGACAGTTCATCTAGTAGATATAGTGTGTATCTGAGATCAGAAGGTTGTAGCCTTCACCACTTGAGCAGTGAGCTCTAGGATAGTGCATCCACACCCCTAACAAGGTTTATTGTAAAAGGCTCCTAATAGGGTCCGACCCTTGACAAGGTCTACTGTACTTAATACATTGTAAAACAACTCCTAACAGGCTTAAGGATCTTCTAACAAGGATCATAAAACACTAGTACATAATATTGTAATACCCCAAAATTGGCACCTTATAATTTCAATCAATTTTGGTGCATTTTCTTCAATTTTACATCATCAAAGTCCTACTTCGCTAGGAAATTTTCTCTCTCCTACCTGACTTAATTCGACTTGATGTCAATTGCAAAAACCCTAAAATTGCATTAATCAAATATTATAATTAATTCCTAAGTCTTCGACTTTTATTAGCTAAATTACCCCTATGATAAATTAATTTAATTCTAAAGTCCTAAGTGCTTTAAATTAAATTAAACCACTCCCTTTAGCTAATATACATAAAATGAATTAATAAATTACTTGGTTATTCGAATGGATTATCATATTTGCATTTAATAAATCAAATATTCAAAGAGTCACCCATGTGGCAATAATCCATTTATTTAATTAAGTAATTATCTAATATTTGTCTCTTTCTCCTCCATGGGAAATGAAGAGCCCACCATTTTGAATCAAGAAACTCTTCATTCCTCTTCCAAGCTTGCCTATATCTTGAACCTCATTCTTCATTCAAAGAGAGTAATTTTGAAAGTACATAGACTGTAGTGAAATTCTGTCTCAACTATCTACTATTTCCATAGCTTATTGCATTTAATTAGTTTGCTCTCATTTAGTGTTAATTGCATCTTTAGGTTAATATCTTCATTATTATTAGTTAATTACCATCTTTCTTTCAAGCTTTCTTAGACTAGAATATGCATTTCATAGTTGCTTTCAAGTTATTCGATTAAAATCTGCACTTCATTTTAGATTACAAACTGCATTTTCATCTTAGATTAATTGCTTTTTTTCTTATCATTTTAGCTTCAAAATCCTCCGTATTAACTCAGTCTGAAGGTTGTTGGCTCTCCAATCTGAGATTAATTAAACACCCTGATTAATTAGGAGGCAATAGGTCGCTTCACCATGGATTTCAAATTGAGTAATCCATATTCATTCTCGTAATTCGATTGTGTGAGTAATGACTATGTTCTATGTGTAGTTGGATTAGAGGTCCACATTCGACTATATACATTTCTGGCACCCACCATGGGGCAGAAAGATCAATTTCTGGCCTCATTCTCAATTTTTTTTTGACACAAAATTTGAACTCTGCTGTGTGTCCGTACTGTACTGTGTACGGATTCTCGTGTGAGAATCCAGAGCATACGACATGAAGTTTCACTCTCAGTAGTACTCTCTCGCGTGGAATTTCTTATCCTCGCGCAACATCCTATGCTTTCTCGCGCGCTGTGGAGTACTTCCTCACATGAGATTTGGATCCAGTTTTTAAAAATTTGCAATCTCTATGATTTCTATTTTAGATTTCTAATAGTTTCTGTTTGCTGTTGTTTACTATTTCCCTATTCTTTTCACAACATAACAGTTGTTTGCAAGTCATTTTTCAAAGAACATAAAAATATTCTAATGGTTTGATTGCAGGACAATAGTCAAAGACTTGCTAAAATGTTGTGTTTGTTTTCTTGCTTTCATCAGATAGTTTAAATAGGACCTCGTTAATATTTCTTGAGAATTTTGATAGTGGGCTAGGGAATTTGGCTATTCATTACATGGAGGTGATGACCATGAATGAATCTAAAAACCCAATGATCTTACTAATATGACAGATTCTTGGGGAAGCGAGGAAAGGTAGTGAATCTTTAACACTTGTACTTGCCAGGGGATTATGCTCTTCTCTCTTTGAGAGAACCAGAAACCCAAAAGCACATGGATTTGGTGAAGTGAAACTAACTCAATGATGAACATGTCTTGCATGTCTTGATGAGGAAATGGGGTAGAGAAGTATGCTCTTCTCCCTTTGGGAGAATCAGAAAATCTGACCCTCGAATCTAAACCAAGTCTAGTGTCACCTTTAGAGGGCCTGCCAGAAGTTGAACCTTCGAGAATGACCCAAGTGAGTACGCACCTTTCACTGGTGATTCCACCTCACTTTAATAAAGAATGCTTTTTTGAGTCTAAAGAATCCAAAGCCATGTTAGCTTCCTTCTCAAGACTTTGACTATCATCTTGAGAAGGCCTTGTTTGTTGTACTAAGTGGCACCGCTCCTAGCCCTGCTTGCGGGGGTGTATGAATTTCAAGTGTTGGTGTGGCTGTGAGGCCTCAACCCTGTATCAAGGGCATCAAAGGTTAGTGTGAATGGAAGCCTACTAAAAACTTTCCTTAGCTAGTGGCCTACCCAGTTCACCTCTGAAAGGAGTCATAATCTTTGCGTAGGGAGGGCGAAGAATCTCTCTTGTAGATTCTCACCATAGGCATACACTTGGACATTTGAAGGTGGTATATGATGATGGCCCCCGCTTCAAGGGTAACCTTCAAACATATAATATTGAGTCCTTGGAAACATCAAAAACATGAGTGCCCTCTAGGGGGTGATACGACTGTGTGAGGTGCACGTATGCATTCAAGTTGTGGGGCAAAGTTTTGGCTTCTCACCATTTTTTTTGTAGGACTAAGCTATGTGTTTGTTATTGAGTCTTAAACTTGTCCAATCATGATTAAACAAAGACTCCCATGATACGACCAAGTTGCCTTGTCCTTGGTGGGTCTGTTTTCAACTACTTCTTGTATCACAACTGCTTGATTCAAACCATTGTGCTTGTAAATGAATGATTGAAATCCAAAAAATGAGCTTGTTGATTAAACTGTCCTTCAAACCTATCAGGAAACTAGATTTTCTATCTAAGAACCATTCATTTTGTACCTGGAAACCTGTCTGTTATCTCAAAATTTGTGTTACCCTATCAGAAATTGGTATTTTCTCATGCGAAGTTTCATAAACCCTGCACTTTCTTGTGCAGCTCCGCACTTTCTTGCATGAAACCTAGCACTTCCTTGCACAGCTCTACACTTTCTCACATGAGCCTATCCCCAATTTTTCAAAAATAGGGAGTTATTTCTGGTTGACTGGTCAAACTTCTACCTAATCTGATTTTTATCTATGGTCTATCTGCCTTTTCCCCTATTGTTCACTGTCAGAAACTGATTGTACCGAGTTGAGAATCGATCAATTATTGCCTTGACTCATTTTGTCTCTCATTTGTTTACCTTATCTCTTTATGCTTTTTTACCTCATGTTGTGATAGTCTTATCTCGACTATTCTAGCCACTCTCTTGATGACTCGTACCAAGCTCATCTCGCATGTTTCCTGTTCTAGCCTTTACCTCCTTTCTTTATCTCAAAGATTGAGTCTTAGCACTATCCCAAGTCTTCTCTCATCGTATCTTTGTCTATGACTATCATGACTAGAAGTAGCAAAACCTTTCCCATTCAGAATACTACTCAAGGTAGAAGTAAACCTTCCAGTCGAGAAGTAGATCATCTCGAATCTATCGTGAAATTTGAACTTTGTCAGGGATCCTCAAACTCTTCATTAAGTACTGTGCAAGATAGCCCACCTCAATCATCACCTCTAATATTTCAAGAGTGTTTCAATCCATTGTTCCAAGCGCAACCTGGTTTCTCATTTCAAGATCAAGACAACTCATTCTTTCAAAACAATTCATTTTTCCATAACTTTGAGAGACCACTCCCTTGGACTAGTCCTATTATTGAATCTATTGATCCTATTGAAGATATTGACTCATTCAAGTCTATTGAACTGTTGGATCCTCTTTGAGCACCTAGTTCTGATTCTAATTGGTTGTTTCAAGAGCAACCTGGTCCTTACTTCCAAGATTAACAAAAGAGAAACCATGCTCTCGAGTTGATCCTATCGACAATCTCGAGCCAATCGATTCTTCTGATCCTGTTCGTGCACCCAAAGTTACCTACTCAACACCTTTTCAACATTGTACACATCATTTCACTAAGGCACATGTTGCCCAACCCTATACCAACAAGATGGGAGATCCATTTGATTTTCAATCGGGCAAATATGACCAATCTCAAAAAAATTAGTATCAGGGTCAATCTTCTAATGCCCAAAATCAAACTCACAAAGATGATCAATCTCGAAGCAAACCTCAAGGTGATCGACAACCATATCACTATCGCCCTCCTCCATATGATCAATACCAAGATGATCATAAACAAGACCAAGTTTCGAGCATTTATGAGATCCTTGGAAATGAAGATGATGTAATAACTCAGAACGACATAAATGCTGCTAAAGCCAACAAGAGTCTTATCAAAATGATGGAGATTCTCCTCTTAGAGGATAAGGAGAAGTACATTCTTGAGTTAGCTCAACAAGGAGCCAAGTTACCCTCGGATTTCCAAGTAGAAGCACTTGTAGCCAAGGAGGAAGAGAATGAGACCACTAAGTTACAAAAGATGATTAGAGATATGCAAGACCAAATTGGTCAACTCACAAGAGACAAGGATAAACCAATGCAACAATTCACAATGGACAACATATGCCCTTTTCCATTTGACAAGAGTATTCACATGCCTCCTTTTCCAAGAGGAGTAGAGTTTCCAAAATATGACAAGTACTTGGGTACCACTGATCCCCAAGACCATCTCAGAGAGTTTGGCACATTGTCCATGGAATTTATACATGATTAGACATATCTTATGAGACTTTTCCCCCGTAGCTTGGGTGGATCAGCTATGGAATGGTTTTACCGATTACCTCTTGGCATCAAGACCTTTAATGAGATTGCTAATCTCTTCCTTCAGCATTATTCTCACAACATTCAACACCCTATCAATATTCATGATTTATGCAATCTAAAATAGCGACAGGGAGAGCCTTTCTTGTCTTTTCTTCAGAGGTGGAGACAACTTTGCACTAAGTATCCTTGGAAATTACCTAAATCTGAGAAACTTGATATCTTTTTGGACAACCTCATTCCAGACTTTGGATACCAAGTTCAGCTACAAGGTCCTTTGACCTTCAACAACATGATCAAACAAGCCGTGAGGATAGAGGCCTTTATGATTAAGAAAGGAGAATTGATTCTAAATAAGGATAATAAACAAGGATTCTCCTCAAACAAAGACAAGGGATAGGCTATTAACAAGAACAAAGATGTGGTGAATGATGGAGTGGTTGATAACATTACTGCAAAGCCTCCGAAGTCTGATTTTAATCTTACCTCGAGTATACAAGTGGTGAAGGCTGTTGAAAAGACTACAAAAAATAATCAACAACCTTCAAGGTTCTCTAACAATAAGCCTTGGGCTTCTCGGCCTAAGCGTGACTTCACTTCCCTAGGGGAACCAATGGATGTAGTCTTCCAGACTCTGGTGCAAAATCAAGTTCTTACTCCTTTGGAAAAGCATCTTTATGATCCTCAACTGAGACCTCATTGGTGGAATGACAATGCCTATTGTAACTATCACTAGAATAAAGGTCATAAGATTGCTACTTGTCTCCAGCTGAAGCATAAAGTTCAAGATTTGATTGATAATGGTGATATTCTTGTGGACAATCACAATAAGAATTTGGATCATGAAGAATTTAAAGATCCCTTCCCTCCTCATGAGAAGGGAGAATCCTCCCAGACTAAGAATACCAATGCTAAAGTCAACTACACATACACTAATGATGACAATGTTATTGGCATGATTGAACCTGTTGGTGCTAAGTATTGCAATGTGATTACTTCCAAAGGGGGCAGTGAGGCTCCCAAACTTAAGACTCCTTTTATCTTGTGAAGTTCCATGTCTTTTTCTTCTGAATTTGAACAACCTCAAGATTGTGCTAATATTGTTACTTGGTCATGTGGAAGAGTTGTTTTGAAGGGTCCTAACCCTCCTGCATCTAATCCAAAATAGATTGCGGACAAGACTACTGCTGGTCCTACCAGCAAAGCTTCAAAATTAGTTCCTACCTCTAGCACTACTAGCTATAGTATCTTGGATCAACTTCAGTGAACCAATGCTTAGATTACCATTTTTGAGTTGTTGAAAATCTCGCCTGCTCACAAGCAGATTCTGGACAAAGCCCTCACTAAGGAAAACATCCCCAAAGATCTTGACCTTGATCAGTTCCAATCTATGGTGGGTCATTTGACTTCTCCTCTTTATCTATCCTTCTCTAAAGAAGATGATCACTCCTTAAGTCATCCACATAATGCTCCTTTGCATATAGAGGTCATGATAGGTCCCAAGCATGTCCATCAAGTGCTAATAGACAATGGTGCTGGTCTCAACATCTGCTTTGCCAAATCGCTCACCCAACTAGGTTATGATGAGGAATGTATAGACTCTCACAAAAAGATCACTATTAAAGCTTATGATGAAGAAGAGCGCAAGTCTAAGGGCCTAGTTGTGCTACCTATCCATGTAGGACCTTTTGAAAGAGATGTAATTTGTCAAGTTGTGGATATCCCACTCGCATATAACATCTTGTTGGGTAGACAATGGATTCATGAGATGCAGGCAGTACCCTCTACATACCATTAGTGCATCAAGTTTCCATTCCATGGAGCAAAAGTCACTATACCTACTAATACCAATTTCTCCTGCAATACACTCAATCAGTCTACTGATAGCTTTGTTCCAGCAAATAGAGAATCCACTGAGTTCTATGATGCCAAGCTAAAAGAGATGGAACAAACTTTGAAACTCAAGGATACAGGAATGGGTGAATATCAGATTCAGCATGTGTTATCACTAGCTTCTCTTCCTCCATCTCCACGCTCTTATGGGAGACCTTCTAAAAATAAAAAACCTTCTAATGCTCCTCCTCAAATTGTTTATGATGGTGCCTTTGTACGGGACTCTATGCCATTAGAAGATGAAGATGAAGACAGTGCTATCAGAGCTTGAATCTACAAAGGGAAAGAACTCTCTGAAATAACTACTCCACCTCTAGACTTAGAGCAGGAGCCATATAGTGAGGCTTTCAAGATCATGAAGCACTTTGGCTATAAAGGAAGTGGTCCAATAGGAAGGAATGACAATGGCCTTCTGAAACCTATCGAAGCTACGGGTCACCGCACAAAGGATACTACTATCTTAGGCTTTAAAAAGACCCCTTTTCATCTCGGGTTAAACAAGTTTGTGACAGAACCTAAACCTGAACTTGAACCTGAACCTAAACAAGAAATTGAAGATACTACTCTAGAGGTAAATCCAGAGGCCAGCTCTGATGGAGACACCTTTCCTTATCCCACCCCTCTGGATCTTGTGACATTCTTTGAAGAACCTGATGAACCTATCATACCTGTCCACTAGGTGGAAGCTGAAAGTGACTTTGATGAAACTACCTCTATCACCCCACTAACATATGAATAGTGGATGCAAATGCAAGATCCTAACTTTTTGGGTGAACCTTCCATACCTTTATTTATTCAAGAAAGAATCAAACAAGAACAAGATTCTTGTGCTGTAAGAGAAGACCATGAGTCAGATGATACAACTAGTTTAAATGAAATTCTCTCATCAAGTACTGACTCACATGAATATGAGTTTGACTCTTTATCTGATGCTACTTGTGAAATAGACATAGACACGGTGCACACATTTGAAAACCCTCTCGAAGTAGGTGAAGGGTCTAGTGTTAGGACACATGAATTTGACGCCATTGGTGTTAACCCATCCTCTACTTCTGACATGGGGTCTCATAGGGATTCAAATGTTCCTTTGGATGAAATCACTTTAGGTCTTGAATTGCTTGTCTGTGCTTTTGATAACTATACTATGAATGCAATCAAACTAGCCATTGCTCCTCTTTCACTCAAAAATCCCAAGCTAATAGACTAGAACTCCCCTTCTACATCCAATGAAGTCCTATCATTCCAAAACAACTATGCTTTAGCATGTTACCTCCATGCTATTGAACCCGTAATGTCTTCCACCAGTGAAAGTAGTGTCATCATGACAGAGGTAGATATCAAGTATCTTAGTCAAAAAATTAAAAGAAGAAAAAATAGAAGCTTTGATGGTGAAAACCATGTTGTGGCAGTATCAGAGCCAAAAATAGTAAAAATAAAAGACGTATCCAAGGGTGAAAACCTCTCCAAGGCACCCAAAGATGAGATAATTGATACTCTCCCGAGCAACTTTCAAGAGAGATCATCAATTTTGATTGAGCTGACACAACCAGTAAATTTGGGTACAGAGGCTGCTCCACAAATCATTCATCTAGCACAGTCATTATCTGCAAAAGAAAAAGAAGAGTTCACTAATTTCTTTCAAAGAAAGAAGATAAAATTTGCATGGACTTACTCTGATATGCCTAGATTGGATCCCAATCTAATCATGCATCATCTGTACATTGCACCAGGTGTCAAGCCTATCAAATAGAAGCTATGAAAGATGCATCCTCACATGGCACTCTTGGTCAAAGAAGAGCTAGAAAAACTCCTTAAGGCTGGCTTCATAAGAGAAATTGATTATGCAGAGTGGATTTCAAATATTGTCCCAGTTACAAACATGATAAATCCATTCGTATGTGCACAAACTTCTGAGACTTGAATAAGGCATGTCCAAAAGATTTTTTTCCATTGCCTAATATTGACATGATAGTAGAAATGACATTAGGCTATGAAATTTATTCCCTGATGGATGGCTTCTCTGGCTATAATCAAATAAAAATTGTGCCAGAGGATCAAGAAAAAATTGCTTTCACTTGTGCCTGGGGCACTTTCTGCTAGAATGTCATGCCTTTTGGGCTGAAAAACACCAGAGAAACATATCAGAGAGCTACCACTACCATTTTCCATGATATGATGCATAAAACAATGGAAGACTATGTGGATGATACTTTGGCCAAGAGCATGCAATGCAGAACTCATCTTGTAGATTTGGGTCCCATACTTGATTGGATGGAACAATTTAGTCTCAGACTCAATCCAAAGAAATGTGCATTCAGAGTCACTTCTGGGAAACTCTTGGGATACATCATTTCAGCTAAGGGAATAGAGGTTGATCTTGAGAAAGTTCAAGCTATAATGGAAATTCCTTGGCCTAAGAACATTAGTCAAATGAGAGGACTACAAGGAAGGTTACAATCTATTCAGCATTTCATTACACAATTAGCTCACAAGTCACAACCATTCACTAAAACTTTGCATAAGGGGGTGACTTATGAATGGAATGAAGAATGTGCTAAGGGACTTACTCAAATAAAATAGTATCTTGCTAATCCACCAATCATGATGCCTCCTATTCATGGGAAGCCTCTTATACTCTACATTTCAGCTATAGACTCATCTTTGGGTGCTCTCTTAGCTTAAGAAGATCAAAACAACAAAGAAAGGGCTATATACTACATCAGAAGAATTTTGGTCTCCAACAAAATGAATTATTCTATCATTGAGAAGGCTTGTCTAGCTGTAGTGTTTTCTTCATAGAAATTGTGGCACTATATGCTCGCTCACACTACAAGACCAATTGCAAAAATTGATCCACTAAAGTACTTACTAAGCAAGGCTACCCTCATGAGTAGACTAGCGAAATGGGTCATGATACTCAGTGAATTTGAATTTGAGTATGTAGAAAGAAAAGCTATTAAAGGACAAATGATTGCTAATCAGTTGGCAGAGGCTCCTCTGAAAGATCACCAGCCATTAAGCATTGAATTCCCAGATGAATCCATCATGCTGCTCACACATCAATCTTGGAGCATGTTCTTTGATGGATCATTCACTCAACAAGGATAAGGTGCAGGCATTCTATTTATTACACCTCAAAGATATTCACTTGCCAAGGCTTATAAAATGTTGTTTCCCTGCACAAATGACATCACTGAATATGAAGCTCTCATTAATGGTCTGAGGATAGCCATTGAATGGTGTATGGATGATCTCAAGGTCTTTGGAGACTCTCAGTTGGTAATTAATCAAGTCAATGATGTATACCAAACAAAAGATGACAAGCTAGTGCCTTATAAAAGAATGGTGGATGATCTCAAATAGTATTTTGCACACATTTCTTTCTAGCAAATTCCAAGGGTAGAAAATAAAGTAGCTGATGCTATGGCCACTCTCACCTTAATGTTATAGATGCCAAAAAATGATTTTAGACATGAATTCCTAGAGGAGACATTGCGCTACCCTACCTATGATATTCCTGAATCTAGGATGACCTATTCAGTCATTGGACATGATTCACCCCACTACCACCACATCTACTCCTATCTCCATGACCAAATAATTCTCGACACCTATACAAAGAATGAGAAATGTCACCTCATTTATAATGCTTCACGGTATGTTATCATAGCAAATGACTTGTATAGATGGGGCTTAGATGGTACTCTTCTTAGGTGTCTAGAACTCGATGAGTCCACGTTAGCTGAGGTACACAAAGGTATCTGTGGGTCTCATTTGAGTGGTCTTATGCTAGCTCATAAAATTATTAGAGATGGTTACTACTGGCCCGACATGGAGAAAGAAGCTATTCAATATGCCAAGGCTTGCAAATAGTGCCAATTTCATGGAAATCTGATCCATGCTCCTGCTAAAGAACTTATTCCTTTCATTAGATTTTGGCCATTTCAGTAATGGGCCTTCAATTTAGTGGGTCAGATTCATCCATCCTCTTCCAAAGGTCACAAATTAATCATTACTGCTATAGACTACTTTACCAAATGGGTTGAGGTGGTTCCTTTGACTATAGCTAATGGCAAGTCTATGACAATGTTTATACTGAACTACATTATCTGTCAGTATGGTGTACCCTCATCCATTATCACTGAAAATGGGGGACAATTCAAGAACAAGGACCTAACAAATTTGTGCACTAAATTCAAAATCATTTAGCACTGGTCATCTATCTATTATCCCCAGGGTAATGGACAAGTAGAGGCTTCTAACAAGACAATTCTTAAAATCCTGCATAGAACAGTTCATAAATCTGGTAGAGATTGGCATCTCTAGATCAATTCGGCTTTATGGAAAAGAATTTGAACACCAACATGGGCTACCCCCTTTTCCTTGGTCTATGGGGCAGATGCAGTATTACCTATTGAGGTTGAGATTCCTACATTGCGAGTCTCTCTGAGAGGCCTCATTACTGATGAAGAGAATAGAATATCCTGGCTATAGGAGTTAGAGCTACTGGAAGAATGTCGCAAGGTGGCATTCGATAATCTTCAAGCATATCAAAAGAGAATGTCAAAAGCTTACAATAAGAAAGTCAGACAAAGGGAATTTCAAGTGGGTGATCTTGTCTTGAATAATGCAAAGACATCCATATTTGAGTGGTAATGATACTCTTCTTGTGAGAATTAGTTGTCCAATATCATTTTGATGTGGAGGATGAATTAAGCATCCATAAACATGAAAATGTTTTGCAAGAGCCCATCTAAGATGGGCCCCCAAAATGCAACCATCAGTTTGTCCACCTTCAAGAAAAAGTTCACCTGCATTTTCAAAAATTATCACTACTCAAATGCAAAAGCAATATAAAGAAAGAAAAATGCAGTGTCTACAAAGTCCCACAAAAATTTATGACAAAAACAATTCGAATAGGGATAATTTACTCCCACACACTTTACCACATGAGAGTATTTAATCCTCTTTTTCATTTCCATAAATGCACAATTTTTGTTTATGTTGGTATGAGTGTGAAGGGAATATTTATACAAGTTGTTTGGATCAAGGTGGTTTGGGGAGGTGGTAACTAGTGAGCTAGCTTGTTGATTAGATTAGAATTTACCCTCCAATATAATGTAATTATATCATATGAACCCTTAGTAGTGGTTTTTAAATACTATATGGTATGGATATTAATGTGATGCAATGAGCCACCACATTAGTTACAATACATTGGGTGCTTACCGATGTCATTAAATGTACATTGTAGTATTTTCTACCACTTGGTTGGTCATGCATGTAATCTATACACTGTATATATGGAGGATGTTTTGCATCAAGATAATAAATAAAGACAACACATCAAAGATTGAGTTGAGGTAAAGGACAAAATTCCTATTTATGAAAGGATATGATAATAATTGTTCCCTTTAGAAAGAGCCTAACTATATCTATAGTAATGTGAAGAAAAGAAACTACAATTAATCCATGTGACAAATGGTGGCTCTAGAAGATTGATGAGAAATGGAAACATTAATTTTGTTAGAGTCTACAAAAAGAAAGGTAACCTTCCTCAAAAAAGTCATAGACAAGAAATTGTTTGGAATTTTGGAAACTATTCCTCCCTTAGTCTTGCATGTGATTAAAAAGGAGTTGGATATGGATTTATTGGTGGCGTATCATCACCACAAGTTTAATATAGATATTTTTGTGATGTTTTTGGCCATGATAATTTACATGAGGGTGAGAAAGGAAAGGGGAAAAATGATTTGCCAAATTCTTTTTTGACATGCTTTCTAAGGGGAGATCAATGTGGTGCTGGAAAATATAGATGGTAATCTCCACACTCTTCTCCCCAAAAATTACTATATATCTATTGGACATGGGTCTATGGTCTATGAATTCTCTACTATTCAAACCTTGGAACCTAAGATCATGCAGATGATTTGGGTAGAAAAAGAATAACATATTTCTTTTTTGTTGAGAATAGCCAACATTCTTCCTCAACTTGAGGATCGATGGGTTAGGGATTTCATGAGAATGACACATATGTTGAGAGAGAAAGGTGAAGCTATAGGTGATGAGGCAAAAAATATGCTTAATGAAGAGACTGATTGGGGTCTAGGGCCTGGGGAGGAGTGGATTATTGATGATTATAGAGACATGGAGGACATTGCATCCATTGAAGCCCTTATTAATTATGGGTTCAAATACCCTATCATCACTTGTGTTGATGCTTCTTGAAGGATGTGAGAGGCAGAAGGAGAAGAGGATGAAGAATCCGGTGCTAGCAAGTATGCCATGGTATGAGGGTTTTGGGTCATGTTTGAAATTTTGAATTGAGACTAAATTTTGTATGAATTATGCGGTCTCTAAATTTTGTGAGGTTAGCATTATAGGTCTATAGTAGTATCAGGTATATATGTCCCTACTTTATAAATACATATATGTTTGTGAGTGTTTTATGGTTTAGTATTGGCTACGGTCATCATACTTTCTGCAAATTTTGTAATTCTTTATTTAGAAAATAAATAGGGGATAAATGAGTTGCATGAAGAAGATATTGTTAGGAAATTTTTTAATATGGTCCTACAAATGTTGTAATAATTTTTTGGTTATTAATATAATACAAATTATAATAGAATATCTTGTTGCAATGTCATTGCATTCAATATCTCAAGTATCAACATGATACTAAAAAAAGAAAGTACTACAAAAAAATATAAAATTTGATTATATAAATGATAATATATCTCTGCCTAACACAAAACAAATAATGTGTACGTAGAAAAGAATAAAATACTTGGAAGATCTAACAACATTTCTGATTAATTCTACACTCATTCAGAAGCAAACAAGATTACTAAAAGCATGCAAGAAGAAATAACTATAAACAAGAACAATAAATTAGCATTAAATGGGTATTTTAAGTCAAATTAGATAACCTTTTCTAGTATCCTCCTTGCCTGTGCTAAATTGGGTGCATTTAAATATGGTATGGATATAAATGAAAGCAAAATAAAAATGCTTTGGTAAACACCATGAAAAAGGTAAAATAATAGAAAATGCAATTAAAATTAATTTATATTATAAATATTGTAAATTGGGATATATTATAATTTAATAATAATGTCAATTCATCATTTGATCAATGGAAAAGGTTTTGTTTTGGGCTAAAGTTTTGACAAACACAAATTTATACAAAATGTCTCTGGAATAGAGAGTATTAGAGTCTTTTCCCTTTGGGATGTCTTTGCATGGGCTAGAAAAATTAAGATTATATTATAATTTAATAATAATATCAAGTGACAAGTTATCATTAGATCAATGGCACACGATCTATTTTGGGCCGAAGTTCTAAGGAAAATAAAACTTTCCAGTCCCTGGAATAGAGACGTATCAAAGTCTTTTCCCTTTGGGAAGTCTTTGCATGAGGTGACAAAATTAAGTTTATATTATAATTTAATAATAATATCAAGTGACAAGTCATCATTAGATCAATGAAATTTCTATTTTGAGTTGATATTTTGACATACATAAAGTTCTACAAAGAGTATCTAGAATAGAGACATGTGTCAAAGTCTTTGTCCTTTTGTTGACGAGCTGGTGAATATGGGTCCCTTAAACTATTAATCTCATTCGCTATTAAAATTCCTTCCTTCACTCATTCAATCTAAAATTCTAACTTTTACTTAAGTTTTAAATGATTTATGTTATTTTTTACTATTTTTTAAAATCATCTTCTTAAATTTAAATATTAAATTAAAATCATAATAAATTAAAATTCAATTAATTAATGACTATTATGTCAAGAGCTTAAATGAGTCCCTAAACCCTAAACCCTAACAATGAAATTTTTTGTATTGTTATGTTTTATCATGGATTGCTCACAATAAGTTATAGGTCACTTAAGTTACAAACTAAGCCTTTTACATGGTTTTAGTGACCAACCCCATGTTGAAACATGTGTGTGGGGCTTACCAGCCTTCTGAGATTAGGGTTTTATTTAATCAGTCAGTATTGTTATCCTTCATGGTCTTGGAAAAATCCTAAGTTCCCTATCAAATGTTTTCATCCTTATCTTTAATTATCCTCATTGACACGTTGTCCTAGTAATGGTCCTCTTTTAAGTCATAAAATTCATGTATATTCTAATTAAACCCTTTAAATCTTGGGCACAATATCACAAGCTATGTATATGGCTATGTTTTCAGCCATGCAATGTTTCAATTTAATCTCATGTAACCTTGGTGGACCATTGTATTTCCTTCTTGGTTAGGTTAAATATTTCCTATCCCTAGTAAGTTTTTGGTTGTGTTATCTAATGTTATAATCGCCCTAAAAAATGACCCCCTTTTAAAGTTATAATATTTGTGTATATGCAAATAAAAACCCATAAGTGGTTGGGCACAATAGTGTAGATTAAGTCCATGGTCATGTCATAATCTCTATGAGGTTGTGGTTTGGCCCCCATATATCTTTGACCTAAGGCTCATAAGGAAGAAAAGGAGTTAAAGGGAAAGAGCACAATCGTTACCTAGAGAAATGAAATTAGGCAAAAATGTTTCATTGAACTACCAATAGTTAAATAAGGTGCTAGGTCTGTCCTCCTAGCCTAAAAGAAGTAAACCTTGGTTAACCAGTGCTCTTACAAGATGGTGCCACTTGTCAAAATGATGAAGAGGGTGCAAAGGCACAAGGATAAATGACGATGTCACATAAAGGTTGCACTTGAGCGAGTAATTGTCACGTGTCATGACAGGGACTCACTATGTGCTATAATTGTGTCACACTTCTATGAATCATTACATTCAAGAACGCTCAAGAATGAGGTCTCAAAAATCGATCCATAGCTCCCTAGGCATGGAGTGCAAGGGTTTTAAGAATGCTCTCAGCTAGATCTATTTAGCCTATAACCTTACTAGTAAACCATGCAATGGGAGATTCAATGAAGACAAGGGCAAGAATGCCAATATCCTCAAGAATCAAGAATGAAAATGCAATGCAATGCTATGCTAGAAATGGAAATGCAAGATAAGCTATGAAAATGAAAGATGCAAGTATTAAAAAGCCTCCTAGTTAAGCTAGATGGATTAAGCTAAAGCATAAAAGAAATCTAAGCTAAGAATGCCATGATAATGCAAGAAATGAAAACTATGATAACATGTAGATGCAAAAGCCAAGAATGCTCCAAATCTTCAAAAGCTCCAAAATGACCTAGAAAACATGTAGCATAACATTAGCATAAAAACCTAAGATATGAAAAATGAAGAAGAAAGCTCTCCTTTTATAAGAAATGAAGAGGAATGGACCATGGAGATTAAGAGGCAAAAGATTTAATCAAGGGTGGAGCTTGAAAGAGGAGCAATCCATGTGCACAAGTATCCTCCAATGATAAAATAAGAGTTGACTTTTGTGTCCATATAAGACAAAAAGTGCTTTTTCCCTTTTTATAAAATAAGAATAATTCTTTATTTGTGCAACTTAGGATAAGAGGAAAAAGTGGGGGCTTTTTATTTATTAAAAGGGGAGGAAATATTCCTTTTAAATAAATAAAAACTTAGGATAAAATGGTTAGCCCATAGAAAATAATCAAATTAATGATAGAGCTAGGATTTGATCAAGAATAAGTAATTGAAGATTTTAGCAAAATGGGCCAATAGTCTAGATGACCATTTTTAGGTGTATACATTTTCCCCTCTTTGACTAATGTGTGATCGATCTGGGAACACATGCAGTCAAAGGAATGAAGTCAAAATGTGAGATCGATTTGGGATCACAAAACAACTCAGATCAGCCAAGAAGGCAAGCAGATGATCTAACTCCAAAGAATGAAGTGCAGAGAGATAGAAAATCCCACATGATCAGCCTGGTAGTGATAGTACTGAACACTTAGGAAAGAGATAGCCAATAAGATATGATGTGTCTACCCCCTCGGGATTGAAAGCAAAATCAGGTAGAGGGAAAGCAGAAGCAAGAGAGACATGATCAAATCACTAGAAATCATAATCGAAGATGAAAGAATAGAACAACCATCAAGCAGTGAAGGTATGCCCCACACATGGGACCCGGGGCATGAACCAAGTGGTCCCTCAACCCAAAAACACCATGGAGGGGGAATTTGAACTTGGGATTTGAAAGTGAATGAAAGACTAGAAGTTTGAAATAGATGGGGATGAAAAGGTGAAGAATGCCCTAGTGAAGATCAAAGGATCAGGCCTCAAACGGTCATCCAACTACGTGGAAGAAGGAGAAATGATCAAGGTGAACTTAGATTTTGGTTTCGATCCTGAAATGAATAGAAGATGATGTGATATGAAAGACAAGAAGTGAAAGATATGATTAGGAAGAAGTGAAAGGTGAGTGCAGTTTGATTAACAAGTCCATGAAAGATGAAAGGAGAGCTCTCTCCATATGCAAGATGCAAAACTAACTAACATGAACTTAAGAATGCAAGCTACATGAAAAGTGGTTTACTTGCAAGGTTATGAAGCCAATAGACATCTAATTATCATCATCAGGCGTTATTGGTAGCATCGCAAGATCATACAATACACACTAGCATAACTATGTGAATCTGAATATGATCTATATTAGATAGAGATGTGGAAATCCCACCTAGGCACCAAAGACATGTAAGTCAAGATGACTAGTGCAGTGAGATTACCTAAGTTTGATATGGCAAGATTATGCTAGCATCAAGACACATGAAAAGTCAAGATGACTATAATCATGCACTTGTGAAACAGTCAAGGATAATACCTTGTAGATCCCAATGTCAAGTGGAACAAGCATAAATGCTTAATGACAAGTAGGACCAACAAAATATATCCACAAGCAGAAAAAGAAATAAAACATGTTCTCATTCCCTCAGTCTTCTAGCTATGCATCATTGAAAATGATCATAGGGGGAGAACACTCAACAAAGAAATCATCATAGATAGCACACAGAAATAAAGTCAAACACATCTCAACAAGTTAAATGTTTAAGTGCGTGTGTGTAGGTCATAGAGTCAAACTTTGAGTATTGCATCTGCCAGTGAGAAATATCGCATCATCTAGACTATGGGTAGGACATCTGATAAGTGTTGAGAAACACTCGATGCTAGGGTAGTGTTGAAAAACATAGTTGGGGTGTTGAAAAACACCGTTTGCGAGGTGCCTAAGAAACCCAAACACACAAAGAGACCCAAGATAAGCTAGAACAATGTATGCCCCTAGACTAAGACAAGAGTCAATTCTAGGCCATGAGAGACAAAGTGAGAAGTGGAGCGAAGGAGTGCCACACAAGACTGATAGACATAGGTGCAAAGGGTATCAAGCAATGCCTGTTTCTAGGTTTTCACCACTTGATAGATTTATTGCAATTTTTTTAGGACTTTTTATAATTTTTTTTGTATTTTTTCTACCAAGGTGCCTATTTCCAGGTTTTCACCAAGGCACTTTTTCTATTTTTTTTGATTTTTTTTTTTTTTTGATTTTTTTGGTGAGACATCAAAGTGCCTATTGCTAGGTTTTCACTAGGATGCTCTTTTTTTAGTACTTTTTATGCTTTTTAGGATTTTTTCAGCATCATTTATGAATTTTTTTGGAATTTTTTCAGGATCATAAAGTATGTACAAAGAATGCCCCAGATAGAAATGGGCATCAAAAATCTATTTCCTCTGATGTAGAGAACTGATAGGCCCCAGGCCCAAATGCTGCAACTATGATGATAGGAGGTCTCAACCAGTTCAACCAATAATAACCAGCCCTAAGCAATGTCTGAGCTAGCAGAGGATCATTAGAATGTGATCCACATATGCCATTGTGGATTTCAGCTAGCACTTTTTCTGACTCCTCTATTTCTAGACACTTAAGGAGAGTTTCATCTAGACCCTTCCTATACAAGTCACCAGAGATAAAGGCCAAGTGTAAGGGATGGTGGGAAGAATGGCGTGGTGGATTTGCAGGAGGAATATGAGGTGGAAGATATGAAAAGATGGTAGGATTGTAAGATTTGTGAGCAGGATAGCATAATTCATCCACTAGGAACTTGAAGTGAAATTTATGATTTTTCATTTGTAAGATGGATGTCAAAGTAACCAAGGCATTAGCAACTTTGTTCTTAGCTCTAGGAATGGGCTAAAGTGTAACAGATATGAGATCATGCTTGAAGTAGTGCACCATTTTTTTTGTAGAGAATCAGCTTGTCATCTTGTATTTGATAATCATTATTTTTGAGAAAATTTTTATTTTTACTTTTCTTAGGTGTGGATACGACCACAATGTGGTTTTCACCATCTAACAATTGCTCTTTTCTTTTGACTTGATGACTGTGATGCTTGATTTCTAATTCAATCTTTTTTGTTGCTAGTTCGTTGGTGGAAGAAGTAATAGGTGTTAATGTGAGATGAAATGAAGTGATTGGTTCAATAGCATTTATGTGAGGGATACCATCTCTGGTGACAAGAGAGGTCAAGCCTATAGGGTAAGCTCCAAAAGTAGCTAGATCTAGAGTTTTCATAGAAGGACCAACATAGTTGACTAAGGCAATACAGGGAACAAACTCATCAAACTTGACATGAGACTCATCAACTACATCAGGTGGGTTATGAGAGGTATGAACCACATCAAAATCCATATCTATCATGGGAGGATCTTCTAAAAGAGGCTTAAGATGCTGAGAAGTAGAGATACTCATGTCATTATGTGAGGGATCACCTCTTTGTAGCAGCCGTGCAATGTTGCGACGTTGTCTATCATAGTGCAATGATTCTTTAGGCACATAGGTTCTAGACATAGAGGCCTCAGCCATATCATTAGTAGATATACATGCTTCTCCCCAAAGAAGTGAAGTAGAAGGAAGATCATCTCCCATTTGAGCCATAGTGTGCAATGGTGACTCATCTGTATTTGTGTCTGAATTATTGAGCATGGGAGTATTTCTGGAATGATCAAGGAGGGAAAATCTACCCTCATCTTCTCTATAGATCCACTCTTGGACAACTTGTTCTTCTCTTTTGGCTTCTAAAGGAATGAATGAAGGAACAAAAGTATCAAAGATCGCCATAGCAGAAGTGGAAGGCTTCATTTGATCAGAAGGTTTCCCATATGACCTAGGAGAAACAGGTATAGAAGCAAAGGAATCCAATGTATATTCACCCATACCAAGGCTCATCATCTTAAGTGTTTTCTCAACAACAACTAGAGATGTACTAGGATCAACAGAAGGTTCATTATGAGGAACAAATTTTTCAGCAGCAGCAAGAGCATTAATAGCAATAGTATGGTCTCCAAGAATCACAACTTCAGTGCCATTGTACAGAAATTTGACGCACTAATGATAAGTGGAAGGAATAGCCTGCATGTCATGGATCCAAGGATGACCCAAAAGAATGTTATATGTGAGTGGGATGTCCAATACTTGGAAGCTAATATCTTTCATGACAGGGCCCACTCGGACAAGCAGCATGAAAAGACCTTTGGAAGATCTTTCCACTTCATCGTAAGCTTTTATAGTAATCTTCTTCTTAGAATCCACAACAAATTTTGACAAACCCAACTGTTGTATGACATTGAAAGAAACATTATTTAACCCTGCACCATTGTCTATCAGGACTCGGCGGACTCGGGTGTGGTAGACTAGAACTTCAATGTGTAAAGCTAGATTATGTGGGTTAGCAATAGATATGTCATCTTTTGTGGAAAAGGAGAGAGATAGTGGAGATGAAATGTGGTTGACCATAGCTTGGAATCGATCCGGATCAATGTCATTGGGAACACATGTTGTACGTAGAGCCTCATCAAGAATCTCTCTATGCGAAGGGGATAACCGAAGCAACTCAAGGATAGATATCTGTGCTAGTGTCTTTTGCAAATGTTGGACAAGATCATAGCTAGGGGTGGCTAAAGGATTTTCTTGTTTGGAAGGAAAAGCTTGCTTGGGATCTTGCACAATTTTAAGGACAATCTTGGCTTGCCCCCTAGTAACAACATTCAGTGTCTCACTTCGGGAAGATGAACAACCATGTGTTTGCAAGACCAAATTTGGCTTACCATGATTGGCTTTATTATCCTCTTGAGACCTCATCATTAAAAATCTCTCAATGGGCTCTACCATGTTGATCACAGGCGTATTAGAAGGATACGTGTAATTGATCTTAGCATCATGATTCTTCTTATGTGATTGAGAGGTTTCCCCCTTATCATGCTTAGGTAGAGGATATTTGAAAGCTGTGTGATCAAAATTTTTAGTTAAGCCATTAGTGGAGATTGTGCCATTCTCAATAAGATCTTGAATATCATCCTTAAGCTTAAAAAAATTGTCTGTCGGATGTCCCTTGTTTCTGTGATAATGACAATAAGAATCCTCTCACCACCAATCAGGCCTATTTATTGGATCCCAGTTACCAAGTTTATCAGGAAGCATAAGATATCCATTATCAACCAAAGTCTTAAGGATCACATCATAAGGTTCTGCCAACTTGGTATAGACTCACTTTCGAAATGACTTCTTAGGCTTATCTGCATATTGAGGTTTAGGAGCACTGTGAGCATTGATAGCTTCTTGTTGTTTTTCTGCATAGATAGCATTGGAGAGATTGAAAGTAGGCTCTTTAGCTTTAGGAGTGTCAACAACCCCATCATTAACAACATACTTGTTTTTATTCCAAGGTTTGTTCTTGTCTTTGCCATTGCCTTTAGCATCTTTATTAATAACAATATCCCCTTTTCTTATAGCTACATCCTCAATTCAATATGCACTTTCAACCATGTCATTGAAAGAGGAGATCAGTTGTTTCCTTATATCATAATATAGTTCTGGCACAAGAGTGTTGACAAAAATATCAATCTTTTCTCTCTTGGGTAGCTGACAAGGATATCAAGAATATAATGACCTCCAATGTTGCAAATAAGTTGCAAATGGCTCACCTTGATATTGTCTTAGATTACCAAGATCTATCATGGTGACAGGTTGTTGGATGTTGTAAGAATAATGCTGGGTAAATCGCTGAGCCAACTCATCAAAAGTCTTAAGAGGCGGTGTCAATTTCGCAAACCATTCCGAAGCTTGGCCTCTTAAACTTTGAGGGAATAATCATAGAAGAAATGTGTCTTCATGAGAAAAGTCCATGCTAAGAGTGTAAAAGTGACGCACATGGTCATGGGGCTCACCATTTCCATCATACTTGTCATATTTGGGAACCTCAATATCTCTAGGAAATGGGACCATGTATAGACTCCTCTCAAAGGGAAGAGCACAAATTGATTCTACAAAAGAGACCTATGGAGGCTCTTTGTCTATTGCCATTTGGGTAAGGCATTGATTTGTCTGATGCAGTTCTTCCTGAAGGACTTCCAATTTAGTTGGTACTCTTTGTTAGACAATTTGTTTGACATCATAGCTGGGAGGAAGCTTGTATCCTCTAGAAGTCATATATTGAAAATATTGATCACCATTACGCTCTAAAAGCTTATGCATCATTCATTGGGAGGCCACATCTTGTTCAAATCTCATAAGATCCTCACTAGAAATATCATCATTAGCCTCTGCCTCATGTTGAGAGGGAGGAGGTCTAGGAGGTGAAGAAGGCATACCAAAAGTGGGTCTTGGAGGAGATCTTGGTGGCGTGTTGTTGCCATTGTTTCCATTGATAAAAAGAGATCTATGCTCATGATTACTAGTCTCAGGTTGCTCATGAAATGTCCCTCTATAAGCCATGTGCCTAGCAGCATCCATCCTTTGTTGATTGTGTTCTTTGTCTAAGCGCGCTTGGTTATCCTTATGCTCAAAGTGTTCTTGCAAGCATTGAAATTTTTCTTGTTTAGTCAAAGTAAGTGAGACACTGTCTGTATTTTTGGGGGTCTTGAATGCGAAAAAGAGGAAACCTCCTTTGTACCATGGGGTAGCCTTAGAATCTTCAGATTGGTTAGAACTAGAAATGTTGTTGCTAATGGGCACTCATGAGCATCTAGTTGGAGAAGGTAACTATGTATAATTGAACGGAGGATGACTCTCCTGCTCAAATTGAGACCAAGTTATAATCGGCATGAAAAGAGATGTTGGTTGACTAATAGAATGAGACAAAGTTTCTCAGATTTGAGATAAGCAAAGCTAATAAAGATCACTTGTCAAAGTAGAACAATAGAGAGATGGCTCGTCAAAAGTGCTCAAGCACTTACAACAATCAATTGACTAAAGCCAAGTAGTGAGCAAGAAGCTCAATAAGCAAGTAGCTAGAGAGGTAACCGTGATGCGACAAGTGATCAAGAGTAGCATTCGTTAAGCTCAAATCCAATAGTTTTAGCTCATTTGTTTCAGTCTAGAACAAGTCTAAGCATGCAGATAACTGTCCAACTTCAGGTAAGAACAGAAAAAGACACTCTACGATAGGTTAAAATGCAAGTGTAGTAGCTCCAGATTGCAATAGCAACAAGACAACAAAAAGGTTCTGGGTGACACTTTCCAGGCAAACAAGGCAATAGTTTATAGCGAGGTGAAACTTCACCCTAAGCCAAGTGACAGTTTCCAGTAAGGCCGGGTGACACTGTTGCAGAGTCGTATGACTCTATGACCAATGAACATAAAAATCTCAATTTTGAAGCATTTTAAAAGATCAAGTAAGCATATCAATAGATTTTTATCATGGATCAAGCACATAAGATAGCAATCAGGGAGTTCAAGCAAGCAGTTGTCTTCAAAAAATGAGCAAGGGGCAAAACAACCTTGCACATGAACAAGAATAGTGACTTAGTATTTCTACTCCTTAAAGATTCTACTTGTGTATGTTCTTGAGAATGTTTTAGCAGGCACTTAGAACACAACAACATCCTATCAAGCTATCTATAGGGATATACATAGCTTTGCTAAAGGGAGTCCTCGATATACGCAAGGTACGTGAGGCCCAAATTTGTAGATGAGAAGAATCCAAAATCACACAGCCGGGGGGAGACGGTAACCCAAATCTCCTCCTTCACTTCTCAAAGGTATAAAGTTCTTTGAGGCTTAGCCAAGAGTGATATCAAACTCAATTTCCAAGAGAGGTGTCTTTCGATTCACCTCCCGCTATTTATACTCCACCGGAACATAGGAGTTAAGGTCATCCCTTGAGGTGGTGTGTCCCCAAGCAGGCCTTCTAGAAATAAAAAGTAAGTAATTCACTATCAAAAATATTTAAAGCACTAAAGGTGGAACACTTAACTCTTCAAGTAAATGTGAAGTGAGTCCAAAAGTGGAATATTTAACTCTTCAAGTGAATGTGAAGTGAGTCCAAAAGTGGAACATTTAAATCTTCAAGTGAATGTGAAGTGAGTCCACAAGGTGGAACATTTAACTCCTCACACAAACTCAAAGTGAGTCCAAAAGTGGAACATTTAACTCCTCACACAAACTCAAAGTGAGTCCACACCTTAGAAAACTAATGAGATCAAGAAAGCATAAAAGGGAGAACTTTGTGGAACACTTAACGCTCTTTTCAAGTAGATCCCTCCCCTATGTATAAATGCTGACCTTGCATCCAAAGGGTGGTAACGAGGGGTGATTAGAAATAAGCGAGTCCAACACCCAATTTAGCTAAGAAGGTCAATCAAAAGTAATCTAAAGTTGCTTATCAATACTACTCACAAATGACAAAGGGTTGAATCAAATATTTAACTTTCCAAGCAAACATAGAGTGAGTCCACAAAGTGGTGCATTTAACTCCCTATGTAAACAAAGAATGAATCCATGCCCTTAATCACTCAATGAGATATTTGATATTGGAACCAAGAATTACTTAAGGTTTAAACACAAACATTCACTTACACAAACTTGTATGAAAGCAAATCTATGTTCATTCATTTCCTATTAAGAGCATCAATTGAAATGTGTTCTATGAAAGCATGTAAACACTCAAGCCAAACACATGAGAGGTTCAATTTTAATCCCAAAATCCAAATGTTGTAGAGATGGAACAAAGTACCTCAAGCAATTTTAAGCATTTTCCATGAAAGTAAGAGCACCTTCAAAACAACTTGTTAGATCAACAAAAGGTTAGCAAAATCCAAAATATAACAATGGTTAGCACATGAAAAATCAGATAATCTACAAAAAATAACTGATCAAATGACAAAATCTAAAAATGAAACCATCATGGTTGGATTAGGCATGGAAAGAACTTTCCAAGGATATATCACACTTTGATTTTCGATACCATTTGCAAAAATTTCTCAAAAATGGGCACTCGATTTGAAAACACTAAAATTTTGAAAAAATTTCAAAAAGTTAGCAGAGAACCCAAAACTTGCAAGATAGATAAAATAACTCAAAAATAGCTCACTGCCAAGTACAGGTGATAGTTATAGACACCAGAATTATTGTGCGATACTTCTTAGTATACTGGGGTGATAATATTAGTTTGTGCGATACTTCGCTCGACACCAGACGATACTTCACCCGAGACCAGGTGATATTCTCTGCAATAGCCAGGTGATACTTTTGACAAGTGAAGTATCGCATGTGCATACAGAGAAATATCGTGCAATACTTCTAGAAAGTATCGTATGATAGTCTGAGAGAGAAAAATAGAGACCAAAAATTAAGCTAAAAATTTGCCAAAAAATTGACGGAAAATGATGAAAATGCAGAAAAAGAAGAGACAAAGCTAGTATACTCTGCCCCATGGTGGGCACCAAAAATGTGTGCTATAATTGTGTCACACTTCTATGAATCATTACATTCAAGAACACTCAAGAATGAGGTCTCAAAAATTGATCCATAGCTCCCTAGGCATGGAGTGCAAGGGTTTTAAGAATGCTCTCAGCTAGATCTATTTAGCCTATAACCTTACTAGTAAACCATGCAATGGGAGATTCAATGAAGATAAGGGCAAGAATGCCAATATCCTCAAGAATCAAGAATGAAAATTCAATGCAATGCTATGCTAGAAATGGAAATGTAAGCTAAGCTATGAAAATGAAAGATGCAAGTATTACAAAGCCTCCTAGTTAAGCTAGATGGATTAATCTAAAGCATAAAGGAAATCTAAGCTAAGAATGCCATGATAATGTAAGAAATGAAAACTATGATAACATGTAGATGCAAAAGCCAAGAATGCTCCAAATCTTCAAAAGCTCCAAAATGACCTAGAAAATTTGCAGCATAACATTAACATAAAAACCTAAGATATGAAAAATGAAGAAGAAAGCTCTCCTTTTATAAGAAATGAAGAGGAATGGACCATGGAGATTAAGAGGCAAAAGATTTAATCAAGGGTGGAGCTTAAAAGAGGAGCAATCCATGTGCACAAGTATCCTTCAATGGGAAAATAAGAGTTGACTTTTGTGTCCATATAAGACAAAAAATACTTTTTTCCTTTTTATAAAATAAGAATAATTCTTTATTTGTGCAACTTAGGATAAGAGGAAAAAGTGGGGGCTTTTTATTTATTAAAAGGGGAGGAAATATTCCTTTTAAATAAATAAAAACTTAGGATAAAATGGTTAGCCCATAGAAAATAATCGAATTAATGATAGAGCTAGGATTTGATCAAGAATAAGCAATTGAAGATTTTAGCAAAAGGGGCCAATAGTCTAGATGACCATTTTTAGGTGTATACACTCACAGGGTTATGAAAAGTGTTAATGTGCAACATCGTTTAGCTCACTAATGTGTTTACATTGTAGGTTCCAAAGTCATGATCCATTGTAATCTAGTGAAATAAATTCAAGGAAATGCAAGGTGCAACCTCACAAGGAATAATGATGTATGCAAGATGTAGGTTAGGAAGTTGCTAGATGAGACCACATGTTTGATGGCCTAAAATTATGATATATGTCTTTTAAAGTGCATCAAGGCAAGAGGATGATGATGTTTGTCAAAGGTCCTTGTGATTTTGCAAGAAAATGACATGAGTCTAGTTAAAGGGGAGAAAGAGGAGTCAAATTTCACAAGGGTCTATTTGCAATGATAAAGAGTTATCGAATTTTGTGCCCTTGCATGATTTTTACATGTGCCCAAGGAGATGAAACTTGCAATAGCTAAATATGGAGAAGTTGGTAGGAAAGAACATTATGCCATTGCGATATGATTGCATGTGTCATGGGGTTGTATAAATTAAAAGGGCTTGTTTAACCTCATTATAAGTTATCATCTAGATGAGAGGGGTTAGAAAAATAGATAGCTTCCATATTATGCCATACTGAAATGAAAGGATTGACATGTTGAAGTCAAATTATTTTGATTGTAATTTGACATAAAGAGGAGATCGATGGTCAAGATTTAGGTAGATAATTTGCATGGCTAGTCAGCATCAACTACTTCTTTCATGTGAGATAGTGTAGATTATTGGAGTTGATGAGTAAACAACCTACAACTCCCAAGAACACCTGCATGCAAACACCTATCACAGAAATAGGGAGAAGAAGCAAGAAGATATGAAGGCCTAAACGCATTGATCCACGAGAGAGGAGGAATCATTCTTGATGTGCAAAATCAAAAGTTGCAATTCAATAAAATGAATGTTTCTCAATAAGATTACAAAGGAGATCAATCCTTATAAAAGGAGATCAAAAAACTAAAAAGGGAAACCCTAGGTTGCATAATAATATTTAATAAAGCAATTAATTATTATATGCCTAAAGCTTAGCTTAAGTCAAAAGAGGTAATAAGTGACTTAATAATTAAATCAATATGATTCAATTAATAAGAAAACACTTTATTACTCTAACACCCCCCCTTAAGATAAACATTGGGAGGATCTAAAAACTTAGAAACAACTACTGAATGCAAATGGGTCCCAACAAAAAAAGGCCTGATCAAGTACCCAAGTACAAAAAGAGTCTCTATAAAGTAGAGAAATAGAGAAAACCACATGGAAAAACTCTACTCCAAAAAGAGACGAAGACTAGTTTGAAGGACTAAAGAAGCCTCCCAAACTAGGAATGTTCTAGGAACTAGGAACAAGAATGAACATGTACAACATCATTGAAGCAAGAAGCTACAAACTCTGTCAAGAAGTAACTGGTGATCTAAAGATCCTCCACTGAAATATGATCAGGTAGAGAAGACTGTAATCTACATGAGTTCCCTCAAATGACACTACTCAAATTAGGAGGCAAACAAAGGCAAACACCTAAAGTCGAAGATACAAAATAATGTAATTTGTATGAGTGCCCTTAAATGACACTACTCAAATCAGGAGGCAAACAAAGGCAAACACTTGAACTCAAAAATACATATGGAATTAAAATACCAAAAGTTTGAAGAGCTGACCAATCAAAGCTTAAAGAGTGTGTCCAAAAATAGGAAGGAAAGAGTGTCCATATGGTAAATGATCCATTTAACCGGAATGCATAGGTACCTAGCCATTGCATCTGCCTATTACATAGAATCAAATACTAAATACATAGTTCACACTATCAAACCAAGGAAGTAGTAGAACCAAGAGTAGAAACCCCCCATAATGTTGACAAGGGAGTAATGACAGGTACACTGAAAAGATCATCCAATATGAATTACAGAGAGAGTACAAATACATATAAAGATACCTAAAGCTAATGTCATTGGAGGAATGCTCACATGAAAAAAGTAGATGGAAAAAAAAGGCAAACATCAAACCCCCCTTGGCATTTTATAATGAAGTGCGAGTACATAGAGAATGAACATGTGCAAAATCTCAAACATGCAATAGAATGACACTTTATCTCAGTGAGTGTGCATAAAAGAATTTTACAAAAGTGAAGTATACACTGCTCAAAGAAGAGTGAAGGCTACTGAAACAAAAGAATAGCCTAAGATGAGCCATCCCTCAAAGGGAAGAGATCCCATAACCTGAAACATCCAAGATATCCACTAGATTGCAAAAATGCAAAAAATTGAATAAAATGTACCTAGAGCAGAATCTGGAAAAAAGACTCATAGCACTTGAAAGATCTTAGAACAAAATTTCCAATGATATATCATTTTCCCAAAATGGGGTTTGGATGTGCAAGATAGAGATCCCGAAGTGCAAAATTGAACATCTGACTTTGAATGTGAAAAACACCATAACAAATGAAAAATCAGAAATCCAAACCTTCATATTTGGATAGATCTCGGAACTAGCTTTTTGATGATATCTTGTTTGCCCAATTTTGACACAGTATGCTCAAGTTATGAGCAAAAATCCAATAGCTGCACTGGAGGACCCAAAAATGGTGTCTTGGGTGTTGATGCAGTGCTGATGTCAGCAAGCTGTGAGGTTAAAATTGACGATCGTATAGCTATCATGGCATAAACACTCATGGGGCTAAAAGATTGACTCCCTGGTCACCATATGACCAGGGGCTAAGACTGCATACGCCTGGGGCTTAAATTTGACACCCAAATCGTTGTTGCTGCCCAAAAAAAAAGCATTTTTTTTTGCAAAATCGCATGCGCACCTCGGGATCCATGTCAGGTCATACCAATTTTCACCTTGATTTGTGTGCCAAATTTTTTGTTTCAATTTGTGTGTCAGGTAGTAAGATTTTTTGTCTCAATTTGCATGATATATCGGTACAATTTTGCATTGATTTATGTGCTACGATAGTACAATTCTTGCCCAATTTGCATGCCAAGGCCGTACGACCTATCAAGCAAAAATATTTACCTCAAAGTGCAACGTTGTCTGAATTGGACATGCCTTATATGGATCTATGGGTTTTTGGGTGCTACAAACTCAATGATGAGGTCTGTTTGGGCCCATAGTGCCTTGGGATCTATGCCAATGCTAGTTTTAATTTTTTTTTGCCATAGATTCCAACTTTGTCCAAATTGGACAACCTTTATATGGATTTGGGGGTTCTTGGATGCTGTGAATGCAACCATAAGGTCTGTTTGAAGCCAAGATTACTAGAAAAAGAGGTCCCCCTAGATCTGACAAAAAAATCTCTCTCAAAACACAAATATGACGAACATGACTAAATCTCTCAAGAAGAGGACAAGGGAAAATAGATCTGAAGCTCTGATACCATATTGGAGTTGATGAGTAAACAACCCACAACTCCCAAGAGAACCTCAATGCAAACAACTATCATAGAAAGAGATAGAAGAAGAAAGAAGCTATGGAGGCCTAAACGCATTGATCCATGAGAGAGGAGAAATCATTCTTGATGTGAAAAATCAAAAGTTGCAATTCAATAAAATGAATGTTTCTCAATCCTTATAAAAGGAGATCAAAACCCTAAAAAGGGAAACCCTAGATTGCATAATAATAATTAATAAAGTAATTAATTATTATATGCCTAAAGTTTAGCTTAAGTTGAAAGAGGTAATAAGTGACTTAATAATTAAATCAATATGACTCAATTAATAAGAAAACACTTTATTACTCTAACACCCCCCTTAAGATAAACTTTGGGAGAAGCTAAAAACCTAGAAAGAACTACTGAAAACAAATGGGTCTCGGCAAAAAAAGGCCTGATCAGGTACCCAAGTACAAAATAAAGTCTTTGTAAAGCAGAGAAATAGAGAAAACCACAAGGGAAAAACTCTACTCCAAAAATAGATGAAGACTAGTCTGAAGGACTAAAGAAGCCTCCAAAACAAGGAATGTTCCACGA
The DNA here is from genome assembly GCA_027943335.1 of Chamaecyparis obtusa. Classification (NCBI taxonomy): domain Eukaryota; kingdom Viridiplantae; phylum Streptophyta; class Pinopsida; order Cupressales; family Cupressaceae; genus Chamaecyparis; species Chamaecyparis obtusa. Next base: position 166,852 of record BSBK01001164.1, read on the forward strand.
ATTAGGAACAAGAATGAACATGTACAACATCACTGAAGCAAGAAGCTACAAACTCTGTCAAGAAGTAACTGATGATCTGAAGATCCTCCATTGAAATATGACCAGGTAGAGAAGACTGTAATCTACATGAGTGCCTTGAAATGACACTACTCGAATCAGGAGGCAAACACTTGAAGTCAAAGATACAAAATATTGTAATCTATATGAGTTCCCTCAAATTACACTACTCGAATAAGGAGGAAAAAAAAGGCAAACACTTGAACTAAAAAATACAGATGTCATAAAAATACTAAAAGTTTGAAGAGCTGATCAATTAAAGCTGAAAGAGTGCATCCAAAAATAGGAAAGAAAGAGTGTCCATATGGTAAATGATCCATCTCATCGGAATGCATAGGTACCCAGCCAAGTACATCCCCTAGTAAATAGAATCAAATACTGAATACATAGCTCACACTATCGAACTAAGGAAGTAGTAGAACCAACAGTAGAAACCCCCCCATAATGCTGACAAGGGAGTAATGACAGGTACACTAAACAGATCCTCTAATATGAACTGCAAAGAGAGTACAAACACATATAAAGATACCTGAAGCTAATGTCATTGGAGGAACGCTCACATGAAAAAAGTAGATGGTAAACAAAGGCAAACATCAAACCCCCCTTGGCACTTTATAATGGAGTGCGAGTACATAGAGTATGAACATTTGCAAAATCTCATACATGCAATAGAATGACACTTTATCTCAGTGTGTGTGCATAAAAGAATGCTACAAAAGTGAAGTATACACTATTCAAAGAAGAGTGAAGGCTGCTAAAATAAAAGAATAGCCTAAGATAAGTCATCCCTCAAAGGGAAGAGATCCCAAGACCTGAAACATCTAAGATATCCACCAGATTGCAAAAATGCAAAAAACTAAATAAAATGTGCTTGGAGAAGAATATGGAAAAATGACTCATATCACTCAAAATCTCTCAGAACAAACTTTCCAATGATATATCATTTTCCCAAAATGGAGTCCAGATGTAGAAGATAGAGCTCCTGGAGTGCAAAACTGAATATCTAGTTTTGACAATAAAAAACACCACAAAAAATGCAAAATCAAAAATTCAAACCTCCAGATTTGGATAGAGCTCGGAACCAACTTTCTGATGATATCTTGTTTGCCCAATTTTGACACTATATGCTCAAGTTATGAGCAAAAAACCAATAGCTGCACTAGAGGGCCCAAAAATTATGTCTAGAGTGCTAATGTAGTGCTGACATCAGCAAATTGTGAGGTTAAAATTGACGGTCATATGGGTGTCATGGCATAAATGCTCCTAGGGCTAAAAAACTAAGCCCCTAGTTGCCATATGACCAGGGGCTAAGACTGTATCCTCTCGAGGCTTAAATTTGATGGCCAAATGGTTGTTGCCACCTAAAAAATGAAGAATTTTTTTTTGCAAAATCGCATGCACACCTTGGGATCCATGTCAAGCCATATAGATTTTCACCTCAATTTGTGTGCTAATTTTTTTTTCAATTTGGGTTGCAGGTAGTAAATTTTTTGTCTCAATTTGTGTGCTATATCGGTACAAAGTTATTTTTATTTATGTGCCAGATCGGTATGATTTCTACCTTGATTTGCATGCCAAGGCCGTACAGTCTAGCATGCAAAAATTTTTTCCTCAAAATGCAATGGTGTCTAAATTGGACATGCCTTATGTGGATCTAGGTATTTTTGGGTGCTACGAGCTCAATGATGAGGTCCATTTGGGCCCAAAGTGCCTCGGGATCCATGCAAAGGCTAGTTGCAAAAAATGTTTTGCCACAGATTCCAACTTTGTCCAAATTGGACAAACTTTATATGGATTTAGGAGTTCTTGGATGTTGTGAATGCAACTGTGAGGTCCGTTTGTAGCCAAGATGACCAAAAAAAGAGGTCCCCCCAGATCTGATAGAAAAACCCTCTCAAAACGTAGATTTGACAAACACAGCTGAATCTCTCAAGAAGAGGACATGGACAAACATATCTAAAGCTCTACTACCATATTGGAGTTAATGAGTAAACAACCCACAGCTCCCAAGAACACTTGCATGCAAACACCTGTCACAGAAAGAGAGAGAAGAAGAAATAAGCTATGGAGGCCTGAACACATTGATCCACGAGAGAGGAGAAATCATTCTTGATGTGCAAAATCAAAAGTTGCAATTCAATAAAATGAATGTTTCTCAATAAGATTACAAAGGAGATCAATCCTTATAAAAGGAGATCAAAACCCTAAAAAGGGAAACCCTAGGTTGCATAATAATAATTAATGCACGTGTTGTAAAATAATTAATTGCTACAACTAGCTCTTCACTCCAATAATTAAAATTATGCATAATGAATGCACGTGTCTATTTATGCAAATGAGAATGTCTTATTTATGACATAGAGTAGATGGATGCATGTAATACATGGTTTAATGTTAATGATGTGTGATGAGGATATTTAAGTTTTAACGATAAATGCTATGTGATGATGTTTTATTGATGTATGTATATGATGCAATGCAATGGATGATTAATGTAATATATGTAAATGAAATGTAATTGCAATGGATGGATATTTAATGAGCTTAATGATTAATTATTAGAATAATGATGTGATAAACGAAAGAATGATGGATGAACTTAATGCAATTTAAATGATCTAATTCAATGCAATGATGTAATTAATACACTAAAATGAGATGAAAATTAATGATCAATGCAATGAATTCCATGTAATTGATGAAAATTAAAATGAATGCAACTAATGCAATGGAATTTTAAATTGAACTTAATGCAACTTTAGACATGATCTAAAATGGATGCATGTGATAGAATGAACCTAAGTGCAATATGATAATAGATGGATGCAATATGATATATGGGTGTAATGGATGCACTTATATGATGTAATGTATGGATTTTGATAATTTAATGATTAATGATGAATGAAATGATAAATGATATAAATGATATATGGATTAATGATGATCTAGATGTAAATGCAATGACCTAATACACTTATTTTTTAATATAATTCAATGTTTAATGTAATGAACCTTGATGAATGCACCTATATGGAAAATGCAAGGTACCAATGGGATGAAATTAAGTGCAATGTTTAGAATGAATTTAATGCAATGCAATTAATAATGTCCTGAGGTGAACTTGAATAACGTAATTAATGAAACTAGATGGTAAGAATTAAAATGAATGCAAACTAATGCAATGCAATCTTAAATGAACTTAATGATATGAGCTATAATGATTGATGTAATGAATGCGACTAAATGGAACGAACTAAAATAAATGCAAACTAATGCAAATGTATTTTAATGAATTTAATGAAACTAAGGTTAATGACCTAAAACTAATGTAGATTAAGATGAGATGATGAATGAGCATAAATGTAACATGATTTAAAATGAAATTGATCTAATGTAATTCACCTTTGATTTTGATTTTTGATTTCCAACACACTCCATCATATATAGTTTTTTATCAACGTTTGATTTTTTATTTTTTATTAACTCCATCCCCTTTCTTTTTCTCTTAATCAGTTTTTGAGTTAAGAAAAGAAAACAACTTAAATGCATTTAATCTAGTATGGATGTAGCTAGCTGTCACTATTCATAAATTAGGAGCTTATATTCATCATTGAGAAGTTTTTGAAACCTAAAATTAGTACAACCATCACTAGTTCAATCATGATGACATGAATACCTTTTCTCTTTCCATGTTGCCTTCCCATTCTTGGTACAACTATCACTGATTGAAATCAATCACGAGAGAATGAATACCGATTTCATTGATTTCTACGTTGCAAGTGGATTTTGGTATTATGATATTTAACATCAAAATATCCAAGGTATCCTATGGTGTAAACAAACAAAGATCTCAGTTTCGCCATATGTACATGTCCTTGATGATTCTTTGATGATCATGTCCTTAGAAGGATGATACATTCTTTAAAACCTTGACCTTAAGACAGTCACTCAGAAATCAATAAAATATTATTTTTCATCATTGCTCATCTAGTTTAAAAACTTTCATCGATTTGCTAGGAAGACATGACTTCATCAATCAAGTAATCACTTAAAAAAAAATTGCATTGTTTTTCAAATCCATATTTCAAGTATAGTTCCATCCATTTCATACTTTTAATCCTGATAAAGGTAAGGTCTTTGTGAGATCTTGGATCAAAATTTTGTGTTTGTTTGATTGATCTTAGGATTAAGATTTGATCGTGTAAGTGTTTCAATTGTATTTTAATGAATTGATTTGGTGTCAGATTGATGTTTTCTTTGATGAATCCTTTCTTTTTAAAAATATACTTGCCCCTAGTTTGATGTTATTGTGTTTGTTGGACTTGCGACATTTTGGTGACGAAAGCTTTAGGTACTTGTAAATGCAATTGTGGGGTTTTATTATGCAATATATAGAAATACTGGTAAATGTAATATTTACAAGGATAACGACTAGGCATGAGACTAACTTTGACTTTCAATGGCACCTCTTTACTAGGTTTTCACTAATTGAATTAAATTTTCTCTTTTTTAATTTTTCAAACTTTTTCCTTTTTTTGCTACCAAGGTGCCTATTTGCTAGGTCTTCACCGAGGCACTTTTTTTTTTTTTTTTTGTATTTTCTCTTTTTCAATTTTTTTTGTTTTCAAATCATCAAGGCACCTATTTGCTAGGGTTTTACCAAGACAACATCTTTTTGAGGATCATTTCTGAATGTTTTTGGATTTCTTCATGCTCAATTTTCCACTATTTTTTTATCTTTTCTACATTTATGATTTATTTTCTTCTTTTCTATTTTTTAATGTTTTTGAATTTTTCAGGATCTCCTATGAATATGTACAATAAATAGGATCTCTTATGACTATGTACAATAAATGGGATTCTCTCTCATCTGATGTTCTTTTTATTTATACCCTTTCTTATGCTTTATGTGTAGAATCTCTTCAGGTGTATACTGTTGATGGGTTCTTGCAACTCTTCTCCTTCACAATCAACTAGTTTATAGATGTTCATTCCAAAAGAAGAAGTGATCACAAAAGGTCCTAACCAGTTTGCCTCCCATTTTCCTTTCTTCTCTCTTTCCACTTGATTTTTAGGGTTCTCTCGCAACACCATATCACCTATTTGGAATGTCCTTGGTTTAATGTGCTTATTGTAGTTTCTTGTCATTCGATTCTGATACACTTTTAAATGGTCAAAGGCTTATTTTTTTCTTTCATCTAGTAGCTCCAATTCTTGTAGTCTAGCAACCCCATAGTCTTATTCACTCATTAATCCATGCAATGAGACTCTTAAAGATGGGATTTATACCTCCAAAGGTAAAAGTGCTTCTACTCCATAAACTAGAGAGAATGGCATAGCTCCTTTTGGTGTTCTGATACTTGTTCTATAAGCCCATAGAGTAGGGTTTATTTGAATGTACCAATCTCTACCTGAATTATCCACTATTCTCTTCAATATTTTCAAGATGTTCTTGTTTGTAGCTTATTCTTTTCCATTACCTTGTGGGTAATATATTGAAGATGAATGGTGTATCATATAGAATTTTGTACATAGTTCTTTCAAGTCTTTATTCTTGAAATGTTTTACATTATCCGTTATGATTGCTTGAGGAAAACCATATCAAAAATTTTTGTGGTTTAGTATGAACATGGAAATTTGCTTGCCTGTGACAGTGGATAAGGGCACAACTTCCACCCATTTGGTAAAATATTCCATTACAGTAATGATGAACTTATAACCATTTGATGATGGTGGATAAATCATCCCTATCAAATCCAAACCCCATTGATAAAAGGGCCAAGGTGTAGTCATAGGATGGAGTTCTTGAGCTAGCACATGGATTAAGCTCCCATGGTACTGACATTTATGACAAGTTTTTGCAAAGTGACAAGTGTCTTTTTCCATATAAGGCCAAAAATATCCTCTCCTAAGAAATTTATTAGCTAAGGTTAACCCATTTGAATTTGACCCACAAATTCCTTCGTGGATTTTTCGTAAGCCTATGGTTGATTCCTCCTTCTCTAGAGACCTTAAAAGAATTCCATCTAGACTCTTATGATACAACATGTCGGATACTAGGGTATATCGAGAGGCTTGTCATATAAAACTTTTCTTTTGATTTATGGTTTGGTCCATGGGTAAGATTTGGTCTTTTAAGTATGTGTAAATGGATCCATACAAGGGTGAGTTATCTCCCACTATTAAGAAATGGTGTGAGGATTGGAAGGGTCAAATGCGGGTTGTCCAACTTCTTCTACTAGGAGTTCATATATGGCGCTTTGATCTAGCATTTGGAGAAGTAATGCCAATATATCCATTGCATTTGTTGCTTTATTCTTATCCCTCGACACTTGCTCAAATGTGATTAGAGTGAAGTATTTCTTGAGATTATCAATCATGTTATTGTAGGGTATGAACTTATCATCTTTAGTTTGATACTCATCATTGATTTGATTAATAACCAATTGAGAATCTCCATAGATCTGTAGCTCTGTCACTTTCCATTCTAAGCCAATTTTATGTCGATGACTAATGCTTCATACTTAGCTATATTATTTTTTCATGGTAATAATAGATTTTATGATTTGGGAATTGTGGATCCTTGAGGTGTAATCAATAGTATCCCTACTCCCAATCCATGTTGTGTATAGGAGTCATCAAAGTATAATTTCCATGTATTTGCTTCAACATTAATTATTTTAGAATCTATAAATTCTACTTGGATTGGATGTGCCTCTGCTAGTTGATCAACTAATACTTGGCCTTTGATAGCTTTTGATCCACATACTCTATGTCAAACTCACTTAGGACCATGACCCATTTGGCCAATCTTCCAGTTAGGGATGTTTTGCTAAGAAGGTATTTCAAGGGATCAAATTTTTTTATAAGTAGGATTTTGTGAGATAACATATAATGGCGTATTTTTTGGGAAGAAAAAAAAATAGCCAAACATGCTCTTTCAATAAAGGTGTAGTTCAACTTATATTTCACCAATGTCCTGCTGATGTAATAGATGGATTTTTCTTTACCATTTTCATCCTATTGAGCCAAGAGTGCTCCTAAAGAATGTTCGTCACTGAGATGTAAAAAATAAATGGCTTTCCCCTTATTAGTGGCATCAAAGTAGGTGGATTCATGAGATACTTTTTGAGTAATGTGAATTCTTCTTCACACTTTTTGTCCCATCTAAATACTATGTCCTTGTGAAGGAGTTGAGTAAAAGAGTGACATTTCTCCGCTAGTTGTGATATAAATCTCCTAATTACTTGATTCGGTCTTGAAGTGATCTCATTTGTCTAACATTTTGAGGCTCCCCCATTTCCATAATTGCTTTTAATTTTTTAGGGTCTACCTGTTACGAATGGGAACACTGAGGAGGGGGGGGGTGAATTAGTGTTCACTGTATTTTACCATTTTACTTAATCTCAAACTTAACTTAAATACTTAAGTACTGAAATGAACATCCACATAAACATGAAACATGAAATCAACACATAACACCAATGTGGTTATGGGGAAACCCAAATACGTAAAAACCCCTATGGGAATTGACACCCACTAATATTCTATACTAGTGTATTGTGATCCTTGTTAGAAGATCCTTAACCCTGTTAGGAGTTTCTTTACAATATATTAAGTATAGTAGACCTTGTCAAGGGTCAGATTTTAGGATTCTTTTACAATAGTACCTATTAGGGGAGTGGACACACTATCCTAGAGCTCACTTCTCAAGTGGTGAAGGCTACAACCTTAAGATCTAAGATACACACTATATCTGTTGGATGAACTGCAACTATGACACTGCTTGTCAGATTAGTTCCTTTTATGCGCTAATGCTTTGACCTCTTACAAAGCTCTAATACATCTTATAGAATCTTTGCATACTTTTGCTTATCTTATCTCAACTCTATTACAACTTTCATCCTAATTAAAATGGGCGCATCTCATATTTATATGCGCATACAAAACAAACAACTAGATCGGCCCTTTAGCCGATTATATACAATGCTTCCAATTAAATTGGCTCAAGTGTGTTAAAAACAAACATATTTACATGTTAGGAACCTAATTAAAATAGGTGCATAGCCTTTACAACATTAGAATATAACCACAAATCAAAATTCTAATAATCGGCTTCTTACTCTATTCTTCTCTGGCACATATTGGCTGTGTAACTTCAACTATCTGTAACTTTGTCATACTTGCATATCTAATCATGTACTCATAGACCAATAATGACTATATTCTAACCAAATTATCTTCTAGGGTGCATACCAAAACTTGATCGTACACATGTGCGCTGATGCTCAGAGCTTCAGGTACTCTGTACACTGTCCAGACTTCAACACTTAGCAGATTTTTGATATTCTCTTCAAGTGCGCTAACTCCAAACTACTATATGAATTTTTTTCCATAATGACAACAATAGAATAAGTCATATACACCAGTATAGCCAACTTTCCAACAATCTTCACCTTTTTCATTGATGGCAACAAAGGAATATGACCAAGTTGCTAACTGTTCCTTAATACAAATTTTTTTTGTCTTATATCTCCCTATACATATCTTGCTATCTTATATCTCCTTATATATATATCTATAACCATATTGTGTAAATAATCCCCCTTTGACATTAATGAAAAAGGTTTTTCAAAACTGTATCCACAAATACTTATTGTGATAGAACATCCAGATATGTTGTCTGCAGGTTTTGGATCTCCTTCTTCCAAAATGTGATTAGTGAATTTACAATCTGGAGATCGGTGCATAGTGCATACTGTAGCTTTTCCATCTTCTCCAAATTTGTGTTAGGACCTTGATCATATGTCATCATGGTGGCATTGATCTCCTTGATATTCTAATTAAGTATGTCTAATGAGGGCACAAGAGCATTCCTTAACTAAGTCTGCCTAGCCCTTATCTTGGACATCTCCTTTTCTACCTTCTCAATCTTATCTATCTATCCTTGGTAGACATTATTGCACATGTTCACATCAATTAATGGATCTTCCACTAATTTCTTTATGATGTCTATCATAGCTTCAACCTCTTGTATCTTTTTGTACAGATCACTAGTCAACTTGTCTTGGTTCATACAATCAGCAATAATCTTTCTGCCCTTTTCTGCAAACTCCCTCAAGGATTCTTGACCAGGCTTTAGTGAGCTCAAGTCAAGTGCATAGTTTCTAACCAATTCACTGAGCCTTTTCTTCAAATATTTCTATTCTTCAACTAGGGATGCAGATTCTTCCAGGCTAGAGAAGTTAGTTTTGAACTGTGAAATGTCTGTACTCACATCATCAATGGAGTGTACCTCAGACACTTTCTTGTCTACTAGTAACAAGTTGTTCAAGATGTTTACTGATTCTACAAGGAGGCAATTTCTCATCTCCTATTTCTCCTTGGCTTTCTCCATAGCTAAGATTCTAAAATTGATCAGGTCTTCTTCTCCCTAAGAGTCCAAACTAGTTGTGTCAGGTGTCAAACTTGACAACAATACTACTGAGGGAGTGGTGGGAGTTCTATCCATCACTTCTTGTTTTACCTTGATCACTTCAACTGATGGTTCATATTTTTTCTTACTTTCTTTTACCTCTTCTTCTCCCTTTTGTTTTTCAGCTTCTTTTTCTTTTTCTTCTTCCTTCTTTTCTTCTTCTTTTTCATCTGTTATATCCTCAATCAATATTTCTTCTTGATGAATGGGAGGAGTGATACTAAAAATAGTTTCAACCTCTTGTGTGCTTGCAAATGCCTCTTCAAACTTGTCCAAATCCATTTATGTGGCTGCCAAAGTGACTTTTACATTATCAATGAAAATTGAGTCATCTTTGAGTGTCTCTGATATGGGCACTGACTTATCTTCCTTAGATATTGTTTCAACTGCAGGCGCTGAGTCTTGGGGACCTATCATAGGTACTTTAGTGGTCTCTAATTCTTTTGAAATCATTTTGGGAACTTGAACTTTGGGTGCAGTAGCTGGATACATGTGCCTATTCATGAAGACCGTCCCAAATGCCTTCTCTATTTCCGTAGAAACTAGTTCATAATTCTTGTCCATTATGTGCAGGGTCCTTAGCTTGTTTCTAAGATGAGGTTTTACCAAATTTAACAACAATGAATTTTATTCTAAAGAGCATATTGGGAGGGTTTCATCTAGAATCTTTTCTCTTATCCTTAAATCCTCTTCAATGGCCTGTCTCTTTTGGAACTCTAGGATGTTCCACACATTATCAGGGATCATAGTTTTTAGTTCTAAGACTATCTTCTTAAACTTCAACATGTGTTTGAAAATCATTCCATGTATCTCTAATTTGTCAATCTCACTAAATTTCTCATAAAACTTTTCTACTTGATCAATTCTACCTTCATCAACAATCCTTGCACTTAACACACTGAGACTAGGTTTAAAACTTACTTCAAGAGGTGCTTGAGTGTTTCTTTTGTTTCTTGTTACTCGCGAGGATGGATGACCAATATTGATTTATCTTTTCCTCTTTGGCATTGACTTACACTTAGGAGGAGCAATAAGGTCAATGGTTTCTTTGGGCGTAGAAGGAGTAACATTAGATTTCTCAACTTTTACCTTCTTCAACTTAGGGTCTTCTGATTCAGTCTTTGCTGTTGCTGCACTCTCAATTTCCAAAGAAATCTTTTGTTCCCTTACTTTGTCTAGGTCTACTTGAGACACTCCATGAATTCTCAAGATCTCTGAGGTAACCTTAGCAACCTTCCTTTTTGTTGTTGCACTGTTTAATACTGCATCAACTTCTCTTGTTTTCTCCTCATAGGTTCCCCATCTTGGCTCATTAGGGTCTTTAGGGGCTGAAAGCAATACTTGTGCATATGATTTTAGGACTTGTTCATCAACTTCATACCTAAGTGGATGGATCCACTTTGTCCTTGGTTCAACTAACTCCATGCATGTTGTGTCAGTCTCAACCATAAAACAAATAGTATCTTTGTATTTATCAACTATTTTCTCTGGAATTATGAACCTCATCTGCATCTTAGCCTTGAATGTATTCAAATCTAGTGCCATGTAATCCTTTAATGCACTCTTAGTACATGCCTTGAGAGATATCTCTGGCATTGTGGGGATAGATTTGTCAAGATACAAATCAAACACTTTTCCAACAATATGGAAGTACATATAAATGATCAAAGACCCAAATCTGAATATCTTGGTCTTATCATGCTTGATTTCCTTAATGTTATCAATTAGCTGTGCACACAAGATTTCACATAGGTTGAACTATCCATTCTCATTTACAATTCTTATGGATGCAAGAATTGTGGCAGCAGAAACACTATTCACCCTGTTGGTGTGTTGGAACTTGTAGCTTAGTATCATAGACATCAATTTGATGTCATCTTTCTCAATAGGCTCTATGGTCATTCCATGCCTGTCACTTCTTGACTGGAAGGTTTGGTCAAATAGTTTCCTTACATATTTTCTAGCTGGAAGAATGACACCTGTCTTTGAAAGGCCTATTATCTCATGAATTAGGTCACCAGTAATTCTGACCAGCACTTCACCTATCCAAAATAGGTCATCATGAATTCTACTCAGTAGAATCTTGATCCATTCTGATTCGTAGAACTCATATGTCATAGCATACTCCACTATAGGTTGATTATTCCACCACGCATACTCATCCATGAAGGTTTTGTCTAGTTTTAACATTGTTTCCATGTGTGCTCTTAATCTATCCAATCCTATTGGTTCTTTCTTGTAGTATATGTATTCCCTAATGTCCTCGACATGCATAACACCCATAGGCGTGTGAGAAAATGCCCCTTCTAGGTCATCCAAAGTGGATTTGAATGGGTGCCTCTTAAATACATATCTTTTATTTTCTAAAACATCAAATACTATAGGAGTAGCCATCACTTACTTGTATAATGCTTTCTCAAAGGTTTCCAAGAGATTCTGAATCGGTGCAATGAACTAGGGTTTCCACAACCAATCAAATACACAAGTCACTTGATGAATCAAACTGCAATCCTTCTCAATCAATAGCTAGGGCTCTTCTGCTCTCCAATAGCTTTGAATTCAAATGCAATGAGAGATTTTCAAACTTCTATGTACTTTAAAGTAGAAAATTTTCCATTAATGCTTGTTGTGTAAACCAAGCTGTCACTTGAAAATTTCTAACTTTCATTCTGCAAACAATTAGCTAGTGCACTCTCACACATTAGTTCTTCTAGTCTCCAAAAGCTTAAGTCCAAAGGTGCATACTCTAAAAGTGAGTATACTAGCCGCGCAGGGGTCTAGAGCTAAATTAGCTCCCCCTATGACCCCGAGGGCCATTCATCCAGATGTAGAGGGTGCATCCACTGTGGATGCATCCAATACATTCTCATCAACCTTGTCCTTCTTTTCTTCTAACCAAATCAAGCTCGCATCCTTTTAGGCTTTCACAAACTTTACTTCTCCTTTGGGATCCAATACTGGTTCTTTTGGCTTTTTAGGGCTTTCCTGGCCTTTCCTCCTTGATCTACAAAACTTTGAGATGTGTCCAGCCTTGTTAAAAGAGTGACAAATGTCTGGAGGCCTTATATTCCTTGACACATTGACATGAGTCACCATTTTACATTATCTAGCTGAGTGACCATTATAGTTACATATCTGACAAGTTACATTCTGAGAACTTCTTACATTTGACTGATTCTGATTTCTCTGATCATACCGAGTCTTGTTCTTCTTACTTGTCTTACAATTCATAGCTCTATGACCAAATTTATTGCATGAATAATAGTAACCATTAAAAGGTCTTACCTCTATACAGTTCCTTACTATATGTCCATACTTTTTACATGCATAACAAGTGTGGTCTACTGGCTTGCGCTCATTCTTAGGTGGTTCACCATTATCTTTAGTTTAATCATTAGTCTTTTTAGTATCAGTAGAGTCTTTTTGTGTATTCATTCTTGCTCGTATGTTGTCAATCTAATTTTGTGCTTCATTGTATCCAATGTGGCTAGTATCTCCTTTAGCTCTTCTTGCATACAACTAAGATTCTATCAAATGTGAACTAGTGTGTAATTTTTCAATGTGATTCTTTGCTTCTTTCAATTTAGATTCCAAGCTTTCTTTACTATTTCTTAGCTCCAAGATTTCCATGTTTTCTTGCCTTAATTATTCATTGAGTTGAAGGTTCTCTTTAACCTGTTCATCATAGGTTTCCTAATTGTTAATCAACTTATCATCAAATTCTTCAAGTTATTCTTTTAAGGATGCATTTTCTTCATTCAGCTTCTTGATCATTATCCATAAATCACTGGTAGAACATTATTTCAAATCCTTTCTTATCCTTTTGATAACTAATTGAGCATCACTGAGTTTTTCCTTTAGTTCTTCAATTTTTTTAAAGATTTGTCTAGGTCTTCAAGAGCAGCTTCTAGATTTCTCTTCAAATGTTTCATTTTTGCTTTGTCCATGATCTCCTCAAGTGGTTAAACTTCTTTGCTGAGGACTAGAGCTCTAATACCAATTGTTAGGAATGGGAACACTGAGAGGGGGGGGGGGGGGGGTGAATCAGTGTTCACTATATTTTACCTTTTTACTTAATCTCAAACTTAACTTAAATACTTAAGTATGTAAATGAACATCCACATAAACATGAAACATGAAATCAACACATAACACCAATTTGGTTATGGGGAAACCCAAATAGGTAAAAACCCCAGTGGAAATTGACACCCACTAATATTTTGTACTAGTGTATTGTGATCCTTGTTAGAAGATCCTTAACTTTGTTAGGAGTTGCTTTAAAATATATTAACTATAGTAGACCTTGTCAAGGGTCGGACCCTGTTAGGAGTCTTTTACAATAGTATCTATTATGGGAGTGGATGCCCTATCCTAGAGCTCACTACTCAAGTGGTTAAGGCTACAACCTTCAGATCTCAGATACACACTATATCTTTTGGATGAACTGTCACTGTGGCACTACTTGTCTGATTAGTTCCTTTTATGTGTTGATGCTTTGAACTCTTGCAAAGCTCTAATACATCTTATATAATCTTTGCATACTTCTTCTTATCTTATCTCAACTCTATTATAACTTTGATCCTAATTACAATGGACGCATCTCATATTTATATGCGCATACAAAATAAACAACTAGGTCAGCCCTTTAGCCGATTACATACAATGCTTCCAATTGAATTGGCTCAAGCGTGTTTACAAACAAACATATTTACATGTTAGAAACCTAATTACAATAGGTGCATATCCTTTACAACATTAGAATATAACCACAAATCAAAATGCTAACAGTCGGCTGCTTACTCTGTTCTTCTCTGGCACATACTGGCTGTGTAACTTCAACTATCTATAACTTTGTCATACTTGCATATCTAATCATGTGCTCATAAACCAATCATGAATATAGTCTAACCAACTTATCTTCTATGGCACATACCAAAACTTGATTGTACGCACATGCGCTGATGCTCTGAGCTTCAAGTACTCTTTACAATGTCCAGTCTTCAACACTTTGAAGATTTATGATCTTCTCTTCAAGTGTGCTAACTCCAAACTACTATATGAATTTGTTGCCATAATGATAACACTATACTAAGTCATATACACCAGTATAGCCAACTTTCCAACACTATACTAAGTCATATACACCAGTATAGCCAACTTACCAACACTACCTCTATTCCCTTGGCTGAAACTATATATCCTAGTAATTTTCCTGATTGTACACCAAATGGACATTTCTTCAGATTGAGTCTTACTTTAAATTGCTCCAACCTTATGAATATGTTTTTTAGGATGGGTAGATGCTCTTCTCTTGAATGATATTTTTCAAGTATGTCATCTACATAGTCTTCTAGGAACTTATGCATCATATCATGAAAATTAGTGGTCATTGCTCATTGATATGTTGTGCCTATATTTTTGAGACCAAAGGGCATAACATTCCAGAAAAATTTCCCCCATGTGCATGTGAATTCCATTTTATCTTGATCCTCGGGTGCTATTTTAATTTTATTATAGCCACTAAACCCATCCATTAGTGAGAACATGGAGTGACCCGCTGTCAAATCTACTATGGCATCTATGCTTGGTAATAGAAAATCATCTTTCAGACATGTGAGATTAAGATCTCTAAAATCCGTGCAAATTCTGATTGACCTTTCTTCTTTTGAAAAATGCACAATGTTTGATATCCATTCGGCATAATCAATGGCTCTTATGAACCCCACTTTTAGTAATTTCTCTAACTCTACTTTCACAAGAAGTGCTATGTGTGGGTGCATTTTTCTTAATTTCTGCTTGACTGGTCTCACTCCTTTAATGTTTAAATGATGCATTATCAAATTAGGATCTAGTCCTGGCATATCATCATATGACCATGCAAAATTTATTTGTTTCTCTTTGAAGAATTTTATGAAATCCTTTCTTTCTTCACTAGATAAAGATCCTGCTAGGTGTATGATCTTTGGTTCTGATTCTGACCCAATGTTGGCTTTATCCATTGGCTCAATCAAGATAAGTGACCTTTCCTCATAGTGTTCGGGAAAATTATCCAACCCTTCTTCCTTAGGTGCCTCTATTGGGTTTTCACCTTCAGAAACACTCTTTATTTCTTTCTCTTTTTGATCTAATTCTACCATAATGTGGTTTTCAACATTAGATTCTTTCCATTTCTTTTTTTTTCTTTTTTATCTAAACTGAAAGGTTGGATACTTCCCTTCATCACTTCTTCTTGATATTCAATGGTAGAAGAAGGTTCAACTTCATTAAGGTATTGGGACATCATTTTATCATTTAAAAATGTGGGAAGGATAATAGGTTCGATGGAATCCCATTCAATGAGCTCTGGATAGATAAGGGATAAGGGATCAATATTTTGGTTTGGCTCAGTAGGGTTTAAGGACATGATCTCATTAGAAGGTTCGAACATTATATCACTCAAATCTATGACATCTGCCTCTTCTAGGTGTTCTAGAGAACTAGGGTCAAAATATTCCTCACTTGAATCCTCTCGGGTTTCTAATGGGTAAAAATATCTTGGATTAAATCTAGTGTTAGATTCCCCTATAGTAGGTCTCCATCATGGAACATAAGGCTCTCCTACCCATTGATTTTATTTGACTTCTTGACTTCCCACATTATCTAAGACCTCTTGGCTAGAACTTGAAGCTTGATTTTGATTTGATCTTGAAGTTTGTTCTTTTCCTTTGCTAGGAGTATAAGTATGAATGACATCGACCTCTTTGTCTTGGCATGATTCACTTGACAATGAATCCCATTCCCAATTATTTGAATCCTCATCACTTTGTGATCCTAATTGAAAGATTTGATCATAAATCAAGGGATGTTTCTTTTGAGTGTACCCTTGTTTGAGATACCCCAATCCAATTTTATCCTTACTATCTCTCCATGACATCTCGATGGGTTCAATTAGTCCTTCATTTCTTGTACCTAAAGGCACTTGTCCTTTATATCTCATCTTTTACATTATTTGAAATCCTTTGTCATATTGATGAGTGGGAATGCTTACATTTGGAATGCATTTTTCATGGACACTTGATTCCTCATCTTTGTATAACCATTTTAATATTTTATGATCTTCTTCATCCATGAATGAAGAAGTACTAGCCCCTACAAAGTGGTCATTTTATTTATGGGGTACACGTAGGCTAGATGGTCTTCTATGGGATTTGGGAGATAAGGGTAGATCGATCATAGATAAGGAGTATTCACCTACACCTTTCTGTTTGATTTGGCATTGCTTCTTGAAATTCTTCATCATGTGATCCATATTTTAGTAATGGGCATACTTGGTGTATATTTGAATAGATTTGGCTTGGTCTTCTTTTTGTTCATCATGAGTACTTTCCTCACTAACTTTCTCCTTTCCTTTAGTCGATGTAGTTAAATTAGTGGGAACTTGATGATTTTCAACAACATTTTCTTTCTCTTCCTTTTCTTTTCCTTTCAAGGATGGAAGATCCTTTGAGATTTTTCCTTGTTCTATTCTTTGAGACATAGATCCTTCTACATTATGTGGGACTAAGGAGTCATTTATAGGTTTCATGTTATTGTAATATTGGAAAGGATTCAAATCCACACTTACCATGACTTCTTATCCCATGTACAAAAATTTTAGGCATTGATGATATGTCAAAGGTACTACCTACATTTCATGGATCCATGGCCTTCCTAATAGGATATTGTAGGTCAATTTGAGGTCTAGGACTTAGAAAATGGTCTCTTTTTTCATTGGGCCAACTTGAATGGGGAGCATTATTATACCTTTAGATGCTCTTTCTTCATCATTGTAAGCTTTAATGGTTATTTTACTCTTTGGGTCAATAGCTTCCTCAAAAAATCCTAAGGCTTTAACCAAGTTTAAGGTGTAGATATTTAGGACAAATCACCCATCAATGATGACTCTCTTCACCCTATGTTTGTGGATCAAAACCTCTATATGCAAAGGCAAGTTTTGTGGGTGATTCGAGGACATATCATCTTGTTCTAAGAAAGATAAAAAATGGGGTGCAACAAGATGCCCTACCATATTTTGGAATTTATCTGCATCCAAATTCAAAGGCACATTATTTTCAACAAGGGCTTTTCCCAAAATCTCCTTATGAGTAGGTGAAAGATTAAGCAATTCTAGGATAGAAATTTGAGCAAGGGTCCTTTGTAATTGGTTCACCAAATTGTATTGCTTTGAAGATGGAGATGTTTGATTAGGTAGGATAATTCTTGGGGCACCTCTTGATAGAGTGATCTTTCATGCTTTCCCCCCAGTTACAACATTATATGTTGCCTCTCTTGGCTTTTCTTTTACCAAAATCATATTTATTGTGTTTTCATCACCACTTAAGGCATTAATGGTATTATCATAAGTGTGGGAAAAGTTAACTTTTTCATTACCCCTTTTGTTGTTGTGATTTGTATTTGATGATTCCCCCTTTTCATGGTTTAGGAAAGGGTTTTTGAAAGCTATATGATCCTCATTATTTTGAGGCCCTTCCACTTTTAAGGTTCCATCAATGATTAGATCTTGAACAAGGTGTTTTAATTTCATACATTCATTCATTTTATGTCCTTTGTTGTGATGATATTTGCAATGATGAGAATCATTCCACCATGTTGGCTTGACTTGTGGTTAGTATGGCCTTGATTCGGGTAGAATAATAATTTTGTTGGCCACTAAAGTTCTCAATGCATTTTCCAAAGGTTCACCTAGAAATGTGAATTTCCTTTTCTAATATGTGGAAAAGAATGGTTTAGGCTTATTAACATTGGAGTTATTGAAGGGATTGTTTTTGTTTTTGTTTTTGTTGTTATTATTATTGTTGTGGTTAGTGTTGTTATTATAAGGAACCTTGGTCATTTGGTTGACATTATACGTTGGGTTTGACCCACTCGATAAATTAAAAGGGGTAGCCTTCAAGTTGTGTGCTTCCACAACTCCATCATTCATAGTCTTGGTTTATCATTGTGATTGTTGGCTCCTTTATTATTATTATAATTAGAGTTATTGGTATTGTTGGAGTTGGTATAGGTTTTATTATCTTTGAATAATTTGATTTCACCTCTTTTAACCAACACTTCTTCAATTTTGATCCCATTTTCGATGATCTTTTCAAATGTAGGGGGACAATGAAGTTGGATCCTATAACTCATCTGCATATTTAGATTATTCATAAATATTTCCATCTTCTCTTTCTCGGGTATGCTTTGTGGATATCTCATGAAGACTGTTCTCCACCTTTGGAGAAACCCTAGAAAAGACTCACCATCTCATTGTTTAGTATCGCATAGGTTAAGCATGGTGATTTTGTGCTCTATGTTATAGGAATAATGAGTCACAAATTTTGAAGCTAATTCCTCAAATATTTTAATCCCTTGTGGAATTAAGGAGAACCATTCCATGGCTTGGCCTCCTAAACTCCTCGAAAATAGCCTCATTAAATAGGTGGTGTCATGCATGAATTTGATACTTAAGGTAAAAAATTCTCTAAGATGGTCTTGGGGGTTTGATTTACCTGTATATTTATCATATTTTGGGAAGATCACATTAAGCGAGAAAGGTGCCATAACCAAGCTCTTATCAAAAGGAAATGGACATAAAGCCTTGATAGAAAATGGCGTAGGTTCGATTACTTTCTTCATTGTGTCAATTTGTGCTGGAAAAATTTTCAATTGTTTACTCATATCACCTATAGGATTATCCTCTTCCTCATGTTTTTTAAGTGTGGTAATGTCATAATCATGAGGAAGTTTTACCCCTGATTGGGCTAAATTAAGGAAATATCTTTCCTTATTTCATTCTAAGAGTTTCTCCATAATCTCAAGGAACTTGGGATCTTGGGCCTCCCTATTGGCTTTATATTTGGTTGTTTCTTTAGGCCCATGATTTTCTTGGTTAATATATTTGTGATTCTTTGTTCCTTTCTCTTCATTGTGTCCCCCATGAAGGTAATCGTGATATTCTATGTCTCTATCTATTTGATCAACTCTCTTTTCAAAAAGATTTGGGAGACTATCCCCTAGGCTATTTTTTATGAAAGAAGTTTGAGATTCAAATTCGGGGACCTCTCTTGCTATGCAAGTGACGTCTTCTTGTAAAGATAGTTTAAGTTTGTGAGATCATGTAGAAATTGACATCAACAAAGGTTTGATTTGAAACTGTTTTCCCCCAAACTTGGTGATTGTTCTTTTTATGAAGATATTAAAAGTATAAGATGATTCTGCAAAATGGATGTTTCTCACTTGTTCTATATATCTTCAAACAAAGCAACCAAAAATACACTTGTTCTTTTGAAACCCTCTACACAAAAAGTGTTTGAATAAGTAAGAATGTTATCACGAGTTTTTCACTAAAAGTAACTCCAAGAAATCTACCTAGTTGTCAAGTTGGTTCGTAAGCATGGCTTTGCAAGGTAGGATTTCTAAGTTAATAAGGTATGTATTCAAGATTCCATTCAAAATGGACATTAATTTTCATCCCCTAAAAATTAGGAGGCTTCCCACCACTGGTATATTGGAGTTTTGCACAATCCCTAAGGACTACTTGAGGAAAAGCTTAATATCCTTTTATC
Organism: Chamaecyparis obtusa; assembly: GCA_027943335.1. Lineage (NCBI taxonomy): Eukaryota > Viridiplantae > Streptophyta > Pinopsida > Cupressales > Cupressaceae > Chamaecyparis > Chamaecyparis obtusa. The sequence goes on from BSBK01001164.1 coordinate 186,970, forward strand.
ATCCACCCCATTAAGGATGAATGCATTTCTTTTTATAGTGGGTCAGATTATTGTGGAAAAGGAAATTGTATCCCACTTTGGGCTGTCCCTCTCACCGGCCTCATTAAGGCAAATCTCGAGAGGTGAGCCCACGAAAGATCTAGCATGTTCATTTGTAAAGCAATAAATGGATTTAATAAATAGGTTTTAGGAGTTTGATTCACCAAAAGGTGAAGAGCATATCCCTATCTATTCTTGCCTCCAAAGCACAATTAATAATGTTTGATTATCCAAACCCACTAACTAATGGAAATTGAGTATTTCTACTCTTCTCCACAAACAAGGGGTTATTGATTAAATGCTTGATTTATCTTTTATGCTGGTTTAATTACTAGATTTTGACAAAAAAAATCACAAGGCCACAATTTAAGTAAAAATTATCCAAGTTTAGGCTTACCTAGTTTTTGAAGCTAGCTAAGGCTAGGGGCATTTTTAATGGATTTTTCCATGATTTTGAGTCACCTAGTGGTGATCGTTCCCTCTTCTTTGCCTCCTTTTCAAAAAGTTAGTCAATACAAATAAGCAAAATGAAGAAAATAAGCAGAAATTGAAATCTAAGCCTTATTTTTCAAATTTGACAAAAATTGATTAAGGCATGTAAATCCAGTTTAAGGATACAAAATTTAATTTGTAAGCTTGTACAACTTGTAAATATCATTCGTATACCTCACCTTCTTGCTGTGAATCATCCAAAATGAGTTTAATGTTCACTATATTCTTGCTTTTGATCCATTTAGCCAAAGCTTTGTCCTCACTATTGTATCTCATCTTTGGATTTTTGATCTTTTTATGACCTATCATCATAAAACCACAGGAAATTCCCCGATTGTCAGATTTTACAAATTTGAAATACAATTGTATGCATGCTACAAAATTAATTAAATGTCTGCTAAATTAATTAAACACATTGTAGAAATAATCAAAAGTGCGGAAACCAAAATTAGAAGCATTATTTTAACAAGCAAAGGTGCATAAAAGAAGTATTAAAAGTGTTGCAGAATCCTTCAGATGCACTCCGTAGTCAGGGTATACGCGCCAAAAGAGAAGTAGACATGATATTAGAAGTTTTAAAAGCCTTGTTTGACTGTGCAAAGGAACAAAATTTTTTCATGGATGCATTGTTTCAGGCATTGGATGCGTTGTTAAAATGTTTGTACGCACTGCAGAACATCTCAAAAGCGATGTTAAACCTGCAAAACAAAGAAGAAACAAGGAAAAATCCTAGAATCTATCAATTTTCCAAAATTTTAAAAGAGTGAGGCCTAATGCCCCATGGTGGGTGCCATTTTGTATGCTATGGAAAGCACCTTCATAGGGTTAGTATTGTCAATAAATGAATAAAATAACTAAATTACCACAAAAAGTAAGCTAATTAAGCAAATGAAGACAAAGAGCACTCTATGGACCTCTATTTAGATATGCTAATGCGAAGCTCTCAGCAAGTCTCCATTAGTGATAGCTCTAAAATGAGAATGAAGTGATAAGAAAACTAAGAATTCAATTCCAAAAGAAATTAAGCCTTAATTAACACTATATTTTCCTTTCTAGCTCAAAAATGCAAGAGGTTTGATGCTATTCTCAGATTTGTGGATGATAATTGATTAATTTATGCCTTGCTTTTATAAATTTTTCCAAGGGTAGGGGGTGGAGTTGAGTTGATCAAGGTTGAGTTGAGGTTAAGTCCATGGTTCCACCTTTGGAGACAATTTAAATGGATTGTCCTCAAAGCTTGGGACAAAGAGACAAAATGGATGGCCAAGATGCTCTCACCTTATGTGTGATTGAGACTCATTTTGGGCTTGATCCATGTGAGTTCAATCCTTATTTCCCATTGGTTGATGTATTTTCCTCCCATGTGGTGTTGAGGGAAAATAGGGATTTAATAATTGAACTTATTTAATTTGTTTAGCCATGTGTACCCCTTAAATGGGTTGATTTTGATTTAAATTGAATTATACAATTAATTATATTAATTACACAATTAATTGATTTATTATATTTAAATTAATTTAAATGACTTTTGATTTTTAATTAAAATTTGGATTATGGCTTGATTACAATTTTGCTTTGATTTTAGCTTGATTTGATTTATTGCTTTGATTTTGCCTTGGTTGTTCACTTGATTTTGTCTTGTCCATTTTTAGGTGATTACATAAACGATTGAATGTTCCTCTTATTATTTTCAAAAGTCAGAAAAATTCTGACAGATTAAAGAAAATGTAGCATGTGATTGGGGTGGGATCCACCCAACCCCCAATGATAGCAGAGGTGTTGGTGGTAGCAAGGCTACCAATGGTAGCCCTTGAATGCCAATGGTTTGGGATGTTGCAGGCAAGGGGGGGTGACTTCCCCTATGAAGTTTTAAATTATATTTTGTTTATGTTTTTTTTAAATTAATAAATAATAATAATAATTAAATAATATATATATGTGATTAAATAAAGAAATCAATTTTATTTTAGAAGTAATATAAAATAAAAATAAATGATTATTAAAAAAAATAATAGTATTTGATTTGGTTGGTATTAGATTTAGTTTAAATTAAGATTTCTTTTAAAATCTTCTATTTATATGAACTTAGTAATTATTGTTTTGAAGATCTATTTATTTAAATTAACCATATAAATTGATTTTAATGCATAAAGAAGAATTTGATTTAAGAATATAATTATAGTTGTGTTAGTGGTTATTTTAATAAATTAATTTTGGTAATAGTGTTTTACAAATTAGTTTATTACTATTAAATTCTTATGAATGTTTTCTTTCTATAATTGTGGGTTAGGAGGGAATATTTTTACGTCATCCTTTTTAGGATTGTTACTAGAGGCGGGGTTAGAGTTAATGTGTTATTTTTGTTTATCTTGCATACTTGTATGACATTTGATTTTGTAATAACATAACCTTATGAAAGCTCTTGATTTTGTTATGGTGTATATGTGATGGAAGTTGGTTATGTGTGTTCCTATGACATCTTGGAAATAAATCGTGACTTTTATGATTTGCGATGATCTATGAGATGTTTTTGAGACTTATGAGCTTAGGGTAGGTTATCTAGGTTTTAGAGGGGAAGTGGCTTGCTTTGGAGGTGTTGGAGCCCAGAAGTGGTTACCTAGGTATCCTTTGTAAGTTACTTAAATAAGTGATAATATTATACATTAAATGGGGTTTTAAAATGAATTAATAAGATAATGGATTCCTCACCCATGCCTTGAGTGCTAGTATAGGCTAAGGTTGGGAGTGGGAGAAGATGCTTGCCTATTTAGTAGTGACGGTGAGTTCTGACATGATCGTTATCCTTGTCTACATGAGAGGATTTCAAGTTCCACATATGACCACACTTGGAAGTCAAAGTCCAATGAGATCATTCCAAGGGGTTGACATATGTGATGACACTTCCCTAATTTCATCTTAGATTTCCTACGTGTGTTGGTTGCCTTTGGATTAGTATGTGTACCTTTGATTTTTGAGTTGTACCTTTGAGATAGGGAACTTTCAAGATCCCTTGCTTAGTATTACCTGATTACTAATTTTGGTATTATTATCTGAGTGGGGTCTAATGTTATCTCCTTAGTATGGTGGGAGTGGAACCACAAGTTTCCACGAGGTCAAGACGTAGTGATTTTCTTAAAATTTGAGACTTTAACATTCATGTACTAGTGCTGGATGATCCTTGTTGTGGTTGCTTCTTATTCTTTATTCCTTAAGATTTGTTCATATTCTTCCTTTTTATTGTATTTGTACTTTGTACTCAGTTGTATTTAAATACCCTATGACTTATGTAATGGATGTGGATTATCATGTATACCTTATGGTTCAAATGTATTTGTTTATTCTTTTATGAGAAGATGTACTTTAGTTTCATTATGTAGAATACTTATATGATTATTTTACTTAATATATTAAATTGTATTTACGTAATTATACACCAAGGAACCCTTGAGATTTGTAATCTAAAAATTAAGTTTGTGTTTATGAGTATGTGTTGACCTTATATTATTACTTCTACTTTGTTATTCAATATTGTATGTAAAATCCTACGAAATAAATTATTTTTTAAACTTAGTAATAATTTTTAGGTTAATCTCTCATGGGTTCCCTAGTGGGGCATTAAACCCTAATCAAGAATATGGGTCACATTGGGAATATATTGTCTCATGAAAAACATCATAGATGTGTGTAGGCTAGGTGGAAATGCCATGCAATAGTAAACATGACCAATCCTCTCAAGAATCTCAAAAGGTCCAACAAAATATGGTACTAGCTTAGAGCCTTTCCCATAATGGATGGGGCTCTTCTAAAACCAAACTCACAAAAAAAACATGGTCACTAATTAAGAAGTGATGTTCAAGCCTATGGAAATTAACATACTTCTTATGTCGATCTTGAGAAGTAACCAAATTCTCTATAATAAGAACAACCCACAAATCCATATCCTAAAGCATCTTAGGACCTAAAACTACTTGGTCCTCTAACCAATCACAAATCAAAGGTGTATGACATGGTCAACCGTACAAGGCCTAAAAAGGATATATTCCAAGAGAACTATGGTACCCATTATTATATGCACACTCGATCAAGTACAAATAGTCCTCCCACCTCAACCGTTGATCCATCACGTACATGTGAAGCATGTCCTTGAGAACCTAATTCACATGCTTAATCCGACCATTAGTCTCAGGGTGATATGCTAATCTAAAATTGAGTTATGTTCCCAATGCATGCTGGAGATATGTCCATAGTGAAGAAGTAAACACTTGATCTCTATCTAAAATAATCCTGCAAGTTATCCCATGCAACCAAATTATATCCTTCATGAACACATTGCTACTAAAGAAATAGTATAAGAATCTCTCATGGGTGAAAAGTGAGCCACATTAGACAACTTGTACATAGTACCCATAATAGAATCATGAAAATGTGAAGACATAGGTGACCAAATAGTGAAATTAATAGATATAGAGTCGCACTTCCATTCAGGAATGGAATGTGGCTACAAAAGACCTACCAAGTTCTAATGATTTTCCTTCACTCTCTAGAACTCAAGAAATCAAGCCATGAAATCAACAACATCATGCCTCATCCCTACCTAAAAGTACAAATATATAAGGTTGGCATGCATCTTCTTGATGCCAAGATGTGTAGAATATGGTGCATAATGTGTCTCTAACAAAACCAACCAATGAATATCACTTAACATCAACACATAGATGCACCCATAGTTTTGAAATAGTCTATCTAACTCCAAAGATTATCCTAAACAATTCCCTACAAGGGTGAATCCATACTCAATCTCCACTCTAACTTCCTGATACCAAGTGTCACCAGATAACATCTCAACGATACAACTACACAAATCCACACCAAGTGAAAAAATAGAGATATTGTGCCTTCTCCTACTCAAGGTATCCAAATTTTTTTTTTCCTTCCCCTTTATTTAATGAGCATTAAAATAATACTCACACAAAAATTCCATTCAATGATACTATCATGTATTCACGTTCGATTGAGAAAATATATAATACAAGTTGTGATGGTCACTATGCGACTCAAATCGATGACCCAAGAGGAAATGTCTCCAATGCACTAGAACATGTACAAAATTTTCTAAATCAAAATTGTGGGTGGGGTAGTTCATCTCATGATCCTTGAGCTTTTGGGACTCATAAGAAATCACTCATCCCTCCTGCATAATAACTTTCCCCACACCCTGTAATGATGCATTAGTGCACACCATGAACTCATGTGCAGGATCTGGCACTACCAAGATAGGTGCACTGGTCAAATGCTCCTTCAAAGCCTAAAATGATAACTCACATTGCACGGACCAAAAAAACTTCTTCCCTTTCCTTTGAAGATAAGTGATAGGATGAGCCAACCAAGAGGAATTGTTCATGAATCAACAATAGTAACCCACCAAACCCATGAAACTATGAACCTCAAGAACACTGGTCGGCACTGGCCAATACATAATAGCCTTGATCTTTGAATGATCCACATAAATACCCTCTTTAGAGATGATATGGCCCAAATACTTCACCTTAGTCTGGAATAACTCACATTTTGCTAGGTTTTCAAACAACGGATGATCACGTGGATACTTCAATACCTAACATAAATTGACCTCATGCTCCTCCATAGTCCTTAAATACACTAAAATGTGATCTAGAAATACAAGGAAAAAGTGGTCAAGGTAGGTGTGGAACACACCATTCATCAAACTAATGAATAGTGATGACACATTAGTCAACCCAAAGGGTATAACTATAAACTCATAGTTCCCATACTGAGTGTAAAAATTTGTATGATGAATGTCAACCTCATGGATACAAAGCCAATGATATCCTGAATCAAGATCTATCTGTAAGAACACTCTTACTCCCTCCATCTAATCAAACAAATCATAAATCCTCAGTAAGGGATATTGGTTCTTCATCGTCGCCTTATTCAACTACTAGTAGTCAATGCACAAACACAAGGATACATCCTTCTTCATCAAGATGACTGGTGCGCCCAATGAGGATACATTAGGATAAATATGGCCCTTGGATAATAACCCTAATTGCAAATAAAGCTCACTCAACTCCTGAGTGATCATATGGTAAGGTGCTTGAGAAATAGGATCGACTTCCAAGATGAGATCAATGTGGAAATCTATGTCATGCTGAGGTGTCATGTCTAGAATCTCATCTGGAAATGCATTTTCAAACTCATGAAGAATTGGTGATCATCAAGAGACACCTCTCAGATCTCAATCCCATCAAAGTCACTAACAAAGACTATGAACAATTGACAACCTTGTCGCATACTCCACTTTAGTTTCTTAGCTGAGATCATACAAAGTGAAATAGGTTTATGGACCCCTACAAGCTCAACAAGCCCACTTGTATCATCCACACACTATACTGACTTGCACCAGTAATCTATACTCACCTGGTAGGAATCTAACCAATTCATACCCAACACAATGTCATACGATCCCAATGGTAGGATACAAATATCTATGGTGGTGGTGAAGGTGCCAAAATTCAACACAACCATGAAAAAGGGATTCAATTGTCACTCTAGAACCTGTGGATAACTCAACCTACCAACTATTAAATTATTGTGTTGCCACTACCCCACATTTCTCAATAAGGAATAGGGAAATAAAGGAAACTAAAGCACTAAAATAAAATAATATAGAGGTTATATACTATGTAACACACATCTAGTCTCAATAACGGTGCCCTAGTTATCAACCAGATGGTTATCAAGCATCACAAAAACTTTATGGGATCTACCTATGTCCCCTATGGTAGGCTAAAAAATAGCAGCCCTCTAGCTCAATCTTGTAGCTAACCTTTGAGGACAATGCACAACAATATTTCCCTATTGGCCAACAGAGAAAAAATCCCCTCTACCAAGACCACAACCTACCTAAGGTGCACCTAACTAAAATAAACTACCCGTACTAGACCTCTATTGACCACTCTAAGGTGTAATCCTTGTTGCCTAACTATGAGACCTATCCCTATGACATGAAATACTATGGTGTCATGGTTGGAAACTACTAGAACTCTACCTCTAGGATGGACCCTAGAAATACCTCTATATATGTTGTTGTTGATGGCTTATCTTAGGAGGTACTGAATATCCCTTGGAATAACCTATGGTTTTTACCTATGTAATATGTGTAGTTGGTACAAAAGGAAGTGTATTATGAACCTTCACACATGTCCTACTACCAAAGCCCCTATTAAGGCTACCCTTATCCAATCTTGCCTTCACAATAGCTAAAAAAAGTGTTCTAGGCTAATGCATATGAATTTCCCCTACAATACGGCCATTGAGGCCCCAAATAAAATGTTGCACTAACAAAGGCTCATCATGATTATAGCTAGAATACTACCTCAAATCAAAGAACCTATGATCATACTAATACATTGTCATAGTCCCATATCAGAGATTTTGAAACTCATCAGCACATGCCTCTCTATATTGATCATAAAGGAAGAGCTCATGGAACCACTCCATAAAGATCTCCCAAGAAACAATTGTAATATCCAACTAGAGCTTCTACTCCTCTATGTCCCACCAAGTAGACACAAAATCCATAAGTTGAATGATGGAACATTGAGATCTAATGCTTTTGTCATAAGGGTGCATAGAAAAGCAACATCTAAGATCCATTAACCAAGTCTCAACCTTAGTACCATTGCCTGAACCATCATAAGTAGGTGGACAAGACCTTATAAGATCTCGCATATATCCTACATGGATGGAGTCCTTGTCCACCACTGCCCTGTATCTCCTATAATAATCTCTCAAACTAGGTGGAGTATGAGAATTATCATAGTCTCTCCTCTCTTCATGCCCTCCATGCTCAGATAGTTGTGAGTCCCCATGGTGAGACTTCTCTTGTCGGGGTCCCAACCTAGTTAGAAGCTCCTGAAGTAACTAAATCAATTGGGGGTTCTCATCATTACCATGACCCTATCTATGGTCCTCCTAGTGATTCTCATTCTTCTCTTCTTCCTAATTCTCTTCCTCATAATGCTCCTCCTCATGGCCATCCTAACATGTATTTCGTTGACCACATCCACATCTAGGAGGCATCCTTAAGAGAAAAACATGAGATGGATCAAAATTGGATATAAAAATAACAATAGGCCATACTAAGGCCGTATGCATGAAAATAGAGTATAACAACCACACATCACTTGCATTAAACACAATGGGAGAATAAAATAGAGATCCTAGCATATGAACATGGTCTTTGATACTAGATGTAATGCCCCACTAAGGAACCCTTGGAACAAGGGGGTTAAATATACTTAACAATTTTTTTGAAAGTAAAGATATGAATCATACATATAAGTGCATTTGATAACCATAAACCTAAGAAAGATACAACATGCAAGAGTATATACTATGATCACCTCATGATCACACACAAGTGGAAGACTTCACAAGAACTTCCAAATGTTCCAAGGCAACCGAAACACATACTTAGAATAGAGAGCACATATTCATGAGATTGTCATCTAAGGATTTGAATAACATCCGTGAATCATGAGAGGCTAAGCTAGAAAGAAATCAACTAAACTAGGAAGAGACTAATTCCATCCTCTACTCCATCTAAATATTGTTCATTTTAAGATCAAAGTAAATGTTCCTATTGTAATCACCTAAAAATAGTCATCTAGACTATTATCCCCTTTTGCTAAATCATCAATTGCTTATTCTTGATCAAATCCTAGTTCTATCATTTATTCAATGATTTTCTATGGGCTAACCATCTTATCCTAAGTCTTTATTTATTTAAAAGGAATTTCTTCCCCTTTTAATAAATAAAAAGCCCCCACCTTTTCCTCTTATCCTAAGTTGCACAAGTAAAGAATTATTCCTATTTTATAAAAAGGGAAAAAACACTTTTTGTCTCATATGGCAACAAAAGTCAACTCTTATTTTCTCATTGGAGGATACTTGTGCACACGGATTGCTCCTCTTTGATGCTCCACCATTGATTAAATCTTTTTCCTCTTAATCTCCATGGTCCATTCTTTTTCAATTCCTTTAAAAGGAGAGCTCTCTTCTTCATTCTAGATCCCCAACTTTTTATGCTAATGTTATGCTGTAGGTTTTCTAGGTCACTTTGGAGCTTTTTGAAGATTTGGAGCATTCTTGGCTTTTGCATCTACATGTTATCATAGTTTCATTTCTTGCATTATCATGGCATTCATAACTTCATACTTAGCTTAGTTTCCTTTATGCTTTAGATTAATTCATCTAGCTTAACTAGGAGGCTTTGTAATACTTGTTCTTTCATTTCCATAGTTTAGCTAGCATATTAATCTTAATCTAGCTTACATTGCATTTCATTTGATTCTTGAGGATATTGGCATTCTTTCCCTTGTCTTCATTTGAATCTCCCATTGCATGGTTTACTAGCAAGGTTATTGGCTTAATAGCTCTAGCTAAGAGCATTCTTAAACACCCTTGCACTCCATGCCTAGGGAGCTATGGATCAATTTTTGAGACCTCATTCTTGAGTGTTCTTGATTATAATGATTCATAGAAGTGCACTATTTAGAGTACACACCTATCATGGTTAGACATACATTTTAATTATCAATTAACAATAAGCATAAATAATAAGACAAGTAATGATCCTCAAATGATTTTACATATTTCAAAGACTCAATAATGCAATAAAATTACCACCTGAGAATCATGTTGAAGAAAACATGTTGATTCATAACATTTGGTTAAGTTTAAAATTTCCTAAAAACTCTCAAATTCTAGAATCTTAAATCATATGAAGTTAAAACCACTTTCAAACTGTATCATCTTAAAATGGAAGCACTTCCATGATAAGAGTGTTTAGCCCTCCGAGTAAGTGGTCCAGGGTCATGTTAAGCGCCTTGATCAGGTCTTTGCTTGAATTTGACTTTCCCCCCCCATTCTGCCTCTCTCTGCACTTGATTTCACTTCATTTTTGCATTTCCTAGCATTATGGACTGAGGTCTTGAGGTTTTTAACCTCAAGGTCAAAGTCAACCTTGAGGGTCAAAGATGACCTCGACCTTAACCTAGGTTAGGGATGAGATTGACCCTGACCTAGGGCAAGGTCTACCTCGTCCTTGACCCAAATTTTAAATTTTAGGATTTTTTGATTTTCAGGTATCGGGTTTTGGAAAGATTCTTTTTCCCACCTCTGGGTCAGCCATTTTAGGTTTTTGGGATGGTAAATCCTTAATTGCATTTAATCTAGGTATATTTCTAAAGGTTAGGACCTAATTGGGATTTAATTCTCCAAGGTGGCCCCTCTAGAAGATTGTACCCTAGTTCAGTATAAAAGGAGGCTTTCCTCTCTGATTTTGACATCCACCATTAAGAAATCTCTCAAGCTCTCAAGTGCAAGCAAGTGAATTCAAGCATTCAAGAGAGCCTTTAAGCATTCAAGTGTTCAAGCATTCATCCATCAAGGAGATCCATTGTTAGCCATTGAAGGATTCAATCTCTTTGGAGCCCCTTTGAAGATCCATCCTTCCACATTCATTCAAGTCAATTCCTATGCAAAGATCCATTCAATATTAGTGTTGAAGATCAAATGAAATTTCTTTGAGACATCCTACATTCATTCTACATCCATTAGAGCATTCCTACTTGTGGATTTGAGTATTTGAATCCTCTACAAGGACTTCAACATAAGCAAGGTGAATTGTTTCATTTACTTTGTTTATGCACATAAAATTTCAATTTCAATTCAAGGTTAATTCCTAAATTGGGGTTTGACCAAGGCAAACCCCCTATAAAAACAACAAAACCCTCTTTTTCTTGTAGGTACAAGTACGAAACTGTGGATTTGAGCTTGGATTTGGATACCCTTTTTGGAAAACTTCCAAGATCTGCAAACAAAGTCAAAGTTGACCTTCAAAATATTAATGTAGGCTTTGACCTTTATCAGGGTCAAAGACTACCTGCTATCTGAAAGATAAAAGTTTTCTGGGTTTTCTTCGTCTTGACATTTCTAGTCCAAAAGAGGTTGCAAAATTGCCCGAAACTACACACAGACATCAGAAATCAACCTTTTCCAGATCTGCCCTATTTTGAGGTTAGTATTTGCCTTTCAATTATTTCAGATTTCAAGCACATCTCTTTTATAGGGAAATATAAGGTTTTCTTCCTCTTTCATATTCTTCATAGATTGATTCGATTGTTCATTAACCTTTTGGTTGATCAATTTGGATCTCTCCTTTGGGAATTTGGATTTAGAAGTAGATCTCATATTTCCCCCATACATTCAATGAGGTGATTCCATTTCACCTCTATTCACAAACATCTTGAAATTATTACATAAAATGTAACTTAAAGTATAAGTGAATATGTAACTTATACTTAAATGTTACATTTTACGTACATTCCTAGAGATGAAATCGAGTTGGTAAGGCCTGAAAGACATCCAAGAACCCTCAAGAAATGAACCCAAAAACATAATAAATTCACTCAATCCCCAAAATTGATTACAAAACAAAACTGGGTGCAGATGCTAAAAGCAAGGTAGAGACATTAATTTTAGGCACAACGTCAATTCTAGGGCTAGATGTTGATTCACACAGATGCTAATTTATGACTGGAAAACTTCTAAGACAAAAAAAATTCTCAAACTAGTGAGTTAGCGACACTAATTCAAGATGTGAAGACATTGATCCATGCAAACATTGATTCATGTAGGTGTTGATTCATGAAATTGGTCAAAAATACAAAGGCATGAAAGATGCACCAATGTACATTTGGAAAACATCTAGCTCCACACCAAGAAGTACCAGATAGCATACATCGAGTCCATTATCACTCAATTACATAAATAAATACATCTTCCAAAATCATAGAGGAAACTAAGCTAGATACCAAAGAACATCAGTGCATAAACATGTATATATGCATAAATAAATGATACAAGAATGAAGGATATGCAATGAACACTCAATGCTCCAAGTCTCTATAGCTAGAGGAAGTCCATCACCAATACACTATTCCCCAAGAATGGTATAATGCAACACCACCCTACCATATGAAACCCTCAGGCCCACCACACTATGCTCACAAAGATACTAACTCAGCTACACATACAAGGTAATCACACACATCAAGAAGAGATAACACTCATGCCAAATAGGTGCATAAAATATAAGAATGGAGCATGCATATAATACAATATAGAAAAACTAATAACAAAAACACCATACATCAAATACTACTTAGTACTAAAGAACCTAGGTATGAGAGTACCAACCATAGGGAGTATCCATGCTCACACGGATAAGTACTGACATCCAGGGATCAAGTACCATCTGCCATCCACATGGGTAACTCATGTAATATGAGGATTCAATGGTTTCCACTTCCTGTGCAAGTAAATCCTGACATCTAGGGACATTATTTTATCTTATTAGTATTTTATCCCTATTATTTTATTATATTTTCACTTTCTAAAGCAAACTTCTTGACGCATCCACTGCAGCCACTTCTAGGTCAGGGTCTATATAAGGAGATACTCTCCATGCCTACTTAAAATACCTATCTGAAGGCTCAAAATCACATGATGGAGACCAACAATAAACTTGTTTACTCGATCTACACTAGGGCATAACAAGGCTCTTTGTCTACTTGGGCTATACCAAGCACAAGAAATAGAGACTTTGTCCACTCGGTCTACATGAGGATAGTATGACCCAAGGGTTTTCCACTTGATCTATAATAGGAAATAAAAAATATGTATCATCATCATGTTCTACACCAAGGATGGAAAGCATAAAAGCACCAACAAGAAAAAAGAAAATTATTGGGACAATTCCACTAAAAAACACTTGAGGCATGCAAGTCGAGTGAAAACAAGAAAAAGGCACAAATATCAGACTACCCAATTGGCCACTATGCCAAGAGTGGGGATTCTGATGAAATCCATTATACATCTCAATGGAACATGTGGAATGAAAACAAACCAGAAAAATTACTTAAATCTCAATTTTGAGCAAAAATCTACAAGATGCCAAAATCAACATTTTAACATGAAATAGGAAAGTTCAAATTGTGGTATAAAATAACTAGAAGGTCCTAAAATTATTTTTATTTCATAATAATAATATAAAATGAGATACTACACATATTAATATCTCAATCATGCCCACCAAGGTTACATACAGGTTCTAGATTGAACACAAAATGGTGCATCCACAAAAAAGCCCAAAAATCAAACATCAAAGAAATTAACAAAATTAAAAATCATTTTCCCTTAGGAACCCAACATCACATTTATAAATTAAAATTCTATTTCCAAGAACTCACAAAAATTTGAACAACATAACAATGCTAAAACCCCAAATCTCAAGGTCTGAAATTTCATAAAGCTCACACATCCAACAGGGTGGGGAAATGAAGCAAGAATGTGAGAGAATACTAATTATCAGCCCACTAAACTAATGCAACCAATATCATGCATTAAAAGAAAGTTAAAAAAAATGGTGAGATGCCCTATCTCACCCAAAGTGGAGAAAAACTCAAATGAAGAGGAAAATATAAAAACTTGATGAAATTGCATGAGGCTTTCGAAAAAGCAAAGCGATTCCAACACGATTCTAATGAGTCACTCCATGCACAAATATGGAAAGAAGATCAAACCCAACAAGAAAATCAGTGATTTTATCCAATGTAAATTGGAGAAAAATCACCAAATTTCCACAAAGTAAATATGAGAAGTGAGTGAAAAGGACTCACTTTCAAAAATATAAAGCACTTTTCCCGAAGTGACTTTTAAAATAAGTCATTTAAATATTTTGAATGAGCTCTTAAAATTTTCCCCAAAACCAAATAAATTGATTCCAATTAATGGAAATCTAACTACAAAAAATTAGTCAATAATTAAATATTAAATCCCCAACACATTAAAAATCAACATTAATTATAAATCATCTGCGATATCTGTGGGATCTCTACAGGCACAAACATATCACTAGTCTATCATAGATGCATTATGAAGTATGGATTTACCAACATGTACTGGAGGGAATAATATAATAATTATTGATACACTATCTATACAAGGACAACATTGGCTCAATATGCAAGGTTGATGTTACTATCTCTTGTGCCACCATCGGGGATATAGACACACTCAAATCCTACATCTCAGACAAAATGTGTCTAGTACCTATTCACTGAAACACACAAACATCAAGTGTAGATTCTCACAATATAAATAGTTGAAGCACATGAACATACATGAAACTAAATAGTGAAGGAGAATGATATCATCATGTGGACCCCGCAAGTGAGTAACTACGACTTTGTCTCACTTTGTACAATCACATTAGGCATAATCCATAATAATTATACGATCATTGTATTGAACATCATATCATTTAAATTAACATTGCATTTTAATATAAAAACATTAAATAATTATTTCTATAAATATGAGCATAAATCATTGAAAGTAAGTAACTGAAATATAAAACATATAAGGCACAATATATCATGAAATCTAATAAAACCATCCTTATAACATAATCAACAGTCTTGAATGAAAAATACAGTCGATATCATCATAAGGCATCATGCCACAACAACAAAACCATCATGCAGAGATGATCAAAATGGTTCATAGCAACATAATCTAACATCTAATCAGCTATGATACTAGTAAAACCAAAATAAGGTACTACCAACAAATGCATCTTATCATGCAATTAACCACGACATCATAACAAGAGTATATCTCATATCAAAATAATCATGGAATAAAATACAACTACGATATGCACTACATCATATAAATGAAAGCTTCACACTACATTACCACAAGACCTAAAGATAGGTCACATATAAGATATATACGTTTCATAGCACGATTATTGAAAGATGAGTAAATTTTGGAACTGTCATAATGCCAAAACCAAGTCCATGACTTGATCAACAAAATTTTTGAACCAACCAATGGATAAAACCAAATAAGAACTATCTAGAAGGGGATATAACTGTTATATCAAAAACACTTGATGAATTATAGGAATATCCAAGTAACATGAATACCTAGAAGAACTCTAAAACTTAGCAGTCGATAAACTCTATCCAAAACATCACAATTATGTGATCAATGAAATATATAGATGTACCAAAAAATGTGAATCACCAAAACCCCAAAAAATCATAGAATGAATTTTTTCAATGCATAATTGAAACATGGATATCTAACTAACAACCAACAGACATCCAACTGGTACAGACATTAACCAATATAAGAGTTTTGACATTAATGACAATATTGCTAGCATCTTCTCAATATGTTCAACATACTTGTATGATCAATGTATTGTCTTTGAATGTCTTTGACATCAAGGGAAACAATTGAGAGACAACAAGAATATCTTTGATAATAAGTCTAGGCCTAGATGTTTTACAGAAGGAGATACTATGTTATTATAAGATAAGAGAAGGGAATCTAGGGGTGCACATGAAAAATTTGATTCATTATGGAAGGGGCCATTTAAAATTCATCATCTATGGAATCAATGCATACAAGTTGGTGTATCTAGATATAATCATCTTGCCTCTCACCTAAATCGAGCAAGATTTCAAGTTATGTCAAATGTGAAGTAGGAAACTCATACCATGTATCGTAGTAGTTTAGGTGTTTCATTCTCAATTTTTTTGTTAGTCTTTGTTTCCATTTCAATTTTGGTGTGAGTAGTTTTAGAGGTTGGTCCCCTTGATGCTTTATTATTTTCCTCAATTATTATTAAACTAGAGAATCTAGGTTCATTTCTCTATCCTTTCTACTATTTGTCCATAGTCAAAGGAAATTGTTGCCTAATTTCTGGCCCCTTAGTTCACACTTATGGTCTTGGATTTATTTCAAATATTTTTAATTTATTTGTCAAAGTTCTTTAGGACTTATTTCATGTTCTAGAAGTATTTTCATAATCTAACAAGTCATTTGGAACAAGTGTGAGTCTTCCTCTCCTACCATGTCTTTCATTTCTTTAAGAATCGTCTATGTTCTATTTCCCTTTTAAAATCTTGATTCCCCATTTGGTAATTAGATTTGTTGAGTTTTTCCTTAAAATTTCACTTATAAACCCTCCATGTCCATAAAATCTTAATTATTTCTAAAGAATTCAATTCCAAGTTCAAAACTTTCACTTCAGGTTCCACCACAAATTCAAGAACCGTAGTTAGAACTCAACATTAAAAAAGGAACATTGATCTAAGAAGAAGCAATATTAAGAAAAGGAAAGATAATATCAAAGTATATTGTCAAAGTTCGATGAGAGATCATGAACTTTATATTCAAGCATTTTGGTTTTGACAAGAAGTTCAGAACCTTTGTCAAAACTTGACCTCAAAATGGAATTGTGTTATAAGAAAAGATTCAAGTCCAAAGTAAAGAAAAGTGAATTTTAGAAAATATTAGTAGAACCCATTGGGAATTTTGGAACTTCTTATAAAGTATTTTGGGTCCACTAAGTAGTTTTAGAATTAATTTCACTCTTTGACATGCTTCAAAGAGAAGAATTGCAAAGTCACAAAAGAAAAAATAAAAGCACCATTTTAAGGGGTGGTTCTAAATCAAAAGGTTAAGTCTAACAAGTTAAAGAGAATCTAAATTCATTTGAAAAGACTAAACCTAACATCATAAAATGAGTTTTCATAGTGAAAAATACAACATTAAATGCTTGAATGACTGAATTTTAATGGAAAGCTTTTAATGGTTCAAAATTTCATCATTTTGTCATTAATTGCAGTAGAAATGAAGGAAGGAAAGTCCCAGGACATAAAAAATCTCTACATAGGTGGAATTATTGACCCAATAAGTTTCCCAATTGCTCTATAGGTCAGATTATTTTAGTCTATACTTTGAGTTATATTTCAATATAGTTTGTGCTTGATTAGAGTTGAATATATAAACCAAAGCCATGAGATTTAAGCACCTAGGGTATGACCATGTTAATGGTGTAAACTACTTAGTTTCTAAGATAGGAGATGAAAAACTATGTTATGTTGATTTTATTGATTTTTGGAGGAGGATACAAGACCCCAATAAGAATCCTTGCATCCAAAGGCTAGTTGAAAGTGGGTTACTTCAAGCTGCAAGGTTTCCAATGGTTGTAAAATGTGTTGATTTAGTTCTAGAATACATAAATAGGTATGATCATAGTACCAAAATAATCAAGACATATGATGCTCAAAATTTGGTGACTCTCGATAGGGAAATGCTCTATAATTTCTTCTTCTTGAATAATAGAGATGTGTATGCTCTTTGGGATTTCATGTCGTCACAATATGAATTTAACAACAAGAAGGGAGGTTATAGGAACATAATTGCCAATGAATAGTTCCCATCCCTAAGGAAGGGACAATCCAAGTTTCACAATACAATTTATAATACTTTAATCAAAGGGGAGATTGTAGATATGGTTCTCATATTTTATAAACTCATAGGTGATGAGGGTGCCCTTAATTTAGATAAATGGATTCTTTTATTTATCCAGGTCATTTTCTTAGGGTCATGTTGTGGTCCCACAACCACGCTCCCCTTTATGGCCCTTTTGGCCTTAGGCCCCCCCTCCTGCTTTCTGCTTGTTTCACTTTTTTTGTCTTTGGTTTTTTCCTCAGTTGTTTGTCAGTTTTTGGCCTTTTCGGTCTTGTCACCTTTTTCACACTTTCAGATGTCCAAAAGTGTGAAAAGGCTGGTAGAGCAAGTTGCACCTCATTTTCAGGTCTTTTGGCTCTAATCCCTTTGCGGACTTATCAGAGGTCCGAAACCTCAGAGGTCTGACTCCCGTGCAAGAGTCTGCCTTTCAGAGTTTTGGCCTTTTAAAGGTCTGACACCCTCAAAAGGCCAAAAGGTTGATCATCCAGGGTGCTAATGTCAGTCATCAAAATTACCTATATAAGGTGTGAAGGGTTTTTTCAAGGCTCACTTTTATGCACTCTCTTTTGTGGTTTCAAAGCTTTGGTCGCGCGCTTTCACTTCTTGCTCATGTCATCACTTCTGTTGGTCATCTTTGAGTCTTCAGTGTTTGTTCAAGGTTTCTCATCCTTTCTTTCTCTCTTTCCTTCATTTTGTTTTGTTTTTGTTTTGTGTTTTTTTTCACTTTCAGTCTTTAGGTTAGGTCTTTGGGTCTATCGGCTTATCAGTCCTATCCTTTAGAGTCTAGGGTTTTTTTTTCTTCCTTGAGTCAGCCTTTTTAGCCATGGGGATTTTCAAATTCATCACCTTGCATCCCTTGGTGAGTTTATGGTTGAAATCACAATCGGACTCATTTTTTGAGTCTAACTATAAACCCTAGTTTCAGACCTTTGGGGTTCGAACATTTAGAGCTCTCCAAATCGCAAGTTTTCCTAAGTTCACTCTTCAATGGTTTTGGCATTTTGGTGTTGTCGCACACTAAAACATCCTTCTCCTCTGAGATGCTGAAAATGAGTGAGCCTATCCTCTGCATCTCGTGTATATTGCAGCCTATCAGCCTTTCGGAAACTAAATTTTTTTGTCTTCTTCAACTCACCAAAATGCTTCACAGGTTAAGGAAACTGCATTGAAGTTCTTTTTGGCATTTTGGGGTGTTTGGCTTGTGAGGTTTTTCCTCCTCCATTTCACCGAAAGAGGGGTTCTAGTGAATCATTATTTCTTTGCATTCTCGGCCTTTTCAGCCTTTCGGAGGTCTTGCACCCCCAAAGGTCTGACGGGCTGAAAATGTCTTTTATGATCCCTTTTTAAGCTTAAATATGTTAGCATGCTTGTTTTTCTAAGTTTCTTTCTCTCCTGCTAGGTTATTGATCTATGTTTCAACTTGTCCACAGGTATGGCCGAGAAGGTAGTAGCATCACCAGTGATGAAGTATAAGTTCAAAGGCTATCATCCACCTTCCAATGTGACCGAATTGGATGTAGGAATAACAGATACAAACATTGGGAATGTGGACTAGAATGAATACCTAAATAAGTGTGCTCAGCCAGTGGGGCACTCAGAGGACTGCACTTCATTAGTCCATTTCTATCTGGTGAATGCGGTAGTGCACCCAATTTCCATCCAATATGTAGAACTAATCAATACACTCACCAGTAACTTTGTGCCCAATGAGTGCATGATCAAGAACAACATTGGAGAGGTGGTCTTGGACCTGAGGCTCGACAATATTGAAGATGTCTTCCACTTTCCCAAAGGGGTAGATAAGTTCTTCAATTTCAATATCAACAAGGGAATGGATTTTTACAACAAGGACATATAGAGGGCTCACAACATCATTAATAATGAGTACCTGATGCAACCATTTCCTAAGAAAAGATTGGATAAAATTGATATGAGAAGAGGGTATATGAAAGAAGATACCTAGGAAGCTATAAAAATGATCAATAGGGTGTATGGGCTGCCCAAGTCCTCTCAACTAGAGCCTTGGATGATTTTCCTGATCCAAAAGATAAAAGAAAGGCACAAAAGGTTTGATTGGGCTACCATCCTAAGTGACCAACTAGATGATCAACTAATTTAGGTGAAGACAGACCCCCATTCCTACATGACATCTTATGTCATGTACTTACTAGCCACAAGGGAAGTTTACCTAGATTTAATCAAATTTGGAGCAATCAGAGAATAGAACACCTGGCCATTCACATTATATCCTCAATTGGTGAGAAAGAACTTCTACACACATAATAGCCCAGACTTCAGAATAGTCAATGATGCTTTCATCTTCACCATCATACGCTCCATTGAGTGAGACTATGCCAAAAGGCTATCTATAGGAGCGGCTAAGGTAAAGGCCATTAGGACATTCTATATAAAATTCAAGACATTCACTTACATTCGGGTGGCAAGAAGCACCTTGGTGTCCAAAAAGTTACCAAGATACCCTCCTGACAGGGTAGTTCTCTTGGATATAGCTAGGCAATTATCTGATGCCCATGAACACATCAAGCACAAGAAGAAGCATTGTTGGGATTTTCTTATTTCCATCGGCCCCCACTGTGTACCAGACATGAAAGTTTGCAAGTCTTTGGATGGAGAATGGGATGAATTCCCACTATTGACTTACAACCTGGTAAGGCCTTACTTTGATCCCATTGGTACCTACAACCACATAAGGGGAAGGCACTATATCCATGACCCACATGTAGAGGACCATTGGGCTAACTATGTTAACGATTATGAGGTAAGGGTCCATGATTACTACCAAATGAGTCTAGAGCTGGCACACGGTGTGCTTTTGTTAAGGATTTTGTAGAAGGTTGTAGATGCTAACTCAGACAAAATTCTAGATTCTATATATAACAGAGACAAGGTGTACACAAGGGCTATCCTGAATGTGGAGGTAGATCGAGATGAAAATGATAGTATGGATTTCAGAGCCCAATGTGTGATCAAGTTAACTAAATCTTGGATTGCTCATCCTTTCCCAATGCAATCGGTCCCCATGAAGCAACTCCCAGAGAAACCCTCTCGAGAAAAGAAGAAGAAGGGAGAAAAGGTACTGAAACCAAAATTCAAAGATGCTGCTCCTTTAAAGCTAGAAACTGTATATCAGCATGAGCGCCCTATTACATACGGTCCAACCACACATTCCAAGAAAGTAAAAACTAGGATGACCAGAAGCATCGCACTGCTAGATATACCTTCATCCAATAACTCTCCTGACATGACCAAGAAGAAAAAGTTAAAAATTATAGGGCCCAAGCCATCCAGAGTAATCAAGGGTCATGTGTACAAAAGGAAGAGAGGCTCAATGCCCACACAAATGGATACCCTGGTGGAAGATGATGAAGAGGAGTTGAATGAAGTTCCCCTCATTCAGAGGACCTGGTCTACGGGATTCTTAAAGAAAAGGAGAATAATGGATGATGATTATAAAGATCTTGAAGGGGCTACACAAGGAAAAATAGTAGATCTAGATGCCCTCGGTGATGATGAGTTTGACATCACAGATTTTGTAAGATTACATGGTTTCAAGGAGTCTGAGCAATAGATTCCCATGCAGTTTACCATTCTCTTTAGTGGGATGGGAGAGGGTCTACAATAGGGACCTCAAGGGCAAGGTGATGTTGAGATAACCAAGGCCCAGAAGGAAACTACAGAGTTAGAGAAGGACTCTTCTGTTGGGGTCACCTTAGAAGAAGATGCTATTACACAAGTCCCTTTGGTCTCATCCATTCCATCTTTGACTCCACCTCAAAAATTTTGAGCTCAACCTTCCTTCCCTCTTCAAATTCCCCCTACCACTCCACCATCTCATTCAACCACTCCCCTTGTGTCTCCTACACCCCCTCACTCAATATTCCTCCCAAAGTTCATATACCTTCACCAATGGTTCATGACAAGTCAATGCCATAGAGCTCATAGGAGCTGGAGAAAGAAGCAGAAGGTACTGGTGAAGAAAAGATGGAAGAAGCTCAAAGAGGATATTAGGAGCCAGATGAAAAGGGAGAATCATAGGCCGAAGAAGAGCCACATACTAAGGAAGGAAAATAGAAAATGGATATGGAGGGACAAATGGCTGATGAGAAGAAAACTATTGATGAGGAGGAACATGAACAAGATGCTAGGAATAAGAAGGAAATAGGAGAAGAAGAAGGGAGTCAATGGGATATAAGGACAAGACACCTAGCAACTTCTTCTACATTGGCTACTCATTATGAGCCATTGAATGCATTCTCAAAGCTCACTTGGCTCACTAAAGAGGTATAGCCTAGGGTCAGAATATACATGGATGATGAGGTTGATGTGACCATGCTAGGGCATGCTTTCCATCAAACAACACCAATTCCCCAAGCAATAATGATGTCTTATGTCACACAAGACCAAGTAGGTAGGTGGAAAGCACAGGTGGTTGTCCCTATGATGAATGTTAGTACAAATGAGATCACTTTGAAGGACTACATGTTGGAGGATGTAAACTTAGGGGAGCCCACCAGGGAAGGTAGAAAAACTTTGGCTACTTTGGGTTTGAAGCATGCTTTAGGCTTCATGGATAAAGATGAAGAAAGGATAAAAGCTCTAGAAGAGTAGAATGAAGCTATGAAGAAATTCATTTTGAAGACAGCGGGTCCAATCGACCCAAATAACCCCAAAGCCTTGTTACAAGCAATTTTAGAAAAGAAGGGGGAGGTAAATATAGACATTCCACATTCTTTTGTACAGGCTTGTGCCGATTGGAAGCTAGATTTTGAGCAGTTCGCTAGTCTATCTCTTAAAAGAGTTCTAAGGCCCTTTTGGAACATTTTGGCGGGAATAACTTCCTTGGTGGAAATCATGAGTGAAGAGAATGATGTAGAGGAAACCATCCTTAACTGGAAAAAGGTGTTGGATGAGCTAACAAGAATAAGGAAGTAGTGCTTCCAAGTTTTGATGAAGGTATAGGAAGGATCAGAATTGGAAAATTTTGAAGAATGGATCCAAGAGATAGTTGTGGCATTGACTATATTTGAAAAGGTTCTCAAGAGGTTGAACAAGAGAAGAGACAACAACATGCTTTTTGCAAAAGAGTTGCAGGAGTTCTTTGAGGGTCTAGACTTGGATCTATTTGATGAAGATGATGATAAGACTATGTTTTTAGTAAATGACATCATCAATTAGTACCTAGGCATATTTCAAGGGGTTAAATCTAAAGAAGACCTCCAATAGATGTTTTACCAGAAGGAGCAAATTTAGAAAATGCTATCTTGGGAAGAAGAAATAAAATATTTTGCAAAGGAATTGATTGACTTCAGAGATAGGTAGAAGGAAACCCTTTAGAGGATTAAGATGTCAGAATTTAATGAGGTGCTAGAGATAGTGGATAGGTTCAAGAAAGCACATCCAGAAGTGCCTCCTAGCTAGTAAGCCTCTAGTCCAAAATCTGCCAAAATTTTGTGTACAAAAATCCAGTTTTGACACTTAGCCATTTTTACCAAGCTTGATTTTTGGCATTTCGACCATGAGGAGTTTTGGCCACCTACAAGTCTGACAAGTCCAAAAAGTTTGAAATTATGGGAGATGGAGGACTTTGTACTTAGTCAATTTTGAAGCCTCAATTTTTTGGACCAACTATTGAGATTTGGGCATTTTTTGGCATGTCTAAAAGTTGACTTCAGTTATCTCAGAGGTCATTTTCTAGTCATCTAGGCTTTCTTTTTGGGATCATTTGTGCATGATTTTGGGATCTCTTCTAGTTGGGTCCACATGGAGAAGCCGGAGCCAAAGATCAAGGGTAGAAACATGGAGATTATCAAGTGCATGCACAAGTTCCAGCCCCATTTTGAGTCATCTAATGCATAATTTATTCAAATCTTTGTAATGCACGAGGTTCAATTCCATGCTAGGATAGTTTAGCTAAGCTTTAGAAGTAGTTTCTTTAATGCAAGCTTTAGTTTAAAATTACTTTCAAGTTTTAGTTGCAGCAAAGCTCTAGCTGTGAAAATAAGAGCTCAACTCGATAAATTATAATAAAATGATGTAATGAGGGTCGATTTGATCATTAATACAACAAATACAGATGGTGCTTCATTCATGGTGTGATTTTTTTGCTATCTATGTGAAATTTATGAATGTGTGAATTGCTCATTCTTTATTTCAAAGAGCCAATTGGTTATTTAATGGTTTTAAGTCTATGATCTTTTAGTTTAGTATTTGTTGGTATTGTGTTGCTGTGTCTTGATGAATTTCTGAGGAGATTATTCTTTGGTTCTTGAAGATTATCTTGTCTCACATGTGTGCACATCTAGAGTGGCTTCATGATTTGATGAGTTTTGGCTTATCTTGAAACTGCATTTGTTTGATTCCATTGATGATTGCATGCATTCAACTGAAGATTGTGACATGATCTAATCTCTATTTTGTGGGTTTCTCCATCTTCTTGTTCATTTAATTCGCATGATGATGTAATGCTAGCATATGTCCATAAGGTTTCCTTTTTAGCAAATTCATTTAAAATCTCTTGTTACCCTCCATCTTCTAACCCTTCCTTGCAAGTGTTTTCAATAGGTCAATTGAATCAATATTGCTTTTATTCTTGAATCTGAAAATCATATAAAAAAAAAGAGAGAACTTTTGGTTTCCTAAAGTTTGTTTTGCAATATCCCTTGAGAGAAGAACCAGCAAAGGCCTCCTTGTTAACAAATTCACATTTGTCTTTCATTGAGCTATCCAAGCGGTAGAGATCTAGCTACAAGGAACCTTGAGATTGATTCTATTAGTTCTTCAAGAGGGGAAGTTTCTCACACAAATTCGTAGCCGTTGTCTTTGTGTAAAAATGATGCCCAACAAAAGTGGCGCTAGAAGGAGGGTCCTTGAAAGGAACACCCTGGAACATTGGATTATTCTCTCCCGAGAGGTTTCAAAGAGTCCTTAGATCATCACCTAACAAAGGGGAGTTCCTTGAACTTACCAAGTTTTGCAGATCTCATAGCAACTGAATGAAGCACGAAGGGGATACTTTGGATCATTCAAATCTTCCTCCATTTCCAACCATTGCTGCCCAGCCTGCTGCTCCACCACCAGCTCCAGTGGCATTTTTGGAAAATGCTCAAAGTTCACCATTGGACCTGTAAGGATAGCTTCATTAGCTACCTAAAAATCCTAATAAGTTCTACCCATGTTTCATATATGGAGAATCCAGGACAATAGAAGAACACATCTACGCATTCAAGGAATTATGCAATTAGAAAGAGATTGCTCATCAAGATGTCATGTGCTGCCTTTTCCCCTACACATTGGGGGAATTTTCTTATAACTGGTATCTAAACTTGCCACGAGGATCCATCGCTACTTGGGGGGAATTTGAAACAAAGTTCCTTAATCAATTCAAGTTATATGTGGATTCAGAAACTCTACATCACCAGTTTATCTCAGTGAGGAAGGACCTTAATGAATCCATAGCTATGTTCAATCATCATTTTCACAAGACGTACCAAAAGCTTGAGGCTCCATATATCATGATGGTTGGTGCTTCTATACAATTGTACTTATGCACCTTAGACCCGTTAACATCTATATTTTTGAAGAGGCCGCCCCCAGGAGATATTGACACTTTGGATAAAGTGTGTGATGAAGCCATAAAATTCACCCAACAAATGGACCTGCAAGTAGGTGGAAATTATGGCATCATGCCAACATTAGGGAACACTGTTATCACTGGTCCGTTTGTAGAAAATAACCAATTCCTAGTGCAACATACTCCAAGGATCAATCTAGTTTTGATCTCACATGTTGTTGTCCCACCACTAGCCATCGCATACCTCAGGTATGATGCACATAAGGTAGATTTATGTAAGCAAAAGGTCATTGTCCCAAGCAAACCGGACCAGGCTCTAGTCAGTGAGTTAGATGCTATGAAGAAGATGTTATCTCAACTAACTAGGGAGATTACCCAAATGAAGATCAATCCATCATAGAGCCAAGGGAATTACCAACACCTGGCTGCTACTCTGAATGCTTACCCCCAAAATCAGAACCACAATTATGACAATTACAACAATAACAACAATAGTAATGGTGGAAGCTATGGGAATAGCCTTAGGATAAATAGTTTGGACAACCCTGGGCAAATAGAACATGGAACACATGTCTGAATAATGGTAGTATACCCACAAAGAATTCCAAATTTTTTAATTCATCAGAGGCTAACTTCATCCAAGGCCCCAACATGCACCAATCCGATTACGAATATAGGGGTGAATTTAGTAATCAACAGGCCCAAGATCTTGAAAGCTCCCACACCCATTTCAGTGCAATGGTCTTCAATTCATATGATCCAAGTATGGATGAGACCCCAGTCAATACTATAGAGGAAGAAGAATTTGTATTCCCTTTCAATCAGGAACATCAACTGAAATACTCTGAGGTTCATGCCTTCCAAAACAACAACAAGAATACCTACAACCTGAGGAGTAGGAGAGAGCCTCTGACAGATGGAATTCCCCGAGGAATGCAACCCACACCACTAGATCCAAGGGCCAGTAACAATCCTACACCACCAAGAGGCCCTGGTCCCACTATCACTCCAACAACACAACAACAACCTGCTTCGATGAAAGGCCCGGTTTGGACCAACAAAAAGTATAGTGCGGTGGAAGAATTAAAGAAAGTTAGAACTAACATGTCAATGTATGACATGATATAGAGCTATCCCACTTAGCGGGAAGCTCTCCTAAAGTCATTGGATCATCCCAAATCAGCCTCCTCTAACACTAACATCAGAGACATATCCAATGTCAATGCAGTAGAAGCGATGCCAACCATGTTTAAAGATAGGGTAGAAGTACCCCCGTTCCTGCTTAGCATTAAGATCTTTGGAAAGAACCTAGATAATTGTTTAATCGACTCAAGGGCCTCATGTAATGTTATGCCATTGTCCATATGCTAGAGGTTAGGAATGAATCCTCAGCCAACTAACCGCATCGTAATCCAGCTACACAAAATGGAAGTAAAAGTCATCAGGGTTTTGAAAGATACATGTATACAACTAACAACAGATCCTAGGATCCAAGATTGCATCGAAGTCCATGTAGTAGACATCCCAGAGATGTATGGCATGTTGCTTAGCTAGGAATGGACTCAATCCCTGAGAGGGTGGTTCTCCACTAACTTTAACCAACTATGGTTGCCATGGAAAGGTCTCAATAATCAAATCAAGATTGATGCAGAGCCTAAGCATAAACAAATGATAATGGAGTACAACACTCCAAATGAAGTTTATTTTTCATAGACTGATTTGGGGGTATACCATTTTGACAAAGCCTTCACATTCCACCTTAAGGAGGAGGAGAACTCGAATGATAGTCCAGTGCAAGGACTAGTGGATACTCAGATTGCAGAAGAGACCCTCACAGAGTTCATAATAGGAATGATAAAGAACATGAGACATCTTGGTCAAGACGCAGACCCAAATATACTAATGTCACCAAGATACTATCATCTCCACCAAACCCACCATTCATAATTTACATTCCAAGATTGCCAAGAGGCAGTGGTCTGAGTAATCAACCAAATCTCCAACCCGTCCCAGCTTACAAAAGGTGTAATGATGTGCTCAAGTGAAGAAGAGTCTCCTACTAGAAAACAAGCCCAATTCTCCACAACTAGGGATGCTATACAAGAAGAATGGAGCTCTTCTGATGATGTTTTCCTACCCCCGTGTGATGAGGTTTGGTGTGAGGCTAGGGAAAAAAAGAAGAAGAAATGGGTCCTGCTTTCAAAAAGAGAACATCCCGATAGCGACCATTTGGAAACCCCAAGCATCAAAAACCTCTTGCCACCCCAGGTCCCTATTGAGCCCCAAATAAAGATACCTCAGCTGATAGTAGTTTTAGAACCCCAAGTTAAGGTGCCTCTCCACAAAAATCACTCAGTCTGGAAACTTCAATTCGATGGCTCCAAGTGTAAGCAGGGAGCAGGAGCTGGAATTGAATTAGTCAACCCTCATGGGGGTTCATATTATGTTGCATACCAACTATATTTTTATTGCACCAACAATGTTGCTGAGTATGAGGCTCTAGTTCGGGGTCTCCTTTTCATGCATGAGAAGAAAGTGAAAGCAATAGCTGTAGAAGGTGATTCACAATTGATAGTCTGACAGATCAAGAGCCAGTATTCCTATACTGAAAAATGATTGGCCTCATACTGTAACCGCACCTGGGATCTAATCAATTATTTTGAAGCTTTCAATATTTGAAGCATGCCAAGAAGAAATAATATGGTAGCCGACGTCTAGTAGTGTCTGCGAGCTCTTTAAAACCGCTAGAGAAATCCAAATTGAAGAAATTCTCCATAGAATTGGTGGCTATAGTAGTTGTCCTTGACAATATCAAGAACTTCCAAGTATTTCAAGATGATCAGCAGATATTGGAATTTATTATGAACACAGGGATCGTCAAAAAATAGAGCATTGATGAAGAAGAAGATGAAGTAGATGAGTCAAATGACTTAGGGATTTTGAACTTGAAAAAAAATTCCATTCCAAAAGGTATGGTAGCTCTAGAGAAGATTTTTGATAAAGATGAAAACACTCAAGAGAGAGGGAAAACACCAGTAGTGGGCAGAGATGATTGTGAGCTCTACAACTTGGGTACATAGCTCGAGCCCAAAGAGGTCCATGTCGGGAAGGTTGGTACACTTGAAGAAAAGAAATGGATGGTCAAGTTCCTCACTAAATAAAAAGATGTCATCACGTGGTGTTATGAAGATCTAAAAAATTATGATCCAGTGTTATTGTCCATAACATCCCTCTGAACCTAGATGCTAAACCTTTCCACCAGAGACAAAGACCGGTGAATCCTCTAATCGAGCCAGTGATCTAGAAGGAGATATAGAAATTTCTCGATGCCAAAATAATTTTTCCTATCTGGAATTCAACTTGGGTTGCCAATCTTGTACCTATGAGGAAGAAGAGTGGGGAGGTTCAACTTTGCATAGATTTTAGAAATTTGAATAGGTCCTCTCAAAAGGACAATTATCCATTGCCTTCTCTCAATGAAGTACTACAAGTGGTCAATAGTTCTCAAATGATGTCCTTTCTTGATGGCTACTCAAGATACAACCAAGTCATGGTGAAGGAAGAAGATCACCTTAAAATAGCTTTCACCATAAAGTGGGGAACATTTTCTTATTGCCGCATGCCACTTGGGCTGATCAACACAGGAGCCACCTTCCAACGGGCCATGGAAGAGGCATTAAAAGGCTTGTTCAATAAGTGCATTGTCATCTACATGGATGACCTCATAGTCTTTTCCAAGAATCACATGGACCATATTAAAGATCTACGAAAGGTCTTGAAGAGATGTTGATGTTATGGGATTTCACTGAATCCTAAAAAGTGTGTCTTTGGGGTCACTCAAGGAAAAATACTTGGGCACATCATATCTGAGACATGCATCTCTATCGACCCCAAAAGGGTCGAAGCTATCCTCAAATTAGTTCCTCCAAATAGCAGGAAGGAGTTGAAATCTTTCTTCAGGAAAATCAACTTCATCAGGAAATTCATCAGTGGGTTTGCAGAGATAGTGCATCCGCTAAATGACATGCTGAAGAAAAATGCCAAGATCAAATGGAGCACCCTAGCTAAAGAGGCCTTTGAAGAAATCAAGACATCTATTTCCACTGCACCGGTCTTGGTTAGTCCTAACTATCTTTTACCATTCAAAGTCTATTCATTTGCTTCAGAACATTCATGTGTAGGAATCCTCACACAGAAGAAAGAGGGAGAGGATGAAATACCAATTTCTTTCATGGTCTATCCTCTGAAGAATGCATAACTCAAATATCCTAATCTAGATAAGCAATCCTTCACCTTGGTCAAGGTTGTCAAAAATTCTGACACTACATACTTTGGAGTAAGGTCATTGCTATTGTTCTAGATCCAGGAGTCAAATCCTTGCTGATGCAAAATGAACTCAGAGAATGAAGAGGCAAGTGGATGGAAATATTGTAGGAATTTGACATTGAGATCCAATTGATGAAATTGGTGAGAGGTCAAGGCCTCACTAGGATAATGGTCAAAACAGAACAAGGCTTGGTGTGCCAGGTGTATACCAATGAGGGAGTAGTCACTGACATATGGTATTAAGACATAGTTTACTACTTGCTACAAAATTGTTGCCTAGATGGATTGAATATTTCCCAACGAAGAGCACTTAAGAATAAGAGTAGTTCATACATGTTGAAAAATGGGAAGCTCTACAGATGTAATTACGATGGATTGCACCTATGATGTTTAGATTGAATAGAAGCTGGACAAGTTCTCACAGAATTTCATGATAAGTATGGTACTGGGCATGGATTGAAAGAAGCTACAACTCATTAGATACTGAGAGCCAGGTATTACTGGCCAGCTTTGTTTAAAGATACCCATGAACATGTACGTTCCTGCCATGTTTGCCAAACCAGCACCACACGCGAGAGACATATGGCAATGCCCTTACAGCTTGTTTATGAGGCACACCCTTTCACTAAATGGGGGTTAGAATTTGTGGGGACAATCAATCCTCCATCATCTATAGGACATCGATACATCTTGACTACAACTGATTACTGTGCATGCTGGATGGAAGCACAAGTTTTAAAGAATTGTACCACCAAGGTGATCACTAAATTCCTAGAAGAGTTCATCATCACAAGGTTTGGCATGCCCTTTTTTTGGTATGTGATAATGCCCCCTACTTTTTATCTACAAATCTCATTTAATGGGCTTTTGAGAACCAGGTAATTCTAAAATTCTCATCCAATAACTACCCACAAGGGAAGGGAGTTGCTGAGTCAACTAACAAGAACCTAACAATGGTAATCAAGTGTCTTTTGGATGACAATCCTAGAGACTGGCACACTTAGTTAAAATATGCTTTATGGATAGATCGAGTGAGAGTTAAGAATGCCTTAGGGACCTCCCCTTACCAGTTAGTCTATGGCTTGTAGCCTATCTTTCTAATGAACCTGAAAAATACCAATCTTGAGATTCATGGATAAATACGTCAAGGGTGAGGATCAGGTGTAGGTTCATCTTATGAATTTGTTGAACCTTGAAGAGAAACAAACTATGGCCTTGGAACACCTAGCCAAACACCAAGCTGTTGTCAAGTGATGGTTTGTTAGAAGAGCCACCATAAAAGCCTTCTGAATTTCTGATTTGGTCTTAATTTGGGACAAAGCAAAAGAGAAACCAGGTAGCCACACCAAATTTCAATGTTTGTGGATAAGCCCATTCCAGATCACCGAGATCTTAGGAGAGAACACTTTTTGAATTAGTTCTCTTGATGGAGAATTGGTCCCATTGCGATTAACAACCAATTTCTGAAGCATTATTTTGGGGCATAACAAGCCCCTTGTATTTTATTGTATATTCTTGTACTTTATCTTTTTCTTGGTTTTGCTTTTGGTCTGGTCATCCGTGTCCTTTTTTGGGTCTTTGTTTGCAGGGGGAGGTAGGTGCTTTCATTGTTTTGGTGGACTGTTCTAGGTAGTCCAAGCAATAGACACAAGTTTCCCATCACCACAACCTTTGAGAAAATACCACCTTGCAGTGAGCCAGGAATAGTGATCAGAGGCAAGGCATTTTTTGTGTTGGAATCCTTGGAGGGAACATTCTAGAATCAACAATCCTCAACACAAATGCATATTT
The DNA here is from genome assembly GCA_027943335.1 of Chamaecyparis obtusa. Lineage (NCBI taxonomy): Eukaryota > Viridiplantae > Streptophyta > Pinopsida > Cupressales > Cupressaceae > Chamaecyparis > Chamaecyparis obtusa. The sequence continues at coordinate 218,630 of BSBK01001164.1, forward strand.
AAAGGGAATCATGAGCCATGAGCTTCTCAAGGTAGGATTCCAATTAGCATCAAGAAATGCCTATGGTCACAGAGGAAGTTTGAAAGTTAGAACCTTTTCCTAGCTTAAGTAAAGACTAAAAGAAAAGAGCAAGAAAATAAAGGAGGAATGCATAAAGACAAAGATAAACAAAGGGATGCTCAAAACTAGGACAACACAATCTAAGCACTGCCTCGGTTTGAAAAGAAAAAAAAGAAAAGAACATAATGGAGCAAACAAGCGATATCTGACAAAGCTACAAAAATACCAAAGCAACTGACATTGTGCAAAATTTGATGATAACAAGATGCTTTCAAAGAATCAGTTTAAAGCTGATGCAAATTGAGTCTAAGAGCCCTCCTATGAAGTCTGAGAACTTCTATCAAAGATCATCTGCAGTGGGGAAGGGGTGACTTTAGCAATCTCTATCGAGGCTATTAACACCTACCTAGCAATAGAGAAAGGTTAAAATGACTTATGACTGACTTTAGATTGGTGGGCAGTGATTTGGCAATGATAGGATGTTTATCAGTGAGAGCTCACGATGAAGGCTTTCTAAGGAAATTTGAACACATGAACTCACACACTGGATGCGGATGTTATGGTTTTCTCTACCTTGAATGACAATAAAAAACATGCTCTATCTGAATATTTGTGTACTTGGCTCACTGTAAATCAGGATTGTCTCCAGGGGGACTGGCTTTAGGGAACTCGGGTTGTTTTCCTTTTCTTTGTTTCGACTATTTGTTGTGGTCCAACAACCACGCTCCCCTTTATGGCCTTTTTGGCCTTAGGCCCCCCCCTCCTACTTTCTTCTTGTTTCTCTTTTTTTGTCTTTGGTTTTGTCCTCATTTGTTTGTCAATTTTCATCCTTTTTGGTCTTGTCACCTTTTTCGCACTTTCGGACGTCCAAAAGAGTGAAAAGGCCGGTAGAGCAAGTTGCACCTCATTTTTGGGTCTTTGAGCTCTGACCCCTTTTTGGACCTGTCAGAGGTCCGACTCTCACACAAGAGTCAACCTTTCAGAGTTTCAGCCTTTTGGAGGTCCAACACCCCCGAAAGGCTGAAAAGCCGATTGTCTATGGTGCTGACATCATCTATCAAAATTGCCTATATAAGGCACAAAGGGTTTTTTCAAGGCTCACTTTTATGCCCTCTCTTTCATGGTTTCATAGATTTGGTCGTGCACTTTTGCTTCTTGCTCATGTCATCACTTTTTCTAGTCATCTTCGAGGCTTCAGTGCTTTTTCAAGGTTTGTCATCCTTTCTTTCTCTCTTTCCTTCATTTTCTTTCATTTGTTTGTTTGTTTGTTTGTTTGCTTTTGGTCTTTATGTTAGGTCTTTGGTTTTGTCAGATTTTCGGCCCTATCCTTTAGAGTCTAGGGTTTGTTTTTTCTTCTTTGAGTTGGCCTTTTTGACCATGGGGATTTTCAAGGTTATCACCTTGCATCCCTTGGTGAGTTCATGGTCAAAATCACCATTGGACTCATTTTTTGAGTCTAACTATAAACCCTAGTTTCAGACCTTCGGGGTCTGAAACATTCAGAGCTCTCCAAATCACAAGTTTTCTTAAGTTTTCTCTTCAAGGGTTTTTGCATTTTGATGTTGTCACACACCAAAACATCCTTCTCCTCTAAAATGCCAAAAATGAGTGAGGCTATCCTCCGCATCTCGTGTATATTGTGGCCTATTGGCCTTTTGGACGCCGAATGTTTTTGTCTTCTCCAACTCATCAAAATGCTTCGCAGGTTAAGGCAGCTGCATCAAAGTTCTTTTTGGCATTTCATGGTGTTCACCCTATGAAGGTTTTCCTCCTCCATTTCACCGAAAGAGTGGTTCTATTGAATTAGTATTTCTTCGCATTCTCGGCCTTTTTGGCCTTTCAGAGGTCTTGCACCCCTGAAGGTCCGAAGGGCTGAAAATGTCTTTTATGACCCCTTTTTAAGCTTAAATTTGTCAGCATGCTTATTTTTTTAAGTTTCTTCCTCTTCTGTCAGGTTACTGATCTATGTTTCAACATGTCTGCAAGTATGGCCAAGAAGGTAGTAGCATCACCAATGATGAAGTATCAGTTCAAAGGCTATCATCCACCTTCCAAGGTGACTGACTTGCACGCAGGAATAATAGATACAGACATTGGGAATGTGGACTGGAATGAATACCTAAATAAGTGTGCTTAGCTGGTGGGATGCTTAGAGGACTACACTTCATTAGTCCATTTCTCTCTATTGAATGCAGCAGTGCACCCAGTTTCTATCCTATATGAAAAACTGATCAATACACTAGCCAGTAACTACATGCCCGATGAGTGCATGGTCAAGAATAGTGTTGGAGAGGTGGTCTTGGATCTGAGGCCCGAAAATATTGAAGATGTCTTCCACTTTCCCAAAGGGGTAGATAAGCTCTTCAATTTCAATATCGACAAGGGAATGGAGTTTTACAACAAGGACATACATAGGGCTCACAACATCGTTAATAATGAGTACCTGATGCAACCATTGCCTAAGAATAGATTGGATAGAATTGATATGAGAAGATGGTATATGAAAGAAGATACCCAGGTAGCTATAACAATGATCAGCATGGTGTACAGGCTACCCAAGTGCTCTCAACTAGAGCCTTGGATGATTTTCCTGATCCAAAAGATAAAAGAAAGGCATGCAAGGTTTGATTGGGCTACCATCCTAAGTGATCAACTGGATGAACAACTGATTTGGGTGATGATAGACCCCCACTTCTACATGACATCTTATTTCATGTACTTACTAGCTGCTAGGGTAGTTTACCCAGGCTTAATCAAAGTTGGAGCAATTAGAGAACAGAACACCTGGCCATTCACATTATATCCTCAACTAGTGAGAAAGAACTTCTATACACATAATAGCCTAGACTTTGGAATAGTCAACAATGCTTTCATCTTCTCCATCATACACTCCATTGAGGGAGACTATGCCAAAAGGCTGTCTGTAGAAGCAATGGCTAAGGTAAAGGCCATTGGGATATTCTATATACAATTCAAGACATTCATTTACATTCGGGTGGTAGGAAGCACCTTGGCACCCAAAAATTTACCAAGATACCCTCCTGACAGGGTAGTTCTCCTGGAGATAGCTAGGCAGTTATTTGATGCCCATGAACACATCAAGCACAAGAAGAAGCATTGCTGGGATTTTCTTATTTCTATCAGCCCCCACTATGTACCAGACATGAAAGTCTGCAAGTCTTTGGCTGGAGAATGGGATGAATTTCCATTGTTGACTAACAACTTGGTAAGGCCTCACTTTGATCCCATTGGTACCTACAACCACATAATGGGAAGGCACTATATCCATGAGCCACACGTAGAGGACCATTGGGCTAACTATGTTGATGATTATGAGGGAAGGGTCCATGATTACTGCTGAATGAGTCTAGAGCTAGGATAGGGTATGCTTTTGTTAAGGATTCCATAGAAGGTGGTAGATGCTGACTTAGACAAAATTATAGATTCTATAAATAACACAGACAAGGTGTACACAAGGGCTATCTTGAATGTGGAGGTAGATTGAGATGAAAATGACTGTATGGATTTTAGAGCCCGACATGTGATCAAGTTAACTAAATCTTGGATTGCTCATCCTTTCCCAATGCAACTGGTCCCCATGAAGCAACTCCCAGAGAAACCCTCTCGAGAAAAGAAGAAGGGAGAAAAGGTACTGAAACCATAATTCAAAGATGTTTCTCCTCTGAAGCCAGAAACTGTATATCGGCATGAGCACCCTACTACATATAGTTTGGCCATGCATTCCAAGAAAGTAAAAAATAGGATGATCGAAAGCATCGTGCTTCCAGATATACCTTCATCCAGCAACCATGACTCTCCTAACATGGCCAAGAAGACAAAGTTCAAAATCATAGGGCCCAAGCCATCCGGAGTAATCAAGGGTCATGTGTACAAAAGGAAGAGAGGCTCAATGCCTACACAAATGGATACCCTGGTAGAAGATGATGAAGAGGAGTTGGATAAAGTTCCCCTCATTCAGAGGACCTGATCTGTGGGATTCTTGAAGAAAAGGAGAATAATGGATGATGATTCTAAAGATGTTGAAGGGGCTACACAAGGAAAAATAGTAGATCTAGATTCCCTCGATGATGATGAGTTCGACATCATAGATTTTGTAGGATTACATGGTTTCAAGGAGTCCAAGTAACATATTCCTATGTAGTTTACCAGTCTCTTTAGTAGCATGGGAAAGGGTCTACAATAGGGACCTCAAGGGCAAGGTGATGTTGAAATAACCAAGGCTCAGAAGGAAGCTATAGAGCTAGAGAAGGACTCTTCTATTGGGGTCTCCTCAAAAGAAGATGTTGTTACATAGGTCCCTTTGGTCTCATCTATTCTACCTCCACCTCCACCTCAAAATTTTCCAACTCCACCTTCATTCCCTCTTCAAACACCCCCTACCACTCCACCAGCTCATTAAACCACTCCCCTTGTGTCTCCAACACCCCCCTCACTCAATATTCCTCCCAAAGTTCATATACCTTCACCACAGGTTCATGATGAGTCAATGCCATAGAGCTCGGAGGAGCCAAAGAAAGAAGCAGAAGGTACTGGCGAAGAAAAGATGGAAGAAGCTCATATAGGATCTTAGGAGCTAGATGAAAAGGGAGAATCATAGGCCAAATAAGAGCCACATACTGAGGAAGAAAAATAGAAAATGGATATGGAGGGACAAATGGCTGATGAGTAGCAAACTACTGATGAGGAGGAACATGAACAAGATGCTGGGAATAAGCAGGAAATAGGAGAAGAAGAAGAAGGGAGTCAAGGGGATATAAGGGCAGGATGCCTAGAAGCTTCTTCTACATTAGCTACTCATTATGAGCCATTGAATGCATTATCAAAGCCCACTTGGTTCACTAAAGAGGTACAACCTAGGGTCAGAATATACACAAATGATGAGGTTGATGTGACCACGCTAGGGCATGCTTTCCATCAAACAACACCAATTCCCCAAGCAAGAATGATGTCTTATGTCACACAAGACCAAGCGGGCAGGTGGAAAGCATAGTTGGTTGTCCCTATGATGAATGTTAGTACAAATGAGATCACTCTGGATGACTATGTGCTGGAGGAGGTAGACTTAGGGGAGCCCACTAGGGAAGGTAGCAAAACTTTGGCTACTTTGGGTTTGAAGCATGCTTTAGGATTCATGGATAAAGATGAAGAAATGAAAAAAAGCTCTAGAAGAGCAGAATGAAGCTATGAAGAAATTCATTTTGAGGACAGTAAATACAGACATTCCACATTCTTTTGTACAGGCTTGTACTGATTGGAAGCTAGATTTTGAGTAGTTCACTAGTCTATCTTTCAAAAGAGTTCTAAGGCCCTTTTAGAAAATTTTGGCAAGAATAACTTCCTTGGTGGAAACCATGAGTGAGGAGAATTATGTAGAGGAAACCATCCTTAACTGGAAAAAGGTGCTAGATGAGCTAACAAGGATAAGGAAGCAATGCTTCCAAGTTTTGATGAAGGTATATGAAGGATCGAAAGTGGACAATTTTGAAGAATGGATCCAAAAGATAGTTGTGGCATTGACTACATTTGAAAAGGTTCTCAAGAGGTTGAACAAGAGAAGAGACAACAACATGATTTTTGAAAAAGATTTGCAAGAGTTCTTTGAGGGGCTAAACTTGGATCTATTTGATGAAGATGATGATAAGACTATGTTTTTAGTAAATGAAATCATCGATTAGTACCTAGGAATATTTTGAGGGGTTAAATCTAAAGAGGACCTCCAACAGATGTTTTACCAGAAGGAGGAAATTTAGAAAATGCTATCCCGAGAAGAAGAAATAAAAGCTTTTGCAGGGGATTTGATTGACTTCAGAGATAGGTAGAAGGATATCCTTAGGGGATTAAGATGTCAAAATTTAATGAGGTGCTAGAGATAGTGGATAGGTACAAGAAAGAACATCTAGAAGTGCCTCCCAGCTAGTAAGCCTCTAGTCCAAAATCTGCCAAAATTTTGTGTACAAAAATCCAGTTTTGACACTTAGCCATTTTTACCAAGCTTGATTTTCAGCATTTCAGCCATGAGGAGTTTTGGCCACCTACAAGTCTGACAAGTCCAAAATTCAGGGAGATGGAGGACTTTATACTTAGTCAGTTTTGAAGCCTTAATTTTTCGGACCAACTATGGGGATTTGGGCATTTTTTGGCACATCCAAAAGTTTACTCCAATTATCTCAGAGATCATTTTCCAGTCATTTGGGCTTTCTTTTTGGGATCATTTGTGCATGATTTTGGGATCTCTTCTAGTTGGGTCCACGTGGAGAAGCCCAAGCCAAAGATCAAGGGCAGAAACATGGAGATTATCAAGTGCATGCATAAGTTCCAGCCCCATTTTGAGTCATCTAATGCATAATTTATTCAAATCTTTGTAATGCACGAGGTTCAATTCCATGCTAGGATAGTTTAGCTAAGCTTTGGAAGTAGTTTCTTTAATGCAAGCTTTAGTTTATAATTACTTTCAAGTTCTAGTTGTAGCAAAGCCCTAGCTATGAAAATAAGAGCTCAACTCTATAAATTGTAATAAAATGATGTAATGAAGGTCGATTTGATCATTAATACAACAAATACAGATGGTGCTTCATTCATGGTGTGATTTTTTTGCTATCTATGTGAAATTTATGAATGTGTGAATTGCTCATTCTTTATTTCAAAGAGCCAATTGGTTATTTAATGTTTTTAAGTCTGCGATCTTTTAGTTCAATGTTTATTGGTATTGCGTTGCTATGTTGTGACAAATTTCTAAGGAGATTATTCTTTGGTGCTTGAAGATTAACTTGTCTCGTGTGTGCACACATCTAGAGTGGCTTCCTGATTTGATGAGTTTTGTCTTATCTTGCGACTGCATTTGTTCAATTCTATTGATGATTGCATTTATTCAGCTAAAGATTGTGACATGATCTGATCTCTATTTTGTGGGTTTCTCCATCTTCTTTGTCATTTAATTCACATGATGATGTAATGCTAGCATATGTCCATTAGGTTTTCTTTTTAGAAAATTCATTTAAAATCTCTTGTTACCCTCAATCTTCTAACCCTTCCTTGCAAGTGTTTTCAGTAGGTCAATTGAATCAGTATTGCTTTTATTCTTGAATCTAAAAATTGTATAGAAAAAAAGAGAGAACTTTTGGTTTCCTAAAGTTTGTTTTGCAGTATCCCTTGAGAGAAGAACTAGAAAAGGCCTCCTTGTTAACACATTCACATTTGTCTTCCATTGAGCTATCCAAGCAGTTGAGATCTATCCAAAAGGAACCTTGAGATTGATTCTATTAGTCTTCCAAGAGGGGAAGTTGCTCACTCAAATTCCTAGCCATTGTCTTCGTGTAAAAATGATGCTCAACAGGTCAGGATACATGAATTGGGTCAATTTAATCAATGACGGGTTAGATTAACTAATCACTATATTTCCATTGAATAAATTCTTTTAAATGTCCTCCTATCTCTTGTACACCCTGGCATGTGCTCAACATTGGTCCAAACTTGAACATTTTGAATATTTAGAGGATGATATTCAAATATTAAAATTTTATCCTAGTTTCCAATTGCAAAAAGTTATGAAAACTTCAGAAGACTCAATGATGTATTTAATATGAATCTAGTGAGGTAATTTCAAGGGAACCTTGAACAAATGATCTCTTTTGAATTTGTAGCCTTGATTTAGACATATGAAAGTTATTTTTTACAATTTCCTAGTTTCACTTACATTAGGATTGGTGCTTTTGAGGACTTACCTTGGAAACTTTCTAGGTATGAAAATAATAAAATTATTATGGTTGAATTATGTAGACAAATTTGTGAAGTGAATAAGAGGTATGGAGAAGAGCATAAAGAAGGAATCCCTTTCATCATAAGTGAGAAAGAGAATTTTCTCAAGGTTAACTTTGAAGAAGAAAAAATATTGTCATCTCCCATTTGATGTCATTGATATTATAGATTATGAATTTGATGTGATAGACCCTTTATACACTTCACATATTCAATCCCACCCTTTAGAAACTATTGATTGGAGCTTTGATGATGAATAATATCTAGATAGGAGAACAATAATGTGGGTTCCCAAGAATAAATAAAATAACTAAAAAACTTCATCTACAAGAGATAAATAAACCTCAAAATAGAGCATCTCCGTTTCACCTAGTCAACCATTAAATTTCACTATTATAAAGGTTTCTTCTTTGGCCAATCTAGCTAAAGGTTGGGATGGGAAACCTCTTAAAAATAAAACAAACCCCAATCTTACCTATGGAGATGGCTCACTACTTGACTCTAGAGATGAAATAGAAAATAAAGAGCAAAAAAAGTGTGATCAAGAAGGAGATTAAGGAGCACAAAAACCAAAGGATGGTAATAAGGGAAAATGGGCAGCTCAAGATATACAACAAGAATATATAGCTAGTGGTAAAGACCAAATCCTCATTTTCTTTCTCTACGCATGATATCAATAAAACTCCCCCAGTTAAGAGGTTTATATTTCTCACCCTTGATGCAATGTAAAGCACCTCTCAAGTGCTATCATCAATTGCATGGCTCTAGAATATCTTGTATACTAAAAGGAAAAGAGAAGCCCTTAAATATCCACCCAAATATGTTATTTCTTAGATTTTTCAATTTGTACCTTCTCCTAAGAGCAAGAAACTTAAAACTACTTGATGCCTAGTTGAGAGTCAAGAGTCTGATCATCTTTTCTTGGATATTTCTGATCCAAATACACAACAAAAATACCCTAGTGGATTACAACATTGACCAAATTGATCCTTTCCCCCCTAGCATGGATGCAAATTTATATAATTGGTAGGTCACAACTACTAAAGTTATGGAGAGGGTAGAGAAGACTAAACTTGATAAAGATATTTTGAAAGCCATGGTGGAAACACTATCAAAATGATTAAGAACTTTGATAAATCCTTTTTTAATGCAAGCTTCAAGTGCCTTTGTAAAAATTGTTGATTCAAATTCTAGTGAGAATAAAGAGTTGATTTCTCAATTGAAAACTAACAACTAATTCAACAAAATTACTTAGAAATGGATTAAATATTTAAAGGATAGAGGCTTACTATTCATTAACAACTTGACCAAGTTATATGATGAAATAATGGTGGAAATAAATACATTTTCATCTAAGATCAGAGTTACAAAAATGGAAGGTATAACACATAAAGAAACAATGAGATTAATGTAGGAGGCCATTGACATGGGGATTGATGTTTCTGTGAACAAGGGTATATTATCATAAGAAGGTACTCCTTGTAGGATTTGGATTTATAGTCTTGGATTTAAATGTGAATGTGTACACAAAAGTGTGGTTAATGTGAACAAGTTACTCAAGGAGGAAAAAGACATGATTACTCAAGTGATGCATAATTTTTTTAAAGACATAAGTTGTGAGTTCAAATGAAAGGATAATTCAATAATCATCTTTGCTAATGAACTCAAAACAAAATATCAAAATTAAATTGATACCATATCTCACTCCCTAAGTTTCTACAAGGAAACATATAAATAACTAGATCTTATAGATGCAATTTTGATGTTGTGTTTCAATCATCATCAAAATTTCATTGCCAAAGATTAGGAGGTTAAAAGGTAAAGGATATTATGGTCCATTTGAAATAGCAATTGAAATGTTCTTAACCATGACAAAATGGTGGTTGTTACTAAGGGCTTATAGGTTTACAAGTGGCAAAAGACATCTTAGCAACCATCACCAAACCAAGGAGGAGAATTTGAAAAGACATCTTAGGCTTTATTATATTTTTTTGTATTTTCTATTGGAGGGATGGTTTATTTGTTTTCAAAAAACTTTTTTGTTTTAATATTGATTCTTTAAAAAAAAATTAGTTATGATGTGATTGATATGATAGTTGTTTCAAAGACTTTAAAAAGGGGAAATAAAGACATAACAATGGATTGACAAATTTGAATTCCCCCCTATGCTTGGAGATATGAGTGTGAATAAATTTTGGTATTGTAGGTTTTATTTTGAAGTGAATGAAAGTGCCAATTACTAAGTTCTAAAAATATCTTTGTGTATCTACTTTATACATTTTCTTATTTTGGAACTTTTATTTTAAGAAATGAAAATAATACTCTTTGTGGTACAAGATTTTATGAGTTTTTAGTATTCTTAATTATTGGAATGTGGCACTAAATACTTGATTCGTATCCAAAATAGGTATTTTATCTGAGTAAAATCTTTTTTTAGAAATAATAGTTTGTGGTTTTAAAGTTGATATTTGAATTGGTGTCTAAGTCTTAAAAACATTTCTCTTTGTAATTATTTTATGATTATGATTAATTTCTAGTTCCTTCATTTCTTTATGATTAAAAGCATCTTCATATATTTTAAAATCTAAAAATTGATCTAAAGAATGGAGTTGTACCTTCACAAAAAAATTAGAGAGGAATTGATATTGATTCACTCAACTGTTGATTGATATATTTAGTCTTGTTTAGGTAATAGAGTCAATTTCATTAAAATTTGTAGAAAGGTCAATATATTATCCAACAATGGGCCATAAATCCCTTTGGATCATAGAACCTACCAAGATTTGTTTTCAATTTATAAGATTTTAGAAAATTGTACAATTCATGCATTGCACATCTCCTACTATGAACTCCAAGAACTCCAATACGAACCATATACTTTGATTGTAATTTTTATGATAGAACTCATCACCTCAATTGTGCTCAAATCCTTTATTAGGCATCACATATATTATCTTCAACAAGTTCTTAGCCACTGGCAGAAACCTTGAAACAATAACTCTAATGAGATCAACAATTCTCAAAACAAATAAAATGTTAAATGCAACATAGCTAGCCTTCTAAAAAAATTCCCCATGTCGATGATCCCAACATTGGATTGGTGACCTATTTCTAGTGTCATATATTTTATGAAACCTATAACCCTTGTCAAAGCTATCTTTATTGTGGTATAATAGTAAATGGCACAATAAAGAATAATTTTTGGAAATTATTGCCCTATTAATCTTTTCTATTTTCACCAATCTCTCATGAATCTACTTAACAAGATGATCAAAAATACCTTAATCCACATTTAATTATATATTTTGAATGGTCATAATGATAGAAATCACTCCATTAGGCATCATATCTTCATGATCCTTCCCCAGGATTTGGCAAGGTGCAAAATATTTAAATGTAAACCATCTTTCAAATATTTCAATTAGGAAGGGTTCCCTTACATCATTAAGAATAGTAAAGAGCTTTTTCTTGTATCCCTTAACCCTATATCTTGGAAATTTTTCTTATTTGAGATTACTTTTATGTATTCTTTAGGTTTTTGTCTCCCTTTATAAATCAATCTTTGTAATTGTGGTCCTAAAAACCATGAAGGCTTCATAATCACTTTTTCTATCTAAATCCAATCTTTCTTTGTAATGGTATTTGGTATGGGGTTGTATTATTCAACCATGAAACTAGAAATACCACATCCATGAACACATCTAGGACAATGAATTTTTCCAAATTTAATTTCCAAGGGTTGCTACCTAGGGTACCCTTGAACCTATTCTAGTAGAAATATATTAATAGGTCCCAAATAGAGATGGGTATATTGCATCCATACATACTTGACAAATGTCTTTCCAAATAATTTCATTCACTTAATTGCTCACTCAAATTTGGGAGTATGACAATAAAATCTTGGTACATGGCCTTTTCTCCATTCGGCTAGGATTACTAATAGAGGGAGAGGATTTGAATGACTTACTCATCTTGTAAACAAATTGGCTATCTAGGGTTTACAAATTTTAGACTCGGGGAAAACAAATAAGGTTCTAATTTTTAAAAAAACTATAAAGTAGACATATATTGATTTTATTTTGTGTAAGAAAACAATAGAGAGAAAGATTTGATCTTACTATTTTTGTGTTGATCTAAACCCTAGTTGGTTCTATATTTTGCTTGTTTGTCAAAAAATATCCTTAGTGATGACCTATAATTGATTTAATATCTTGATAAACTGAAGAGACAGTGATTACATATCACCGAGCTATTAAAGTGATATGTAAGATGATTAAATCAATCAATATGTTGTCATTGATGTCAACTACTTTTGACTATACTTATCATGATAGTTAAAAACATCTGAATATCTATAGAAGGAAGAAATGGTGAAGAAATGAGACATTTACATAAGGAAAAGATGGATATGACAGATAAGGATAAGGTATACATTGGGTAACTTATTGATGAGTATATGGATTTATATTGTTGACTTGAGCATGTTACATTATTCTATTATGAAGAAGAGATCAGAATTGAACAAGTTAATGTGGTTGGTAATTAAAGATTTATGTATACACCGAGTAAGTTTTGTGTATACCGAGTGATGGTAATAACCGAGTTAGTTGTTACTGACACATTCAGTCTTAACCGAGTATGGATGAAAACATTAAATGATAGAACAACTTACTGAAATTGTGGAGCTAGAAATTGTTATGATTTTGAGGTAACAAATGAAGTTTTTATAAGATCCACAGTTGACAAAATTAAGATATGATCTAAGGGAAGCGATTGAAACATGTTATTGACACATCTGTTAAGGAAGGTTGAAGTGGAAAAATGGATGATGAGGATTAAGAGGCAAAATCTAATGGTTGATATGAAAATGGTTCACTTGTCTATTTAAGAGACATGAGTTTCATTGCTGAAACATGATAGATAAAATATAAATTGCAGAAGATTTTTCATGAAGATATTTTTCATGCATTCCTAATCAAACTAGTTACAGACAAAATTGAGCTATAGGCATAACCAAGTGTTAGAGAGATATACACAAAGTGAAGTAAGTTGAAGGATATGAGGAATTGAATTGGTTATTAATCAAAGGAGTTTTTATTAAGCTTAGCATAGATCTAAATATTTCCAAATAGAGTTGTATTTGAATCAGATCAATACTGTATCAGTTTAACCATTGTTACAAAAAATATCTTAACTGAGTGGACTTAACAGTCTTTTGTATTTCCATATGACGTTCAAGGAATGTTAATTTTTATCTTGTTGACCCCATAGTGAATGCTAGTCAACATTTAACTATTAGTGATAAATCCTCTAACCAGGTCACACCTGATAGTGTGCATTGTAACCTTTAATAGGGTTGGCTCCTAACCGAGCTCACTTCAGAAGAGTGAAATATTTTTTGGGCTACTGGTCCCAAGTGGTTTTTTCCTTAGGAGGGTTTCCACATTAAATAATTATGTTAAGTGTTATTTGTTATGATTGTTTTTATATCATACTTTACATGTTTTATATTTGATTAATCGGTAATTACAGTTTGGATAATTATTGGTATTTGGTAAATGATCAGAAAGATATTTATTTTATCTTACCGAGCTGTTTGAATTGTTGATTAAGTTTCAACAAGTATATTTGAGAGTTTGGGACTTTAGGATAACTGATTTAATTGATTCACCCCCCCTCTCAATTATATAACAATTGGTATTAGAGTATATTAGTTGCTTGGAGGAAAGTTTCAAGGACTTGAGAAAAATATCACAAGATATATAAGAGGGAAGTGCCTAAGCTAAACAAAGACAACTTCACGACATGGAAAAGTAGGATGAGGCTGCATATCAAGAATTGGATAATCTTCTATCACACTACTAGATAATGGCTACATACAACCGACTATTGGACCTTTGACAATTGATGAGTTGAGAGACAAACATGAACACAATATAACTATGATAGAGATTGTTTCTGCTCTAATTGATGCTGAATTTGAAGATGTCAAAGCATGCACTATAGCAAAATCAATGTGGGACAAACTTGCACTAGTTAATGGTGGTGATGTAAATGTAATGAGAGCCAAAGCTGAAAGCCTAAGATGTAGATTTGATGATATGAAGATGAAAGAAGGTGAGAACATCACAAAATATTCTAACCAAATCAAAGAGGTGGTCAATGCTATCTAAGGAGTAGGAGGTATTATTTTTGAAGACACTGTTGTAAGTAAAATTTTGAGAACCTTGTTGCCTATCTATGCTATTAGAATCTATGATGCTCATGAAATGAGATCTACACCTAGTAGTACTCTTATACTTGATAGTTTGATTGGCAAGCTGACTACTTTTGAGCTGAATAACAATGACAATAGTATTGTACCGAGTGTTGAGTCTTCTTTTATGTCATCCCTGAAGATCGGTAAATCTAGCAGTAAGCATACCATAAAGAATGAAAGTGGATGTGATAGTGAAGATGATATTGATGAGATTGAAGAGCTTATGGCTAGGAGACTTCAGAAAGGTACTTTGGAAAGTTACCTTTAGCTTGTTTTAATTGTAAAGAAATTGGCCATATTATTTCTATATGTCCTAATAGGAAAGAAGAAGATAAAGACAATGACTGATCTGGTGATGGAAATTTTGGCATAAGAGATAACAGAGGAAACTGACACTACGATAGAAGAAACAATTGAGACTAAAAAGACAAAGGCAAGAAGGCATGTTATTGTTAGGATTAGGTAATACTGAGGGGGGGGGGGGGGGGTGAATCAATATTACATAACTTTGATCTTTTCCACTTTAAACAATTATAAATAATCCAAAGTAATTCAGAAATGAAAAGAACATATAAGAATAACACATTACTCATTACACCATGATTTTTTCTTGAGGAAACCCTGGCCAAAGGGAAAACCCCGGTGGGTATGGTACCCACAAATATGCACTAAAATATAATATCCCTGTTAGGAGATCTAGCCCTATTAGGACTTGATTGTTACATAGTACATTTCCTTATTAGAGGTATATGAAACCCTATTAGGGGTATACAAAACACCTAATTAAAGGTGGTGAGCACACTTCTCTTACAATCAATACTGGTCTCAAAAGAGTTCTCAAAAAGGGGAACAATACAAGCACTTATCTTGCTTAGATAGTTCCAGTTATAGTTCAGCCTCTTACTGATCTTGCATTTGATCTCTACCCTTACATTCACAAACTTACTCCATTGTTATAATCACACAACACCTCACTTTCACAAAAGCAATCTATACTTATACAAAATCAGCCTTCCAGTCGGCTTCACAATTTCCATACAAAACATAACAATAACTCATGCAAATGATATTTATGGAGTTAGTGCTCTTACATTACCAAAGAGCCAGCAATATTATTTATTCCCTTGTCTTAGCACATTATCATATCCACTATGCTTTCCTTAATCTTCACAACTATTCATGTACTTTGTTACACTATTTTACTATCTTTACATACCTTCTAAACATTATATCTTACAAATCTGGTAACCAAAAGTTATGCACTCTTTACTAAAGCATGTATACAAACCAAAATACCTACACTAAACTTTTCAAGCCATAATACATTATATATCATCATCACTGACCAAAATTATAACATTGTACCATGTTGTCTTGATTCTAGACTTAGTCATTTTCATGACTGTGACTCCAGTGGCATTCTCCACAACATGCGATCACTTCCAACATAAGTGTTTCCATAAATGAAAACCCTCAAGTGATTCCTAGTGCTCCAAAAAATCACATGCCAATAGTTACCTTGTTGGAGAATAAGATAATTACACCAAAATTGACATTGATGATGAAACTGAAGTGGTATTTGTTGTAATGAAAGATGATTCAGAAGAGGAAGAAAGGTAAGTAGAAATAACCCTTATATCTAAAGTTAGCAAGAATGATACTTGGATTATTGATAGTGGCTGTACACATCACATGACTGGTGATGAAGATAAATTTGAATAACTTGAACACTACAATGGAGGATTAGTTAAAATTTGGAAATTATAAACCTTGTCAAGTGAAATGAAAAGGATCTATCTTGTTGAATGATAAGATTAGATGTGATAATGCATATTGGGTAAAAGGACTTAACTACAACTTGTTGAGTGTAGCACAACTAAATAACTTAGGTCACCAAGTTGCATTTGAAAGTAAGAAGGTGAAAATCTATGATGAAATCATAAAGCTGGTTGGTACTGGAGGACAATCAAAAGGTAATCTATCTATCTTGACAATGTTGAAACTTCTTGTTTGTTGGTGAGAAATTAAGATGTATGATTGTGGAATAAGAGACTGTGTCATGTGAACTTTGATAACATGGTTAAGATCAGTAAAAAGAGAAGAGTTAGAGGTTTTCCAAGTCTAACTAAACCTGATCATGTTATTGCTGGAAAAATGGTTAGCGCTCCCCTTGAGATTCATCACATGACTTAACTGCCTCCTATGTCTTCTATAAGTCTAGTTGTTGTATCAGGCATTAACAGGTCAATCTTTTGGTGCAACAACAACCACTTCTTGTAACAAGTGGTATCAAAGCTTGGTCACAGGTTCGAATCCCCTTGAGTAACATTGAGGGGGAGATTGTTGGTGAAATGGTCAGAGCTCCCCTTAGGATTCATGACATGGCTTAAATACCTCATGTGTCTTCTATAAGTCTAGTTGTTGCATCAGGCATTAATAGGTTGATCTTTTGGTGCAATGGCAACCACTACTTGTAACAGTTATGTGCAATCAATGTAAAAAAGGAAAGATGACTAAATATAGTTTTAAAAGAAAAGACTATACATCTAAAGGTATCTTGGCATTGGTACGTGCTGAATTATGTGGTCCTATGAGAACTCAAAGTTATTATGGTGAAAAATATTTCATTTTATTTGTTGATGACTACTCTAGGATGATGACAGTTATGTTCTTAAAAGAGAAATATGAAGCTTTCAAATTGTTTAAGTGGTATAAGGCTAAAGTTGAAATGGAAATTTGGAAAGACTTAAAATGCTTAAGATCTGATAGAGGAGGTGAGTTTATTTCTGTTGAATTCACTAATTTCTATAATGAGCATAGAATTAAAAGACAGGTTTCTGCACCGAGCACACCATAGTAGAATGGAATTACTGAAAGAAGGAACCGATCTATAGTTGACTATGCCAGAACATTGATGATTGAGAAAGATGTTGCACAAATGTACTGGAGAGAAGTAGTTAGCACTATTGTAAACACCTTGAATTGATTTCAACTAAAGAAAGACACAAATAAGACACCTTATAAGTTATGGTTTGGCTATCCACTGAATGTAAGTTATTTCAAAAAATTTGGAAGTAGATGCTACATTTTGAAAGATCATAGAAATGGTAAATTTGACTCTAAAGGTGATGAAGGAATATTTTTAGGATATTCTACTAAGAGTAAAGCTTATAAATGTTTGAACAAGGCTACTGATAAAATGATTGAAAGTGCTAATGTAAAATTTGATGAGTTTTCTGAAAAGAATGATGAAGAACGTAGAAAGGATCTGGAAGACTATGGTAGGTTTACATATGTTGAGCATCCAAACTATCTACCCAAGCCACAAGATGAGTCTACCGAGAACCAAGAAGAAGCTACTGAGGAACAAAATGAACCTAAACTGAATGATGAGCAAATAAGAGAATAAGTACTGGTGAGATTTTTTAGAAGACACCATCCATAGAAGCTAATCATTAGAGACAAGAAAGTTGACATGATGACATGAAGTAAGTTAAGACAAAGAACATTCTTAGTTTGTGAATTTGAGCCTAAGAATATTAGAGATGCACTTGAAAATGAGGAATGGATTAAGGCTATGAATGAAGAAATTGAATAGATTGAGAAAAATAAGACATGGGCATTGGTATTGAGACCAAGTGATAAAAATGTATTGGTACTAAGTGGATTTTCATAAACAAGTTAAATGAGAATGGTGAGGTAACTAGGAACAAAGCAAGACTTGTATGCAAGGAATATGCACAAGAAGAAGGAATTGACTATGGTGAATTTTTTGCATCAGTAGAAAGACTTGAAGGAGTCTGTATATTACTTGCATATGTTGCACATAAGGGATTTAAAGTATATCAAATGGATGTAAAATTAGAATTTCTTAATGGAATTCTTGAGGAGGAGGTCTACATAGAATAGCCTAAAGGTTGAATTAGAAGAAGATGGTATGTATATTACACAAAGAACTGTATGGACTGAAGCAAGCACCAAGTGCATGGTATGAAAGATGTTGGAGATTTGTCAGCAAGCTAGTGTTGACTGTATGTTTGTCATTGATGACAACATATGGTAAGTAGCATGTGTTGAAGCCTAATAGAGAGAGGCTTGAGAATATATTTCCTAGATATGTTATTAGCATGATATCATAAGTGCAAAGGTCTGAGTGTAGACAGTTATATATTTGACTATTTCAGTAAGTGTTCCTGATAGGTCCTAGGAAGAGTTTTGTATGTTATTTATAGTATGGTTGCAATGAAGCCTTGAGAATTTACATTTATGTTGTAGACATGTGTATGATGATATGTTCATGAACACAGAGTTTGATATATAGTATAGTCTAAGTTATGAAGTCTCCAGTTGCCAGTTACAGTTTCCTAAGTTTACTTGACAGAGCTGACATTATTTTTATTGTTGTAGTAGTTGCGCCTATCATTTGGATATGCGCACTTGGATTAGTGTTTGGAGAAGAGTTAATAATGTTTTCTTAGGAGTGGATGATGTAATTGAGCATGAGAAGAAAGTATCAGTTAATTTTGTGGAGCCGACAGTGTGAAGAGATGTGTCTACTCATATGGAGTTGTGCGGTCTTAATTTGTGTTGCGTGCTTAGTAGAGCTGGCTGAGATGTTATTTGTGAGCTGTATTATTTCTCTAATATGATTTCAAGATGGTTCTAATAGGCTAACTTGATTATATCATTTAGAGGAAATATATTTATAGGCAGTCATTTGTGGTTGTTAAGTATGGCATTAAGTTGAAAGATAAGTAGCACAATAGGAGTTGCGAAGTGTTGAGCCATCAGAAGAAGGTCTATGTGACCAAGTAGAGAGTGTGTAATATACATTGGAACTGATCAAGATAGTAGGTCTACCTTGCAGTTCACTAACATCCAAATATAGTGTGTATTTGTTATTCAAAAGGTTGCAGCCTTCACCATTTGAGCAGTGAGCTCTCAAATAGTGCATCCTCACCCCTAACAGGGTTAATTGTAAAAGACTCCTAACAGGGTCTGAACTTTGACCAGGTCACTGTACTTATTGCATTGTAAAGATCAACTCCTAACAGGGTTGTAAGATCTTCTAACAGGGATCATTATACACTAGTGCAGTTTTAGTAGGTGTTAATTCCCACTGGGGTTTTTACCTATTTGGGTTTCCCCATAACCAAAATTGTGTTCATGTGTTATTGTGTATGTTCTTAATGTTCTTCTTTATTTAATTAGATAAAGAATTGAATCTTGTAGATAACTGATTCACCCCCCCCCTCCCCTCTTAGTTATCTCTTGGGACTATTCCTAACAAAAGAGATTACATGCTTATCTTATCAGTATTGGTTTTGTAAGGATAAGTGACAATAGTAATTTGTACATGAAAGGAGAATTTGATGATAATATTTTGATTGCTGAAATTTTTGTTGATGACATAATCTTTGAAGGACATGATCTAATTTGCAAATATTTTGTTGATGAAATCAGAAAGAAATTTGAAATGTCAATATTTGAAGAGATTAAATTATTTCTAGGTTTGCAGATTATACAACAGAATGATGGGATTTTCATAAGTCAATCAAAATACATAAAGGAAGTGTTAAAGAATTTTGGCATGACAGATTCAAAACTAGTAGGAACACCGATTGTGATAGGATATAAGTTGACAAAGGATGATGAATTAATCGAGGTAAATCAGACACTGTATAGATCAATGATTGGAAAAATGATGTATGTGGTACACAATAGGCCTGATATTATGTGTGTGAAAATTGTACCTAGCTGTGGACACAACACTTCAGTAAAATATTAGAGGTTAGCAAATCAAATAAATCTATAAATAAATGAAACTAAGCTAACCAAGTGATTTACTACCTTCTAGTAGGTGCATGTATGGTATTCTCAGATTGGACCGAGATTAGTGACAATGCAACACCTAAATGAAGGATTTAATTGCTAAAAGATGAATTTAGGATGAATGCAAGTTAATCTGTATTTTTGGATTTTCTATGCAATTGTAATGAAAAATTGTAACAATATAATCTAGAATGAATTTGAAATGATATGTAGATTATTCTAACAATGCTATGAAAAACAAGGAATGATCTCACAAATCCCTTGTCACAAGAGCTTTGATTCTCCAGATGCTATTTCGCCAGAGTAATTATGCAAATTCGAGAGATCTATGTGAAGAGTTGAGCCGTGATTTTATAGAAATCCAAGGCTTGATGATGCATTGAGAAAAGCCATAAATCACTCTTGATAAACTCAGGTTGATTTTTGAGTTAATAAGAAATCAGAAATAATTAACTCACAAAAACCATGCAAAAGTAGTGTTTAACTCAAAATTGAGTTTAGATCAAATTTCAACTCACAATCGCATGTTGAGTTTAAATTTAAAATTGGTTGTTGATTTCTAGTTGACTGCTTTTCTGATTGTGCATGATTTAATTATAAAATAATTTAATAAAGTGATTTATTTTCCACTTAACTAATTTTAAATTTAAAAATAACTGATTTATGGGTTAATCAATTATAAAATCAAACTTTTATTCAAAAACTATATCATTAAATATTGACAATTGAGTTTAATTAATTAAATAAGAATTTAATCAATTATTTATAGAATTTTGATTTATTGTCAAAATTAAATAATATAATTTAGGAATAAATGGAATTAAATCTAATTGAATAATTGAGTGGAAAAATTAAACTTAATTAATTAAATATTTAGAATATTCAATTAATCAAATTTTACGATAAATAAGATTTATTGCTAAATAATATTCAATTAAAGATAATTAAGATAAAATAGGAATATTCCAAGAATATTCCTCAATGCAGAATTAAGATAATCAATTAGGTTTTTGATAAACTGATGTGCAGATGTGCCATAGGTTAGGACTTTGATGTTGATTTTGATCGAATTGTTGATGTAAGAGGTTAATGAACATATAGCCCATTTTTGGGGTATTACATTTTGCCCCTCTTTGATTCACTGTGTGAAGCGTAGTGGTTCAAAGATTAATCTATTTTTTATGTTGAAACTGATTTGAGAGATGAACTGATTTTGAGACAGAAACCGACTGAAAGATTGAAAAAAGTTGATTGAGGTCCTGGTTGACCAAGAATCGTGATGATGTCAACTATAGAAACAATGAACCGGTGATTATGAAAAAGTATCAAAACACCTGATTTTGAACCTTATGATTATGAAGGAGTGACTTGATTCTAGACCTGATTGTCTGAAGGAATTGAAATGGTATCACATCTGAACCCTTCAGTTACGAAGAACCAAGGAAATAACACTAATGAATCGATGGTTACGAACAACTGATACAGTTTAAAAGATTGATTAGGATACCAGATTGATATGGATCTTGATGAATCTGATATGCTCCAAGCAATGTGCCCCAAGCAATGAGGTCTTTTGATGAATCAACAACTAGACTTGGTTGTTTTCTTGATTACTGAAAGAAAGATTTGATTTACAGACTGATTGATGTGCAATACCATGCCCCCTTCAGGATGAAAATCAAAATCTGACAAGAAAAGTTAGCCGTAAATGGTGTAGAAGCATGTTAATTGATCTGAGAAGTGGTTGTACATGTCTGAGAATGCATTCTACATCATTTAAAGGTTCGAGAGACCAATTTTGACTAGGTTTGACCATGAGTTGAGCATGGTTGACCAAGTTGAAATTTCAATAGTTTGATGTAAGATAATCAGTTAAGTTGATATCTAGATTTCTATGATGATTGAAGGTCGATTATTCAAGCAGCCAACCGTCCTGGGTCCAAAAATGTTAAATCTCAATTTTGACATTATAAATGATCTCAAATTTTGATTTTGATCCCAAAAATGGATTTAGAACATTGAAATTAGCCAGGAGTACCTGCTTGGTGATCTGTTAAGAAGACCTTCATGCGATACTTAGTCCTTATGATATGTTTAGCATAGTTTTGGAGAATCATTTGAGTGTCAAGCTGATTTAGGAAATCATGAGATAAATGCAATCATGCAAAGTGCAAAATGAAATGAAAACCTAAGACCTAGGACCTAGTCATTGATCATGTGTCGATCATTTTCATCATTGAATTTTTATTAGGTAACTGGATAAATCAATACAACATCCACTAGTTGGGAAGCTATGAATATATGAATATTGATTTTTGTGCCAAAGGTCAATACAACGCCCACTGGCTAGACAACCATGGACATATGAATATTGATTTTGTTTTCAGAATGTCAGATTAGATATAATCACCAAGGCATAAATGCCAAGATGACCTGAATACCATGTCCATTTTGATATAGCACTTTGTATAAGCATCAAAACATGAATGTTGTGATGACCTAAATACACCTTGCAGAACAAACACATCTAATAGTCAAGAGATCACTCTAAATCCTATGTGAATTACCTGTAGTGACCCTTTGTTGTTCACATCCTTAGGTAAGATCGTGTTTCACAGTAGGAATAAGAATTTACTCAAAAAGAAAAAGTTAGATCAAACTTCATTGAACTTTTCGGGTATCAATGGTTGAGGTACTCATGGCCATTCAATACGAGATGGAGGCTCTTACAGATGGACACCATTTCAATCTAGAATTTCCTAAGTTATTAGATTTTTGCTCAAAGAAGAAAACAAAGAAAAGATTACGCCCCCAGTCATCACTCTCTAAATCTTGTAAAGGACATCATCGAAGAGATCAAAAGGACACAAAATATGCAAAAATCTCAATGTGAATCAGTAAGCATACAAAGAGACAAAAGCATGTGAATCTTAGATAGTTTTCAATTTTGTGTTGATGTTGTAGTTCGTTTGTGTTTGATTGCAAAATCCTTTCTGGTAGGAGACAAAATGTCTGAGATACTAAGGATTGTAGGATATGAATTTGATTGCCCCCAAGTTTGAAACATTGATAGGATATAGACGCTTGAGCTTATTGGTGTATAGACCGACTTTATTGAAAATAGGATATATACAGACTAAAGAAGATTGAAATTTGGGAAATACCAAGATTGTGCTGATAGATGGAGTGTTTTGAACAAGTGGCACCTGTTTGCCGGGTTTTCACCAAGGCACTTTTTCTTTTTCTCATTTTTTTGTATTTTCATTTTTTCAATTTTTTTGTACTTTTGATATTTTTTTTATTTTTTTGTGATACATCAAGGTGCCTATTGCTAGGTTTTCACCAAGATGTTCATTTGTTCAGGACTTTTTCAGATTTTTACAATTTTTTTAGGACATTTTACCATAGATTGAATGCCTTAGGCATATAATTTCTTCAGATGAAGAACATTGATTTGTTCTCAAAGCTGTTCTCTTTAAGTCGTTGAGAGTTGATAGGCTCCAGAGCTAAAAGTAGCAGTGATAACAAAGGGACCCATCCAGTTAGGTTCAAACTTCCCCTTGCGTTCTCTATGTGATTGATTTTTAGGATTCTCTCTCAAGACTAGATCACCAACCTGAAATTCTTTGTGTCGGACTTTCTTGTTGTAGCCTCTAGACATTCTTTTCTAATATACTTTGAGATGATCATATGTTTCTTTTCTATGCTCATCTAGTAGCTCTAGTTCTTGCAACCTAGACACTATGTAGTCATCATTAGTCACTAGACTATGCATTATGATTCTTAGTGATGGTATTTCAACCTCAATAGGTAGTATTGCTTTAGACCCATAAACTAAAGTGAATGGAGTAGCCCCAGTGGCTATTCTGATACTTGTTCTATAGGCCCAGAGAGTTGGATTGATCATGAGATGTCGGTCTCTTCCTATTTTATTAACTATGTGATGCAAGGTTTTCAGTAGATTCTTGTTAGAAGCCTCTTCTTTTCCATTCCTTGAGGATAGTAGATAGATGACCAATGTTGTGTAATTTTGAATTTAGCACAAAAATCATCTAAGTCTTTGTTCTTGAATTGGCCACCATTATCTATAACAATTGAATGTGGAATCCTGTACCAGCATATGATGTAATTAAGTATGAACATAGGTGTCTGTTTGCCAGTAGCTTGTGTCAAAGGGACTACTTCTACCCATTTTGTAAAGTAATATGTAGCTGTGATTATATGGGTATGTCCATTGGAAGAATGGGGATAAATAGAACCTATTAGATCAAATGCCCATTGTTGAAAAGGCCATTGTGTAGTAAAGGGAATTAGATCTCTCCCTAGTGCATGAATCAAGTTTCAATGGACTTGGCACTTTTGATAGTTCTTTGCAAATTTTATTTCTTCCTTCTCCATTTCAGGCCAATAATACCTAGCCCTAATAAGCTTTCAAGCTAGTGTTAAACTATTGGAATGTGATCCACATATTCATTTGTGGACTTCCTCTAATGCACGTTGAGACTCTTTGCATTCTAAACACCTAAGAAGTTCACCATCTAGACTCCATTTAAACATATCGTTACCAATGATGACATACCAGGATGCGGTTCGAATAAGGTTATGTTTCTTATATCAGCTGAAGGGATCAGGGATTATTTGGTTTTTAAGGTAGGAGTATAGGTCTTTGTAGCAGGAGAAATCATGACCAATAATAGTGAAGATCATGCAGGTGTCATGGGGGTCATATGCAGGGAATGATAGTGCTTCCACTAGGAACTCATAACATAGCTCATGTTCAGGTTGCTATAGTAAAGATGATAAAGTTTCCATAGCATCAGTAGCCTTGTTCTCCATTTGAGGAATTTTCTCAAAAGTGACTGAGATGAAGTATTTCTTGAGATCATAAACCATACGTTTGTATGGAACAAGCTTTTCATATTTTGTTTGGTACACATCATTGACTTGGTGTATTAAAATTTGTGAGTCTCCATGAATGTGTAGTTTAGTCATTCACCACTCGATTGCTATTTTCATGCCATTTAAAAAAGCTTCATATTCAACAATATTGTGTGTGCAAGGAAACTTGATGCTGAATGCTTTAGGGATTGAGTATTCTTGTGGCGTTATGAACAATATGCCTACTTCAGATCCATTATGTGTGTAGGAGCCATCAAAGAATAAACACCATGTTCTAGAAGATAGATTCATTATAGAGGAATCCAAGAATTCCATTTGCATTGGTTGATCATCAAATAGTGGTGCTTTAGCTAACTAGTCTGCAATAATTTGTCCTTTGATATCTTTTCTCTCAATGTATTCAATGTCAAATTCACTCAATAGCATCACCCATTTGGCTAATCTTCTTGTGAGGGAAGCTTTTCCTAGTAGATATTTGAGTGGATCTATCTTGGCTATCAATTTCACTATATGAGCTAACATGTAGTGTCTCAGTTTATGTGATGCAAAGATCACAACTAGACAAGATTTTTCAATCATGGAATAGTTCTTTTCATAAGCCACCAAAGTTCTGCTAATGTAGTAGATTGCTCACTCTTTCTTATTCTTATCATGTTGTGCAAGAAATGCCCCAGTGATGTATCTATGGTGGAGACATATAGGATTAATGGCTTTCCTTGAATAGGAGGCATCAAGATAGGAGGATTGGATAAATATTCTTTGATATGACTGAATTTTTTTTCACATTCCTCGCTCCATGAGAAGGTCACACCCTTATGCAATGTTTTTGTAAAAGGTTGAGAGATATCTACTAACTGAGATATGAATCATCTAATGGACTATACCCTTCCTTGCAATGTCCTCATTTGACAGATTGATCTTAGGAGTTTGCATCTCCATGATAGCTTTGACATTTGCTGGATCCACTTCAATGCCTTTCTTTGAAACAATGTAGCCTAGGAGTTTTCCAGAAGTGACACCAAAAGCACACTTTTTAGGATTCAATCTAAGACTAAATTTCTCCATTTGATCCAATATTTTTCTCAAATCACTCAAGTATTTTGACCTTATCATTGATTTAGCCAAGGTGTCATCAACATAGTCTTCCATTGTTTGATGCATCATGTCATGGAAAATAGATGTCATTTCTCTTTGATATGTAGCACCTGCATTCTCAAGACCAAATGGCATGATGTTCCAGCAAAAGGTGCCCCATGCACATGTAAAAGCCATTTTCTCTTGATCTTTAGGATAAATCTTGATTTGGTTATATCCAAAGAAACCGTCCATTAAATAATACATCTCAAAGCTTGTAGTCATGTCCACTATCATATCAATGTTGGGAAGTGGAAAGTCATCCTCAGGGCATGCTTTTTTCACATCTCTAAAATCTATGCATACTCTTATTGATTTGTCTGGTTTTGAAATAGGAACAATGTTAGAGATCCACTCTGCATAATCTATGACTTGGATAAATCCGGCTTTTAATAGTTTCTTTAATTCAACTTTGACTAAGAGTGCAATGTGAGGATGCATCTTTCTCAACTTCTGTTTAACAGGTTTGACTCCTAGAGAAATAGATAAATGGTGCATTATGAGATCAGGATCTAGTCCAGGGATATCTGAATATTTCCATGCAAAATTGATCTTCTTCTCTGCTAGGAACATGGTGAATGCTTGTTTTGCTTCTTCTGAAAGCGATTTCCTACATGAACCATCTGTGGTTCCTCTATTGTACCTAAGTTGATAGATTGAGTGGGCTCTATCAATACTAGAGATCTATCCTGTGAATGACTCAGAAGGACATCAAATATCTCATCTTCAGGTGCCTTAGTGAGGTTTTCACCTTTGGATACATCTTTTATTTTTACTTTTTTAGGTTCTGAGACTGCCATAAAGTGGTTTTCACCCTCAGAACTCCTTTTATTTTTATTTTTATTTTTATTTCTTTGACTAAGATATTTGATGTCCAACTCTGTCATGCTGATGCTAGGTTCACTGATGGAAGTCATCATTGGTTCCACTGCATTGAGGTAACAAGCAAGGGCATAGTCATTTGGGAAGGTATGGATGTCTTGGCTCAGATTCATAGATGTTTGGTCCATAAGTTTAGGATGCTAGATAGTCAAGTTGGGAAAGGATTGGGATATGGCATTTACACATATGGCATTGTCATTATTGGTCCTAACCTGACTTTTGAATTTGAAGGTGATATCATGACTCAGAATGTTCAGTTCATGAATAGTCTCAATGTCATTAGTGAATTCCTCATTAGGAGTAGGTGGATCAGACTCATTAAGTTCATTATTTTTCTTTAGACTTACATCGGATTTGGGTGAGAATTGTTGAATCACATCAATGTGTTTTTCTATGATTAGCTCATCTTCTTCTAGAATGATTCCCCATTCATAGTCGTTAGATTCATCTTTTATTTCTTCATCTAGACCTTTTGTAAATTTGATAACATGTGTAAAATCAGGATGAATCCCCCAAGAAAGATTACCTTTAGAGTCTGATTTGAATTCATACTTATGAGAATCTATTTTAGAATCAATAGTGTATCCAAGATGTTCAGCAATTGTTTGAGATGTGCCTTCTTTTTGTGTAGTAGGTTCTTGTGTATCTACTACATTAATGTTCTCCTTAGGTTTTTCTTCATCTTTTAGGAGATCTAGTATTTCTTTAGGAAAACATTCATAAGGAATAAGTTCAGAGCTATCTGAATCCTCGTTGTATGTCTGTGGGCTTTCCTCCTTTATCTAAGTTTCTGTAGGATCTATCTATTCTAAGACATTTGTTGAGTTACTCCTAGATGGAAGGATTTATTTAGATAACCTAGACCTGTAGTATCTTTGTTTGTCCAGACATGGTGTTCAATAGGTTGTATAAGACCTTTTCCTCTTATCCCTAGAGGTCCCTTTCCTTTGTATCCCATTTTAGTCATGATTTTTTGACTTGGTCCATATGACTTTGAAGGAATTCTGGTTGATGTGGAATCATAGTTTTGCACTGATTTGGATTCATCTTTGTAGATCCATGCAAGCACAACTTCATCTTCTTCAAACTCCTATTTAGACACTTGCTCTATGACAAAACTTCCATTGAAGATAGTTTGTGGTTCTATAGACTCTTGTTTTGTTTGCTTCAAAGGTTGCCCATAAGATTTAGGCAAGACTGGGAGAGATGTTAGAGACAAGAGAGGTTCCATAGTGTATTCTCCCATGCATGTATCCTTGATTTTGATTTCCTTGGCAATGTCTTCCATCTTAGAGGTAGATGCTACGTCTATTTTCTTGGTAGAGGATTCTCTGTTATTTGGGACGAGCTTATCAACACTTTCCTTCAATGTATTGCAAGTTGTAGATATTTCTTCTGGAATTGCAACCTCTACTCCATCATATGGAAATTTCACACATTGGTGGTATGTTGATGGAATAGCTTGCATCTTGTGTATGCAAGGTCTTCTTAAAAGAATGTTGTAGGCCAAAGGAAGGTTCAGAACTTGACATGTGATATCTATGATGACTGGTCCTATTATGATTGGGAGGACAATCATCCCCTTGGAAGATCTTTCTTGTTCATCATATGCCTTTATAGTTATCTTATTTTTAGGATCAATGGCATCTTATGACAATCCCAGTTGTGTGACTAGTTTGTAGGAACAGATATTCAGACCAGTGCCCCCATCTATCAACACACATTTGACGCGATAGTTTTGGATCAAGACTTCAATATGGAAGGGTTGGTTATATGGGTGACTCAACGAGTTGTCATCTTCCTCTGAAAAGGAGATATATTGAGGTGACATTAGATGACCAACCATAGTCTAGAATCTATTAAGATCAAGGTTTTCAGGAACATTGGATCCGAGTAGCGCTTTATCTAGAATAGCTCTGTGAGCCAGAGATATTTGAAGCAACTCAAACATTGATATCTTAGCATTGGTGTGCTGGAGTTGTTGGACTATGTTTTAAGAGGTTGGTCTCATATCTTTAGGAGTTGTTGATTTTGAGGTAGCCCTCTATTTGGAAGTAGATGATAGATTAAAAGGAACCTTAGGAGTATTTGATGGACCTGGGTTTTGTCCTTCTAAGTGTACCTGAGATTGCGATCGTGTAACTGTATTCACTAAGTGATTACCTCCATCCCTTCTTACAATGGTGATGACATTGCAATGTTCATATGGTTCAACCATGTTGATGACAACATTGTTGCTAGAGTAGGCATAATTGACTTTGGCACCCATATTAGGCTAATAAGATGAATCTCATTGAGCATGTTTCAGAAATGGTTCCATGAATGTTGTATGATCTTTGTTGCTTTTATGATTGTCAATTATGATTTCTCTTGCATCAATTTTGTCTTGAATGAGATGTTTCAAGTGTGCACATTTATTAGTTGTATGACCCTTGTTTTGATGGAAGTCATAGAAATCAGTCTCTTTCCACCATCTAGGTTTAGGTTCAGGATCAAAATGTTTAATCTCAGGTAGCATGATGATATTGTTTTCCAATAAAGTCTTCATGGAAGATTCTAAGGACTCACCCAAAGGAGTGAACTCACACCTTGGTGTTGTAGCCCATGGCTTATAGTCTTTCAACTTTTGAGATGGTTCATATGCCTTTTGTTTAGAATTTTTTTATGGCTTGAGTGCCCATGGTGAGATTGAATGCTGGTACTTTTGATGGAACACTAAGGTGATCAACAACACCGTATGTTACAACATTATTGTTCTTATTCCAGAATTTTCTTTTATCTTTGTTGTTGGAACTAGAACTAGATTCATACTTTCTATCTTTGTTAATCATTATGTCTCCCTTACGAGAAAGCACATTTTTAATTTTTATAGCATTTTCTACCATCTTCTCAAAAGAAGTGTGATTTTGCATTTTCAAATGATAGTTGAGTTCTGGAATCATATTGTTGATGAAAATTTTTATTTTTTGAGTTTCTAGAATACATCGAGCATAGAGTGAAAATTTCTTCCTCCATCATTTGAGGAAAGTTAGGAAGGATTCTCCTATCTTTTGTTTTAGATTGCAGATATCGATCATGGCGACCGAATGTTGAATGTTGTATTAGTATTATTGATAAAATAGTTTGATTAACTCCTCAAAGGTTTTGATGGTTGGAGGAAGTTTAGAGAGCCAATGAATGGCTGATCCTCCTAGAGATCATGGGAAAAGATGCATCAAGTAAGTTGGGTCGTGCATAAACTCCATAGATTGAGTACAAAATTCTTTGACATGATCTTGGGGGTCAGAGTTGCCATTGTATTTGTTGTATTTGGGTATCTCCAACTATTTTGGGAATGGTAGCATGAACAAGTTTTTATTGAATGGAAAAGGACATAGGGCCTCCATGGAGAACTCCTTAGGTTCCTTCTCCTTTTCTAGTTGGTTAATCTTAACTTGCATAGAATGCATCTATTTCATCATAATAGTAAGGGGATTTTCTTCCTCATGTGTGATGATATCTTCAACATTGAAGTTAGGAGGAAGTTTGCCTCCTTGTCTTGCAAATTCCAGAAAATATATCTCTCTATCCAAACTATGTCTTGAAACTATGTTGAGATTGATGGCCTTGGGATCCTTGGTTTCCTTGGTTTCCTCCTCCTTGAGACATAGTGTTGTTCTAAGAACTACCAGGGATTGATAGATGTGGATTGATTTGGTTACCTCCATAAATTGATATGGGAGGCATTGATTGATTACCTCCCTAGATTTTTGTAGGAGGAGTGATGTAACCACCCTTCAAGAAAATATTTCCAAGAGAATCTTCTTCAAATTTATTTGTGTCGTAAGACTGATGAAAGGTTTCAACAATCATAGAAGATGCTGTTAAAGAGATTCTAGGTTGTTCTCTTTGTTTTCATTGTGAGGAAGCTCTAGTTTTCACCATTAAACTTGGGTGAAGAAAAAGAGCAAGATGAAGACAGCTAATGAATGATCTAGTATAGGAAAGATTGAATGACCTAACCTTGTCAAGATTGGGTTGATTGCTTGATGAAAAGATTAATGGATGTAAGTGAAGGACATTGTGTCCTAGTTGTATGGGTAGATGCCCAAAAAGTGGTGGACATGAGTTCACAACACTTAGCCGATTAGAGGATTGAATTGAAAGATGGTTTTGACACAAGATCAGATGGGATTCAGATCGAAAGATCAAAAGGCTAGATCAAACTCAAGAGACCACTTTAGGAAAATTGATGAGATTTTCTAGTTTCTCTACTCTGTTCCTGACACAATGAATCCTTTGACAGAATCTAGAAATAGGTTGCAAAAACTGGATTCCTGACAAATTCTGGAGATTTTTGGAAAACTGACAAAATTTTGAAACAAGTTTATGTAGGCTCGTACGATAGTGGGTATGGTTTGGCATGACAATTGGAAAGACTCATATGAAAATTGACTCCAGGTTTTGATTTTGCTTGAATTTTGAGAAACACTTGTACGAAAATGTACCGCTTCCCATACAACAATTTGGGGGCTCTGAAATGACTTTTGGGAAAACTCATTCAACTTTTAAAATTGAAGGATGACTTTCGACTCCAAAAAGGATTTTTTCTTTAGATTTGCAATTTTTCAGGTTTTCAGTTTTAGATTATTTGCAAATTTCTCTATCCAGGTTTGAAAATTTTTGTAATAGTTCATCTCAAGTTTATTCTTTTTCAATAACCAAGTAGATAACAAGCACGCAGAACAACAATCAAGGTAGCAAGCAATCATCTTCAAACAATGAACAAGGGCAAAAGCAACCTTGTGCATGAACAAGAATATGTGACTTATTGTGCTAATCCTAAAGAATGGTACTTGTGTATGTTCAAAAATGTTTTGCAAGTACGCACATAGACCTAGAAAATGAAAATTTTGGCCTCGCTAGGGTTTTTAGTAATGGTTTGACTCTACAACTTTTGTGATCTCAAGAGGGCGAACTCCAATCCAGGTGCACCAAGGTTTTGACATAGTTTGAGAATTTAATCAATCAAGAGCTGCTAGGGAGATTTGACAGCCCAACAAGAGACCACACTTGTGGAGATTTCTTCCACAAAGACATTTATATAGCAGCTGCTACTACCATGATAAAAATGGCTATTACTGCTTGAGGTTTCATCCACGTGGTTGACCCAATAAAGGGAATGTCCACTATGGTTAACCCTCTCTAAAGGTGACTCATAAGATATACCACATGGAACCTTGGTCTAGATTCAAGGATCTAAGTTTCTGATACTACCCAAAAAGGGAGTAAAGCATAATCCTCTAGCCTTTTTACTTTTACCCAAACACAGTTGATAGATTCTTTGACATGCTAAGACTAAAATTACCTGACCAAGATTTGTGATGTCAACACCAATGTCTATCGAGCTCTCTAAGTGGGTCCAAGAGAGAACGTACCGATCAAAGGTGAAGACCAAACCAAGTAGAATGTGAGACAATCACATTATCCTCCCTACCTATAAGGGGATCTTTCATCAAGAAGAGCTTCACATGCAAAACCAGCGAATGAAACTCATTCTCTCAAGATCATCTGCAAATAGTGTTCATAGGGCCTAATTACTATGTGTAACAGAGATGCAAAAAGAAAATCTATGCTTGTTTTAGAGCCCAAATTTGAAGTCTATTTTATGAAAGCAGGAAAGGCACACAAGCTTGACACTTGAGAGTTTGTTTTATGTCCCAAATTGAAGTGTAATTAGATGTAACAGAATACCTAAGTTCTTTTAGAATGAACTTAGTAGATTTTACCTATTTTGCAATTTGGTTACACTTTTCCAATCAGAATCAAGTAAATACCAATAAAAAATAGAAGATCTCAATTATTAGGGTTAGTTGTTAGTTCAAATCCAAAAATAAAATTTGGAAAACTACCTGAATATATGAAATGACAATTGAATTTTTGATACCAAAACTCGTACGACAATCAGTTACCTCCCATACGACAATCCAATCTTGACAATGGGTCTATTCCTACACGACAAAGTAGTCTCCAAATGACAATGTGTAAGAATGAGTATGAGTCTCAATAAAACCAACTATCGTATGACAGTTAGGAGGTTCTAGTATGAGTTTCTGACAAAACTCATATGAAAAATGTACTGACAGAAAGTGAAAATCATAGTTTTGACAGAAAATGATAGAAAATTCATAGAAATTGCTAGAAAATGAAATGGAAACCCATTGCAGGGCCCCACGGTGGGTGCCATAAATGTGTGTGTGAAAATTTTACCTAGTTGTGGACACAACACTTCAGTAAAACATTAGAGGTTAGCAAATCAAAGAAATCTATAAATAAATGAAACTAAGATAACCAGGTGATTTACTGCCTTCTAGTAGGTGTAAGTATGGTATTCTTAGATTGGACTGAGATTAGTGACAATGCAACACCTAAATGAAGGATTTAATTGCTAAAAGATGAACGTAGGATGGATGCAAGTTAATTTATATTTTTGGATTTTCTATGCAATTGTAATGAAAAAATGTATCAATCTAATCTAGAATGAATTTGAAATGATATGCAAATTATTCTAACAATGCTATGAAAAAAAGGAATGATCTCACAAATCACCTGTCATAAGAGCTTTGATTCTCTAGATGCTATTTCACCAGAGTAATTGTGCAAATTTGAGAGATATATGTGAAGAGCTGAGCCTTGATTTTATAGAAATCCAGGGCTTGAGGATGCATTGAGAAAAGCCATAAATCACTCTTGATAAACTCAGGTTGATTTTTGAGTTAACAAGAAATCAGAAATAATTAACTCACAAAAACCATGCAAAAGTAGTGTTTAACTCAAAATTGAGTTTAGATCAAATTTCAACTCACAATCGCATGTTGAGTTTAAATTTAAAATTGGTTGTTGATTTCTAGTTGAGTGCTTTTCTGATTATGCATGATTTAATTATACATTAATTTAATAAAGTGATTTATTTTCCACTTAACTGATTTTAAATTTAAAAATAACTGATTTATGGGTTAATCAATTATAAAATCAAACTTTTATTCAAAAACTATATCATTAAATATTGACAATTGAGTTTAATTAATTAAATAAGAATTTAATCAATTATTTGTAGAATTTTGATTTATTGTCAAAATTAAATAATATAATTTAGGAATAAATAGAATTAAATCTAATTAAATAATTGAGTGGCATAATTAAACTTAATTAATTAAATATTTAGAATATTTAATTAATCAAATTTTACGATAAATAAGATTTATCACCAAATAATATTCAATTAAAGATAATTAAGATAAAATAGGAATATTCCAAGAATATTCCCTGATGCAGAATTATGATAATCAATTAGGTTTTTGATAAATTGATGTGTAGATGTGCCTTAGGTTAGGACTTTTATGTCGATTTCGATCGAATTATTGATGTAAGAGGTTAATGAACCTATAGCCCATTTTTGGGGTATTACAGATATAGCACATGCAGTTAGGATTGTAGCCAGATTTTTTGCTAATCCTAAATATTCACATATGGTTGTTTTTAGAAGGATTATGAGACATTTGAAGAAAATAGAAGACTATGGTTTATGGTACACAAAGGAAGGTAGATTTGAACTCCAAGTTTACACTGATGTAGATTGGGTTGGAAACATTGATGATCAAAAGAGCACAATTGATGGAGCATTTTTTTTAGGAGAAAGGTTTGTGACATGGATAAGCAAGAAACAAGCATGTATTTCTCAGTCTACTACTGAAGAAAAGTATGTTGATGTTGCTGCAAATTGTTCAAATATTGCTAGATAAAACAAGTATTGGAAGGAATAAATGAGGTGATCATTGATCCACTGATTATATATTGTGACAACACTAGTGCTATAAACATTTCCAAGAATCTGATGATGGATTAAAAAACAAAGCACATATCTATTAAGTATCACTATTTGAGGGAACAAGTACAAGAAAAGTAGGTGAAACTGGAATTTGTGAAATCTAAGGAACAACTTGCTGATATTTTTACCAAGCCCTTATCGAAGGAAACTTTTGAGTACTTGAGGAATAGACTAGGGGTCCA
Organism: Chamaecyparis obtusa; assembly: GCA_027943335.1. Classification (NCBI taxonomy): domain Eukaryota; kingdom Viridiplantae; phylum Streptophyta; class Pinopsida; order Cupressales; family Cupressaceae; genus Chamaecyparis; species Chamaecyparis obtusa. The sequence continues at coordinate 253,521 of BSBK01001164.1, forward strand.
TCCCCTGTCTATCGATCACTAAGGTGATCAGGAGGTTGCATCAACCTATACTTTATCAGAAAATCATTCATGTTGATGCACATAACTCACACTTTAATATTCCTAAGCTTGTGAAAGATTGTAGAAGCTGGAACAGAGAATTGTTTATCAGTACATGAAGGTACTTGGTCTGGACCGAACAATAGAGAAAAACTTGGCTTTTGAAGATTTTTTTATTTTCTTTGGCATTGTTGTCAAAGGGAGAGGGATTTATATGAAATATTTGTTGATAATAACATGAAATGGGAGAGAGATTTCAATGAAACATCTATCCACTGAAGGGAGAGAAAGAATCAGAGAATTGAAAAAGTTCAAATTCACAGGGAGAGTCTGCATTGAATGTTATTTGTAGTGATTAAACATATTAAATATCTAGCTAGGGAGAGCTTACCAAGCTACAACATTTATCTGTATAGTTGTAGAATAGATGTTTGGTATATGTATGGCATATTTCATATTGTTTGTGTTTCCATCAATGCTAAAGGGAGAGATTGATGGCCTACAAATGATTGAATATCTTGATAAACTGAAGAGACAATGATTAGAGATCACCGAGCTATTAAAGTGATATGTAAGATGATTAAATAATTCAATATGTTGTCATTGATGTCAACTAGTTTTGACTATACTTATCATGATAGTTACAAACATCTGAATATTTGTAGAAGGAAGAAATGGTGAAAAAATGAGAAATCTACATAAGGAAAACATGGATATGACAGATAAGGATAAGATATACATTGGGTAACTTATTGATGAGTCTATGGATTTATATTGTTGACTTGAGCATGTTACATTGTTGATTCAGTCTTGCGTATACCGAGTGATGGTAATAACCGAGTTAGTTATCACTGACGCATTCAGTATTAATCAAGTATGGATGAAAACATCAAATGCTAGAACAACTGAATAAAATTATTGAGATAGAAATTGTTATGATTTTGAGGTAACATATGAAGTTTATTATAAGATCCACGACTGAAAAAATTAAGAGATGATCTAAGGGAAGAGATTGAAATGTGTTATTGAAACATCTATCGAGGAAGGTTGAAGAAACAAAATAGATGATGAGGATTAAGAGTCAAAATCTAATGGCTGATATAAAAATAGTTTACTTGTCTATTTAAGAGACATGAGTTTCATTGTTGAAACATGCTAGATAAAATATAATCTGTAGAAGATTTTGCGTGAAGAAATTTTTCATGCATTCCTGATCAAACTAGTTACAAACAGAACTGAGCTACATGCATAACCAAGCGCTAGAGAGATATACACCGAGTGAATTAAGTTGAAGGATATGAGGAATTGAATTGTGTAATGTCCCCAATTTTTCCAACATCATTTTTTCAAGGATTAGCCTATTATTTTGATCCTCGTAGGCTAATTATTGTGGATAGAGGGTCTTCTAAGGCAGTGGCTTGGCTTGGGAGGGTCTTGTCTTCTCCATAATCCATTAAGCTACAAGTTGGTCTTCATTTGGCTCAGATTGGACTTCATTTGGGCTTAGATCTATGTACTTACTATTTGTGGTAAGTTGGGTGTTGATTAAGATGAACCCTTTCTATTTTTGGAAAGTGCATTTGGTCACATGGAAAAATAATAGGTACAACACCTACTTCAGACAACATATTTAAATCATGAGTATTTTGGGAGTTATTATATTTTTAGTGGCCAAATTATTATTAAATTATTAAATGGCTTATTATAAAGTTATAATTTCACTTAAGTTGAGGGTTGAGTCATCATTGTAAGGGGGCCATTTATTATATGCTGAAGCCAAGTATTAATTATTTAAAGTGAAGTTGTGTTGGAAAGTTTCAAGAGCTAAGTTCTTTTGGGAAACTTTCACAATTTCAAAAGTTGAGTTCTTTTGGAAACTTTTATCAACAAAGCATTATAAATATGAGCTCATTTCATTGGAAAAAGTATGCTTGAATATTTATTTTCTTTTGTTTCCTTTGTGGTTTTTCTGAGGTTCTAAAGTTTGTGCCCTTGCTGAAGTATAAGGGTCTATTTTGAGGATTTGTTACCCACTATTGAAGTACAGTGGAATATTGTCTAAAATTGGTAGTGCAAATTGCTCCTAAAGTATAGAAATTTGTTTTGTCTTCTCAACTACATTAACTATGCAAGAGAAGCTGATGTTTGTTGGTGTTTGGTCTTCATTACTTGGAGAGAACATCATAATTTTCCAGACTTGTTCATGATGTGCAGTGTTAGAGGGTTGTTAGAGTTGAATCTCTATCCAAAGCCATACTATTTCCTTGTGCTGTATAGAACTGATAACATGCTTGAATTTGTTGCAATTGGGCCATATATTGGCTGGTGTTAAATATCTGGAAAGTTGTGTCTTTAATCCCAAAAGTTGTTTCATTGTTTAAGGGTTGCAAATTGATTGTGAAGGTGTGTTTATATATGCTTACTGCTGCATCTGCAATTCTAGAAGCATCATTGATGAAATTGAATTCATCTTCAAATTCCATAAAGGCTGCGTTAGGAATATTATGCAGCCCATTCAAAACTAAGGTGCAAAATCATATTGTTATAAATTTGTAATTGTTTGATGATATTTGATACTATCATATTGGTTAATGTAGCAAGGTAAAAAATGAATTAAATGTTAAAGACAAATTTATGTTGTAGTTATTGAAAGACTTGAAAAATATGGAATACTTATTGAGTTCTCTATGTGTTCTGAAAACAAAATTTAAATTGCATATAAATTTGAGGGAAAAAAACTAGTTTGTTTTAGAGGGTCAGTTAGGCTCTTTACAAATTGGTTATTGATTAGAGGAGTTTTTAGTGAGCTTAGCATAGATCTGAATATTTGCAAATAGAGTTGTATTTGAATCAAATCAGTACTATATCAATTTAACCATTGTTACAATAAAATCTCTTAACCGAGTGGACTTAATAGTCTTTTGTATTTCCATATGATATTCAAGGAATGTTAATTGTTACCTTGTTGACCCCATAGTGAATTTTGGTCAAAAGTTAACTGTTAGTGATAAATCCTCTAACCAGGTCACACCTGACAGTGTGCATTATAACCTTTAACAGAGTTGGCTCCTAATCGAGCTCACTTCATAAGAGTAAAATATTTTTTGGGTTACCGGTCCCAGGTGGTTTTTCCCTTAGCATGGTTTCCATGTTAAATCATTATATGTGTTATTTTTTATGATTGTTTTGCTATCATACTTTACATGTTGCATATTTGATTAATTGGTAATCACAGTTTGGATAATTACTGGTATTTGGTAAATGATCAGAAAGATAGTTATTTTATCTTACCAAGTTGTTTGAATTGTTGATTAAGTTTCAAAAAGTACATCTGAGAGTTTGGGACTATATGATAACTAATTTAACTGATTCACCCCTCCCACTCTTAGTTATCTAACACTTAGTCCTTCATTTGAATGCAATTGTGAATAAACTATGAGACAAAGAAATGTATTTATTCCTTCAAACTAAAATTATTTCTCCATCCCATCTTATAAATTTTCATATCACACAAATAAAGTCTTTGCAACTAGTCAAAGATAACCTTTTGAATATGGATCATTGCTTCAATTTGATTTTTCAACACAAGATCAATTCAAAATATTTTGACCATGATTTATGATTTTTCTTCATCCATCATGGCACTACGTGGCATGATCTTATTAGTATATTTTCTCTTATTTAATGATTATATACCAACTCATAACCCAACAAGGTCGTGAGGTTTTCTTTCTTTAATTTTTAAGTAATGGGTTGTGTTTGCATCATGTCATACTTATGCTCTACAAACCACAATGATGTCATCTCATACTACTTGCAGAGATACATCACATAAATCCTCAATATATGTGTCAACATTCCACTCCTTTTTTGTACAATCAACTTCTTTCATTTTCATCCTACGAAGGTATATATTTCTTTTGTCTATCCTTGAGTCACCTTCCTCAAAAATACATGTGTCTCATATCATGTATCCTATGGTTTGTCACTATTACAACTTACTACCCTCTATGAAGGTGCAAATAAAACTTTTCTTCAATAACCTCTTACCACTTTAATACTTGGAAACCTTTCACTGCACGACATTCTTATAGGAAATCATGTCATAGTCACCCATGGAGGTGCGATAAACACTTTCCTTACATTATCTTGGGCCTACACTAACACATGGAGTCTTTTTTGTTAGCCATCGACAGATAGCCTTCCAAATCATAACTCCTCATAGAGGTGTGGTAAGCTTCTTTTATTTTCCTTTCTTTGATCCCACATACCATGTGGCATTTATCTACTTCAACACCACTCTTCAAGATTCCAAGTCATACATCCTATAGAGGCATAGAGATAGACTTCCAAATTTGAAATTAGACCCACCAAGACATGTGGCGTCTAACTACTCCCTCTCTATCTAACAATTCTCCATGTGGGGTCTACCCAAAAAGTTGTGGATGAAGTCACTTAAATATTAGCCATTAGTTCTCAACATTTTATCCTATAGCATACATCCAACAACTATCTTACAACTATTGCAAATCCACTATGGGGGTGTAGGTATTATTCATTGTAATTATTATACCAAACACTAGCCCTCTCATCTACCAGTCTTCTTTGATGTTATCCTTAATTACCATAGAGGCACAAAGAAGGCTAAAATTTTTAAGGGGTTAATTAAGACTCTGGATGACCTTATAACTTAAAAGGTGGTTATGACTAGGGAATGTGGCATAGGGGACATAAACATTAGAAAAACCTTGAATATTTAGGACTTGGGTATATTTGAAAAATACAAAATGCGATGATTTAAATTTGACCATAGAAACAAACTTAGGTAGATAAAATATATTAACCGGTAAATAATAAAAAGACTCAAATAATGAGGTTGGTTAATCCAATGACTAAATACACCCTAATACATAAGTTAATAGACCGCTGATTGGTTAAACAAGTCAGCTATAAAAAAGGATGTTAGGCCATATAAGGATAATGACTTAGGGCTTTTTGAAGTAATTTGAGAACAAATTAAACTTGAAACCCTAAACAAGTGGAGGTGTTAATAATGGCTCTATTTGGAGATGGTTGATTACACAATCAATAAAATAATCTAGAAAATCTATAAGGGGGTAAAGAAAAACCCTTAATACATAGCAACAAAACACAACAAAAATAAAGCTAAAACATATTTGTAGAATTTAAAAACATAATGTGCATGGATATCAATTTTAAGAAAAGAATAGCTTTGGGAACTATCCATGCACTAGTTCTTCATGAATTTCACAATTTAACATTTACAGGCAGTATGAGTCTTGTCCATGGATATTTGTTATGATATAAGGGACAATCCATAATGCTTCAAACTTCCCATGTTTTCCTTTCTCTTGACTCCTTGCATTCCAGATTAGAATCAGATCATCAACTTCAAACTTTCTTTCAGAGGCCCTCTTGTTAAACATGTATTTGACCTATTTTTGCAAATGGGCATTCTTCTTTTGAGCTTTTGGTATGATTTAATCTAGTTCTATTAGCTACACTATTCTTTCTTCCATAGGTTCAAGTATATCTAGAGCTTCTTCTTGAATGAACCTATAAACAAACAATAAATTATTTAAAGGCAACCTTTCCTACACACCATGCATTAGATCAAATGGTGACTTTTCATGGCCTTTTTTGTTGTCACCTATTAGCCCACAATGCCAACCCAATTTTGGTGTCCCAAGCCCTTTTGTTCTTTTGTATAATTCTCTTAATAATTGTTATCAAGGTTTTATTACCAAAAAACATAATCATGATCCTTATATTACAAATCATCTTCAATAAGGACATACTTAAGAGCCTATAACTTCAAAGTTCCATTTCGATTATCAGTCAGATCCTAAGTATTGTTAGTTTGCAATTTCACTCCTTAAAAGAGTCACCAATATATTGTTTCTTCAAACTCATGGCCTAGAAATTCATATGAATTTTTCAAACTCAATGTATATATCCCATGGGCCAGTGGCCAACAAATAAGAATCAACTAAGGTTAAATTCTCTTGCACTTTGGGCTCTACTAAACCAAGATAGGGAAGCCTAATAATACTTCAATATTTGACTCAAACTTAAAACATATATTCAAAATTAAGCAAATAATTCCCAATGAAAATATACCAAGGAAAGATGGGTTAACCTTATATTTGGCTATGCTCTTGGTTATTCATCACTTATTTAACAATTGGAAATGAAGCTAAATTTAGAATTGCTCTCAAAATAGGAAATTAAAAGAGATTTTCTATTGATTATTTTCTAAATATGTAAAGGGTCATTTCACATATTAGTACCTACCCTAGGGCTATAGAGTCAAATGAAAAAATTAAAATTCTTTCTCTCGATATGTTTCATTTAAATAATGGATTCAACTTAGTCAATACCTAACATTAACAACCCCATATACATAATCATAGAATTATACTAATAGATCCTAAGTGCATGCTCAAAATTACTATTAATTTCTAGAAGTATTTTAATTATTTCCTCAAAATAAAATTGGAAAATAATCAACACAAGATCAAGAAAGATAAAATGATGAATTCAAACATTCTTTATATATTAAATTAATATAAAATTGAGTACATAAATTAGATACAATACAATGAAAATGTTCATTAGCTCCACAAACTAGTGGATATTTACATCAAGAAATTAATTACAATTCTACGCATCCTATCTCAAACTTAGACTTAAAAACTATTCTATTCTACCCGCCCAATACAAAAAATTCAAAACTCATAAACAAAGTCTTGGGATTCCTTTCATAGAAACAATAAATTAAACAATATTTAAGACATTTACCAAAAATGATCATTACAATGGATCTTCCTTAACAAGGAATATTATCTATATATTTGCTTAGCTCCATATGATGACATAATATGCTTGTGAGCTCCAAAGTGGTATCATTACTGGAGAAGGAAGTTGGCCATGATTGTACAAGCATGGGCATGATTCTTATGTGATAGGCTCTTCAACCTTCTTGTGAATAGCTTGAACAAATTCAATAATAATAAAGGAAGCACTACAAATTGAATCTCATCTCCAACTATATTTAGATTCATTGATAAACCATAAGGAACCCATGACTAAGGCATAGTCTGGAAAGGTCCTTATTTAAAAGATAAATGGATCATGAGTTGGAGTGTGCATGTGACCCTATCATCTACAATCCTGCACTATAGAAAAAAATTTAAAATTTCAAAAAGGTGTTCCTATTGTACCTTTATCTCTCCTTCAAATATTTGTCTTTACACTCAAGTAGGTCTAATTCACTGCACCACTTAAATTCTTGCACCTATTAAATTTTTTCAAGGCATTCCCTCCATTTGGAATCAAGTGTTGATCTAGAAAACCCTATCTAGTATGTTATTTTGATTATGTAAAAATAGGTTTTGAAAGGACCCAAAACCTTTTACATCAAGATTACAAAATAAGCATTAAAGTTCCAAGGGTGAAAGTGCATCAGCACCAAAAAAAGACACCAAAAAAACTAACAAGTCCTTAGCATGAAAGACAGAGAGAAAAAAGGACAGCAAAAAGACAGCCAGACAACAGATAGCTGGCTAGATAGTCTTCATTAGTTCAGCTGCATGTTTAGCCAGCATCTGCATATTAACAGAGGAAACTTTGAGTTCCTCAATATCTTTGTCCTTATTATCCTCTGGATTTTTGAAGCTTGATCTGGTTCTTTTACTAGGTCCGTGATCCTCCTTGACCTCAATGAGTACCTGCTCCCCTTTACCCTGCTCCATTTTGTCCACAAGAATCTTGACATGCTTAGTTGAGGCCTTGACAATGGCAAAACTCTACTCAGCAATGTTACCCATCATCTTCTCTAGCTTCTTGATTCTATTTTCCATTTTGTCAATTCTCTTATTCATGTTACCCCCTTTCACCACATCCCCCTCCTTTATTTTATTCTCCATTAAAATGATTCTATCATTAAAGGACATAAGCCCTCAGCCCTTCCAACAGTCTCCTTCAGTTCATCAATACACTTTACCATAGTCTTCTCTCCCAGATTTATTTTCCTGAGAGCCACAGTCTCCCTTTGAAGCTGTTGAATTTGGGTTTTAATAGTGTTGATGTCATTTTTCATGGTGCTAAGGTTGTTAAGGAAAGTAGAGCATCCTAGGTTGTCAAAGTCCTTATTCACACACACTGTCTCCTCCTTGGAACTCTCCACCCTACCCCTATTATCTGCCTGACCATCCTTCTTAATATTAGCCACATCCTTGGCTATTTCCTACATGATGTTTTCATCAACCAAAACATTTTGGTCTAACTCTTCACGGTCCTCCATATTAGAATCCTTCTTTACCCACTTGTCCTATTTTTCTTGACTATTCTCCTATGAAGCAAAGCCATCAACGAAAGAAATGACAACCCTCTTACCCCTCTTCTTATTCCTATTTTTGGCTCTGGTGCGCTTCCCTATAGTCTCCATTTTCTTTTTACCCTTCCCCTTCCCACTAATATCCCTACTCTCCTCTTCCTCCGTCTCCATTTCAATAACTAAATCCTCCATCTTAACCTTCCTATTTTTTCTTTTGGATGAGGAGTCATGATGCATGGAGGGTTTTCTGGGTTGATCAGAGTCAATCTCTTCATTTTTAGTATCCTCCATAAAGGGTTCCTCTGAATCTTTGCCACCAGTATCATAATCCTCAAGGGCCTTTCAATTCAGCCAGGATCTCTCAACCTTCTTAGACTTAAGAACCTCATAGACAAGGACCATCAGCCCATCATGACTAGCATGATCTCCTACAGGGTCCCTCTTCTAACTAAGAATAGTAGCATTCAAAGAGCTCAAAAGATAAAAAGGGAAATTTACTTTAACCCCATGCCAGAAATGATTTAACGGAATCAGATGGTGATTATAAATTTTGGTATAACACCCATCCAGTGTAATGTAACTAATGATGACAAAAAGAACTAGTCTCCACAGTGTAGAAATGCATTTAGGGTTAAAATAAGAATTATCCACCTTAACCATGTGCTTCCTTTTCTAGTTAGTTGGCGTAAAAGTTTCCAGAGCTTTATCTAACACCTTCCTATCTCTGTAGAAGTTGATCCCTTCTATTTTGAGACCCTTCACCTCAGCAAAGATCTCCTCAGTCACCTCCATGCTCTGTGCTCCCACCATAATTTTCCCTCTATTTATTTTTTCCAATAAACTGCCATACCCCCTTCCTTAACAATATTCCATACCTTCGTGTTTTGGTTCCACTCACTACAATTCCTTGGATCACTCATTTTCTTACGGCCTCCCATGGCTCTACAACTATCAAAATTTCTATTCTCAAAGTTTCTCACAAAAATTTGAGGCTTAAGCTCAAAGTAATAATAATGCCCTCGATGAAAAAAAGGATGGAGATTATGGAAAATAGAGTCGACAAGCTAGAGAAAATGGTTGGGAATATTGCAGAGAAAAGCTTTGCTATTCTTAAGGTGTTGACTGAGCATGTGAAAATACTAGTGGACAAGTTGGATCATGGAAAAGGGGAGTAGGCCATAACTAAGGTCAAAGATGATCAAGGTCCCAATAGGAGAACTAGATCTAGATTCAGGAAGTTGGACTTCAAGGAGAAGATGGAGGGAGGGAACAAGGATTTTGAGAATCTAGGTTGTCTGGCTTTTTTTACTACCCTTAGCATAATGAAAAATGACATCACATCTATGAAGTCTCATATTCACCAGCTCCAAAAAGAGACTGGGGTCCTTAAAAAAATGAATCTGGGGGAGAAAACCATGGGCCAATCTATTGATGAGCTCATGGAGGCTGTCGGAAGGGCTGAGGGGCTCACTGTCTTTAATGAAAGAATCATTTCTATGGAAGGAAAAATTGAAAGTGGTGAAGGGATGAAAAAAAGGATGGAGATTATGGAAAATAGAGTCAACAAGCTAGAGAAAACAATTGGGAATATTGCAGAGTAGAGCTTTGCTATTATTAAGGTGTCAATTGAGCATGTGAAAATATTGGTGGACAAGTTGGATCAGGGAAAAGGGGAGCACGCCTGATGCAGAGGGTTTGACACTCTACTTATTAAATACTTAATCCAACCTTACAAAGGTGTTAATTATTAGATCTTCTCACCAATTAGGATCTCCTAGACCCTTCGTACCAACTTCTCCTCCAAGGTATAGTTGGTTTCAAGAATCCTCCAAAGATACAAGATCAACTAGTCTAACTAGTTACTCCAAACCTTAGTTTTCTTCACTATTCCTTCACCTAGAATGTCAATCCTCTAAAATAGGATCTTCCCACACATGTACTTAATCATTTACTAGCCTTCTCAATCCTTCTTAGGCCATTCTTTACCCTTTCCAATACTTCAAACTACCCTACTAGTCCAATTGGTCACTAAAACACTAGGAGGCCTAATTGCCCAAATCCTAGTAGGTCTTTTTTCATTGAAATTGTCCTGGTGCTTCCAAATTCTCCACCCAAACCCACAAATTTTTTTAAAAATATCTAAGGTATCATTAAAACCTATCAAATTCCAAAATCTTGACCTCTGATGACACCCAAAGCCCTAGTTTCTTGCAGGCCCTAGTTTTTAGCCTATAAATTAGGCCTCTGGACTTGTGAGTGCAAAAAATCTTCAAACTTGTCTCCAAACCTTGATTCACCTCCAACCACCTTTCAATACTTTTATGAGACTTATTAGAGCATCCAAAAATGCCACCAAGTTTTCTCCAACTGATCTTGGGCGTTCGTACCAATTATGTTTCTTCCCTGTCCTGGCTCACCTGGTTTCACCAATCAGCCATAGGGCTTCCATTCTGGCTCTCTAGAACCTCTGAAAAAACAAAAATAAAACTAGAAACCCTATCTATAGACTTTAACCCTATGTTCCCCATGGTTTCAAAAAATTCCACTAGAGGAAACCTAGGTTAGAGCCATTTCTTACCAGTTGGCACTGGTTTTAGGCCTTGCAGACCAGTAGCCTATAAAATCTTAAAAATTTGAATCTAATGAACTTAAAACCAAAATAAATATTGAATATGAAAGATAAAAGTAAACACTATCAGATCATGAAGCCCGATCACCTATGCCAATCTGTACATAACTGTAGAGTTGCAGAGATATAGGACTGTGTATACAATAGAGAACCTAGGTAGCTGTACAGGGTGACATAACTAATTGTTTTGCATCGATTCTTCATTAGCATTTCAAAAAAATTGATCCTATTCTCTTATACTATGCATAGGTTAGTTACACTAGTTTTAGCCATGTTTGGCATTTTGAACAAAAAGCAACTTTTCAAAGTTGCTAGCAACATTTTAGCAACTTTTTACATTATGAACCAAATGACCTTGTTTCCTATCTCAATGATGAAATTTGACTTATAAGACCCTAACAAGACATGGAGGGTCCTAAAACATACTTCTAACTCATTTTTCACTAAAAAATGATACTAGTTTCCATGTTAAACCAAGGTGACCCCAAAATCTCACATGGACTCCAAGGTCCTAACAAACATAGAAAGAGTATAGAATGACCTTGCCAATGTAACCTAGTCTAACTCAACATACTACCACTACAATCACAAATTAAAAAAATTTCTAAACATCCTCAAACATATCAAAATTTCTAAGTGGGGAGGTTCCCTACACCAAGGCCATAACTGAGGTCAAAGATGATCAAGGTCCCAGCAGGAGAACTAGATCCAGATTCAGGAAGGTGGAGGATGACAAAAACAATGACATTGAAGAACTAAAAGTGTCTGTAGCTAACATGCAGATGTTGGATGATTAGGTGGAAGAAATTATGAAATGTGCTTAGCTAGTAGGTTGATGTCCTATTATCTTTTGTTGTCCTTTGTCTTTCTGTCTATTCTTTCTGTGTTTGGACCTGTGTGTGTGGCTTTTTTTGGTGCTGATGCACAAGTTTTATTGGAGATTTTATGCATATCTTGTAATCCTAATGTAAATGTTAGAAATAGGAAATACTGAGAGGGGGGGTGAATCAGTATTTCAAAAACTTTTTCTTTTGCCCACTTATGGATATAACAGATTACTTTAGTGCATACAAAGATTATCAGGCTGATTAACAAACATAGCAGTAAATAGAAAGAACTCATAACACATCATATGTTCTCGAGGAAACCCTGGCCAAGGGAAAACCCTAGTGGGGATGGTACCCACAAAGGTCACTAATCAAAAGTATCCTATTAGGGATATTGGATCCTGTTAGGAGTCAATTTACAATATATAGTAGATCTATCCTGGTTAAAGGACTTTAGGCCTTGTTAGAAGCCTTAACCCTATTAGGAGTTAGATTACAAAACTTGATCACCAGCTGAGCTCACTGCCCAAACAGGTAATGCAAAATGTTTCTGACTATAATATGGTACCGCTTACAACTTCACATCAATAGCCTTTGCTGCTATCACAATATACAACTATCGCAAGTTATCTTTTCTTTCTTTTTACATATCACACTTTTTTGTTTCATTACATTTCAAGTATGCCTAATATATGAGTTATTAAAGATAATAACTTTACATGGTCAGCTTCCAAAATCTTTATCCAAGAGTAAACATCTAGGATGTCATCCCTTCATAATTTTAAGTCATTATTTTGACAAGCAAAAATAATCCCTTAACTCTTTCGCTAATACTGTCTTCAAAACTGTTCTATCTGCAAAACTGTCTTCGGTAAACTTTGAATAACTTTGTCCATACTGCTCCAAAACTTATGTGCACTAAGATGGAGTATCCTCATACTCTATAGAAGCTTTAGTTAATTGTGCAAATATAAATATTACTCCAGTGGACGTCACCAACTAAATCTTCATCGGGTGCTCTGTCAGGATCACTGTATCCATACTCAGATAATTTCTTCCTTCAACTTGCCATACTTGCATTCCAAATTCTATGCTCTCAATAGAGATCATATGTTGCTATAATGACAACATCTATGCATCTACATTAGCCAAATTTCCAACAATCTCCCCCTTTGTCATTGGTGGCAACATATGGGAAAATTGCCTTTGTCATTGGTGGCAACATATGGGAAAATTGGCTAAGTGTGCAAACAAAACTTCAAAAACACTTATACAAAATTGTGGCCAAAAGTTATACAATATGTATACAATATCATACTCCATAGAATAGCTCCCCCTATGAGTATCCTTCCTCAACATATATTCAATTTTCTACTATCTCTTCCCCTTTGACAACAATGACAAAGATAGGGTGTACAAAAATTTCAAAAACTTTATACCTTATTATCAGTTATTGCAAAGCTGGTAGGCTTGAAACACAATCACCAAAATCTAACTTCCAAGATTCAAAATCTTTCTCCCATATCTTCTTGATGGATTCAACAACATTGAGTAGAGTACTCAATCCGTATGCTGCTGTCTGACAAGCTTGCAGGGAATTGAAGCTAAAATTTTAAAATGATGTCTTTGCTGAAAGACACTGCTCAATTTGATCTTCAACAATTTATATCTTGATTGAGACATGCTCTCTCAAGATGTTAACCCTGATCATCTTTCTGTTCTTCTCCTCTGCTAACATTCTGATTTCATCTTTCAATTTCCTTATGTTATTTTCTATAGAACTTATCTTGACATTAGGGCTTGTCAAGGTGTTTGTCTTAACTGTAATAGCATCTAACTTCTCTCTGATCTTCTTATCCTCTTCAACTATTAGGATTTTTGATTTAGTGCATTGTATGTACAAATTCTTTCCTATCTCAAAATGTCTACTCAAATTCTTTATGCATACATCTAAACTACCAATATCATTTCGAATATTTACACTTAAATTTTGTTTCATTTCTGCTTCAAAGTCTTCCTGAACTTTTATTCTAGCAATATCCTTCAAGTTAGAAAATTCAGACTCAAAAGAGTTTATTACTGTTTTAGCTTTCTCAAGTGGATCTGATTCAGATACCTTAGTGCTGATCACACTCTCAAGTTTCTCTGTCAAAACTCTAACTTTGCCTTCAAGGTCTTTCACCTTCTTATTCTTTCCAATAATTTTATTCAGAGATGTGATGAACTCAAGCTGATCATCATCTTCAACTTCTTTTCCAAGGTCTTCAAACATTGAACCAATATGCCTCTTCTTACTGTCAGGTGCACTAGGGGTAGTGACCTCTATCAAAATTTGTTTGCCTTTAACTGTCTACTCTGCTAGAACTGATTCTGATACAGTTGGTGCTTCCTCTGCCTCTGTATTCTTCTCTGATTTCATGACCTTTTCTTGCTCTCCCAAAGCCAAATTGTCAATAATGTTTCCTAGATCATGAAATACTGCATCATCTGATTCTAGAGTCACTTTGGTGCCTTCAATATCCATTGATTCTTTGCCAATATTGATATGTGAAGAAGATGGAACTTGTTCAATACCAACTTCCTCTACATGCAGTTCCTTTGATTTCTTCTACTAAGGGTCTGATTCAACATGCTTTTCTACAACTATATCTGCAAGAACTTGCATTACTACTTAATCTATCTCTTTCTGTACTTCCTCCTTTTTGCCTCCCATTATAAGGATTGTTCTTCTCTTAGTTCTCAATAAAGTTCCAAGAGACTTCAAGAATCTCTTCAAATGATCTTCATCCTTAACCTCACAAAATTGTCTGATTACATGTTCTCTCATCTTTATGTCCTCTTCCTATGCTCTTTGTTTTCTATTCACAAGTCTATTATACAAATCTTCTGGGATCTTACCATGAATAGTGCTAAGTTTCTTATCTGCCACAATCATGTGTGTAACCATTGCATTTTCAAAGTTCAATTTGTCAAATGATCCATATAGATCATAGAATTTATTCAACTTAGTGAAGTCTCCATGCTTCAATATATCTTCATTAACTCTTTCAATTCTTGGTTTCCAAGTTTTCTTCTTGATTGAAACTACATCATCATCTTTAATTACTGCTACATTTCTAGGTATAGGTGGTACAACCACTTTCTATCTCTTGTCGGGTCCTGTTGCACTCACTTTTACTCTTTTTCTAGGAATAGGAGAAAAAGATTTATCTCCTTCATCTTTTTTAGGTACTTCAACTTTTACCTTTACTGCAATAGGATCAACAGGATCCGCACTTGATGTCTCAGGTGAAATTACAAGATTTTCACTTTTCTTCAAGGCTTCTGTAGTCTTCTTAGCTATGTCAAACTCATGACTTGACATACCAGATTATTTCAATATTTTCTTCATAGTAGATTCAACTCTCTTACTAGATTGCTTCTTTTCTCTCAAACTTATTGCAGAGTTGAAATTCTCTTCATAGGTTCCAAACCTATTTGCATGACCATCCAACTCACACTTTAACAATCTATTCACATATCCTACTGTTTCTGCTTCAGATATTTCATAGCCAAGAGGGTCTATGAATTCCATTCTAGGCTCAACTTCTTCAATGTAGGTGAAATCAGTGTCAACCATAAAACAAATGTCATCTCTATGCTTTTCAACTAAGGATTGAGGAATCCTTGATTTATTCTTAACAATATTCTGAAAAGTCTTCAATACAAGCTTCACACTGTCATTAACTTTATCAAAAAGGTGCTTCATGTAGACTAAGTTTATTCTTTCCATTGTGTTCACATTATCACTCCAATCAACTGTGTAAGGAAATCTTCTCAAAATATGGAAAAACATATAGGTTATCAGAGATGAAAACCTAAACTGTGTGTACTTAGCCTTAATCTTTTCTAAGTTCTCAAATAACTAAATTTTCAAAATTTCACATAGGTCTACTGATTTCTTCTCAATACACATAAGATAAGCTACATGAATCATTCCTATAGCCATGTCATCTTCCCTTGAACTACCACAGAATTTAGTTGTTAGGATCTTGCAAAGGTACCTAACATCATCTTGCTTAATCTTACTTATCACAATTCCTCTACCATTATAACTAGATCCAGTGTTATCTAAAACAATCTTTCTCATGTTCTTTTCATTCAGTGGAATCTCTCCAACTTTTGATAATCCAGTAAATTCATGAATTAGGTCGGCAGTTATATCAATAACTCTATCCTCCATCTAGAATTTCCCTTTGTGGATTCTACTTAAAATGATCTTGGTACATTCCTCATCATTGAATTCATACTTCATGGAATATTTGATAATTTCATTATTCTCTAGGTGCCCATAAGCTGGTTTAACTGACATGTCTTGATTGTACAATTTCCTGTAATCATCACTAAAATCTGCATCTCCCAAAGTTTCAAACTTGCAACCTAAATATCCTTTAACATTCTCAATGTGAAATACTCTGTTTGGTACGAATGATAATGCTAGACTGTCATCAATTTTAGTTGGTTCTACTAGTTCTTTCTTAATCTTTGGTCTATTCTTATCCTTAACATTATGAACCATAGAAATATCCATCTTATCAACTGATTAAAGATCAAAAAATACCACAACTTTCCAAATCTAGGGTTTCAGTATGATCGTCGTTGCAAACTGCTTCCAAACTTCTTCAAATCATCCTCAACTCACTTTTCTTCTTTCAAATCACTTTTCAATCACTTTCTAATTGTAATAACTTTGATTTTGACCTTATAACACTTCACATTAACTCGATCTGACATCGCATTCATTCATTTTGCCGCTAAAACCTCAAAAAGTTGATTCTGCAAACCTGCAACCATAAAACTTTTTGCGACCTTGCAAAACACAATATTTTCTTTTGCGCGCTTAACCATAGCATTAGTACAACATAATAAACCTATATCTAACTGTGCAAAACTTAACTCATTCAAATTCCTAATCTACACTAATCCTAAGTCCTAAACTACAAAAACTTACATAATTTAAGTACTTAAAGAAGGGTCAGGTAAAGATTCATCCTTACCATTGGTTACCCTGACTACTTTCAGTGCTAACTGTACCTCCTTGATCTATGCCTTTGTCAAATTTTACTTCATCTTTATTGCTACAACAACCTTTCTCTTTGTTTCCTGCATTTTCATTCCTTCTTGCATTGTTCCTAGGGTTAGGGTTATGATGATAACCTCCATTGTTCATTCTACAAAATCTTGCTAAGTGTCCAAACTTGTTGCATATCTGACAAATGATTCCATTGTTTCCAAATCTCTGTCCTTGCTGGTTAATCTGTGACCTGCAATTTCTAGCAATATGTCCTACTTTGTTACATCTAAAACATACTACCACTTTTCTTTGATTCATTTCTTCAATAGATTTCTTATCTGCATTATTAGTATTCCCAATCATTCTATCATAATTATTCAAAATTCCTTTAGGTCTTCTACATTCGTTAGCTCTATGTCCAAAACTATGACAATTAGAACAATGTCCATTAAGAGGTTTAAATTGCTTACCTGTGCAATCTCTCTTCATGTGCCCAATAGTATTACAAGCAAAACATCTACCTTTGAATTCTCTTTTCATACCTTTAGATGATTCTTCCTATTTTGATTCTTCTTGCTTTGATTCTTCTTTCTCTCTAGGTGGTTCTTCTTTAGGTGGATCTTCCAATGTGTTCTCATCTAGCTTTATTTCCTCCACACTTTGAGATGTCTTCAGATCTAGCTTCTTACTTTCATGGTTTGTTCTATACATACTATATCCAAATCCAGTCCTATCAAAGAATGGTTCTTCAAAAGAAATTTGTTTTTCAGTCTTATCACTTTTTGAATATAGCCTTTCAAGTTGTTGTTTAGATTGAGTTAATTCACCTTTCACAATTTTATTATACTTCTGAAGTTCCACATACTGCACTTTTACTTTTTCAGATTCAGATGTTTCCTTTTCAAGTCTTGACCTCAGATCTTCATTCTCAATTTTCAATTTTTCATTATCAGATCTCAAATTTCCATCTTTCATACTAAGCTTCAGATTTACTATCTTCAACTCATGCTTAAGGATCTCATTTTCTTTTTCTAATTCATCACAATCTTCAACAAGCATATCAGATTTCTTTTCAAATTTCAGATCTTCAATCTTACCTTTTAATTTGTCAATAGCATTCTTTGCATCTTCATATTTTCTTCTTAAGGAGTTTCTTTCATCAGTAAGCATATCAATCTGTTCAAGAGCTTCTTCAAGATTCTTTTGAAGTTGATCCATATCCATAGAGATCTTACTCAAGCTGCTAAGCTTTCCTTGAATGTTCCTTCTCTGAGTAACTGTGCTCTGATACCAATTGTTAGAAATAGGAAATACTGAGAGGGGGGGGTGAATCAGTATTTCACAAACTTTTTCTTTTGCCCACTTATGGATATAACAAATTACTTTAGTGCATACAAATATTATCAAGCTAATTAACAAACATAGCAGTAAATAGAAAGAACTCATAACACATCATATGTTCTCAAGGAAACCCTGGCCAAGGGAAAACCTCGGTGGGGATGGTACCCACAAAGATCACTAATCAAAAGTATCTTGTTAGGGATATTGGACCTTGTTAGGAGTCAATTTACAATATATAGTAGATCTGTCCTGGTTAAAGGACTTTAGGCCTTGTTAGAAGCCTTAACCCTGTTAGGAGTTAGATTACAAAACCTGATCACCAGCTGAGCTCACTACCCAAACAGGTAATACAAAATTTTTCTGACTATAATATGGTACTGCTTACAACTTCACATCAATAGCCTTTGCTTCTATCACAATATACAACTATCGCAAGTTATCTTTTCTTTCTTTTTACATATCACACTTTTTTGTTTCATTACATTTCAAGTATGCCTAATATATGAGTTATTAAAGCTAATAAATTTACATGGTCGGCTTACAAAATCTTTATCCAAGAGTAAACATCTAGGATGTCATCCCTTCATAATGTTAAGTCATTATTTTGACAAGCAAAAATAATCCCTTAACTCTTTCGCTAATACTGTCTCCAAAGCTGTTCTGTCTGCAAAACTATCTTCGGTAAACTTTGAATAACTTTGTTCATACTGCTCCAAACTTTATGCGCACTGAGATGGGGTATCCTCATACTCTATAGAAGCTTCAATTAAATGTACAAACAAAAATATTGCTCCAGTGGATGTCACCAACTAAATCTTCATCGGGTGCTCTATCAGGATCACTGTATCCATACTTAGACAATTTCTTCCTTCAACTTACCATACTTGCATTCTAGATTCTGCGCTCAATAGAGATCATATGTTGCCATAATGACAACATCTATGCATCCACATTAGCCAAATTGCCAATAGTAAAAGGTTTTAGGTCCTTTCAAAACTTTATTTCACATAATCAAAACAATAATGCCCTCTAAAGCCTCAAAAGACCCATAAATCATGCAAAATAAAGGCAATAATCATCTCAAAATCACCACAATGTCCTTCCTCATCCTCACATGAATCCCTAAACTTATTCCCTGTTAATGTGATCTTCATTAAGTACATATTGCCTACTATGTAATTGATCCATATTGATTAATGATGCCCCTTCAGGAGGAAGTACAGTCCTGTCATCCCATTTGATGTCCACCTGATTATGGCATGCCACATTTGCAGCCTAGTCAGCTGCTGAGTTGGCCTCCCTAAAATTGTGAGTAACAACACATGCATCAAAGGATTTTATGATTATTTTTACTTTATTGATAGCATTCTCAATTGTCCATGAAGGGGTCATGATATTATTAAGACAATAATATTAAGAGAATCCCCTTCAACCCAAACTTATCTATAGTTTTTCCTTTTAGCCAACATAAGACCATAAAGAGCAGCATTGGCCTCAGTGACATGATTAGTATTAGAACCAATATGAATGGCCTTAGCACCTTTGCAATTCCTATTTTCATCTCTAATAAAAATGCCACAACTAGTGATACCCGGGTTTCCCTTAGAGGCAACATCAAAATTGATTTTCATCCAACCATTAGGCGGGAAATCCCAATGGGACTCATTCCTCAGATTCCTCTTGATATTATGGATGTTCTTACCATCTAGTTTCCAATTTTTGAAGACTTTCACCTCCCAATCATCTTTTGGTTCCTGATATTTACTAGTCAACCAAATGTTCTCTAGCAAGGCTCTCTTAATCTTATGAATAATTGCAACCCAACTAGACTCCTTGTTTCTAAAGATCCTATCATTCCTCTCTTTCCAAACCCCCCAACAGATGTAGGGTAATAAAAATTTCCAAATAGAAGATAAAAGATTATTTTTATTAGGAGATCTCCAAGAAGTGAAAATCTCATGAATCCCATGAGGAAAGATCCAATCCATATTCATCAAATCCAAAAACTTCTCCCAAATTTTCCCAACAAAGGCACAATGCATAGCCATATGGTTAATGTTCTCTCATCATTCTTGCAAAGACAACACCTGTTAGTTAGGTATAGACCCATTTTCCTTAGATTATCAATAGTTAAGATTTTATCTTGCAATAAGATCCAAAAAAACATATTAATTTTAGGGGTTAAGCCTTTAAACCAAGCTTTCACCCAACACGGTTCAAGGCAATTCTCAAAATTATGCATATAAAAAGAAGAGACCAAGAAAGAACCATTAGAATTGTATCTCCAGATTAAAGTATCCTCTTCATCTATGAGGAAGATAGCATTCAAAAATTTATTCAGACTTCTAAGAGAGGCATCCACCCTTGACAAATTAGTCCAATTATCCCCTTCCCAATAGTCAGCCACATGCAAACCAAAAACTTGTTTACAATGCAACATCATTTCTTTCCAATTTGAATCAAAATTAAGAGGGTAATCCAAAATCCATTCATCATCCCAAAAAAGGATAGTCTTGCCATTTCCAACCTTCCATTTAACACCCTTCTTAATCAGATCCTTCTTTCTCAAAGCATTATTCCAAATGCTAGAACCTCCTTGTATAGAATCCTGATTCAGAAAGTTTTGGAAATTACTTAATGTCCCTGTTATATTTTTTGTGCCAAATAGTACTCCATTCTCCTGGGGTCTTGTATAATCTCCAAAGAAGTTTGGCCATAAGAAATTCATTCATACTTCTTATACTTTGGAGACCAAAAGCCCCCTTCTTAATAGGTTTGAAAACCTTATCCCAAGGAATGAGAGTCATTTTCTTCTTATGTTCCACTCCAGACCAAAGAAAATTCTTTTGGATTTTCTCAATACTTTCAAAAAACTTCCTAGGGATTTTAAAAATAATTAATTCATGGAGAGGAATTCTTTGGAGAGTAGCCTTAAGCACCACAATTTTACCAGCCTAGCTCAAAAGAGCACCCTTCCAGCCTGCTAAACTCATGTGGAATTTATCAATCATAGCTCTCCACAAAGAATCAGGGGGTTCAAGGCAAAGAGGCAAACCTAAGTAGGATCTAGGAAGACATCCCACCTCACATCTTATCAACATTTTTATCCTTTCTTATCTTCGTTCTGGAACATTAATAAAAAAATAGAACTCTTGTTCCAATTTATAATCTATCTAGTAGAAGCACCATAATTATCAAGGGCTTTTTTGATGATTTTACCATTTTTTATAGAAGCTTCCCCCATAATAATAGAGTCATCCATGAACTACTGGTGAGAACAAATCTACTCTTTTGAAGAAGGCTGAAGCCCTATAAACTCACCTTTGTTAACCAACCGACCAATGTATCTAACCAAACACTCTGCCATTATAATGAATAAGATTGGAGATAATGGATCCCCCTGTCTAAGACCTCTTGAAGACTTAAATAAGGGAGTAGGAGATCCATTCACAAGCACCAAGAAAGTAGCAGAAGAAATAAGACAATGAATAAGATCTCTACATCTCTTATTGAATCCAAAAGACTCTAAAGTAGCCTACAAAAAATCCTAGTCAACCTTGTCGTAAGCTTTAGACAAATCCAACTTCAACAAAAAACCTTCTTTTTTAGACATCACCAAAGAATGGATATTTTCAAGAATAGAAATGATTGAGTCTAGAATTTGTCTTCCTGGGACAAAGCCATTTTGCTTTCTAGAAATCAAGGAGGGAAGAAACAGAAGAACTCTAGAGGTAAGGACTTTTGAAATAATCTTATACATAGAGTTGCATAAGCTGATGGGTCTAAACTAATCCAAACTATCAACACCCACTTTTTTTGGAATCAAGGCTATAAAGGTACTATTGAGCTCCTTAAAAATTCTTCTTGAGCCAAAAAATTATTTAAGTGCATTGACAACATCATTCTCGATAATGTTCCAATATTTATGAAAAAAGAAAAGAGGGTAGCCATCAGGGCCAGGAGCTTTGTCTCCTTCAAAAGAGAAGACCACCTTATGAATCTCATCCTTTGAAGGGATATCAGTAATTGCTCTATTTTGTTCTTCATTTAGAATACAAGGGATACCATCCAACAACTCCTTTTGATGATCCTTATTCAGGTTATCAAGTTTTTTCAAGAGATCAACAAAAAACTTTCTAGCTTCTCCCCTGAACTCATCCTCTTTTTCACTTATGACTCCATTGATCTTAAGTTTGGAGATTTTATTTCCCATTCTATATCTCATAGTAGTCATGAAAAATTACTTCAAATTTTTGTCCCCTTCCTTCAAAAAGATCTCCCTGGACTTTTTTCTCTAAAAAATTCCTTCTTTTGAGATTATATCATGGTATTCCAAAAGTTTTGTATCTTCCTCATCCTTAGAAAAGATGTTATACCCATCCTTCTGAATACTATCTTGATTTCCTTGAGGTCCTTTTCAATTTTCCTTTTATTGGTAAAGATATTCCAAAAAGTCTCTTTGTTCCATTTTTTTTATAGTTTCCTTAACATTTTTCAACTTCTTAGAAATTTTGAACATGGTCATTCCCTCAATCTTAATACTCCACCACTGCTCAATGAGTTTTTCCAGCTTAGGATGAATAGTCCACATTTTCTCAAAATGAAAAGGGAAATTCCTTTTCAAACCATTAGGCTCCGCTATAAGGGTAATTGAATAGTGATCTGAATCAGCTCTAACATAAGCCAATAAAGTGCAGGAAAAGCTTTTAAACCACTCACTACTTGCAAGTGCCCTATCAAGTCTAGCTTGGATGAGCTCTTTACCAGATCTCTTGTTGGTCCAGGTGTAGTGCATACCCTACAAATCAATGTCATGTAAGGCTTGGTGATCAATGAAGTCCATAAGATCCATTCTGTTGTCCAGATTTGGTTGACTCCCTCCAAGTTTCTCATTTTCCTTTAAAGGAGTGTTAAAATCCCCCATAATAATCCACCCTTCAGCCACAAAATCATTCCTTTTTTCTATAAATATCAGTCCAAAAATATTTCCTCCTCCATTTAGTATTGGGAGCATAGATATTTGTCAAGATCCACGAGGTGCCATCCTTAATATGCAAAAATATGATATTAGCCATATTATTACAAATATGTTGTTGAACACTTCCATTTGTTACAAATATCTAAAAGGAGCGAGTGCTTCAATTCATAGAGGGACTTGATTTTTGCTTCGATTTGTTACTCTTTATTTTTAAATAATTCTCACAATTCCATAACAATATTCATCATTTTTTCAATTGAAACAATGGTTTTCAAAGCATCAAGTGTATATTAGATCACCAAGCTGATTTTTTCATCAAGTCATGTTTTAGCTATCATTTATCAAACAGTGGCTTTGTGATAGGAACGTTTAGGGCATATTGCTACCGAAAATGCAATAGAGAGGTGTATCCTTGATAAAAAAAACATAGGATTAAGTATGATATTCTCAATTTTATAACCCAATACATCTCCTAACACATCAAGGACCATATTTGTATCCAAGTCTTGATTTCATGTACATCTTCCTCCAATTTTGCAATTCTTTTGGCATAATTATCAAGTTGAGTTTTAATGTTCTTAGGAATACGATTACCTTCATATATTGATTGGTGTATCACAATATCCATCATAGGTGTCTATTAAGAAGGGATAATAAGAAGACCAACTAAGCCAATTGCTCCTTTAAGAAATCATTCATCATGTATAACTTGTATCCTTGAGTTAGAATGACATCATTTTTTTTGTCAATATTTTGTTTTCTTTGACCATAGTGTTTGTGGAAGCTTAAGTAGACATAGAACCATGGAAAGTAAGGGAAAAATACTCCACTACATAAGTGTTATTCAATTTCTTCACAAGGTTATTTACGCTAACCTCCTCTGTAAGCTCTAACATTTTAAGATTTTGTGTTTTTTTGGTTGTTTCCCATATTTCTATCATGCCCCTGACAGTCCCAGGCTTCACTTTTAAATTCTATGTTCTGGTTTGGTTTTCTGGTTATTAGTTTTGCACTATTTGGAATAATATTTTTGTCAGATTACTTTGAGGTTGATTTCTGGCATCATTTATCTAACCTTGCTGGATAATTAGGTTTTATCATAATCTAATCCTCAGAATAAGAATGCTTTATTATTATTATTTCTGGTTAATTTTGTGGACTACCTGATTTTATTTCAAAATTTCAATGTTATTGAAAACATTTATACTTCTGAAGGTAATTTTGTTGAAATAATATTTGATTCAGAATAGTAATTGTTTTCAGTTAAAATGGTGACTGATTTACGTGGATAATATAGTTGATTTCATCAATATAAATTCAAAGTTAGTAAAGCCTAACTATTTGTTATATTGTTAGTATCCTAAATTTCTAAGTGTTAGTGTTTATACGATGATGGTTAGTAATGTTAGATGTTAACCTTAGACTTGATTGAACTTAACTTATGGTATGATAAAGTGATTCCTAAAACCTAAGTTAAACCTAAACTCATCTAAAATGATTCTTAAGTTTCTTAACCGAGGTCTAAACCTATATACATTACTTCTGTGCAACATTCAATTGACATGGGCTACTTCGAAGGTAGTGGGCATTTACTATTAGCAGGTTTTTGGGTTTTGGGTGTCGTACTTTGCATGACAAATGGCATGCAATGTATCACTCACTCTCCTGGAGATAAGCTCGAACTTAATGAGCTCACAGAGTCATTCATTTGGTATTCTGCCATTAACTTTGGTGAAGAGTTTCAGCTGCTAAATGACTCCAACATCGACCATGTATTGCTGCTATTATTTGGTTAAATGGTTGGTCATGGAGGAGATTTCTGGCTCCATTCTGTTTGATAAAACGGATGAATTGTCCAAGTTTTATCACGGCAAAATTTTCCCTCTTTTTCACAGTCTTTTGCAATATAGAAGCTCGCCTATCAGGGAGTGAGAATCTAGGAGCAAGATTCACCAAGTTTCAAATATCCTCACATTGATAACAAGTAGGGGGCTTTTCTTCATCCCTATTCTCATTACTATTTTGAAAGTTTCATGATTAATGTGGATGCATTTCAGTTTTGGTGGCTGAATGTTGTTATGTCTCTTCAATCTGCTTGCACAGTCATTTAGGATTATATCCCTAATGTCATTGTAAGTAGGTTGCAGGGGTATGAATAAGATTTTTTTCTTTAGAAGTTATTCTAATAAATTTTGGACAATGGGTATCAGTGAAAACTGTTGCTTTCACTTTTGTTAAAGTTAATATAGTTGTAAAAGAAATTGGGGTGCGTGTATGAAATAGAAAATTATGTATTTAGTATATATCGATTTGGGGGTTTATTAAATTGTGATTGTTGAGTTTCTTGTTATGAGTATTATCTGTGTTTAAGGAAACTTGGAAAATTATTTTGTTATTCATTGCACTACATCCTTTATGTTGCTCAACTGTTATGGATTTGGGTTGATTCGTTTGATGACCTTCATAATTTTTGATGTTTGTCTTTCTTATGAGACTGTAAGTTGTATATCCGCTCATCTTAATTGATACTTAGTTCGCTTCTGGCACAGTTTAATGTTGACACTTAGTTATGGGCATTTAAGGAATGGAATGAACCAATAAAGTTTTGAATTTTGTTTCTCTCATTCATCATGGGAATTAGGATGTGTGTATAGTCATTCCTTTTGGTAGCATCCGTTATGTTATGTTTATTGCAAGAAAAACCCAGGATGGTCGACAACAAATTTGTCTATCTATGTAATTCTTGAAAAGTCTGTGTTTATCTTAAGGCAGTGAATTAGCTTTAAGTGAAGGATGAGTTATGATTTTTGATAAGTCAACAGTTACAATACTTATTAAATTTTATGTTAGAATTTTCACCTTGGCTATATAGATGTTGTCTACTGAGTCATATGGAAGACTAGTGAGGTCAACAGTATTAAGAGGTCGATAATAATTTATATTAGATATGTAGTTTGTAAAGCTGAATTAAATAATAAGATAATTTTGATGTTTGCTCGGGTTTGGGTCTGTGTATGGTAATTCATATATTGGGAATTTGATTTTCATTAAATCAAAAAGGAGATCTATGAACTACTGTTTGGTAAATAAAATATGGATGATTTGTTTACCATTCTGAAATATTATTTACGAGGTTATATAATTATATACATGCAGGAGTATGTATATGTATACACAAGCCGTGGTGTATACATATACAAACGTCGACATGTATATAAAAGTATGAACTTATAAATAATAGAACATGATGTAAAGCAAATTTATTCATATTTAATTGTAGTATAGCAAACTTATTTAATTGTTAAAATGTAATAAGTTCATGTAAGTTTTCTATAATGATTTAGTTGATATTTGATTATGATTAGTTTTGTTTCTATTTAATGTAAATATGATTTCAATGTGGAAATTATTTATTATACCTTTTTAGATGTAATGCTGTTTTAATGTAAGAAGGATTATTATTTGAATTTTTTTGTGATGAAATAAGTATTATGGATTATTTATCTATTGGAGGACAAAATGCTTAATCATGTATGTTGTGGTAATAAGAAAACATGGATCTATTTGGAATTTCTGATTGTTGTTTCAATTTTATTATTGATGCAACAGAAATGGCATTTTTAGTTGAAATTGGATAATGTAGTTTATTTTGTTTCAATAAATATTGCTAGATCATGTGTTTTGAGATAATGCAAGTGTGATCTTTAGATTGGGTGGTTAACACTAGTCTAGTACCTTGTGGTGATAGAATTTCTGTCAGTTGCGGCTGACACTAGTCTACATCCTTATGGGAAATAATTTCTGTCAGTTATTTAATTAAGTGATAATTATAAAATTCATGGGCTATGGGTTTCATTTAATAAGATAAAACATTATGGTTTCACCCGGCATAATGAATTACTACGAGGTTTCCTTATGGTTACATGGCGTAGATTCTTTTGTAGACACCCATGAACTAATTGATCATCACCTTGTCATTTTCTTTGCGAGTTTATTTCTGTTGGAAAAGAAATATTGTACTTTCTAATTTTAGTTTAAAAGTAATGGAATTATGTTATTAAATTTTCAGTCATATCTGTATTAATCTGCAAAGTTAATATATTAATTCTAACCTTTATGTTGCAGATTTTTGGAGGTTTTCCATTTCCTTAGTCATTGTGACTAAGCCCTGTTTGCATCTGTGTTCTGTCTATCTTTGATTTCAAGTTTATAGATGGATAAAACAATGAATATGGGACAATGGTTTGCAACTGTGAAAATCTATGGGAAACAGATTATTACTTGGTTACTGGTTATCAGAACAGTGCTTAGGATATCTAGGATCAATTAGATGTATTCTAGAACTTTTAGTATGTTTGTATTAAATGTTGAGTATAATGATATACTCTCATGTAATTGATTATCTTGGATATTTAAATAACTGATTATGTTAGTTGATTTTTAATTTGGTTCTATGTTGTACCTTGTTTAATAAAAAAAATTTGTTGTGTTGTTCAGGTTTATTTTATTGGTTCTCCTGTGGTTGTTTATGTTTATTTGGTTAGTAGTATGGGGTGTTACATTGGTATTAGAGCCAACTTTGAACACTAGGGGCTCGGGGTTTAGAAAAGGGGTTATATCTCTTTGCTTCCATTAATGATTTTCTTTCTTCTTTATTATTTAAGGTTTTGAGCATGCCTCCTGTCACAAGAGGTGCCCGTGGGCGCGGTGATCCAGTTGATGCTGGAGTTGGCAGAGGTAGGGGCAGACATCTAGGATGTGGCTGGGGTAGAGGGAAAGATCACCAAGGTGGGTTAGGAGCTGATCCAGGTGATTAGAGAGAACCTCAGGCTGAAGTTCTCCAACAGATACTTGATAGACTTGATGATATTGAAGCTAGGAACAATGTTCCCGGTGGGGGAGTGAATGCAAATGCTAATATGGTTCAAGTTCCTAATGCAAACCTGGCTGTTGCTGAGAATCTTGTTGCAAGGGCTTAGTTGAAGGACCTTTCTAAGTTCAAAGGACCTATCTTCTATGGAACCGAGGAAGGTACCACTGCTAAAGCATGGCTACTAAACATTGAAAGATGTTTTATTCTCCATGATTATTAGAGTAATGTTAGAGTTCATTGGACTATTATGTATCTCAGATCCTTTGCTTCCATATGGTGGAACATGGAACTTGAGCATCTTGGAGTCAACATTTCTCAAGTCACTTGGGAATTGTTCATTGAAAGGTTTCATGAGAGGTTCATGTCAGAATACTGGCAGCAAGCTAGATCTGAGGAATTTTTCAATATCTCTCAGGATAAGCTACAGTGGATATGTATGAGAGGAGATTCTTTGAGTTGAAGAAGTACTCTGGTTGGGCAGAACATGAAAAGCCATTAGTACAACATTTTATTAGGGGATTAAATCCCAAAATTGGAGAAGAAGTGCATACTTTCAAGCCTAAAACTATTCAAGAAGCCTTTAATCAAGCCAAATTGACTGAGATGAAGTTAGGTTTCAGTGGAGGTGCGGTCAAGAGTGCAGTGAATCATCTTGTTCAGAATAGTAGCAAGAACAAGAGATTTTCTCAAGGCAATTCAAGGGTAGCTTCAGGTGGTTCTAGTGGCAAGTTCATGAAAAGGAAGTTTGGAAAGTTCTCTAAGTCCAACAAGAGTTTCATAGTACCTGAGTAGCCCAAATCATTTTTGTCTTCACAAAGTGGACAGCAGAGCAATGTATCTCCTCCAGCAAATTTAGTGTAGCAAAAGAGTATCAAGAGAGGAGCAGAATGTTACCACTGTGGGTAGTTGGGTCATTTTCAGTGGAATTGTCCCCTTCATGGCAACAACCAAGGAAAATCTAGGGCAGCAGGTTTTGAGGCCACTGTAGGTGATTCTGGAAGGAACCACCGTATTTTCACTACCGTAGATCAAAGGTAGGCTGATCATCAGAATATTGTAATCAAAACAAAAAGTAATTGCCAAGGTAAGAAAATTTCCATTTTGTTCGATTCCGGGGCCACCGACTCATTTATTTCTTCAAATTTGGTTAAACAATGTGGAATTCCTGTGAATAAAGCTAAGTGGGCATGGAAAGTTGAGTTGGCATCAGGATCTAAGGTAGAAACAAGGTTAGTGGTGGTAGATTGTAAGATTTGATTTAAGGCTTTTACTACTTCAGTTAGCCTTAGAGTTATTCCTTTGGGTTCGTATGATGTTATTCTTGGAATGGATTGGCTGGATCAACATTCAGCTGTCATGGATTGCAGAGAAAAGATCATCAGATATATTGATGATTTTGGAACAACCAAGTACATTTTAGGTATTAAGAGACCTATTTCAGTTAGGACCATTTCTACCAAACAACTCAAGAAGTGCTTGCGCATGGGATGCAAACTATTTTCTTTTTCTATCAATGATTTTGATGAACCAGTTTCTTCTTGTACCAACTTGGATCATCTAGTTTTGAAGGAGTTTTTAGATATCTTTGTTACTGAGATTCCAGGAATCCCTCCTAAAAGAGAAATTGATTTCAGGATTGATCTTTTGCCTGGTACTGAGCCTATTTCCAAGACTTCTTACCATATGACCACTCAAGAGTTAGTGGAACTAAAAGTTCAAGTTGAGGAATTGCTGGAAAAAGGGCTCATAAGACCTAGTGTCTCACCTTGGGGAGCACCCGTCATCTTTGTCAAAAAGAAGGATGGTTCTCTAAGGTTGTGCATACACTTCAGGCAACTAAATAAAGTGACCATTAGAAATAGATATCCTTTGCCTCGCATCGATGACTTGTTTGATCAAGTGAAGGGTGCTAAGGTGTTTTTCAAAATTGATCTCAAATCTGGATACCATCAACTAAGGAATCAAGAAGCTGATATCCACAAGACAGCTTTTCGTACCGGATACGGGTATTATGAATTCACAGTAGTACCTTTTGGACTAACAAATGAACCATCAATTTTCATGAGCCTAATGCATGGTGTATTCAGGAATTTCCTTGACAAGTTTGTCATGGTATTTTTAGATGACATCCTTGTGTATTCAGATTCTTTTGAAGAGCATGAGCAGCATTTGAGACTAGTTTTTGGATGCCTTCGCAGGAACTAGCTTTTTTCCAATCTCGAGAAGTGTGATTTTTTCAAAACTGACATTAGCTATCTTGGTCATATTATCACAGGAGAGGGTATAGCTGTGGATCCAGCAAGGATTAGGGTAATTGTTGAGTGGCCAGTGCCTACCAATGTCTTAGAAGTGCGAAGCTTCATGGGATTAGCTAGCTACTATAGAAGATTTGTATCTAATTTCTCTCGAATAGCTCATCCCATCACATCACTTCAGAGAAAAGGAAAGCAATTCATCTGGATAGAGGAGTGCGAAGTAGCATTTCAACGTCTCAACGAATGCTTAACTAGTGCTCTAGTGTTACCAGTACCTGATCCATCTAAGGCATTTTCTGTTTATACGGATGCTTCATTAGATGGAATAGGAGCAGTGTTGATGCAAGATGGTAGAGTCATTGCTTACGAATCAAGGAAATTAAAGAATCATGAAGTCAACTATCCTACGCATGATTTGGAGCTTGTAGCTGTAATGCATGCATTGACCAAATGGAGACATTTCTTATTGGGTCAACATTTTGAGTTGCATAAAAATCATAGAAGTCTTTAGTATTTATTCACACAACCCAATCTTAATGCTCATCAGTGCAGATGGATGGAGTTTCTATGTGAATATGACTTTGAAGTGAAGTACGTGCAGGGTAAGGAAAACAAAGTGGCTGATGCACTTAGTAGAAGACGTCACAAAATTTCTTCTTTAACCCTCATAGTGGATCTTAAGGATAGAATACTTCAAAAATTGTCTTTAGATCCTTGGTTCTTAGATGTCAAAGCAGTGATTGACAGTGGCAGTCTGTTAGAGGGTCTCTTTGAGGGCTACTCTATTAGCACGGATGGACTCATGAGGTACCGAGGTAGTGTTTATGTGCCAGAGAATGGGGATCTTCAGGATTTGGCTATGATTGAAGCACATAAGGCACCTTATTCAGTGCATCCTGGTGTGAAGAAGATGCATGCTGATCTCAGACAATACCATTAATGGCCAGGTATGAAGAGGGATATTGCAGACTTTGTGGCTAGGTGTTTGGAATGTCAGAGAGTAAAGGCGGAGCATCAACACCTAGCAGGTTTGTTGCAATCTCACAGTGTACCAGAGTGGAAATGGGATACTATATCCATTGACTTCATAGTGGGGTTACCACTTTCAGCCAGGCGTCATGATGCAATTATGGTTGTAGTTGATCGGTTAACCAAAGTTTCTCATTTCATTCCAGTAAGATCTTCTTACAATGCTGCATATATAGCATGGATATACATGGAGCAAGTTGTCCGGTTACATGGAATTCCTAAGAAGATCATATCTGATAGGGATTCAGTTTTTACATCTTCACTTTGGAGATCTATGTAGAGAGAATTAGGTACTCAGCTGAATTTTAGTTCAACATATCATCTTGAGACTGACAGACAGACTGAGCGTGTTAATCAGATATTAGAAGACATGCTTAGGATGTACGTTATGGACAAATAGAGTAAGTGGGAGGAGTATCTTCACCTTGTTGAGTTCGCATACAACAATGGTTATCATAGCTCTATTGGTATGGATCCTTTTCAGGCTCTTTATGGGAGACCATGTAGAACACCCTTGAGCTGGGATAATCTTGAGGATAGAATTATTCTAGGTCTTGAGATGCTTCAAGACTTGGAGCAATAGGTAAAATGTGTCAGAGAGCATCTTTCTACAACACAGGACGGGCAGAAAAAGTATGCTGATCAACATAGGATTGAGCGTCAATTTGAGGTTGGAGATAAGGTATTTCTTCAAGTTAGGCCTCGAAAGAGTCCTATTAGGTATGGTAAGGGATATAAACTATCTCCACGGTTTGTGGGACCATTTGAGATCTTGGAGCATGTTGGTCTAGTTGCCTACAGACTCGCTTTGCCTCCCAACCTTTCACGAATCCATGATGTATTCCATATTTTTGTGTTGAGAAAGTACATACCTAATATTACTCACATTCTAAATTGGAATGAACTACAGGTGGAAGGTGGCCAACTGATGCTAGAACCAGTGCAGATCGTTTAGCAAAGAGAGCTAAATCTCAGAGGTCGCAAGGTGGAACAGGTAAAAGTGTTATGGGATCTTAATGATGATGCATCTGCAACTTGGGAAGATGCAGGGGCTATGAGAGCTTCACATCCTCATTTGTTTTTAGGCTTCCAGGAGTAAGCCTAGGCTGGTGGGGAAGGGTGTCATGCCCCTGACAGTCCCAAGCTTCACTTTTAAATTCTATGTTCTGGTTTGGTTTTTTGGTTATTAGTTTTGCACTATTTGGAACAATATTTTTGTTAGATTACTTTGAGGTTGATTTCTGGCATCATTTATCTAACCTTGCTGGATAATCAGGTTTTATCATAATCTGATCCTCAGAATAAGAATGCTTTATTATTATTATTTCTGGTTAATTTTGTGGACTACCTGATTTTATTTCAAAATTTCAATGTTATTGAAAACATTTATACTTCTGAAGGTAATTTTGTTGAAATAATATTTGATTCAGAATAGTAATTGTTTTCAGTTAAAATGGTGACTGATTTACGTGGATAATATAGTTGATTTCATCAATATAAATTTAAAGTTAGTAAAGCCTAACTATTTGTTAGATTGTTAGTATCCTAAATTTCTAAGTGTTAGTGTTTATACGATGATGGTTAGTAATGTTAGTGTTAACCTTAGACTTGATTGAACTTAACTTATGGTATGATAAAGTGATTCCTAAAACCTAAGTTAAACCTAAACTCATCTAAAATGATTCTTAAGTTTCTTAACCGAGGTCTAAACCTATATACATTACTTCTGTGCAACATTCAATTGACATGGGCTACTTCGAAGGTAGTGGGCATTTACTATTAGCATATTTTTGGGTTTTGGGTGTGGTACTTTGCATGACAAATGGCATGCAACGTATCACTCACTCTCCTGGAGATAAGCTCGAACTTAATGAGCTCATAGAGTCATTCATTTGGTATTCCGCCATTAACTCTGGTGAAGAGTTTCAGTTGCTAAATGACTCCAACATCGACCATGTATTGCTGCTATTATTTGGTTAAATGATTGGTCATGGAGGAGATTTCTGGCTCCATTTTGTTTGATAAAATGGATGAATTGTCCAAGTTTTATCACGGTAAATTTTTCCCTCTTTTTCATAGTCTTTTGCAATATAGAAGCTCGCCTATCAGGGAGAGAGAATCTAGGAGCAAGATTCACCAAGTTTCAAATACCCTCACACTGATAACAAGTAGGGGGCTTTTCTTCATCCCTATTCTCATTACTATTTTGAAAGTTTCATGATTAATGTGGATGCATTTCGGTTTTGGTGGCTGAATGTTGTTATGTCTCTTCAATTTGCTTGCACAGTCATTTAGGGTTATATCCCTAATGTCATTGTAAGTAGGTTGTAGGGGTATGAATAAGATTTTTTTCTTTAGAAGTTATTCTGATAAATTTTGGACAATGGGTATCAGTGAAAACTGTTGCTTTCACTTTTGTTAAAGTTAATATAGTTGTGAAATAAATTGGGGTGCGTGTATGAAATAGAAAATTCTGTATTTAGTATATATCAATTTGGGGGTTTATTAAACTATGATTGTTGAGTTTCTTGTAATGAGTATTATCTGTGTTTAAGGAAACTTGGAACATTATTTTGTTATTCATTGCACTACATCCTTTATGTTGCTCGACTGTTATGGATTTGGGTTGATTCGTTTGATGACCTTCGTAATTTTTGATGTTTGTCTTTCTGATGAGACTGTAAGTTGTATATCCACTCATCTTAATTGATACTTAGCTCACTTTTAGCATAGATTAATGTCGACACTTAGTTATGGGAATTTAAGGAATGGAATGAACCAATAAAGTTTTGAATATTTTTTCTCTCATTCATCGTGGGAATTAGGATGTGTGTATAGCTGTTCCTTTTGGTAGCATCCGTTATGTTATGTTTATTGCAAGAAAAACCCAGGATGGTCGAAAACAAATTTGTCTATCTATGTAATTCTTGAAAAGTCTGTGTTTATCTTAAGGTAGTGAATTAGCTTTAAGTGAAGGATGAGTTATGATTTTTGATAAGTCAACAGTTACAATACTTATTAAATTTTATGTTAGAATTTTCACCTTGGCTGTATAGATGTTGTCTACTGAGTCATATGGAAGACTAGTGAGGTCGACAGTATTAAGAGGTCGATAATAATTTATATTAGATATGTAGTTTGTAAAGCTGAATTAAATAATAAGATAATTTTGATGTTTGCTCGGGTTTGGGTCTGTGTATGGTAATTCATATATTGGGAATTTGATTTTCATTTAATCAAAAAGTAGATCTATGAACTACTGTTTGGTAAATAAAATATGGATGATTTGTTTACCATTCTGAAATATTATTTACGAGGTTATATAATTATATACATGCAGGAGTATGTATATGTATACACAAGCCATGGTGTATACATATACAAACGTTGACATGTATATAAAAGTATGAACTTATAAATAATAGAACAGGATGTAAAGCAAATTTATTCATATTTAATTATAGTATGGCAAACTTATTTAATTGTTAAAATGTAATAAGTTCATGTAAGTTTTCTGTAATGATTTAGTTGATATCTGATTATGATTAGTTTTGTTTCTATTTAATGTAAATATGGTTTCAATGTGAAAATTATTTATTATACCTTTTCAGATGTAATGCTTTTTTAATGTAAGAAGGATTATTATTTGAATTTTTTTGTGATGAAATAAGTATTATGGATTATTTATCTATTGGAGGACAAAATGCTTAATTATGTATGTTGTGGTAATGAGAAAACATGGATCTATTTGGAATTTCTGATTGCTGTTTCAATTTTATTATTGATGCAATAGAAATGGCATTTTTAGTTGAAATTGGATAATGTAGTTTATTTTGTTTCAATAAATATTGCTAGATCATGTGTTTTGAGATAATGCAAGTGTGATCTTTAGATTGGGTGGCTGACACTAGTCTAGTACCTTGTGGTGATAGAATTTTTGTCAGTTGCGGCTGACACTAGTCTACATCCTTATGGGAAATAATTTCTGTCAGTTATTTAATTAAGTGATAATTATAAAATTCATGGGCTATGGGTTTCATTTAATAAGATAAAACATTATGGTTTCACCCGACATAATGAATTACTACAAGGTTTCCTTATGGTTACATGGCGTAGATTCTTTTGTAGACACCCATGAACTAATTGATCATCACCTTGTCATTTTCTTTGCGAGTTTATTTCTGTTGGAAAAGAAATATTGTACTTTCTGCTTTCAGTTTAAAAGGAATGGAATTATGTTATTAAATTTTCAGTCATATCTGTATTAAACTGCAAAGTTAATATGTTAATTCTAACCTTTATGTTGCAGATTTTTGGAGGTTTTCCATTTCCTTAGTCATTGTGACTAAGCCCTATTTGCATCTGTGTTCTGTCTATCTTTGATTTCAGGTTTATAGTGGATAAAACAATGAATATGGGACAATGGTTAGCAACTGTGAAAATCTATGGAAAGTAGATTATTACCTGGTTACTAGTTATTAGAACAGTGCTTAGGATATCTAGGATCAATTAGATGTATTCTGGAACTTTTAGTATGTTTGTATTAAATGTTGAGTATAATGATATACTCTCATGTAATTGATTATCTTGGATATTTAAATAATTGATTATGTCAGTTGATTTGTAATTTGGTTCTATGTTGTACCTTGTTTATAAAAAAAAATTTGTTGTGTTGTTCAGGTTTATTTTATTGGTTCTCCTGCGGTTGTTTGTTTTTATTTGGTTAGTAGTATGGGGTGTTACAATTTCTAGTACCTAGACCCCAAGATGATGGCCTAATTCTATTTTTGCATGTTTTTCTTTGAATTTTTAAGAAAATACAATATCCTTTTGTCTCATTATTTGATCAAGAAGGAAAGTTTTTTGAAGATCCTAATTAGGGAACAATAGCATACCAATTTCCTTCATAATTTTCCTAGCTTCTTATGCACTTACATTTATATCATCAAAATTAATTTTCTTTGGGGTAGTAGTTCCAATTTGGTCATTTTGTGCTAGATCAACTCTTGGTTTATTTTCTTTTACTCTCTTCTAATACTCCTTTCCTTTAACCTTTAATTAGAAGGCCTTGAATTTTGGGGTCTTAAAAAACTCATCATTAGAAAGAAATTATGTTACATCAATTAACCTTTCCTCACTCTCTTGATTAAGAGGGGAATATTTATGAATATTTACCCAATAAATAGGGATTTTTCCATCATCTCCATGAGGTAATATGAGAGGTTCATTAACCTCCTCCTCTTCTCCTAGCATCCCCATGATCTCAACAATATCTTCTTTTCTTTATGTCATACTCTAGCCCACCAAGGGAGGCTTCATCTCTATCATGTGTCTCTTAGCAATGGGTTCATGTGTGGGGATAGATGCATGCACTAAAAATTCAGCATGTTATAATGGTGATAAATAATTATTGTTCCCTTGGTCTCCTTATTATTTCTAGCACAACGGTAGTTTATAACATGGTTCAATAGCCTTATGTGTCTTCTATAAGTCTAGTGGTTGAAATGGGCATTAACATGTTGATTGTTTGGTGCAATGGAAACCACTATTTGTAGAAAGTGGCATCAGAGCTTGGTTATGGGTTCTAACCATGTGCTTTCACTAGGGGGTATTTTTACAATGTTGAGCAAGAATGATTGTATCCTTGGTCTCCTTAGTATTATTTGAACAATGGTATTTCATGACATGGTTTGACAACCTCTTGTGTCTTCTATAAGTGTAGTTGTTGTATTTGTCATTAACATGTCAATATTTTAGTGTAACGACAACCGCTATTTGTAACACATCCTTTTACTAAACAATCATAATTTATTTTTCTTTGGCCGTTTCATTTAAGGGGGAAAATCATTTGGTTTTGTGTTAAGCACAATAGACTTCACATAAATATTTAAAAAATCATTAATCATTAGACTGATACTCTCAAGAGGATTCTCAATCTTTGTATAGTAACCCTTATAATAAAGCTTTCTATCCATTCTAACTTATTCAATCCTTATAAGGATAGCCTGTTTCTTCTTCTTATGATGTACCTCTTCCCTAGATTATAGTTTTTTGATGATTTATTCTTCATAAAGGATCTCATCAAGATAAAATTTCTTCTTTTCTAAAACATTTTTTAACACATGTACATAAAACCCTCTAGATCATAGAACCTATAAGGACCAATTTACAATTTATAGGATTTTAGAGAATTATACAATTCATGCACTGCACTTCTTAATACTGTGAACTCCAAGAAATCCACTACCCTCAGTATGAAATTTCCATTTCTCTTCTTATCCAAATATTCCTTGTAATCCAAAAACAACTGCCAAAAGAATTCCACAACTACCAATCCAAAAATTGTTCCCTGTGTGCCAAAAATAATGTTATTAGGTGTTCCAATTTTATTCAACTATTGTTTTGGTAAAAAAAATGTATTGTTATGGCTTCTAATATGGATTGTTACAAGTGATATGGAATATAATATGGCATTTGGATCTCACCATAGCATGTAGAGGTCTAGGTGTAGCTGGAAAGTGTTGTTGTTCTTCAAGAAGTGTGTTTCTACATGTTTGAAATGGTTATGAAAGTTGTTCCAATAATTGTAGATCTGGTATTGGGATATGTATAACATTTTCATGGTCCTTATCTCTTGTAGATTGGATCATGCTTCATATTTTGGGTTTGGGTAATGCATTTAATTTTTATCTCTTATCTGGATGGGTTCATGCTATGTGTGGCCTATGTATTTAATGTTTATCTCTTATTCGGGTGGATCTATGTTATGTGTAATCTATGTTTTGGTAGTGTACCTTATTGTTATTTGTTGTTGACATGGCCAACTTAAAACTCAATTGTAATATGCATTTAGCATGGCCAACCTTGTTGTAAATTCCAATGATCTATCTTGTATATAGGAATAGTGTATGCCTCAAAAAATCTAAGAGAGTGTTTGTATGGTCAACAAGAAAGTGAAGATCTATAAGCAGAGTTTCATAAGAGAATAAGTTTAATTTATGAAGGTAGTAACATTGTGTTGTTGATCTTGATAGTTTTGTATAGATCATCTACATTATTAGGAGATTTTCTCTTTATCTATTATGAAGAGTTATATGTACATTTTCCCTAGGACAGTGAGACTTGGGTGTACAAGTAATTTACTGTATCGTGATGATGCAAGAGCATCTTGGCTTGCCTTGCTATACTTCTCATTTTGTCCATTCTATCAGTAAGTTTTGATTTGAATTCATTACTGAGTTGTAGTCTTTGTCAAGTGTTCATGTGTGCCGAGTTGTCCTATGTTGGCTAAGCATTCTTTCCTGTTTCGAGTGAGCCTATTATTTTTTGATGCTCGGTTCTTCTTTGATCGATTTTTTCTGTGTTGGTTCTTAGTTGTAGCAGACTTGTGTATTTAATCTGGGTCACAAATTTAATGATTGAGATCTTGTATTGGGATATGTACAAACCATTTTGTGGTCGGCCTTCTATTATGTAATGATCTAGAATCTTTTGTAAGTCATTTGGAAAGTATAAATAAGGATGTTTAGATGTATTCATGAGGTAACAGTGGAAGTAGTAATAAGGTGGAAGATAGAGTCTAAGTCTAATATAGATAAATCTTTTTTGGTCATAACCTAGAAGGCCTCATAGTTAGGCATGTATGCATAAATTTGGATGAATCAATAAAGTGTTTGTGTTCCTTCTCTCCTTGGTGTTGTTCTCTCTATTGTGTGTTTCAGTTGTGTTTACTCTGCAAGGTGGTTATATAGTCATGAGTTTCATTGGCCCTAGCTCTTCCATGTCCCTCCTTACGCTAGGTGGTATCAGAGATTGAGGTTCATCCTTGAGGAGAATGGATCATGTAGAACCCTAAGTTGGATTTGGTTGTAGGGTGGTAGATCTGTGGATTTGACCTATAACTTGCAGAGGGTTACGATCTTGCAGGAACCTATTTGTCAAGATGGTTCAAGGTAGAGTAAATGTTGATAATGTTGTGACGAAAATGTTAAGACAATTTTCAGCCATATTAGATGTTGTGGAGACATCCCAGAGGAGAGGAATGCATCTTGATGATGTGAGTGATGATGAAGCAGAAGCACCAAACCCTAATCTAGAACCTAAGGAAGATCAAGATGAAGAAAGATTATTGAGAGTATTATCTAGGGCCCATTCAAAGCCTGTTGTTGAGGTTATCCAAAATGATGGCAAGTGGGATACAAATTTTATGTTGGATTGGATCTTGGATATGGAGAAGCTCTTTGAGTTTGAAAGAACTCCTGAGAATAGGAAGGTGAAAATTTCAAACACTAGGTTGAAAGGTCATGCCTCACTGTGGTGGGAGTATTTGCAAACTAATAGATAGAGAAGAGGAAAGGAAAAGATTAGAACTTTGGTTGAAAATGGTGAACAAGGTGAAGAAGAATTTCCTTCCTATTGATTACCAAGTTATCTTGTTAAGGAAG
Organism: Chamaecyparis obtusa; assembly: GCA_027943335.1. Taxonomy (NCBI): domain Eukaryota; kingdom Viridiplantae; phylum Streptophyta; class Pinopsida; order Cupressales; family Cupressaceae; genus Chamaecyparis; species Chamaecyparis obtusa. The sequence goes on from BSBK01001164.1 coordinate 293,348, forward strand.
ATGTAAAACCTTAGACAAAGGGATATGACTGTGGAGTATACTGATGAATTCTATAGATTGGACATCATATCTGGACATGTGGATGATGAGGTTGAGAAAGTTGTAAGGTACCTAAATGGATTGAGATCTGGAATTCAAGATGAAATAAGTTTTGTGAAATTGGATACTGTGGAAGAAGCATACCAATATGCCTTGAAAGCTGGGGAGATCTTGACAAAGAAACATGAAAAAAGACAAAGAGGTAGAGGTGGTAGATTCTAGAGAGGCAGAGATAGATCCTATGGTGAAGGTGGTAGATCTGATAATTATGTGCAACATAAGGGTAAATCTGAGTGTAAAAATGAAGATAAAAGTAAGACCGAGTGGAAAGGTGGTAGTTCTTATGGAGGAGATACTATTTCATACCGAGGAAGAGGTAATTCTTATTCTAGAGGTGGTTTTAGTGGTAATTGTTCTAGATGTGGTAAAGCAGGGCATAGATCTTTTGAGTGTAGACACTCTGATGGAAATGAACAAAGTCATCAAAATGAAATGGTACAAGAGGATCTTGAGGGTTCATCAAGTAGGCCTGAGGATGGAGAAAACCTGATGGTAAGGAGAACTTTGTGTGATAAAAGAGTTGTTGAAGAACCTGTCCTGAGGAGAAATCTTTTCAAGACCAGATGTAAGATGGCAGTAAAATGTTGCAAAGTGATTTCTTACAGTGGTAGTTCAGTGAATTTGGCATCTGAGGATCTGGTTAAAAAATTGAAATTGCAGATGTTGAGACACCCTAAACCCTATCATGTTTCATGGATCAAGGATGAGCGTAAATTGCTGGTAAGTGAGAAATGTATTGTGAAATTCAAGATTGGAAGTTACTTTGTTGAAATTCAGTGTGATATTATGCCTATGGATTGTTGTCATATTTTTTTGGGTAGACCTTGGCAATATGATATATATGTTATGCATGATGGTAGATTAAATCAATATACTCTTTGGGCAAATGGAAGAAAGAAAACATTGTTACCTTTGATTGAAGTTCTAGATGAGATAAACTACACTATTGTGAAAATTTGCATGGTTAATGGAAAAAAATTTGAGAATGATATGAAGAAGAATCAAGTATGTTTTTCTCTAATTCCTAAGAGGCTGAGTTGTGGTAGTAATGTTTGAGTGACAAAAAATAGTGATGAATAAGAAATAGAAGATAGTAATGACTAAATGCCAGTAGAACTTGAAAATTTACTAAATGAATACAAGGAAATTGTTGCAAAGGATATTCTTGATGGTTTACCACATGGATCTGATTCCTAGAGCTAGTTTTCTGAATAAAGCACCATATAGATTGATACCTACTAAGAATGAAGAACTTAATAGACAAGTGCAAGAGTTGTTGTAGAAAGGTTTGATTAGAGAGAGCTTGATTCCATGTGTTGTACTTGTCATTCTAGCACCTAAGAAGACTGGAGAATGGAGAATGTGTATTGATTCTAGAGCTATCAACAAGATAGAAGTGAAGTATAAGTTTCCTATGTTGAGGATGGATGACATAATGGATTGTTTGAGTGGAGAAAATTATTTTACCAAGATTGATTTGAAAAGTGGTTATCATCAAATCAAAATCAGAGAAGGTGATGAATGGAAAACTACTTTCAAGACAAAAGATGGTTTCTATGAGTGGTTGGTTATGCCTTTTGGTTTGACTAATGTACCTAGTACTTTCATGAGGTTATGAAGTTCTAAAGAGATTTTTGGGTAAGTTTGTGATTGTTTATTTGGATGATATTTTGATATTTAGTGGGACTAAGGAAGAACACCTTGAGCATATTTGACAAGTGTTGGAAAGATTGAAAGAGGAGATGTTGATTAATTTGAAGAAGTGTTCCTTTATGCAAGAAGAGATTATGTATTTGGGATTTGGGTTTCAGATGATGGTTTGAAAATGGATCATGAGAAGGTTAAAGCAATTTTAGAGTGGCCTACAATTGATACTGTGGGTGAGGTAAGATATTTTCATGGTTTGGCTACTTTCCATAGAAATTTAATTAAGAATTTTAGTTCTATTTGTAATGTTATGACTGAGACTATGAGAGGAGATAAAAAGGATTTTAAGTGGAGACTTGGAGCTAACAAGAGTTTTGAGACTTTGAAACAAAAGGTTGTCAAGTTACCTATGTTAGCTTGACTTGATTTCAATAAGGTATTTCAAGTTGAGTGTGATGCAAGTGGTAGTGCAATAGGATTTGTGTTGATTCAAGAAGATAAACATGTTGCTTTGTTTAGTGAGAAGTTGAATGATGCTAAAAGGAAGTATTATGTGTATGATCAAGAGTTTTATGCTATTGTTCAAGCCTTGAAAAAGTGGAGACATTATTTGATACCAAGTGATTTTGTGTTGTATACTAGTCATAAAGCTTTGCAGTATTTGGGAAGTCAATATAAGTTGAATCAGAGACATATTAAGTGGGTTGAATATTTATAGAGTTTCACATTTGTGATCAAGCATAAGAGTGGAGTTACTAACCGAGTTGTAGATGCACTGAGTAGAAGACGTTCTTTGTTGACTAAGATGAAGGTTACAGTTCTTGGATTTGATGAGATGAAGGAGTTGTATGATACTGACCCTAATTTTTTTGAGGCATGGAGAGGTTGTAGAGCACAAAATTTGTCAGAACAACCAAGAAAGTTTGAGGAATTTTTCATTCAAGAAGGTATGTTGTTTAAAGGAATTCAGTTGTGTATACCAAGAAGTTCCATGAGAATTAATTTGATTAAGGAAAAAAATTGTGGTGGATTGACTAGACATTTTGGAATAGATAAGACATTGAATTTACTTAAGGAAAAGTATTATTGGCCACATATGTATAAGGATGTTTAGACATTTGTAAGGAGTTGTGGAATTTGTCAAGTTGCAAAAGGAGTAAGTTAGAATACTGGATTGTATACACCTATTTCTATTCTTGAGAAACCTTGGAGTGACATTAACATGGATTTTGTTCTTGGATTACCAAAGACTAAAAGAGGGTATGATTTGATATTTGTTGTTTTGGATAGATTTTCTAAGATGGCACATTTCATACCATGTAAGAAGACATCAGATGCAGTGCATGTTGTTGAGATTTTCTTTAAAGTGATTGTTAGATTGCATGGATTACCTAAAAGTATTATCTCTGATCGAGATAAAAAGTTTGTTAGTTATTTTTTGGAGGACTTTGTGGAAGAAGATACATACTAAGTTGAGGTTTACTTCTACATTCCATCCATGGATGGATGAACAGACATAGGTTGTGAATAGAAGCTTGGGTAATTTGTTGAGATGTTTAGTTGGAGATAAGCCTAGTAATTGGGATATGGTATTGGCACAAGTTGAGTTTGCATATAATAATTATGTGAATAAGAGTTTAGGAAAAACACCTTTTGATATTGTTACTAGAATGCAGCCTAGGTGATGCAGGAGCATCTCGGGTCCTTGGCAATCCTGTGTCACCAAAAACAATTTGGAGTTTTGTCTGTGTTGCTTGGTTTTTGCTTTGACCAAGTTGGTTGGTAGTTGGTCGGTTCCTTTGGTTACCGAGGGTGGTCAGTTATCTCCTGGGTAGTCAGTTATTTCATTGGCACTCAGCATTGTCTATTTGCTACTCGATTATCTTGCTGACCGATGGGTTTAGTTTTGTTTCCTATTGTGGCTGACTTGTGCATTTATATTGGATCATAGAATTAATGTTAGAATCCATCATTGGGAAGAGTGTGGTCCTAGATTTGACTGTTACTTCTACTAATTATGGATCTAAAGGCCAACGTAGCTTGGTAGCTTCTTGTATAAATGTAGATGTTTGGTGGTAGTTTAGGAGTTAGTTTATGAGAGAAGAAAGGAGACATTAGATTGGAGATTTGTAATAGATCCTCACATGTTTGAGGACTTCTGAGATTCATTGTAATATCAGGCCCTAACTGGGAAGGCCTTACAGTTTTGACATGTATGATTCCAATTGATGAAAGTTAATGAAATATTTGGCATTCTCTCTCTCATTCTTGTTGTTGTTTCTTCCGCATGTGTGTTGTAGGCTTGGATCATTAGGGTGTGCCATCCTTTGGCCCCTCTTGCTCCCTACCCTTGCATCACTAAGGGAGTATCAAATTTGAGGGATATTGTTGGTGAAGAAAAGAGAAGTGATGAAGAAGTATTTTCTGATTTTATGAAGTGTTTATATGAGGAAGTGAAGTTGAAGTTGGAACAAAGTAATCATAAGTATAAGGAAAATGTTGACAAGTCTAGGAGACATCATGTTTCTGAAGTTGGTGATGAGGTAATGGTTCATTTGAATAAGGGTAGATTTCCTATTGGAACATAGATTAAACTAAAAATGAAGAAGTTTGGTCCTTGTAGAATTTTGAAGAAGTTTCATAGTGGTAATGCTTATGCAGTTGAGTTACCCGATGACATGGATATATCTCCTATATTCAATATTGTTGATTTGCATAAGTATCATGAGTTAGATGATGAAATTTTTGTACCAGATGATTATCCAAAGAATCATGTTGAAGAGGTTGAATAGCTATTGGATCAGAGGATTGGAAAAAGCACAAGAGGAAAGGATAATAATGAATATTTGGTGGTGGAAGAATAGACCAGTGGAAGATGCTACATGGATTTCTCAATCCGAGTTTGATTCAACTTAGGTTGTGACATCTCAATGATTCAGGAGAATCATTTCTTTCAACCCTGGTTGTTTGATGCAGGAGCATCCCGGGTTGCCTTTCTATCTTGCTCATTTTATTCATTTTGTCAGTAAGTTATAGTCATTGTTGAGTTGCAGTCATTATCGAGTTGTAGTCTTTTCCAAGTGTTCATGTGTGCTGATTTTTCCAGTGTTGGCTGAGTTTTCTTGTATGTGTCGATTTGTCCTATGTTGGCTGAGCATTCCTTCATGTGCTGAGTGGGGCTATTATTTGTTGATGCTCAGTTCTTCTTTGACTAAGTTTTTCTATGTTAGTTCTTAGTTGGAGACAACTTTTGTATTTAAGTTGGGTCACAAATTTAATGATTAATATCTTGTATTGGGATATGTGCAGACCATTTTGTGGTCAGCCTTTTATTATGTAATGATCTAGAATCTTTTGTAAATTGTTTGGCAAGTATAAATAATGATGTTTAGATTTAGTTAGGAGGTAACAGTGGAAGTAGTAAGAAGGTGGAAGATAGAGTCCAAGTCTGATATAGATAAATTTTTGTTGATCATAACCCAGAAGTCCTCACACTCAAGCATGTATGCATAAATTTGGATGAATCAATAAAGTGTTTATATTCCTTCTCTCCTTAGTGTTGACATTTTATGTGTTGTATGCTTCTGTTGTGTTTACTCTACAAGGTAGCTAGATAGTTAGGAGTGTCTTTGGCCCTAGCTCTTCCATGTCCCTCCTTGTGTCACTTGCTACTTTGGTAGTGATCCTTTGTTTGCAAGTCCAAAGTAGTGAGATCGTATCTATATTTTGTGGTGAATTGGAAGTGAGCCTCTAGTTTCAAGTCTAGAGTAGTGGACTCATTCTATCTTTGTAATCAAAATATATACATTAGTGAATTATCTTTATGGGAAAGTGCTCATCATGTTTTTGCACAGTTTTGGATTTACACATAAAAATCTTGGTGTTCTCGTGTTTTTATTTCAATTCATTATTTTTTTATTTTTTATGTGGTGAATATTGAAGTTAATTGATAGGTTATGTTAGATTTTGGTTTATGTTGATTCACCCCCCTGCCAGCATCCAAAGTGTATTCAACACAACTTACTAAATCATAACTCCTTATGGAGGCATGGGAAGATTCTTTTATTTTTATTTCTTTGGGTCCACCTTCCACATAGCATTTGTCTACATCACCATTATTATGCAATTTTCAAAGTGGTACTATTGCCCAAAATTTCTTGATTCCATACAAATTTGGCCACAGGTTGGGATCCATCCAATATTTTGTTCCCCTGTTGAATCCCTGGAAATTTTCATGGGCTTGCATCTCCCCTTCTGGTCTCTACAACTATCCAAACTCTTTTTGGTCTACAAGTCTTTATTTAAAAAGTGACCGTTAAACCCCAAGAGCTTAAAACCATTTAGCCTGTTATATTTCACCGTTACCTTTTCGGTCACTTAAGTTCTCCTTTTTCCACTTGCTCTTTATTTTCTAACTTCTCGCGAGATCTCTTATTCCTAGCAGTTAAGTCCTTAACATCCAGCGACCTGGTGAGCGGTTACCTTTATGTTTCATGGTCCCAGTTCTAAGGCGGTTAAGATCTGAGCAAGATCGACAACTATTGTTATACCGTTGGGTAAAGATGATGCCTTTTTAAGCGTCATAGTATAGCGATGACTGTCGATCCTATTCTTTAGCTTAGCGCTCTTGTCAGGTGGGTCCACTACCACTTAGTCTGAGGTGTTTGCTCCTGATTGGTTGAAGGCTTGTGATGTGGAACATGTCAGAGCGGGCCTGAGGTCTTTTGCTAATGAGGTGAGTTAAAGTTCAGATGAATCTCATGATTGTCATTATACCATTGAAGTAAGATGCATGAAGTTTAAGGCTATGGTATAGCGACAACCGTCTGATGAGAGGTTAAGGATGTCGTGGGTCCGTCTTGCCAAGAGGCACTGACATGCTTGATTCTTATTGGTTGATGGGTGGGACAGTTGGCATTTGTCAGTGGGTCTGAGTATCTTAAGTGAGGTGGCAGTTGATGAAGATCTACAGTTGTCACTTGATCGCAAGGAATCTTCTAAGCCCTTGCGATCATGCAACCACCGTCTGATGAAAATCTCAGTGGATCATGGGTTTGATGTGCTTCATTTTGCTGAGGTGTTCATTTTTTTTATTGGCTTCTAACTAGTGATGTGGAGTTTGACTTTTCAAAAGGGGCTTGCAACTATTACAAAGTTGATATGGGTCGTTCATCTACTAGGAGAGAATGATATCGATGGCCATGTTTTAACTTGAATCAACTAACCATTGTTTTTTAAATTTAAATATATTTCTTGTTGGTTTCTTACTGTTGGTCAAATGTGAGGCTATGGGTAGCTTAGAATTTATGTCTTCAGGATAGTTGTAGTTGGGGAGGATGATGAAGAGGATCTGAGTAGCCGTCACATGTGATTTTTTAGGGTACCATGTCGGTGCTCTTGCACCTAAGAAGTATTAAAGGGTGGTGCCACCTATGACCGGTTATGTTTTTAAAACTCAAATATTTGTAAGGATCAGATTTAAGCATTCATGATAAACCCAATTCAACAGAATCAAGGTCATGGTTGTGGTGTGAGGTTTTCAACTTGCAGAGAGATGAGATGGACTTGCAATGATCGATATCTGATCAACCAAGATATCTCTACAATGCATTTATGATCAGATATGATAGAGTTAGGGTTTAGTTATTATATGACAATCCATGTAACCCTAATTAGGTTTTGGCTCTTGCTTGTGTGCAAAAGGAGATGTATATATTAATTTTTTGGAGCTTTTAGAGCTCAGAGTTTACAATTGTAAAAGTAGAGATTTTCTTTTTGAGGATTTATCCGAGGCATTCTTTCTGCCCTCTAGCTTCTACATTTTTGTAACCTTTCATTGATGTTTAGATATTGCAAAGGTATTTTGTGACATTCTTTCTATCCCTATGCCTTCTTGTCTGAATTTTCTCTTAATGAATTGAGTATATGTATGTTTCAATAATATCTTAGGGTTCCTGATCCCTCTTTCTTTCTACAATTCATGTGTATTCCTATGGATGATTTGATTTAAATGATCTTGTGGGTATACTTCAGCCCCCTGACAATCTGTCTCATTCATATACCTAGTTGCAGAGGTGAATTTTTGTTTGCAAGTTATAGATTGTGTCTAAAATTCCTAAGAATGCTATTGTTGTGAAATTCTCTCTTTCCTTGAATAGCCTCTTTCTATTGAAAACCCTTCTATGAAATATTAATGCAAACCTATTCAGTGAGTTGTGATCCCCTAGACCTGAGTTTGTGCACTGATTTCATTCTCTATACTGTAATTCATACCATATTTTTGGTGTATCACCTAGTAGGATAGTTTGCTTTCAGCTATTTCCCTTTCATGCATTCCTTCTATCCCTTTTCCCTCAAGAATTTACTTTCCTATGAAGAAGTAAATTAAGGTGATTATCCAAGAGGAACCAGCCTAGAACCTAGAGGTCTCATCTTAGTTAGCATAGGTCCCACACTTGGAGATGATCCCCATGTTATACTAAGTTATCAAGACCAAGAGAGCTTGAAACAAGGGTGCAAAATTAGTGTATAAAAATTCTGGCATGCCTGGTGGGACTAAGAAAAGGTTCAAATTCAAAAAAACACCCCACCTTAGGCATATTCAATTTTGGCATGCCTGGTGGGAGTAAGTTTAGATCTATGTTCAAAGGTGCTGTTATAAGTCCAAGGATTCAGATTCAAGGACACGTCACCTTGGGCATAACATTTATGACTATTAGGAAAGAAGTTCATCTTTGAACAATTATGCTATCTCTGATATACTGATTGCATAATATAGACTTTTAAAATTTTTTCTATCAGGTATATCTGGTGACTTCACTAATTTCATAGATTCAGGCTAACCTTGTTCAAAGTTTATGAGAAAGATTGAGACTAGGAGCTCAAAGCCCACTAAATTTTTAGAGTTGCCCTTAAAAAGAGGCTACAAAGGTAGATCAACCCAGAGAACATCTCCTGTAAGGAGAGTACAGTCTACACCACTAGATACTTTAGAAAGGAGACTTTTTCCCTTTCATCTCAAAAGAAGAGGAAGATCTCTAACCAGAGATCTAGAAGAAGATTCAAATCCAACACCAACTACAACTCACATAGTTGCTACTCAGCAAGTTTCAGCTCCTACAATGGCTAGACAGTTTGCTTTTTCACCTTTCAACCAGGGAAGTCCATTAGTCTTTTCTCAACATCATGATGTGCCCTTTGTGGCACTAAAGAGTCTACCTGATTTCACAAGTGAAGGACAAACTACATCTTTTGAACACATTAGAGATGTGACCACTATCTGCAGCATACATAATATAACTCAAGAAGATGTAGCCACCAAGTTATTAGCAGCCTCCCTCAAGGGTAAGGCTCTTGAATAGTTTAGGACTTTAACTATTGGTTCCATTAATTCATGGGATGGATTAGGAGATGCATTGAGTAAACATTTTGAGGATAAATCAGACAACTTGTCTTTGGTTGAGTAGCTGACAACCATTAAAAGAGACCCTCAAGAACAAATGACAGATTACAACAATAGATTTCTCAAGACATGGAATAGAATTCTAGTCTCAATGAGGCCATCAACCAACCATGCTTTCTTATACTTCTTGCAAAGTTTGAATGGTCAAATCTTTGTCATGATCCAATCTATGGGTGGTACCTCTCTACCCCAAGCTTTTGACATAACTGTCAGGGTTGAAAATTGTTTAATCCAGGCAAGCATGATAGCAAGAAGGCCACCCATGCCCATCTTTCCTAGCCTTCAGCCCATTGCACCTCTACAAGTACCCCCATTTACCCCTATTCCCACCATATTAGCACCTCAGGCTAGTACTAGCAGTCAAGAGCTAAATACAAGTTTCTCTCAAGAGCTGCAAGAGATGAAGAATAGCCAACAAACTAGTCAGCAAGAAATGACAAATTTGCTACAAACTTTGACTAAAGAGGTCACAAACCTAAAGAGGCAAGGGCAAGGAATCAGACCACCCTTTTAGCCACAAAACCAAAGTCCTAATAAACAATATAAGAATCAGGGATAGCCTTATCAACAAAATAGGCCACCATACCAAGGAGGTTATCAAAGATAAAGGAAAAATTTTAATCAAAGACCATTCCAACCATACAACCTTGCACCTCTCAATTCTGTGAATCCAGTTAGGGATATGGTCCCTAGTCAAAATAATATGGCCTTGGACAATGAATGGTGTTTTCCTTGTAATCAGCCTCATAATTAGGCTACATGTTCAAATGGATGGATGAACCAAGCCCTAATGGTTCAAAATGCCTCATATACTCAATCAGAGGCCTCTCCCAATGGATCAATTCCTTGATAAGAACCACAAGATAATGAGACTACTCTTTTCAATTGGGAGTAGCAAGACTTCAATGGAGTCATTGGTGAGCCTTCCATTGTTGCTAACATAAGATCAAAGAGAAGAGCTCAAGACATGGAGCAGGATAATTCTGAGATTAAAGCTACTACATCTATAGAACCAATGCATCCAGCTACCCCCATCATATTCAAGAAGGCTCCTGCCATTACAAGCATAGAAGGCTAGACTCTCAAAGAGGTGGAGCCTATTATAGTAAAAGCATAGCAGAGAGTACACACTGTGACACCTTTCAACATTGTAGACAACATGAAGAAGGTGAATATTACTATGTCTATGTGGGACTCTTTGGCTATTCTAGGGCAACCTGAGATTTTGAAGAAAGCTATGACTGAAATGACAACTCCTCAGCCTACAAAGGAGACTGCAAAGCTAGTGTTGGTAAATAATGATCAAGAAAAGGAGGCTCCAAGTTGCAACTCCAAAGCCAATACCATTCAAGGTAGGAATTTGAAACCACCTCCCTTTTATGTACCTTTAATTATTGGAAAATCCTTAGTACATAATTGTATGGTAGATAGTGGAGCTACTAGTACTGTAATGCCCAAAAAGGTGGCTGACCAATTAGGACTTAAATATGAACCCCTCTAAAAGAAGGTTACACAACTTGATGGATCCTCAGTTAACACTATAGGTGTGGCTAAGGATACCAGTATAATCCTTCATGCTAGTCCTAATTTCTCCATCCTACTTGATATATATATCATAGATCTCCTTGCTCTATTTGTCATATGTCTATCAAGGGAGTTCACAGCCAAGATAGGAGGCTACCTTTCTTCTGACTGGTCTCACATGCTTTTTCACACAAGATATGGTACCAAGGTCACCATTAAATCTAAATCATTAGCAGAACACCATATAGAACCATATGTGTCCAATACCATCAATGCAAGCTGCCCTGTATTTGATGGCAATGACTTCCCAACTATCAGAGAAGCAAACACTAAGACAGAAAGTATCCCTGATATTTTACTTGATGAACTAGAATCATAAAAGGCTTTTGAGGCCCAAGAAAATGTTATTTGGGATGCTGGTTTGGGAAGTTATTTGATACAAGAAAGTGGATCCATAGAGCTAAACCTTCTCAAAGAGGACATTGATTCAGAGGATTAGAGTGACCGGGTTTGGGAATTGTTTTTTGATGGAGCTAGAAGTAGACATGGCTCTAGTGGTGGTGCTATGCTAATATCCCCAAAGGGAGAAAGATACTATACAACTTTCAGATTTAGTTTCTCCTGCACTAGCAACACTACAAAGTATGAAAGTCTAGTAAATGGACTAGAATGGGCTAGGAAAAGAGGGCTCAAAGCCCTAAAATTTTATGGTGATAGTGAGTTAGTAGTCAACCAAGTTAGAGGGATAAGTGCAACCAAAAATGACACCATGAAAGCATACAAACATAGAGTTTGGGATGCAATTGAAGACTTTTGTGCTTTCAATATTGTTGCCATCCCTAGGAAGCTAAATCAAAATGCAAATAGATTAGCTGCTATTAGGTCTCAGTATGACATTCCTAATAGTATTTCAAAGGAGGAGACCCAGTAGCATATCAAAGTGATTGTTAGACCTTCTATCCTTGATAATGATACTAATTGGCAAGTGTTTGACAATGATGAGAAAATTTTACAATTCTTGTTTGAAGAGGATGTCTTTTCAAAGCATAACCAAGATAGGCTATTACAAAATTATGGTGACCAAAAAATACAACTTAAGTCTAATAAGATTCCTAGAGGTCTTTTCACCTTAGAGACTATCTTCAACAAGGATGATCAAGTTAAAAAAAACAAAGCTGGCCTGGTAGTTCAACAAGAACATTGTGTTGAATTGGAGTTAGAACCAGGTAAAAGTTTACAATTTGGAAAGGTAAACATTGATTTAGAAAAGCAAGCTTATACCCAATTATTCAAGGAATTCAGTGATGTTTTTGCATGGCAATATGAAGACCTCAAAGGTTTTAATCCAGCCCTTGCTCAACACACTATTGAATTAGAACCTAATGCCAAACTAGTGAGACAAAAAAAAAGGCTTGTTAATCCCAAGCTTGAGCCACTTATGCATAAAGAGGTGCTCAAATTGATAGAAAGTGGTATAATCTACCCCATCAAGCATCCTAGTTGGGTTTCCAACCTTATTCCTATAAGGAAGAAGAATGGGGAGTTGAGGTTATGTGTTGACTTCAGGGATCTTAACAGGCCCTCTTTAAAATACTTCCATCCATTACCCTCTATGGACCAAATCTTACAATGTATCTCTGGATCTGAGAGATTTTCTTGATTAGATGGCTATTCAGGATACAATTAGATCTTAGTTAATGAAGAGGATCAATACAAGACTGCATTTACAACCAAGTGGGGAACCATGGCTTATCAAAAGATGCCCTTTGGTTTGTCAAATGTAGGTGCTACTTTTCAAAAGGCAATGGATATGGCCTTTAAAATCCTCATGTACAAGTTTGTATTGGTCTACTTAGATGACATAACTGTCTATTCTAAACATGTAGCAGATCATATCAAACATTTGAGGAAGATCTTTGAAAGGTGTAGAGAGTTTGGGATATCTCTTAATCCCAAGAAATGTGTGTTTGCAGTTCATGAAGGAAAATTGCTAGGATATATAGTATCCAAGAAAGGAATTAAATTAGACCCTGAAAGGATTGCAGCCATTCTAGAGCTACCCTTGCCACATCATACGGAAAGCCTTCAATCTTTCATAGGAAGGATGAATTTTTTTAGGTGTTTCTTGCCTAATATTGTAGATTTATTGAAGCCTTTGACAACCATGTTAAAGAAGAGTTCAACTTTTAGTTGGACTAAAGAAGGAAAAGATAATTTCTAGGCTATCAAAGAAGCCTTGACAGAAGCTCCTGCTCTATTAAACCCAAATTTCAGTAAGGATTTTATGCTTTATGCTTATGGAGGTCATGATGCTATATTTTCCATGTTGAGTCAAGAAAATTCAGAAGGGTTGGAGCAGCCTATTGCTTTCTTTAGCAAAGGTTTAGAAGAGTATGAACAAAGATACTCTTTTGTGGAAAAACATGTACTTGCTGTGGTAAAAAGTCTTAAAAGGTTCAGATATCTATTGACCCATAACAAGGTACACTTGAAGGTTACTCACCCAAGTGTCAAAGAATTTTTTCTTTCCAAGGACCTAAATGAGAAAAGAGCTGGTTGGAATACCAAAGTGATGGATTATGACATTGATATCCAAACTGTGTGTGTGAAAATTGTACTTGATCTGTAGACACAACACTTTAGTAAAACATTAGAGGTTAGCTATAATCAAAATCATGCAAAATTGAAATATAATTTAACCAAGTGATTTACTGCCTTCTAGTAGGTGCAAGATTAATGTTCTCAGATTGTTATCGAGATCAGTGACCTAGATGACACCTAAATGAAGGATTTGAATGCCAAACTGATATGAAATATGAATACAATTAATCTTTTTTTTTTTTTTTTGGTATTTTCTATGCAATAATATGATGAAAACTGATATGAATCTATGCTAATATGGAAATTGATCTAACAATGATATGAATCTATGCTAATATGTAAATTGATATGCAATGCTAATCTAGAAATGATATGATATGAGAATGAAAATTCTAACAATAATATGAAAGCTATGAATTTGAAATTGATCTCACAAAGCTTTGAATCCTCAAATTTATTTTTCAAGCTCCAATTGTGCAAATTCTCCAAATCTGATATGCTATGATTCCTGTAGAGTAAGTTTGAAATTTGCGAGATGAATTATGAAGAGCTGAGCCTTGGTTTTATAGAAATCGAGGGCTTTGGAGGTGCATGAGAAAAAGCCATAAATCACTCAAATAACGCAGGTTGATTTTTGAGTTATTTTTAAATAAAGCTAATTAAGTCACAAAAATCATGCAAAAGCACAGTTCAACTCGAATTAGAAGCTTAGATCAACTTTAAAACTCAAAAAGATGTTGAGTTTCAAAAAGCTAACAACTTGCATTGATTTTCCAATTTGAGTTTAACTGGTCCTTGAATGTGCACATGGATAATTATGATTTAATAAATAAATAAAGTGATTTATTCTTAACTTAACTGCTTTTTGAAATAAAATAATTAATTTATGGGTTAATTAACTATTTTATCAAACTTTTATTAAAAACTATATTATTAAATAATGACAACTTGCTTTAATTAATTAAATATGAATTTAATCAATTATTCATAGGATATTGGATTTATTGTCAAAATTAAATAATACAATTAATAATAGATAGAATTAAATTTAATTACATAATTAAGTGGCAAGATATTAAATCTAATTAATTAAATATGAAAATATTCAATTAATCAAACTTAGGATAAATGTGATTTATCACCAAATAATCATTAAATTAAAGATAATTAAGATAATTAAGAATATTGCTAGGAATATTCCCCAATGCAGAATTTAAGATAATCAATTATGATTCGATGATGTTTAGATATGCCTTAGATTAGGACTTTGATGTCGATTTCATTTGAATTGTTGATATAGAAGATTAATGAACTTATAGCCCATTTTTGGGGTATTACATTTTGCCCCTCTTTGAATTACTATGCGAAGCGCAGTGGTTCAAAGATAGTCTGTGTTTGATAGAGATATGAAACTGATTCGACATTGATAATTGATATGAGACAGAAGCTGATTGATATTGATTTGATATGAAGATAATAGATCCTGAATGACCAAAGATAATGTTCACTATAATAGCAAATGAACCTATGATTGTGAAAAAGTGTCAAAATGCCTGATTCCAAACCTTAGGATTGCAAAGAAGTGAGTGACCGGTTCTAGACTCGATTGTCTTAGCAGAACTAGCAGGTATCACATCTGAATCCTTCAATTGCCGAAGAACCAAGGAAAGAACACTATGATCTGATGGTTGCAAAAACTGATACAATTTACAAGATTAGGAGAATACCAGATTGATATGGATCTTGATGAATCTGATATGCCCCAAGTGATGATGGATTTTCCCCAAGCGATGAGGTCTTTTTTGATGAATCAGTAACTAGACGTGGTTGTTGTCTTGATTACTGAGAAAGATATTGATTTCCATAAAGATATGATTTCAAATTTGATTAGAGCCTTTGAATGATATGCAATACCATGCCCCCTTCGGGATTAAAATTGAAATCTGATAAGAAAATTCAGCATTGAGAGTTCAGAAGCATGTTAATTGATTGGAAAAGTGGTTATACACATCTGGGAACGCATTCTACATCGTCGGAAGGTCCCAAAAGACCAAGTTTGACTAGGTGAAACCATGAGTTGACCATAGTTGACCAAGTTGAAATTTTGATAGTTTGATGTAAGATAATGAGTTAAGTTGAATACTAGATTTCTATGATGATGGAAGGTCGATTATGCAAGTAGTAGAACATCCTAGGCCCAAAAAGTTTAAATCATGATTTTGACATAATAAACGATCTTAGATTTCAATTTTGATCCCGAAAAAGGATTCTACTTGCTGTTTCATTGGAGGAACCTTCGTGTGAGATTCGGCTCTTGTTAGATTTGAAGATGCGATTTGAAGAATTGTTTAAGCATTCAAGTTCATTTAATCATTGTGAGATCATGCAAACATGCAAAATGAAATGCAACCTAAGACCTAGGACCTACTCACTGATCATGTGTCGATTTGTTATCATCATTGAACTTTTAGGTAACCGAATAAATCAATACAATGCCCACTAGCTATGAAACCATAGACATATGAATATCGATTTGTATGCGTAAGAATCAATACAACACCCACTAGTTCAAAACAACTATCAACATATGAATATTGGTTTTGTTTTCAGAATGTCGGATTAGATATAAGCACCAAGGCACAAACGCCAAGATGACTTGAATATCATGTCCATTTTGATATAGCAATTTGTATAAGCATCAAAACATAAACATTGTGATGACCTGAATATGCTTTGCATGCCAACACATCAAACAGTTAAGAGATCATTCTAAATCCCATGTGAATTACCCATAGTGACCCTTTATCGTTCACAGCCTTAGGTAAGATTGCATTTCATAGTAGGAGAAAGAACTCACTCAAAAAGACAATAGTTAGATCAAACTTCCTTGAATCAATGGTCGAGGTACGCATGGCCATCCAATTCGAGATAGAGGCTCTTATAGTCGGACACCATTTCAATCCAGAATTTCCAAAGTTGTTAGATTTTCACATATAAGCAGAAGACAAAGAAAAGATTATGCCCCCAGTCATTACTCTCTAAATCTTATAAAGGACATCATCGAAGAGCTCAAAGGGACACAATATGCAAAAATCTCAATGCGAATCAGTAAGCATACAAGGAGATAAAAGCATGTAAAAAAGCATAGATTGTTTTCAGTTTTCAGTTTTATGTTGATTGCGTTGTTGTAGATGCAAAATCCTTTTTGGAGACAAGACAGACCTGACTGACTCAAATGAAGCTTCAAAGGACTTTGACTGGATATGACACATCTCAGAGGCACTGGAGACCATAGGATATGACATTGATTGCCCTCAAGTTTGAACATTGATAGGATATAGACACTTGAGTCGAGGGGTGTACAAACTAACTTATTGAAAACTGGAAATGCAAAAACAAACTGGGAGATATGGACAAACTAAAGCAAGACTGAAAGTTGGGAAAGACCAAGATTGCACTGATAGATGGAGCATTTTGAAACAAGTGGCACCTGTTTGCCAAGTTTTCACCATCTTGGCAGAGATTCTATTTTTGCTACCAAGGCGCCTGTTTTCAAGTTTTCACCAAGGCATTTTTTTCCTTTTTTTTTCATTTTTCAATTTTTTTTCATTTTTGATATTTTTTGATTTTTTTGTGAATCATCAAAGCGCCTATCGCTAGGTTTTCACCAAGATGTTCATTTTTTCAGGACTTTTTCAAAATTTTAAGATTTTTTTAAGACATTTTACCATAGACTAAATGCCTTAGGTGTAGAATTTCTTCAGATGGCGAACATTGATTGGTTCTCAGAGCTGTTCTCCTTCAGTCATTGAGAGTTGATAGGCACCAGAGCCAAAAGTAGCAATGATGACAAAGGGACCTAGCCAGTTGGGTTTGAACTTCCCCTTGCATTCTCGATGGGATTGATTTTTAGGATTTTCTCTCAAGACTAGATCGCCAACCTGAAATTCTCTGTGTTTGACTTTCTTGTTGTAGCCTCTAGACATTCTCTTCTGATATACTTTGAGATGATCATATGCTATTTATCTACACCCATCTAGTAGTTCTAGTTCTTGCAACCTAGACACTCTGTAGTCATCATCAGTTACTAGACCATGCATTCTGATTCTTAGTGATGGGATTTCAACCTCAATAGGTAGTACCACTTTAGACCCATAAACTAAAGTGAAAGGTGTAGCCCCAGTGGGAGTTCTGATACTTGATCTGATACTGGTTTTGATACTTGTTCTTATACTGGTTTTGATATTGGTTCTGATACTGGTTCTGATACTGGTTCTGATACTAGTTCTGATACTCATTCTGATATTGGTTCTAATACTGGTTCTGATACTAGTTCTGATACTTTTTCTGATACTTGTTCTGATACTCATTCTGATACTTATTCTGATACTAGTTCTGATACTTGTTCTGATACTTGGTATATTTGATAGCATCTTTTTCCATTTGCAAACTCCCAAACAAGATCATATCATGTAGTTCCAATGTCTAGCAAGGTGGAGAACAAGAGGGATTGACAAGCTGGTGGAAGAGATGGAAGACCAGAGAATAAAGGATAATAAAGGGAAGAAATCCTCAAGGGCAAACTCCTCAAGAATACCCAAGCTAGGGAAAAATTGTCATGTAAAGCGCATTTGGACAAGCAATGAAAGGATAGCATAGGATAAGTCACAAAATCATAATGCAAGACCAGGAAAGGATGTAATCCAAAGGAGTAGACATGTCAAGAGGCTTCATAGCACCATGTTTTACTCTCTTTTTTCTTTTTTTTATTAGATCAAGACCAAAGGGGAAAAGGATAGAGATAGGAGAAAATGAAGGGAGGAAGATGGATATGAAGGCTAAACATGGAAGGAATGAAAGAAAGATCATTGTAAGATAGCTCACAAAATAGCCAAATGTTCGTGTATAGATCAACATTGTCAAGATCAAAGAGAGAAGATGAAATGGATGAAATATGTAGGAGAACTATGCATGATGCCTGATTGTCAGGTTTTCATCATGGTACTTATCCAAGGTGCCACAAGGGAGTGGTTTTCACCATAGGATGAATTTATTTCTCTTTACTTTTGCTACCAAGGTGCCTGTTTCCAAGTTTTCACCAAGGCACTTTTTTTTTTTTTTTTTTGGAAGAAGGCAAGCTTTATAGATAATGCTCCTTGAAAGGATAAACCATGATATGCCAAGAATTCAAAATGATACACTCAAAGATGCTGATAGGAAAAGGGAGATGGAAGAGAAAAATGGAAGATAAGGTTTTATGTAAAGCGAGTGAGGTTGGAAGATAGGAGGAATAGGCAAATGAGGAAAAAGGATAGAAGGTAGAAGGATAATGAATGGAAGGATTGTGAAAGGGTAGGTGGAAAGGAAGGCAAGATCAATGTCAACACACACCTTGAAGGTTGGCAAGAGGATGGAGGAAACATGAATGAAGAAATATGTGAAGGAATATGGTGAATGGATAGCAGAGGTTGTGGTTTAGGCACATGGAATGGAAGGATGTTTCTGGAGGAAGATGAAGTGGAAGTCTTTGGAAGCTTGAATGTCAACTTTACTTGTTTCTCAACATTAGACTCTTTCAAAAGAGACTTTGGAATCCATATAGTCATAGGATTTTCATTTTTTTTTGGTAATTTGGAGAGAATATCTTCAATGATAGATTTTGGAACCCATACTTGTCTTGTAGTTTTCTTCTTAGATATCTCTTTTGACTTTATGCCTCCATGTCATTTAGAGGAGACATGGTGATCTTCTTTTTTTGATGGATTCTTGTATTGCTTCTTTTTCTTGTATTGAACATTCAAGTTACTTCCAAAAGACTTGGGACTTGTGGAATAAGAAGGAGGATATGACTAGTTTAGATGGGTGGGTGGATGAAAATGATTCAAGGGTATGCATCTATGTTGATCTTGAGGAAAGATGGGAGATGGAGGGATGTAAGGACCCAAGATGGATGGTGAATTAGGAATGTTAGGAGGGGAAAGTGAAGGGACATAAGGACCCAAGATGGAAGGTAGATGTGAAACTTTTAGTAGTGGTGGAAGAGGTCCAAGGATGGAAGTCAAAGACGCAAAAGGATAATCAATAAGTTCATCAACATCTATATGAAAACCAAGGATATCAACGTCTTTAGAGTGAGCATTAGGATTTTCAATAGAATCATGGATATCTTGAATATGAGCACCTTTTTTGATAGGATTGTTCAAAGCTTGCAAAGACTTAGGAAGAGTAGAAAGTGGAAGCGAACATGGAGTGGTAGAATAAGAAGATGGAAGACTTTGATCTTGACAAGGATCTTTGGATAGCACAAGCTCATAATTTTTCTCTTGATTTTCAATAGGCTTAACATTGGAAGTAACAACACCATTTTTACCAACCTTAATGGAAGTATCATCTTTGGAAAGTGCAAGTGTAGTACAGTTATTTTGATTGTCAATAAGCTCAATGGTGTAAGTAGTAGCTTGATCTTGCTTAGGAGAAGACTTAAGACATGGTGGAATGAATGAAAAAGGGTCTGTAGAATCAAAAGAACCTTGAGATGGATAAGAGACATCGTGAAAAGGAGTGGATGACATGTAGGGTTCTTGGTCTTGATCTTTCTTTATGTTCTTTTCTTTATCATTTCTGGAGTCCTCTTGACATGGAGCCACTTCTAAGGATATGAAAGCATGTTGGGATTATATGGAAGACTGTTGCAGAGATGGTGAAGGACTAGCTGAAGTAGGCATTGTAGCGTATGAAGGCTTAGGCTCTTTAGGTTTAGAATTATTGAAAGTATTAGCAGCCAAGTGAAGGTTAGCTTGAATTTCTTGAAGAGGTAGCTCTTGAGGATAACTATAGGGAACCGCATGAAAAGTATCAGGGCTTGTGTCGAATGAAGGTTCTATGAAAGATTTGAAAGACTCGGAAGCCTTAGGAAATGTACGGGTATTGGAGGAAGTAGGGGATGGAAGGGAACCATCACAAGACAAAGGTCCAACATTAAAATGATCTTGCTTGAGAGTGTAATCTTTATTTTCAGCTTGAGAGTTCTTAGAGGAGAGATCATTATAGTATTGACTTTTCAAGCTAGCATGATGCATTTTATAGTCCTCAGCAATAGTAGATGGATCATAATCAAGGTATTATCCACAAAAGCCATCAAAATCTCTTTCAAAATCAAAATCATATGGATCACCATCATGATCTATCCAATGTGACAGCCCATTTGTAGTAAGTAGGAACACACGACAAGGAGGACTCTTAGGAACAGAGGTGTCATAGGTATCATTACATTGTCTGTTGTCATAGTCATCATAGTCTCCAAAGCTGGATGTGTCACTCTCCATGGAAGAGGTATCATAAGGGTTATCACGTTGCTCAAATTCTATCCGGGGGCATGGTGACATGTACAAGTCTTTATTAAATGGAAAAGAGCATAGAGTTTCCATGGAGAACTCTTTACGTTCCTTTTCTTTCTCAAGTTTGTCAAGCTGGACTTGCATAGCTTGCAGCTGCTTCATCATAGCAGTGATTAGAGCTTCTTCCTCTTGTGTATTGATTCTTTGAGACATGTGTACTGATTCTCAATAGCTACTGCTTTAGTCCTGACACAGTGATTCATTCGACAGATTCTAAAATTAGGCTAAAAAAGTTAAATATCTAGCCATTCTGACAATTTTTTGACAACTTTCAAAAATTTCCCAAATGACACTTTGCAGACTCGTACGACAGTGGGTATACTGTCAAATGAAAGTTGCAAAACTCGTACGATAGTTGGGTAGCAATGAAATGATAGTTGAAAATCTCATACGACAGTTGTAAGATTTTGACTTTGAGAATTTGCTGGCATGGAAACTTGTACAACATTGGGTACTCAATCATACGACAGATGGGTTGTAATGAAATGACACTTGAAAATCTCATACGACAGTTGCAAGATTTTGACTTTGAGAATTTGCTGGCATGGAAACTCATACGACACTGGGTACTCAATCATATGATAGATGTGTTGTAATGAAACAACACTTGGAAAAACTCCTATGACTTTTGACTTCTTGAAATGATTTTTGACTCCAGAAAGGTTTTTATGTCAATTTTTGCAAAATTTTGAGTTTGCAGATTCAAATTGCTTGCAAATTTCAATGTCCAAATTTGAGGATTGTAACAGATTTGTCTGTTTTCAATAACCAGATAGATAAAGAAGCATGAAAAATAGCAAGCACATGATTTCAAGCATGTCTGAAAATAATGAACAAGGGCAAAAGCAACCTTGCGCATGAACAATCAAGTGACTTATTTGTTCTAATCCTCAGAAGTGCTAATTGTGTATGTTGCAAAAATATTTTGCAATAACGCACATATACCCTATAAAATGAAAATTTGGCCTCGCTAGGGTTTTTAGTAATGGTTTGACTTTGCAACTTTTATGATCCAAAGGGGTGAACTCCAATCCTGGCGCACTAGGGTTTTGACACAGTCTGAGAACTTAATCTTCAGGAGCTGCTAGGGAGATCTGACAACCCAATAATGAACCATACCTATGGAGATTTCTTCCACAAGGACATTTATATAGCGACTGTCACTACCACGGTGAAAATGGCTATTACCACTTGAGGTTCCATCAACGTAGTTTTCCCTATGAAGGGATTGTCCGCTACAGTTAACCCTCTCTAAAGGTGACTCACAGTATGATACCACAAGGGGACTTGGCTCCAGATCCAAGGTTTTGATACCTCTTCACTTTTAACCCAAACAAAGAAGACAGATAAATTTGACACGCTAAGACAAAGTTTTACTTCACCAAGGTCTATGATATCAACCCCATGTGATCTATCAACCTCTCCAGAGAGAGAATGTATCAATCAATAAGGGAAGATGCACTAACCAATTTTGATTCACCAAAGCTCATGATGTCAACCCCACGTGATCTATTAACCTCTCCTGGGAGAGAATGTATCGATCAATAAGAGAAGACACACTAACCAATTTGAATGTGAAACACACTAAGTATCCTCCCTACCTACAAGGATTCTATCATCAAGAAGGATTTTTCTAGGAATCCAATCTCTCAAGAATCACGAATAGTGTTCATAGGGCCTAATTACTATGTGAGCAAAAATGTATGTTTCCAAAAGAAAATCTACCAAAAGCATCCAAAAAGTAGAAAGAGGAACACTTAATGCTTAAAGTGAATATGAGATGAGTCCACAAAGTGGAACACTTAACACCTCACACAAGCTAAAAATGAGTCCCCAACTTAGAAAACAAGTGAGTTCCTAAAAGCACAAAAGGGTTGCCTGGTGGAACAATTAACACTTCTCTCCTGTAGACCCCTCCCCTTTATGGCGTTGAGATTGCAACCACGGGGAAAAATGAGGGGCTAGTGGATTAGCAAGTCCAATAACCTAAGATAGAAATCAAGATCAATCACAAGTAATCTAAGACTGCTAATAAATACTTAAGGTGTCACAACCTAGTATCAATTATGCAAGTGTGTAAAACAAAAGCATGAAAAAAATCACCCAAGCTAGACACACGAGAGATTTATTTTAAGCCCAAATTGAAATATTATCAGCACAAGTGGAATACCTGAGATCCTCGCAATGCGCTTAGTAGATTTTACCTGATTTTTAGCAATTCTTGTTGAGCTTTTCCATGCAAGCAAGTGACGAACTCTCCAACAAGCAAACAAGCAAACCAGATATGTAACATATATTCAACTTATGAAAATCATAGGGTTAGCTCTAAAAATCAGTTTTTATCAACAATAATAACCAGCAATTAACCCAAATGACAACTCATATCATTCATTGAACCATGTAAAAAAATAAGTGCATACCCATCACAAAACTTTATTTTTTTTGCTGCATTTGACCTAGTCAACAAGATCTAATTTTTTTGATATGATTTTGGCCACAAAAATAGAAATTTAGAATAGAGACCCTTGCTAAAAAATAAAGAGCTTTCTAAAAATGTAAAAATTTTAGAAAAATCTCGTCATTTGTGCCCTAGAGACCCATTTTATCAAAACAGACTAGTTTTTGTAAATTGACTATTTGAGCTATTATATTGCATCCAAATTTAAAATAAAAAGAATAGACCCCCTATATAATTTAAAGAGATTTATGAAAATGTAAAAATTTCTAAAAAATATACAGATTTGCGTTAGATATTAATTTTTTCTAGAATTTCAAGAAAAAATTATTAAAAATTCAAAAAATCCTAGAAAATTCTAAATTTTTTACTATAGATTTTTTGATATGTATCCAACCCGCAAAAAAAATTTCAAAGAAAAAATCCAAGCCATTTGGGAGATAAAATTAAATCTTTGAAACTTTAGGGCTTTAGCTCCAAAAAAAATCAAAACCAGCATGTAAAGGTGGGTTGCCCCACAGTGGGCGCCAGAAATGTGTGTGTGAAAATTATACCTAATCTGTAGACACAACACTTCAGTAAAACATTAGAGGTTAGCTATAATCAAAATCGTGCAAAATTGAAATCTAATTTAACCAAGCGATTTATTGCCTTCTAGTAGGTGCGAGATTAATGTTCTCAGATTGTTATCGAGATCAGTGACCTAGACAACACCTAAATGAAGGATTTGAATGCCAAACTGATATGAAATATGAATGCAATTAATTTTTTTTTATTTTTTTTGGTATTTTCTATGCAATAATATGATGAAAACTGATATGAATCTATGCTAATATGGAAATTGATCTAACAATGATATGAATCTATGCTAATATGTAAATTGATATGCAATGCTAATCTAGAAATGATATGATATGAGAATGAAAATTCTAACAATAATATGAAAGCTATGAATTTGAAATTGATCTCATAAAGCTTCGAATCCTCAAATTTATCTTTCAAGCTCCAATTGTGCAAATTCTCCAAATCTGATATGCTATGATTCCTGTAGAGTAAGTTTGCAATTTGTGAGATAAATTATGAAGAGCCGAGCCTTAGTTTTATAGAAATCGAGGGGTTTGGAGGTGCATGAGAAAAAGCCATAAATCACTCAAACAACTCAGGTTGATTTTTGAGTTATTTTTAAATAAAGATAATTAAATCACAAAAATCATGCAAAGGCACAATTCAACTCGAATTAGAAGTTTAGATCAACTTTAAAACTCAAAAAGATGTTGAGTTTCAAAACGCTAACAACTTGTATTGATTTTCCAATTTGAGTTTAACTGGTCCTTGAATGTGCACATGGATAATTATGATTTAATAAATAAATAAAGTGATTTTTTCTCAACTTAACTACTTTTTGAAATAAAATAATTAATTTATGGGTTAATTAACTATTTTATCAAACTTTTATTAAAAACTATATTATTAAATAATGACAACTTGCTTTAATTAATTAAATATGAATTTAATCAATTATTCATAGGATATTGGATTTATTGTCAAAATTAAATAATACAATTAATAATAGATAGAATTAAATTTAATTACATAATTAAGTGGCAAGATATTAAATCTAATTAATTAAATATGAAAATATTCAATTAATCAAACTTAGGATAAATGTGATTTATCGCCAAATAATCATTAAATTAAAGATAATTAAGATAATTAGGAATATTGCTAGGAATATTCCGTGATGCAGAATTTAAGATAATCAATTATGATTCGATGATGTTTAGATGTGCTTTAGATTAGGACTTTGATGTTGATTTCATTCGAATTGTTGATATAGGAGATTAATGAACTTATAGCCCATTTTTGGGGTATTACACAAACCACCAAGCTGGTTAGAGGAAGAGGTCTTTGTGAACATTTGGCAAAGGATGAAAGTTCAAAGAAAATAGAGCAAACAGATACATCTCTAGTCATGCATTATAAAGAAGAACATGCCAAGCTAGCAGGTTGGTTGCCTAACATGATTCATTACTTAAAGATAGGACAATGTCCTACAGACCTAGATTCAATAAAAAGAAGATATTATAGATTACAATCTGTTCCCTTTGTGCTGATAGATGAAGTTCTTTTTAGAAAGGATCACAATGGTGTCCTTTTGAGATGTATTGATTCAGAAAAGATAGCTGATGTTCTATTTGAATTTCATGATGGACCTTCCAGAGGTCATTTTTCTCCTAGGACTACTGCTTTTAAAATCATGAGGGCTGGATACTATTGGCCATCTATCTTTAGGGATAGTCATGAGTATGTGAGAAAATGCATCAAATGTGCCATGTTTGCAAGAAAAGAGAGGCTTGAAGCTCTACCCCTTCAGCCAATCAGAGTAAAGCAACCTTTCATGAGATGGGGCATAGACTTTATTGGCATGATTAATCCTCCATCTAGTGCAGGCCACAAGTGGATAATCACTACAACAGATTATTTCACTAGATGGACAGAGGTAGTTGCCTTGAAAGAATCAAATGAGAGTGTTGTCTTAAGTTTTTATGAGGATATAATTCATAGATTCGGCACTCTAGACTCCATAATATCAGATAATACATTGGCATTCATAGGCCTTAAGCTCTCAGAATGGGCAATCAGAAATGACATCTATCTGAATACAAGTTCAAATTACTACCCTCAAGGCAATGGTTTGGCAGAATCAACTAACAAGAACTTGATTAGGATAATCAAGAAGACTCTACAAGATAACCAAAGGGATTGACATACTAAATTGAAGTCTTCCTTATGGTTAGATAGGATTACCCCAAAGAAGATCATTGGGAATTCTCCTTATATGTTGGTATATGGCAGAGAAACTAAGTTGTCCATTTCAACTGAATTTACAGCTTTGGACTTGGCCACTCAGTATGTCCTATTTGAAGAAGATCCCTTACAAATTAGGTATACTCAGCTAATGGAGTTAGAAGAACTCAGAGATAAATCCATGAAAGATATGGAGTTCCATCAAATAAAAATAAAGAAATTTTTTGATAAAAGAGCCAGGGCCAGAAATTTCAAGATTGGAGATATAGTTCACAAATGGGATGAGTTCAGATCAAAGCCTGGCAGACATACAAAGTTTGATTCCTTTTGGGGTGGACCATTTGTTATTACAAAATGCAAGGGGCCTAATGCTTTTCAACTATCAACTCTTGGAGGAGATGCCTTGCCCATATTAGTTAATGGATTCCACCTGAAGCCTTGCTTTGAGGCTAATCCTTCCTTGTAAATTTTTGTAAATATGTTTCCTTTCTTTCTATCCCTGCTTTCTAGGTTAGTTTTTCCTGCTTTTCAAGAAGTGCTCGTGCACATTTTTTGTTCCTCCTAGTTCCAGGTCTCTCTCTTTGTTAAGAAGGTTTTATGTTCAGAAGATGACTCCTATGCCCAATGAATTATTAAGGCCACTAGTTTCTAGCAGGCTAACATCCAATAGAAATCGGAAAAATGTTGCCCAAAATTTCCTGATTCCATACAAATTTGGCCATAGGTTGGGACCCATCCAATATTTTGTTCCCCTGTTGAATCCCTGGAAATTTTCATGGGCTTGCATCTCCTCTTCTGGTCTCTGCAACTATCCAGACTCTTTCTAGTCTACAAGTCTTTATTTGAAAAGTGACCATTAAACCCCAAGAGCTTAAAACCCTTTAGCCTATTATATTTCACTGTTACCTTTTCTGTCACTTAAGTTCTCCATTTTCCATGTGCTCTTTATTTTCTAACTGGTCACGAGATCTCTTATTCCTAGCGGTTAAGTCCTTAACATCCAGTGACCTAGCGAGCGGTTACTGTTATGTTTCGCGGTCCCAGTTCTGAGGCAGTTAAGATCCTAGCAAGATCAATGGCTATCATTATACCACTGGGTAAAGATGATGCCTTTTTAAGTTTCACAGTATAGCGATGACCATTCACCCTCTTCTTTAGCTTAGCGCTCCTGTCAGTTGGGTCCACTGCCACTTAGTCCGAGGTGTTTTCTCCTGATTGGTCGAAGGTTTGTGATGTGGAACATGTTAGAGCGGGCCCGAGGTCTTTTGCTGATGAGGTGAGTTAAAGTTTAGATGAATCTCACGGTTGTCATTATACCATTGAAGTAAGATGCATGAAGTTTAAGGCTGTGGTATAGTGATAACCATCCAATGAGAGGTTAAGGATGTCGTGGGTCTATGTTGCTAGGAGGTGCTGACATGCTTGATTCTTATTGGTTGATGGGCGGGATAGTTTGCATTTTTCAGTGGGTCTGAGTATCTTAAGTGAGGTGGTAGTTGATGAAGATCTACGGTTGTTTCTTGATCACAAGGAATCTTTCGAGCCCTTGCGATCATTCAACCATCATCTAATGAAAATCTCAGTGGGTCATGGGTCTAATGTGCTTCGTTTTGCTAAGGTGTTCATTTTTTTTATTGGCTTCCAACTGGTGATGTGGCGTTTGACTTTTCAAAAGGGGCTTACGATTGTTAAAAAGATGATCTAGGCCATTCATTTGCCAAGAGAGAATGATATCGACGGCCATGTTTTAACTTGAATTAGCTAACCATTATTTTTCAAATTTAAATATATTTCTTGCTGGTTTCTTCCTGTTGGTCAAATGTGAGGCTATGGGTAGCTTAGGATTTATGTCTTCAGGATAGTTGTAGATGGGGAGGATGATGAAGAGGATCTAGGTAGCCCTCGTGTGTGATTTCTCAGGGTACCATGTCGGTGTTCTTGCACCGAAGAAGCATTAAAGGGTGGCACCACCTATGACTGGTTATGTTTTTTAAACTCAAATATCTATAAGGATCAGATTTAAGCATTCATGATAAACCCAATTCAGCAAAATCAAGGTCATGGTTGTGGCGTGAGGTTTTCAACTTGTAGAGAGATGAGATGGACTTGCAAGGACCGATATCTGATTGGCCAAGATATCTCTACGATGCATTTATGATCAGATATGACAAAGTTAGGGTTTGGTTATTATATGACAATCCATGTAACCCTAATTAGGTTTTGGCTCTTGCCTATGTGCAAAAGGAGATGTATATATTAGTTTTTTGGAGATTTTAGAGCTCATAGTTTACAATTGTAAAAGGAGAGATTTTATTTCTAAGGAGTTATCCAAGGCATTCTTTTTGCCCTCTAGCTTCTGCATTTTTGTAATCTTTCATTGATGTTTAGATATTGCAAAGGTATTTTGTGACATTCTTTCTGTCCCTATGCCTTCTTGTCTAAATTTTCTCTTAATGAATTGAGTATATGTATGTTTCAGTAATATCTTAGGGTTCCTGATCCCTCTTTCTTTCTACAATTCATGTGTATTCCTATGGATGATTTGATTTAAATGATCTTGTGAGTATACTTTAGCCCCCTGACAATCTATCTCATTCCTATACCTAGTTGCAGAGGTCTCATCTTAGTTACCATAGGTCCCACACCTGAAAATGATTCCCATGTTATACTAAGTTATCAAGACCAAGAGAGCTTGAAACAAGGGTACAAACTTAGTGTATAATAGGTACATCTCGTAGATGCACAATGGGAAATTTTTCAGCTTGAAATCATACCCACCAATACACATGATATTTTATCACTCCTCCACCATCTAAAAATGCTCCACATTGGGTCTACTAGCATAACTATAAAGGAAGTCACTTAATAGGTAATTATTAGATCTCACCATTTTGTGCTTCACTACACATTCAACAATTATCTTCTGAGTGTTGCATAAACTCCACGGAGTGTGAATGTTATTTATTGTAGCTATTAGACCAAACACTAACTGTCATTCATGTATCCAGTAGCCTTCTTTGATGTTAGCCTTAATAGCTACAGAGGCATGAGGAAAGATAAAGATTTAAGGGTTTGATTGAGCACATGGATGAATTTATAACTTAAAAGGTGGTTGTGACTAGGGAATGTGGTCTATGGGACATTAATATTAACCAAATCTTGAACATTTAGGTCTTAGGCATATTCAAAAAATACAAAACATGATAATTTAAAAATGACCATAGAAAATATATCATCTTATAAATTAAGCACCTAATTTGTGCTCATTGTGGGACTAATTTGGGCCTACTTTAGTGAGTTTCTCATGGTAGGACCTCATATTACACTTAAATGCATATTTGATTCAAATAGAGGTCCTCCTCCTTAATCAAACTCAAGGTTGTCTCTAACTTCTATGTGTGATTTCTCATTTTCCCTCCATTTACATAATTCATTTTCCACCTAGGTCTTTTACATTCATTTTTAGATTTTGGGATTTACATTGATATATTGGTAGACTATAGCTTTCACCACCCCTTTTTGACACACTCCCCTAAATATTGGGCAAAACTTGAAACGTATGTTGCAAATAGGTCAATCAAGTCAGCCATGTCCTATACTAGGTCAACTAAGTTGGCCTTGTCTCGGAATAGGTCTACTAAGTTGACCTTGTCCTAGGGCATTGTGATTTAGTTGGCTCTATGCCTAATGTGAGGGTTTTTCTCCTAGACCTTTAATTGAGGTCAGCTATGCAATATCTGAGCCTATAAATGTGTATAAAAGGAGACATTTTCCTCTCATTTTGATATCCATGATTATATCTACAATCCATTATCACACACATTTGAGCTTTCATTATGTATTCAATCCCATCAAGAATTCAAGAAAGAAATTCAATTCTTTATGAATGCAAGGCATTTCCTTCCATAGATCTAGCATCTTTCCCCATTGGAGGTGAAGTAAAGGAGTTTGACATTATAAAAGGAGATACATTTATCTATCAAGTCTTCTTATCTTTCTTCCTCAATCTAACATTGTGGCGAATTAAAACGTCTACTACATCAGGTTTTTTCTTACATTATTTCCTCTTTTTTTTGAGTCAAATATATTGCATTAACATTATTGATTACATACTTAGAGACAATTTCATCTATAGGGTAAGATATATTCCATTGATCTAATATCTACTACATGAAAGCTTTCTTTCAATTACATTTATTTCCTTTCAAGGTTGATTCCCATATAGAGGCTTGACCGAGGCAAGTCCCTTTCCATAAACTTTTCCCCTTTTTCTCTCTATGTAAGTATAGTTTTGGGACTTTCAAAGCTATATTTGGGAATATTAAAACCAATTAGAAGATCTCTAAAAGTTTTATTATTTTTGGAGTTAAAAGGACTAGGTTGAATTTTTTGAAAGTGTCCTAGACTAGGTCAACTAAGTCAACATTAACCTTTGTGTTTGATATTTTCACAGTCAAAATTTACAGGCATCAAAGTTCCAAATCCAACATCTAAATTGATTATGACAGCTCTTCAATAGTCAAAATCAAAGCTAAAAGTCAATCTTCCCCTTTTTGTTTTCAAGGTGAGTTCATCCCTCCTATTTCCCTCTTGCACTTTCTTTCATGGATTGATTTTACATATCATTTACAGTCCCCTTACACTTAAGGATTCAAAGACCATACATTATGTAGATCATGTTAGGAATAGTCCCAAGAGATAACTGAGCGGGGGGGTGAATCAGTTATCTACAAGTTTCAATTCTTTACCAAATTAAGTATACTTAAACATAAAGCATAAAAATAATGAAAGAGCACTTGAACAAAACACCAATGTTTTGGTTATGGGGAAACCAAAATAGGTAAAAACCCCGATGGGAATTGACACCCACTAATAATCTGTACTAGTTTTTTATGATCCTTTCTAGAAGATCCTTAACCTTGTTAGGAGTTTCTTTACAATGTATTTAGTATAGTAGACCTGGTCAAGGGTTGGACCTTATTAGGAGTCTTTTACAATTAACCCTATTAGGGGTGAGGATGCATTGTTAGAGAGCACACTGCTCAAATGGGTGAAGGCTACAACCTTTTGAATAATAGATACACACAATATTTGAATCTTGGTGAACTATGCTTTGACCTTCTATCTAGATCAGTTCCAATGTATAGCACAAATACTTTATTTGGTCACATAGACCTTCTTCTAATGGCTCAACACTTCGCACACTCTTCTCTACTCTTCACAATCAACTATGAACCACACCCTAGCAATCACAAATGACTGCCTATAAATATCTTTCCTCTAAATGATATAATCAAGTTGGCCTATTAGAGCCACCTTGAAATCATATTAGAGAAGCCATAACAAACTCCAATAATAATTTAGTCAGCTCTACTAAGCACGCAACACATTCTGGGACCTATCCAATAAGATAATTCTAGACACATGCTACACATTGTCGACTCTACCAAAATAAATGGATCTTTCTCCTCAAGCTGAATTACATCATGTGCTCTTAACCAAACATTACTAACTCTTCTCCAAGCACTAATCCAAGGGTGCATACCAAAATGATAGGCACAACTCCTAAACCAATATAATCTCTGTCAGCTCTTCTAAATAAACACAGGAAACTACTACAGGTGAATAGAACCTGCATAACTTCACTTCTACTGATCCTCAGACTTTGTGTCCATGAATGTAACATCACTAAAATGTCTTCATCACATATCCAAATGCACAAGGCTCCATGACAATTGTATGGACAATCATTCATAGAACACTACTGACACAAGCTGCTATATACCTATATGTACTAATAGGTAACCTCTACATCCATGATATCATACAGATAACATGTCCATGCTACATATACTTAAAGCTTACTGCATAAGTCTTCCCCACATGCTAATTACCATATATTTTCATCAATGACAAACATACAATCAACACTGGCTTGCTGGCAAATCTCCAACAATCTCCCACTTTGGCATTAATGGCAATATATGGAATGAAAACACCACCAATCCAAATGAACATTTCTTTTATAAAATTCTCCATTTCCTCAACTGAACTGCTTCCATAACTAAATACTACTCCCCCTTAGTATATTACTCCTTCTTTTACTTCTATTTTTCATGACTATATATTACTCCCCCTTTGACATCAATGGAAAAGGGCACCAAATAGTTTAAGCACCGGTACTACTCCTGAGGTAGAGTAGTCAACCATCCATCAGTCCCTAAGGACTGATGCTCTTTCTTCTTTCTTCTAGGAAGAATCAGGGAATGGAATTACTCCCAACTTCTCCCTGAGATACACAAAAGTATCCTTTGGAAAGGGCTTTGTGAATATGTCTGCTAGCAGATCTTTAGTACTCACATAGTCCAACTTAACTTCTTTTTTTGCTACTTTCTCTCTTAGGAAGTGATACTTGATCTCAATGTGTTTTTTCTTTGCATACATCATAGGGTTCTTTGACATATTGATAGTGCTAGTGTTATCATATTGAATAAAAATAGGATAGTCAATCTAAATTCCAAAATCCTTTATCATTTGCTTGATCCAAACAATTGTAGAGCAATTCAAGCTTGCTGCAACATATTCCACTTTTGTTGTTAACTAAGAGATACAATTTTGCTTCTTGCTTGTCCAAGTGACAAGTCTGTCACCAAGAAACACTACTCCACTTGATGTACTCTTTCTATCATCAATGCATCTTGCCCAATCAGCATCAATATACACATGAAGCTCAACATTTTTTGAATTAGGATACCATAGACTATAATCTATAGTGCCTTGCAAATATCTAAATATTATCTTCATTACCATGAGGTGACTTTGTTTAGGCTCTATTGTAAATCTTCCAACTATGCCAACTGCATTGGAAATATCAGGTCTAGTTTGAGTAAGATATATGAGTTTACCAATCATAGACTTGTACAATGTTGTATCTACTACTAGAGAATCATCTTCTTTTGTAATATTGCATCCCATTATCATAGGTGTGCCTACTGACTTGCAATCATCCATCTTGTATTTCTTTAGTATCTCTTTCACATACTTAGACTGATTAATGAAAATACCTTTCTTTGTTTGCTACACATTTTGTCCCAAAAAGTATTTGATAGGACCAATCATGCTCATCTCAAACTCACTCTACATTTCTTTAGAAAATTTTGCACTTAGTTTGTCATTACCCCCAAAGATAATGTCATCAACAAATATAGCCACAAGTAGTAGTCTTTCAGATGTCTCTCTTATAAATAGATTACAATGTGCCACTCCTTTCTTGAATCCAATATTTGTTAGATATCCATCAAGTCTCTCATACCATGCTCTAGGGGCTTGCTTAAGTCCATAGAGGGCTTTCTTTGGTCTGCATACCATATCAGGATTGTCTGATAGGGTGAATCCTTTTGGCTGCTCAATGTATACTTCTTCTTTTAGCTCTCCATTCAAGAATGCTGATTTAACATCCATCTAATAAACTTTGAAGTTTTTGAATTTTGCAAAAGCTAAAAACAAATTAATAGCTTCTAACCTTCTTACTGGTGCAAAAGTGTCTGAATAATCAATACCTTCCCTTTGCGCATATCCCTTACATACCAACCTTTCTTTATTTCTTACTACTGTACCATCTTCATTCATCTTGTTTCTGAATATCCATTTTTTTCCAATCACATTTTTATCACTAGGTCTTGCGACCAATTCCCAAGTATCATTCTTGGTAATCTGATCTAGTTCTTCTTTCATAGCATCATGCCAATCTAAATCATTGCATGCATCTTCAACACTTAAGGGTTCAATCTGAGATAATACACATACCGCTTCATTTCTTGTTGAATTCTTTTCTTTTGATCTTGTTGTGAATTTTTCACTCTAATCTCTAATGATGTCATCCTTAGAATGATATCTAGGTGTAAACTTTGGAGCTTTAGGTGATACTGTCTCATCTACCTTTGGAGTTTCTTCTTCACTTGTCTCGGGGTCATTGAATAACACATCAATACTGTCAAACATTTCTTCAACAACTATCTCACTAGTGGAGGGTCTAGGTTCTTCTTAAATCATAGGTGAGTAATCGTGATATCTTTCTTGAACCATAAAATTTTCATCAATATTAACATGAGCACTTTCAATGATCTTCTTTAATATCAAGTTAAAACATCTATAAGCTTTACTTTTAGTAGTGTAACCAAGGAAAATACCTTCATAGCTTCTTGCATCAAACTTTCCTACTACTTCATCCCTCTTGATGTAGCACTTGCTTCCAAAGATTCTAAAGTATTTTACTATGGGAACATTACCAAACCATAGCTCATGAGGTGTCTTGTCCGTGCCAAGCCTTGATTGAATTCTATTGATGGTATAGACTATTGTATTAACTACATCTCTCCAATAGGTGTCAGCAACTTTTCCTTCAATCATGATGGTGCACGTTGTGTCAAGGATAATCATGTTTCTTCTCTCTGCAATCTCATTCTGTTGAGGTGTTCTAGGTGCATTTAGTTGTCTCTTTATGCCATGTTCTTCACAGTACTCATAGAATCTGTCAAAGGTGAATTCTCCTCCTCTATCCGACCTTAGACATTTTATCTTAAGTCTGAATTCATTCTCAAGCTTAACTTTTAATATTTTGAACTTCTCAAATGCTTCTGACTTATCTTTCAAGAATGCAACCCACATCATTTTAGAATAATCATCTACAAACAGAATGAAATAAATTTCACCATAATATGATCTTGTTTGAGTTGGTCCACATAGGTCTGTATGAATCAGATCCAGCTTGTTCTCTATTGAATTATGCTTGCTCCTAAATGAATTTCTCACATGCTTTCCAATTAAACATTCCCTACATATAGTATCAATTGGCTTTGCTATGCAAGGTAGGTCTCTAACTGCCTTAACATTACTGATCTTAACTATGTTGTCAAAGTTGATATGACATAGTCTTTTGTGCCATAGCCAATTGTCATCTACTTTAGCAACAAAACAACTTGCTTCTGGATTAAGCTGAAAAAAATTACCTTTAGTCTTTGATCTTGATGCAATTATTTCTCCTTCCTTGTTGATAATGATACACTTGTTTCCATTGAACTCCAATTTGTAGCCTTTGTCAAGCAACTGCCCAACACTCAGTAGGTTATTTTTCAAACCATCAACATAAAGAACATCATCAATTCTATTCTTTCCATGAAGGGTGATGGCTCCTCTACCAATGATAGGTTTAGGAGTGTTATCTCCAAATCTGACCATGCCTCCTTTGTATCTATCCAAATGAACAAATCTATCTTTTTCACCAGTCATGTAATGTGAGAAACCACTATCAATGATCCAATCTATCCTGATGTCTACTTGTGAAATCAATGCTAACTCTTATGAATTCTTTTTATTTTCAAGATCAATGAATCCAATCTCCTCTTCTCCTAATTCTTCATCTGATACTCCATCTCCAACATAGTAGCATTCCTTTGTCTACTTAGGCTTATAGTTATTGTTGAACTTTTTAACTCTTGTAGGACAATTAGATGAAAAGTGACCAATCTTATTACATGAAAAGAATTTGAATGGTAATTAACCTTCATATTTTTATTTTCCTTTCTTTTCTCTTTTAGCGATCATAGCAATGAAATCATCTAGTGTTTTCTCTTCATCATTATCATCAAAATTACCAGAGGTGTTTGCAGATTTCTTACCATGGACTGATGCTTTGAAGGTTGTTTCACTTTTAGGTTCTGTCTTCAATCTTGAAATCTCAAAAGCTGAAATTTTGCTGATCAAGGTCTCTCTTTTGAAATTTGATTTAAGTTGCATGGTCTCATCAAGTATGTTGATCTTGTTTTCATACTCTTTTGTGAGAGTGGTCATCAATTTATCCATAATGTCTTCTTCCAAGATCTCTCCACCATTGTTCATGATTCTTGCAACTGCTTCATTAATCCTTTAGTTGTAAGCTCTGATGTTCTCTTTAGGTAGCATCTCTAATGCATTATATCTTTTCTTCCAATTTTTTATGCATGCATCCTTTTCTTGTTTATCTCCTTCAAAAATGTCTCATAGGTGCTTCAGTATCTTGTAGGTTGTGTCTATTTTCTTTATCTCTAAAAACTCACTATCAGATAGAGTGTTGATAAGGGATTCTTTTTCTATTACATTCTGATGCAACAAATCCTTCTGCTTGCTTGTAGCATCATCCTTTGCAAGATCTTCTAGAGAGGGGATCTCAACTTCCTTGATAGCCACTTCAAAAACTTCAAAAGCAATGCACTACAAATGTGTCATCATCTTATTCTTCTAATCAAGATAGTTCTCTCCATCAAACTTAGGACTATCTTTTGTAAAGAATGCCATCTGATCAACCTCAACCTATTAAAATTTCTCTCTGAGGCACTTGGCTCTGATACCAATTGTTAGGAATAGTCCCAAGAGATAATTGAGAGGAGGGGGTTAATCAGTTATCTACAAGTTTCAATTCTTTATCAAATTAAGTATACTTAAACATAAAGCATAAACATAATGAAATAACACTTGAACACAACACCAATGTTTTGGTTACGGGGAAACCCAAATAGGTAAAAACCCCAGTGGGAATTGACAGCCACTAATAATATGTACTAGTGTTTTATGATCCTTGATAGAAGATCCTTAACCCTATTAGGAGTTTCTTTACAATGTATTTAGTATAGTAGACCTGGTCAAGGGTCAGACCCTGTTAGGAGTCTTTTACAATTAACCCTGTTAGGGGTGAGGATGCATTGTCCGAGAGCACACTACTCAAATGGGTGAAGGCTACAACCTTCTGAATAACAGATACACACTATATCTAAATCTTGGTGAATTGTGCTTTAACATGCTTTCTAGATCAGTTCCAATGTATAGAAAAAATACTTTACTTGGTCACATAGACCTTCTTCTAATGGCTCAACACTTCACACGGTCTGCTCTGCTCTTCACAATCAACTATGAACCACACCCTAGCAATAAAAAATGACTGC
Source organism: Chamaecyparis obtusa (assembly GCA_027943335.1). Taxonomy (NCBI): domain Eukaryota; kingdom Viridiplantae; phylum Streptophyta; class Pinopsida; order Cupressales; family Cupressaceae; genus Chamaecyparis; species Chamaecyparis obtusa. Next base: position 330,317 of record BSBK01001164.1, read on the forward strand.
CTATAAATATATTTCCTCTAAATGATATAATCAAGTTGGCCTATTAGAACCACCTTGAAATCATATTAGAGAATCCATAACAAACTCCAATAATAATTCAATCGGCTCTACTAAGCACGCAACACATTTTAAGACCTATCCAATAAGATAATTGTAGACGCACGCTATACACTATCAGCTGTACCAAAATAACTAGATCTTTCTCCTCAAGATGAATTACATCATGCACACTTAACCAAAAATTACTAACTCTTCTCCAAGCACTAATCCAAGGACGTATAGCAAAATGATAGGCGCAACTCCTAAACCAATATAATCTATGTCGGCTCTTCTAAATAAACATAGGAAACTGCTACATGTGAATAGCGACTGCATAACTTCACTTCTACTAATCCTCAAACTCTACGTCCATGAATGTAACATCACTAACATGTCTTCATCACATATCCAAATGCACAAGCCTCCATGATAATTGTATAGACAATAATTCATAGAACACTACCTGTTGCTCTGTCAGGAACACTTCTGACATAAGTTGCTACATAACTGTCTATACTAATAGTTAACCTCTACGTCCATGATATCATGTAGATAATATGCCCATGCTACATATACTTAAAGCTTATTGCATAAGTCTTCCACATATGCTACTTACCATATGTTGTCATCAATGACAAATATACAGTCAGCACTGGCTTGCTGGAAAATCTCCAACAGATCATGAATTGGAACCCTTACTCTTTGTTTGTGCTAATTAGATTCACCTTGTTAGAGTTTTTTCCTTCCAATGTATCTAGGAATCCCCATAGGAGTATCACCATCTTGATATCCAAGAGTAACTCAACTACTATAAGACTTTTCCACATAGCTTCCATCTCATATACTTAATATATGATAGATACTACATAAAACTATAAAATTCTATTACAAAAACCATGAGATAAAAAAAAGTGGTGCCCAACTTATCTCTAGCCCAATATGTCCTATGATGTGTCCAAACACACACCATGTAGCATCTCTCCCATTTTTATTTTGCATGACATCTTGATGGATGTGACTTTGAATTTTATGTATGATTTTGTATATTTGGATGAGATATATGGTAATTCCTTGATTTGGCTCTAGATGCTTATTGTTACTCCTATGTGACTAGTTGAACTGATCTTATGATTCAACGCCTATTCCATGTTACTAGCATTGTGAGATGCACCCAGTTTGGTTTGTTCTTGTGTTCATTTCAAGATTAATGTTTTGATCATGATGGTGTGTGTCTTATGGTGTGAGTGATGGTTCAACTATTGTATGTGCTAGTGGCTATTGGATTAAGATTGTATCATGATGTTATTCCAAGGTTATCCATGTGATGTGATCAGTGGATGCATTTGATTACCGTGCTTTATTTTGGTTACTATATCATTGTTTATTTAAACATTTGATTATGTTATTATTATTATTTTGATCATATCTATATGATAATTATCTTGGATTATTGTTATATGGTGCCTTATATGTATGCTCATCTTGCTAGAAATGATTATTTAATGTTTTTATATTTAAATTATATGATTTTAACTACTATGCTAATATAATAGTTATATATTATGCTTGATGTGATTCTATAAAGAGAGATGAAGTCATAGTTACTCATTTGTGAGGTCTACATGATGTTTTCATTCTTCTTTATTATTTTCTATCATGTATGTTCATGTGCTTTGGATATTTATACTATGAACAACGACATTTTATTTTTGTGTGTTTTAGTGAATAGGTACCAAACACATTCTACTTGAGCTATAGGATTTGAGTGTGTCTATATCCTTGGTAGTGGCACAAGAGATAGTTTCACCGATCTTTCATATTTGAGCCAATATTGTCCCTATATGGATGATGTATCCATAATTTGTATTTTATTCCCTCTGATACATATTGGTAAATATGGATTGCATATACATGTTGTGTTGGACTAGTGAGTGTTTCTATGCATTTAAAGTCCTCACGATTGTCGTGGATGAGATTTAAATTAAAATGTTGATTTATTGTGTTGGGAAATTTAATATTTATTTATCAACTAATTTTCCATAATCAAATTCCATTCAATTGGAATAGATTTGATTTATCTTGACAAATTCTATAGTTCATTTGATTTATTTAAGTTATTTGTTTTAATTTCCTTTTTGGACCTTTTTGGTTAAAAGCGTTATTTATTTGGGAAAAAATAATTATTTTTAACTCTCTTTTCACTTTGGAGTTTGATGGAAATTTTGGAATTTGTAATTTGGAGTGTGTATTTTGTGCTTTTGGTCATTTTGAGCCTCCCTCATGTTCTAATGAGATTATTGATGGATTCTATGGGAATTTGCAGTTTTGGCAAAGTGGCCAATCCATCAACTAGATTTTTGGCTTGGTTTTATGTTTTCTCGGTTCTTACCATGATTTTTTTGGGAGTTGAGATATCGTCTTATTCTTTCTTTAATTGTTATTGTATAGCCTATGGTATTGGAACCCTCCATGCTTCAGTTTGAGCTCGCATGTGATATATGGATGGAGGGTGTTGGGACCACATCCAATATGTAGTTGACCTATGCTCCTATGCTGAGGTCTGAGTGACCTATGCTCTTGGTATTGAGACCAATAGAGCTTACTTTGTTCTTTTTGAGCTTATACTTTGAGACTCTTGATTTGCATTTTAATTTTATTGCTTTGTAATTTTTTCCTTATTTTTTATACAAGATGAACTTGTTGGTGTTTGAGTAGTGGAGTGGAATGGCTCTCCAAGGTGGGTTGATACACAAAGGGGCCCCAGGGTATCCCTTAGTTGAGTTATTAATAAGTGATAACTAAATAAATGAATGGGATTAAAATATAATAACAATAAATAATGTGACTACCTTTTCATCATTTGAGGATGTTGATATGGCATGTCTTTGCCTTTCTATCATTTGAGGACATTGATATGGCATAGTACCTTGTCATCTATGGATTTTGATATGGTATAGATACCCTTGTTGTCTATGAATGTTGATATGGCTCAGTAGAGCTTCCTTGTTGAGAGGAACTACTTAAATCCATAGGAATCACCATGGTCCATGTGATGACACTCCCACTCTTGATTCTCTACATGAAACCTTGTTAGTACTGAGTAGTGACCCTTTTGTACCATAAGTGTTTCTTGGTATGCACTTTGGATGTTTTTCCACATGTTGGGAGTTCTCCATTTGTCCTTGTATTATATATATATTTGTGTATTACATTGGACCACTGTACCTTTCTTATGAGACTATACATCTTCTTAGCATGTGTGTTGGCCACTTCTTTCTTGCATTTTTACCTTATGTTTATGGTCAAGTTACCATATTCACAAGCATGGTGGGGTGGGCCTGAGGTTTCCACATGGTAAGGTGGTGTTTCACTATACCACTGCTAGGGACCATTTTACAGGTGACGGGTTTCCTCCATAGTTAGAGACTTCAAGCATTAAGTGCTCCATGCTATGCTTCACCTAGCTCATGGTTGTATGTACACTTAGGCTCTTGTTGGTTATGTACTTAGAGTAGTTTCCTTTTATGTACATGTACTTGATATTTATATATGTGTGGATGATTATGATCATAGTGTAGTTTATTTATGTGATACTTTATTGTCAGCAAGTAAGTATTGCCTCAATTTGTGTGTATTCAGTACTCCTCGATGTGGAGCAAGCCTATATCTTATGTTGTACATTGTTTTTGGCAATCCCACCTAATTTTTGAACTTAGAAAACCCCATCCTTTATTTTTTAGGCTAATTCCACCTTATAGGGGAGGTTTAGCACATATTCCCCATAGTTTAGCACACATGCCCCATAGTTTAGTACATATTCCCCATAGATTAGTGCTTATGCCCTATAGATTAGCAACACACTTGGTATTTTAGTGCATGCACTTTAGCACATACAAAATAGTGGGCACTTTCTGAGGGTTTGTTAAAAATGTAATTACTTATTTGGATACTCTTTTTCTCCAGGATGCCTTTTGTATGTTCATAGTTAGTATTTGAATTAATTATGATTAGATTTTGATTACTTTTGTTTTTTAGGCTTTAATCATAAATCATAATTTATTTTCTACAAGGAATGATTAACCTCCTCAATTGGAGACCATTGACAATGGTGTGGTCTTGATCCATGAGGTTTGTATACATGTTCTGAACCATCATGTGATAGCTTGATTATGTTCTTTCCATTCTCACTATATGTTTCGATTACTCATGGAATCCTTGAAAGTGATTTATTCTTCCCCTTGTGCATGATTCTTTGAGGATCATCGATGCTATTTAATTTTGTTTGTGTTGCTTGGTTAATGATGCACTAAGTCATGGATGCTATAACTTATTTTTAAAAAAAATTATTAGTGCTTAATCGAGCCTTTTTTCCAAGGGTTCCTTAGTGGGGCATTACATATGGTATCAAATCCCATGTTCATACATTGGGATCTCTTGGTATATTTTGCCTGTATAGTTGATTTTTTTGGCATTTGAGTACATGTGTTAGTGTTGCAAGCTTGTGGCAACTTGTTGCTTGGGTTCTTAGGTGTGTTGTTCTTGAGTGTTTTGGAATAATTGATGTAAGTAGCATGTGGTGGAGGAAGTGTACCTCTTGAATATTTACACCTATTAGGGATGGATGATACCCCTATTTGAGGACCTCATCAAAGAACTTTAGACCATATGGTTGGTGTATAGCTATTGGTTTTGAGTATTTGGTGACCTTGTGTGGTATGAGTGCATGAATACCTTGGTAACCATGGTTTTGTTTTCATTTATATAGCATGATAGTTCATATGAGTATATATTGATTCTTGATTGTTTTAGGTGACGAGTTTCCCTTGAATGACTTGTTTTCTTGTGTAAAACTCCTTGAGTAGAGTTACTAATTGGTTTCTATGCATGGCCTTGAGTGCCTACTATCTAACCTATAATGGAGTGTGGTGCACTATATTTTAGTGATTATTATATTAATGTGAGAGTAAAGAAATTATTTATGTTTTATATACATTAGCATCTTATTTATTACATTAAAATGTATTCCTCTTGTAGAGTGATAGTTATTTGTCCAGGTAATAATGAAAATAGACATTTATTGGTGATGAGAAGTAAAATTATCAATTGTAATAGATCATTTAGGTTAATGAATTACGTCCCCAAATTGGAATCATGTGTATTTAGCATCTATTTATTTGTTACCTTGCATCTACCTTTCATTGAGTGCAATAAGGCCATAGTGATAGTAGAGATTATATGTCACTTGTGTGATGTTGATATTGTTACCATAATTTGGTGAGGTGGATTGTGTTGTATTATTACAACCAATTTTGGTGGCTTGGGATGTGTGTTATGCATACCCCAGATGTGGGGATAACCTTCATGGTTTTTGGTCAATCATTCCTTGAACCATCATTCTGTAACCCCTTATGTGTGAGTGTGTTGATCACCCCCATTGAGAGAGAACTCTCATGTTTCAACCTTGTGCATGTTTCACCTTGTGGTTTTAATTAACATATTCATGGTGTGTTCCTAGTGAAATTGCATTCACATTTAGTATATGTTTTGAGGTTGTTCTTAGACCTCCTTCTAATTGAAACCCTACATAGTAAAATTATCGCATTGCATGGAAGGAATAAATAAAATTGTGTTGTGAAAGAATATTATTGTATTGGTTAGAATTGTAGCAATACACATGATTGATATCTTAGACAATCCTTTGTTTTGTGTGTGGGTATGTTCTCTAATGTAGTTGAGACAATGTGTTCCTCAATACCATGTGGCGGTTGTGTGTGTGAATTTTGTACCTAGCTGTAGACACAACACTTTAGTAAAACATTAGAGATTAGCAAAAACCAAAATTGTGCAATGAAATGGAAACTAAACTAACTAGGCGATTTACTACCTTCTAGTAGGTGTGAGTATGATACTCTCAAATTAGACCGAGACCAGTGACAATGCAACACCTCAACGAAGGATTTGAATGCAAAGAATGAAAGATTATGAATGCAGATTAAGCTATATTTTTGGTATTTTCTATGCAATAATATGGAAAACTATATGAAATTAATCTAGAATGAATGAAATTGGAAAGCAGATTTGATCTAAAAATGCTATTAATGAGTATGAAACTATGAATATGAAACTATGTAAAAGCTAATGATCAACTATGAAAGATCTCACAAATCGCCTGTCGCAAGTGCTCAATCTTTCAATCACCAATTCGCCAGAGTAATTGTGCAAATTCAAGTGTTGTAATTATGAAGAGCTGAGCCTTGGTTTGATAGAAATCTAGGGCTTTGGGGATGCAAGAGAAAAGCCATAGATCACTCTTGATGAACTCAGGTTGATTTTTGAGTTATCAAGAAATCAGATATAATTAACTCATAAAATCATAAAAAAGTATAGTTTCACTCAAAATAGAGTTTTAGATTAAATTTCAACTCATCATCAGATGTTGAGTTTCAATTTTAAATTGATTGTTAATTTCTAGTTGCCTGTTTTTCTGATTGTGCATGATTTATTTATAAATTAATTTAAAATAAAGTGATTTATCCTCAACTTAACTAATTTTTGAGATTAAAACAATTGATTTATGGGTTAATCAATTATTAAATCAAACTTTTATTCAAAAACTATATCATTAAATTTGACAATTGACTTTAATTAATTAAATAAGAATTTAATCAATTTAGTCATGAGATTTTAGATTTATTGTCAGAATTAAATAATACAACTTAAGAATAATTTAATTAAACAATTAAGTGGTAGAATTAAATTAATTAATTAAACATTTACAATATTCAATTAATCAAACTTTAGGATAGATAATATTTATCGCCAAATAATCATTAAATTAAGAATAATTAGGATAAAATAGGAATATTGCTAGGAATATTCCCCGATGCAGAATTTAGTATAATCAATTAAGATTTGATAATGTGCAGATGTGCCTTAGGTTAGGACTTTGATGTCAATTTCATTCGATTTGAGGATGTAGGAGGTTAATGAACCTATAGCCCATTTTTGCGGTATTACATTTTACCCCTCTTTGAATCACTGTGTGAAGTGCAGTGGTTCAAAGAATAATCTGTGTATGATAAAGATGTTTGAGATTGAAACTGATTTGATTTGAAAGATTAATTGATTTCGAGATAGAAACCGATTGAAAGATTGGAAAAAGAGATACCGACCCAGGCCCAGAATGACCAGGAATTGAGATGATGCTAGCTATATCAACAATGAACCGGTGATTACGAAAAAGTGCCAAAATGCCTGATTCTAAACCTTATGATTGCGAAGAAGTGAGTGACCGATTCCAGACCTCAATGTCCTTGTATGAATCATATTGGTATCACATCCTGAACCCATCAGTTATGAAGAACCAAGGAAATAACACTAATGAACCAATAGTTGCGAAAAGCAGATACAGTTTACAAGATAGATTAGGATACTAGATTGACATGGATCTTGATGAATCTGATATGCCCCAAGAAATGAAAGATTTTCCCCAAGTGACGAGGACTTTAGATGAATCAATAACTAGACATGGTTGTTGTCTTGATCACTGAGGAAAGATTGATTACAAATTTAGATTTATAGACTTGAATGATGTGCAATACCATGCCCCCTTTGGGATTAAAATTGAAATTTGACAAGAAGCATGTTAATTGATTTGAGAAGTGGTTATACACGTCTGAGAATGCATTCTACATCATTTTAGAGGTCTAGAAGACCAAGTTTGACTAGGTTTGACCATGAGTTGACTATGGTTGACCAATTTGAAATTTTGATAGTTTGATGTAAGATAATCAGTTAAGTTGAATTCTAGATTTTTGTGATGATTAAAGGTTGATTATGCAAGCAATCAGACATCCTAGGTCTGAAAATTTTAAATCATGATTTTGACATAGTAAATAATCTTAGATTTCAATTTTGATCCTGAAAATGGGTTCAGAATATCGAAATTAGCTAGGGGTGCAATTTTTGTGAAAAATGGAGCACTTTTGAAAATTAGGTCAAAAGCTATATCAAGGCTAGAAGGGTCATTTTCAATTCATTTTCACCGTTGACTTTTGAAAACCTTGTGGAGCCCTCTGAGAGAGAAAATGGCAGAAATGAAGGTACCTGTGTCTTCTCATCATTTTGAGCACAATTGGAGGCATCAATGACCTTGACAGTATGGACATCCGGTAGGTGGACCTCTGTGCTTCTCTGAAAATTCAAATTTTCTTTGTTTATAGCATTTCTAGCAAATTTTTCGTATGTTTTCAATTTTTAATTTTTGCATGCATAGAAACTCGTACGACTGTCCTTTTGGGCTCGTATGACTTTTCAATTCTAGTTAGGTTGTTGTATCATTAACCCCCAAGACTCATATGAGAGGGACCCAAGAGTCATACTACATTTCGTCAGGTCCCTCCTAACTCGTACGAGGAAATATACAGTGTCGTATCATCATTGTTTGTCATGTGGTAACTGGCTGAAACTCGTATGAGTTTTAACCAGTCTACTTTGTCATTTGGAAAATAGTGAGCCCAAAACTCATTTCTAGGGCAAAATTTTAAATTTTCTGATCTTTTAGCTTGATTACTAAGTCCTTGGTCCACCTTCTGAAATAGAAAACTGTTCAATTCCTGTATTTGTAGCCTATTTTTTAGCCAAAGTACTGATAGGATTCCTTGTTTCTATGCTATGTAGGTCACATATCCTAATGTTCACATACATATCTCACATTGAGCCACTCAGAGACTCTTTGTTTCCTTACCTGATCTGATGAGAGTCCATCTTGCTTCATGCAGATTTGAGTATCTGATCCATATACCCGAGATTAGGGTAAATCATGGACTCTTGACTACATTGATAGAGAGGCTTCATTCTGAGATCTAGACATTCCACCTACCGATCGAGGAGATCACTGTGACACTAGAGGATGTATACTAGATACTATGCATTCCCTTCCATTTAGGTCAGCATCCATCTTATGTGAGTTCGGGGAACTTTGGATTACTAGCATTCAGATGTCTCTTCGGAGATGACACTCAGTTGACTAGTTCTATTTCTTGGGAGACCTTGGTACAATGCTACGGTTAGGCTCAAATATTAGAGTGCATCCTTGCTGGGATGATAGGTGGTATTATAATTTCTGACCATCAACAAAATGGGTTGGGCCCTGATGGTTTCACGTCTGATGGTGACTCCTTTTGAGTTAGCCTACGGTTAGTGTCTTCTAGCCCACATGTTCTCTGAGATGCATGAGGTGGTGTATTAGGAGAGAAAGACTTTTTTTGTTGGTGCTCTATTTTTACAGATCTAGGCATGGGTGCATATCCTAGTTTTGAGACCAGTGTGTCAGTCACAGAGGCAGCCGCAGGAGCCTGTGATTTATATTTATGTTGGATATGTTATACAAGGTCGCATGGGTCATGTAGAGTATTGGAGATGGTGTCTTGATGACATGACATTTGTACAATGGAGGCCCTATATAGATATTGAGCCTTGGCCTACTGCATGAGAGTAGTTCAGTTTCTTCTTTCAGAGTCGGGTGTTGATAGGATGATCATCCTTTGTACTAGAGAGATTTATTATTACCAAGGTGTGGTGACAATATGGAAAAGTGTAGGATGCACCTCAGGATTATGCCACGTATGCTCGAATAGCCCATGACATCAGACTTGGATGGACCCTAAGGCTTTCTTATGCCTTGTGTTCATAGGAGTACAGTGGTATTATTGGTAGAGACTGGGAGTACAGACCATAGGTTGTTGATGCCAGAGTGACAGATGGTTTTATCACATGGCTCATTGATCATTTGGTCTATAGATTCTCTAACCCCACAAAGCTGATACCTTCCATGGAGGAGGTGATGGATGTTACTAGAGCTCTGATGAGATAGGGTCTGAGACCCACATAGGTTCTGATTGTGCACCCCACACCTTTGAGATTGAGAGTGATGGCTCCTCCATAGAGACCATCAGGACAGATGAGGCCCCCTCATCCCACTAGTTTTACAGTAGATAGACCTATAGGTGCACAGAGATAGACTAGGGGAGAGGGTGGTATTTTAGGTAGTGTTGGTACTACTGAGGAGGTACTTTCTATAGAGTAGGTTGTAGGTGGTGATTATGATCCTTTACAGGAGGATACCGGTTTTAATCTTTGTGCAGAGGTTAGACATTGTAAGGCACAGAGAGCAAAAACCACATAGTAGCCTATAGTAGATACTGATATGCTAGTGGCAGATGCTAATCCCAGTGTTCCACTGACTACATAGGAGATTATGAGGAGACTCAGAGTACAAGTTCAAGACCTGAAGGTTCATAGTGCTCACTGGGAGGAGAGGTTTCTAGAGGCAGATAGATAGTGCACTGAGCTTCAGGGTGAGGTTCAGAGATTATAGGCAGAGGTTATTCATTAGACCTCTAGGTCAGCCTATTATGTTTCTGCATACTATACTACGGTACCACTTGCTCAGAGAGTTCCTTCATACTCTCAGTATATGATAGCATCAGAGGGAGTGAGAGCACCTAGAGCCGAGGCAGTACCAAATGCACCACTGCCACCTCCACCAAATGGAGAGGATCATGTAGACAACTGATCTATCATGATATTCTAATATTTTTGTTTCTCTTTTGATACTATTCTGACTTCTGATAGCTCACATGAGCTCATTCTTTTGTACATTGTGCTAGTAGTGCACCCCTTACTATTCTGAGTTTTATGATATATATATGAGATAGAGACTTTTGGTTGTGACTTCATTTGTACTTGTCATGTTTTTTATGTATGATGATATCATGTGATGTAAATGCTATGAGTAGAGTAGAATGTATGTATGGATTCATGCAATGCAATGATTTTCTTTCATATGTATGAATGTTATGCAAATGTACTTGATTATGGAAAGTGTATGTATGGAAATGTATGTAATGAAATAGATGGAATGAATGATTATGAATATGTAATGTAAGTGCAATGATACACATGATATGTTTTGCAGGTATTGATGAAGACAAGTACTTAGTCTTATGTCAAAAATAATGTTTAACCCAGGATTGTGACTGCGTACGCTTCTGTGAGAAGACCTTCGTATGAGATTCAGCTCTTCATTTTTAGTTTAAGTATAGTTTTTAGAAGGATTGTTGAAGATTGTCAAACAATTTGTGAGATCATGCAATCATGCAAAGTATAAAATGGCATGCAAAATGAAATGCAACCTAAGACCTAGGACCTAGTCATTGATCATGTGTCGGTCATTTGTCATCATTGAGTTTTTCTTTTTTTAGGTAACCAGATAAATCAATACAATGCCCACTAGTTTATAAAACCATAGACATATGAATATCGATTTGTATGCTCAAGAATCAATACAACACCCACTGGTTAGAGAACCATGGACATATGAATATTGATTTTGTTTTTAGAATGTCAGATTAGATATAAGCACCAAGGCATAAATGCCAGGATGACCTGAATGTCATGTCCATTTTGATATAGCAATTTGTATAAGCATCAAAACATAAACATTTTGATGACCAGAATATGCCTTGATAAAACAAACACATCAAGTAGTCAAGAGATCATTCTAAATCCAATGTGAATTACCTGTAGTGACCCTTTATCGTTCACATCCTTAAGTAAGATCGCATTTCACAATAGGAGAAAGAACTCGCTCAAAAAGAAAATAGTTAGATCAAACTTCCTTGAATTTTCCAGGTATTAATGGTCGAGGTACTCATGGCCATCCAATTTGAGATAGAGGCTCTTACAGACGGACACCATTTCAATCCATAATTTCCAAAGTTGTTCGATTTTCACATACAAGAAGAAGACAAAGAAAATATTATGCCCCTAGTCATCACTCTCTAAATATTGTAAAGGACACAATCGAAGAGCTCAAAGGACACAATATGCAAAAATCTCAATGTAAATCAGTAAGCATACAAGGAGATAAAAGCATGTGAAGCATAGATTGTTTTTAGTTTGATGTTTGATTGCATTGTTGTAGATGCAAAATCCTTTCTAGAGACGAGACTAACTGACTAACTCAAATGAAGCTTCAAAGGACTCTGACTAGATATGACTCATCTAAGATGCACTAGAGGCCATAGGATATGACATTGATTGGCCCCAAGTGTTAAGAATTGATAGGATACAAATGCTTGAGCTGATTGGTGTATAGGCTGACTTATTGAAAATAGGAAAGCAAGAAAAAATTGGGAGATATGTACAAACTAAAGCAAGACTGAAAGTAGGGAAAGACCAAGATTGTGTTGATAGATGGAGCATTTTGAAACAAGTGGCACCTGTTACCTAGGTTTTCACCATCTTGGCAGAGATTCTATTTTTTCTACCAAGGCACCTGTTTCAAGGTTTTCACCAAGGCACTTTTTTTTTCTCATTTTTTTGTATTTTTCATTTTTCAATTTTTTTGTACTTATGATATTTTCAATTTTTTTTGTGATACATCAAGGTGCCCATTGCTAGGTTTTCACCAAGATGTTCATTTTTTTCAGGAATTTTTCCAATTTTAAAGATTTTTTCAAGATATTTTACCATAGACTGAATGCCTTAGGCATAGAATTTCTTCAGATGGAGAATGTTGATTGGTTCTCAGAGCTGTTCTCCTTCAATCGTTGAGAGTTGATAGGCACCAGAGTCAAAAGTAGCAATGATTACAAAGGGACCCAGCCAGTTGAGTTCAAACTTCCCCTTGCGCTCCCTATGTGAATGATTTTTAGGATTCTCTCTCAAGACTAGATCTCCAACCTAAAATTCTTTGTGTCTGACTTTCTTATTATAGCCTCTTGACATTCTCTTCTGATATACTCTAAGATGATCATATGTTGCTTGTCTACGCTCATCTAGTAGTTCAAGTTCTTGTAACCTAGACACTATGTATTCATCATCAATTACTAGACCATGCATTCTGATTCTTAGTGATGGGATTTCAACCTCAATAGGTAGCACTGCTTCAGACCCATAAATTAAAGTGAAAGGCGTAGCCCTGATGGGCATCCTGATACTTGTTCTATAAGTCCAAAGAGCTAGATTGATCATGAGATTCCAGTCTCTTCCTATTTTATTAACTGTTCGGTGCAAGATTTTCAATAGATTCTTGTTAGAAGCCTCTGCTTATCCATTCCCTTGAGGATAATAGATAGATGACCAATGTTGTGTAATCTTGAATTTAGCACATAAATCATCTAAGTCTTTGTTCTTGAATTTTCCACCATTATCTATGACTATAGAATGTGGAATACCATACCAACATATGATGTAGTTCAAGATGAACATAGATATTTGTTTTCTAGTTGCTTGTGTCAAAGGGACTACATCTACCCATTTTGTAAAATAATCTATAGCTATGATTATATGGGTATGTCCATTAGAAGAATGAGGATGTATGGATCCTATAAGATCAAATGCCCATTGGTGAAAAGGCCATTGTGTAGTGAAGGGGATTAGATCTCTCCCTGGAGCATGAATTAAATTTCCATGCACTTGGCACTTTTGATAGTTCTTAGCAAACTTGATAGACTCTTTCTCCATTTTAGGCCAATAGTACCCAGCCCTAATAAGTTTTCGAGCTAGTGTTAAACCGTTCAAGTGTGACCCACAAATACCATCATGGACTTCTTCTAATGCACGTTGAGACTCTTCCCATTCTAAACATATAAGTAGGGTACCATCTAGACCTTGTTTGTAAAGATCATGACCAATGATGACATATTGGGAGGCATTTTGGATAAGGTATCTCTTTTCATGGTGGTTAAAGGTATTGGGAATGATTTGGTCTTTGAGATAGGAGAATAGGTTTTGATATCTGGATGAATCAGGACCCACAATAGTGCAGATCATACAGGTATCAGGGGAGTCATATGCAAGATAAGATAGTGCTTCCACCAGGAACTCTTAGCATAGCTCATATTCAGGCTACTGTAATAAAATAGATAATGTTGCCATTGCATCGGAAGCCTTATTCTCTGTTCTAGGTATTTGTTCAAATGTGATAGATATGAAATATTTCTTTAGATCATCTACCATTATCTTGTATGGAATGAACTTTTCATCCTTCATTTGATACACATCATTGACTTGATAGATTACAAGTTGTGAGTCTCCATGAATGTGTAGTTCTGTTAATCTCCACTCAATTTCTATTTTCATACCATTCAAAAGGGCTTCATATTCAACAATATTAGTTGTACAAGGAAATTTGATTCTAAATGCCTTAGGAATGGAGTATCCTTAAGGAGTGATAAACAAGATGCCTGCTCCAGATCCATTCTGTGTATAGGAGCCATCAAAGAATAATTACCATTCTCTAGAAGAAAGATTCATGATAGAGGAATCTGGAAATTCCATTTGTAGTGGTGTATCATCAAACAAAGGTGCATCTACTAATTGATTAGCAATTACCTATCCTTTGATAGCTTTTCTTTCAACATATTCAATTTTAAATTCACTTAAGAGCATGACCCATTTGGCTAATCTACCCATGAGGGCAGCTTTGCTCAATAAGTATTTCAATGGATCTATCTTAGCTACCAATTGAGTGGTATGAGCTAACATGTAGTGTCTTAGTTTATGTGATGCAAAGATCACAGCTAAACAATATTTCTCAATCATTAAATAGTTCTTCTCATATGCAACCAATGTTCTACTAATATAGTATATAGCTCTTTCTTTCTTGTTCTCGTCATGTTGTGCTAGCAATGCCCCCAGTGATGTATCTATGGAAAAGACATATAAGATCAAAGGCTTCCCTTGAATAGGAGGCATCAAGATAGGAGGATTTGATAGATATTTCTTGATATGATTAAAATTATTTTCACATTCTTCACTCCATGTAAAGGTCACACCTTTATGTAATGTCTTTGTAAAAGGTTGTGATATGTCTACTAGCTGAGATATGAAGCATCTGATAGACTGAACTCTCCCTTGCAATGTCATCATTTGACTAATATTCTTCAGGGGTTGCATCTCCATTATAGCCTTTACTTTAGCAGGATCAACTTCAATGCCCTTCTTCAAAACTATGTATCCTAAGAGTTTTCCAGAGGTGACACCAAAAGCACACTTCTTAGGATTCAGTCTAAGACTAATTTTTTTCATTCTGTCTAGTATCTTGCTCAAGTCATTTAGATGTTCAGCTCTAATCATAGATTTTTCTAAAGTATCATCAACATAATCCTCCATAGTTCAGTGCATCATGTCATGGAAAATAGATGTCATAGCTCTCTAATATGTAGCACCAGCATTTTTAAGCCCAAATGGCATGACATTCCAATAGAAGGTACCCCATGCACATGTGAAAGTAGTTTTCTCTTGATCCTCTAGAGCAATTTTGATTTGATTATATCTAGAAAAACCATCCATTAAAGAATACATCTCAAAGCCCACAGTCATGTCCACTATCATATCAATGTTAGGTAATGAAAAATCATCCTTAGGGAATGCTTTGTTCACATCTCTGAAATCTGTGCACACTCTTATAGATTTTTTTGGTTTAGAAATAGGTACAATATTAGAGATCCATTCAGTGTAATCAATAACTTAGATAAATCCAGCTTTTAGGAGCTTCTCTAATTCAGCTTTTACCAATAGTGCAACATGTGGATGCATCTTTCTCAATTTTTGCTTAACAGGTTTGACATTTGGAGCTATAGGCAAATGGTGTATTATAAGATCAGGGTCCAACCCTGGCATATTTGAATATTTCCATGCAAAGTTGATCTTCTTTTCTGTTAAGAATGTTGTAAATTTTTGCTTCTCTTCTTCTAATAAAGATTGTGCTACATGGATCAACTATGGTTCCTTTGTTGTTCCCAAGTTGATAGATTGAGTGGGCTCAATTAGACCTGGAGATCTATCCTATAAATGTCTCAGAAGGACATCAAATATCTCATCCTTAGGCACCTTAGAGAGGTTTTCACCTTCAGATACATCTTTTATTTTTACTATTGTAGGTTCTGAGACTGCCACAAAGTGGTTTTCACCCTCAGAACTCCTTTTCTTTTTATTCTTATTCTTATTTTTCTGACTAAGATACTTGATGTCTAACTTCATCATGCTAATGCTAAGTTCACTAATGGAAGTCCTCATAATCTCAACTACATTTGGGTAGCAAGCAAGGGCATAGTCATTAGGAAAGGTATAAATACCTTGGTTCAGGTTTGTGGATGTTAGGTCAAGAAGGTCGGGCATTGGATAGTCAAAGTGGTGAAAGATTGGGAAAGAGTGTTTATGGATATCGATCTGTCATCATTGGTCCTAACCCAATGTGTGAGTTCAAAGGTGATATTACAACTTAAGACATTCAATTCATGAATAGGCTCAATGTCATTATGGAATTCCACTTCAGCCATCGGTGGACCAGACTCGATAATTTCATCATTTCACTCTAGACTTATGTTGGGTTTAGGTTCATATTGGTGAATAAAATCAACATGCTTTTCTATAATAAGTTCATCTGGTTTTGGAATGACTCCCCATTCATAGTCATTTGATTCATCTTATGTTTCTTCATCTAGACCTCTAGGAAATCTAAGAACATGAGTAAAGTCAGGATGAATACCCTAAGAAGGGTTACCCTCAGATTCTAATTTGAATTCATACTCATGGGAATCTATCTCAGAATAGCTACCACCCTCGTCTTTTTCTATTTGATTGTCTTCAAGATTAGTTGGTTCTTGTGTTGCAACTATCTCTTGCTCTATAGTAGGTTCTTGTGTTTCTACTACATTAATTATTTTCATTGGATCATCTTCAGCTTCAAGGAGGTGTTTTATTTCTTTAGGAAAATGCTCATAGGGAATGAGATATTTAGTGGTGTCTAAATCATCACTATCAAATTGTTTTGTTGTTTCTCCCTTTAGTTGATTCGCTACGGAGGGCACAATCTATTCTAATACATGTAGGGAGTTATTGCTAAGACAAAAAGGCTTCTTCGTGTATCCTAGACCTGTTGTATTCTTTTTTTCTTAGCCACAATGATCAAGAGGTGACAGAAGACCTTTACCCTATAGTCCTAGAGGTCCTTTCCCCTTATATCCCATTTTTGTGATCAATTTGTCCCCTGGGCCATATGACTTAGAAGGGATATTTGGTATTTTAGCATCACATTTTTCAACCACTAGAGATTTAGGTTCATCTTTGTATAGCCATGCGGGCATAGCTTCATCTTCTTCAAACTCCTATTTAGATACTTGTTCTACAACAAAATTTCATTTATATGCTTCAAGAGGTTTGTTAGACTCCTTTTTAGACTGTTTTAGAGTTTGTCCATAAGACTTAGGAGAGATAGGGAGAGATGTCAAAGATAAGACTAGCTCTATAGTATATTCTCCCATACCATTTTCTTTGATTTTAACCTCTTTAGCAATGTCTTCCATCTTGGATGTTGAAGCAATGTCTAGTTTCTTAGTGGAAGATTCCCTATTATTAGGAACAAGTTTATCAGCACTCTCTTTCAATGCATTGCAATTTGTATATAGATTAGCTGGGATCATCACCTCTACTCCTACATAAGGAAATTTCAAACACTAATGGTACATAGAAGGAATAGCTTTCATTTCATGTATCCATGGTCTCCCTAGAAGGATGTTGTAAGCCAAAGGTAGATCAAGAACTTGACATATAGTATCTCTGATGATAGGACCTGCTCTGATAGGTAAGACAATTGTTCCTTTGGAAGATCTTTCTTTCTCATCATATGCTTTGATAGTTATCTTCTTTCTAGGATCAATGGCCATTTTTAAAAATCCCAATTGTGTAATCAAGCTGAAAGAACAAATGTTTAGACCAACGCCCCCATCTATCAACACACATTTAAAACAATGGTTTTGGCTCAAGACTTCAATATGAAAGGGCTGGTTATGTGGGTGACTCAAGGAGTTATCATCTTCCTCTAAAAAGGAAATATATTGTGGAGAAATAAGATGACCAACCATAGACTGAAATCTATCTAAATCAAGGTCATTGGGAACATTGGATCCGAGTAGATCTTTCTCTAGAATGGCTCTATGAGTTGGGGATATCTGAAGCAACTCAAACATTGAGATCTTAGCATTTGTGTGCTGGAGTTGTTGAACAATACTATATGAAGTAGGCCTCATTTCTTTAGGATTTGAAGATTTAGATGTAGCCTTTTGTTTAGAAGCAGATGAAAGATTGAAAGGCACCTTAGGGACATTGGATGAATTTGGTATTTTTCCTTGTAGGTGTGCCTAAGCTCATGATCGAGTAACTACATTTTTTGATTGATTTTCTCTATCTCTTCTTACAATTGTGATGACATTGCAATGCTTAGATAGACATGGTTCAACCATATTGATGACAACATTGTTTCTAAATTACGGTTCTATGAATGTTGTATGATCATAATTGCTCTTATCATTATCAATCGTGATATCTCCATTATCAATTTTGTCTTGTATGATGTACTTCAGGTGGACATAGTTATTAGTCTTATGATCTTTATTGCGATGAAATTCATAGAAATCATTCTCTCTCCACCATTTCAGTTTAGGAAATGGTTCTGTGAATGTTGTATGATCATGATTGCTCTTATGATTATCAATCATGATATCTCCATTATCAATTTTGTCATGTATGATGTACTTCAAGCGAACATAGTTATTAGTCTTATGACCTTTATTATGATGGAATTCACAGAAATCGTTCTCTCTCCACCATTTCAGTTTAGGTTCAGGATCAAAGACTTTCATCTCAAGAAAGTAGATGATTTTGTTTTCAAATAGAGTTTTCATGGCAGATTCCAAGGATTCTCCAAGAGGAGTGAATTTTTGATTAGGATCTGTAGTCCAAGGTTTGTAATCAGATGGCTTTTCATTGGACTCTATTGCTTTAGCTTCAGAAGCTTTGATGGCTTGGGTACCAACAGTAAGATTGAAAGTAGGTGCCTTAGATGGGGCATGGATATTATCAACAATGCCATTTGCGACAATGCCTTTATTCTTGTTCCAGTTTTTGTTCTTGTCCTTAGAACTAGATCCAGATTCATACTTGTCTTTTTGAAGTATGATGTCTCATTTTTTCACAAGTACTTTCTCAATTTTGATCACATTATCTACCATCTTGTCAAAAGATGTATGATTTTGCATTTGTAAAGGGTAGTTGATTTCTGGAACAAGATTGTTGATGAAAATTTCCAAATTCTCAGTTTCAGGAATGGATCTAGCATATAGAGAAAATTTCTTCCTCCACCTCTTGAGAAATGTCAGGAATGGTTCTCCTAGATACTATTTCAGATTGCAAATGTCCATCATGGTCACTGGATGTTGAATATTCTATGAGTATTATTGATAAAATAGTTTGATTAACTCCTCAAAAGTTTTGATAGTAGGAGGCATTCTAGAGAACCAATGAATGGCTGCTCCTCCCAGAGATCGAGGGAAAAGATGCATTAAGTAGGTTGGTTCGTGCATAAAATCCATAAATTGAGTACAAAATTCATTGACATGATCTTGAGGGTTAATTTTTAATCATACTTATCATATTTAGGCATCTCCACTCTTTTAGGGAATGGCGGCATGTACAAGTCTTTATCAAATGGAAAAGGGCATAGAGCTTCCATGGAGAACTCCTTAGGTTCCTTTTCTTTTTCAAGTTTGTTAAGTTTGACTTACATGGAATGCATCTATTTCATCATAACCATGATGAGAGTTTCTTCCTCATGTGTAATGATATTTTCAACATTAAAGTTTGGAGGAAGTTTAGCTCCTTGATGAGCTAACTCTAGAAAGTATGCTTCTCTATCTTCTTTCAAGAAATGCTTCATCATCCTTTTGAAGTTATCATCATTTTGATATTGGGAAACTTCAGAAGGTGTAGGCTCTTGATCCATACCTTTTTGAGATTGATGTCCTTGAGACCCATGATATGTCCCTCTGTGAGACATGTTAGGAGTTTTAGGGCTCCCTAGATTAGATTGAGGAGGGGTTTGTTGATTACCTCCGTGAGTTGATGGAGGGGGTATGTAACCAGTTTTCAATCAAAAATTGCTAAGACCGTCATCTTCATAATGACTAGAATTGTAGAGTTGTTCAAGAGTTGGGGCCTGGAGAGTATTCAGAGGTATTGTATGGGATACCTCTATAGATTTCTTGTGTGACAAAGCTCTAGTTTCCACCATTAACCTTGGGTGAAGCAAAAGAATAAGATGAAGACAACTGAAGAATGAATTGATTCAAGAAGATCGAATGATGCAACCTTGTCAAGGTTGAAGTGATTAAAGATTAGATCGAACATAAATTAAGAATATTCTATCATAGTAGTGTGGGTAGACACCCAATAGATGGAAGGCACAAGCTTACAACACCTAGCCGTTTAGCAAGAAGACTGAATTTGAAGATAAATGTTGACAAGGTTTTGACACAAGATGAAAAAGACTCAAATAGATAACTCAGAAGGAAAGATTAGACTCAAAGGCCCATGTGAGGAAAATGAATGAATTTGTTCTAGTTTCAGCTCTATTCCTGACACAGTGATTGGCTCAACAGATTCTGGAAATAGGCTATAAAAACTAGGTCTCTGACAATTTTGACAACTTTTTGACAATTTTTCTCAAATGACTTTCTGTAAGATCATATGATAGTGGGTATGCTATGAAATGATAGTTGGAAAACTCATACAAAAATTGCAAAGCTCACACAATAGTTGATAGCAGGATATTGACTTTTTGCTTTTGACTAGTGGCAAAACTCATACGAAACTATACAAGCTTTCATACAACAATACAGGGGTTTTGAAATGACAATTGCCAAAACTCGTACGACTTTCTAACTTGATGGGATGAATTTTGATTCCAGAAAGGATTTTTACTTTAGATTTTGCAAATATTTGGTTTTTAGTTTCAGATTGTTCACAAATTTCTCTGTTGAGGTTTGAAGATTATTTTGAGATCATTCATTTGCAGTAACCAAATAGATAAACAAGCACGCAAAATAGATAGCAAGTGATTCCAAGCACGTCTAAAAATAATGAACAGGGGAAAAAGAAACCCTACACATGAACAATCAAGTGACTGAATGTACTAATCCCTAGGAGTGCTAATTGTGTATGTTCCAAAAAGTTTTTCAATAATGCACATATTCCTAGAAAAATGAAAATTTGGCCTCACTAGGGTTTTGTAGTAATGGTTTGACACTGCAACTTTTGTGATCTCAAGAGGGTGAACTCCAATCCAGGCACATCAGGGTTTTGAAACAGTTTGAGAAATTAATCAATCATGAGCTGCTAGGGAGATCTGACAGCCCAACAAGAGACCACACCTGTGAAGATTTCCTCCACAAGGACATTTATATAGTGGCTGCTACTACCATGAAAAAAATGGCTATTACCACTTGAGGTTCCATCCACATGGTTGACCCAATTAAGGGAATGTCCACTACGGTTAACCCTCTCTAAATGTGACTCACAAAAGATACCACATGGAGACTGGTTCTGGATTCAAGGATCTGAGTTTCTAATACTACCCAAAAAGGGAGTAGAGCATAGCCCTCTAGCCTTTTCACTTTTAACCAAAACAAAGCAGACAGATTAATCCGACATGCTAAGACCAAAATTATTTTACAAAGATCTATGATGTCAACCGCTTATGATCTATCAACCCCTCTGGAGAGAGAATGTATCAATCAAAAGTTGAAGACACATGAATCTAGTAGAACATGAAACTCTCTCAATAACCTCCCTACCTACAAGGGGATCCATCGTTAAGAAGAGCTTTGCATGCATGAACAAGTGAAAGAAGCCCACTCTCTCGAGATCATCCACAAATAGTGTTCATAGGGCCTATTTACTATGTGTAACAGATATGCAGAAAGTAAATCTATGTTCATTTTTATACCCCATAATGAAGTCTCTGATATGAAAGAAAGAAAATCACACAAGCTTGACATGTGAGAGTTCATTTTAATCCAAATCAAAATGTTATCAGCTTGAGAAGAATACCTGAATTCCTCGCAATGCGCTTAGTAGATTTTTTTTTTTACCTGTTTTAGCAATTTAGTGGCACTTTTCCAATCAGATTCAACAAGTATAAGTCAAAAACAAAATATTTCAATTGTTAGGGTTAGCTGTTAGTCCAAATCTAAAAATCAAATCTGAAAAACTGCCAAAGATGTTGAAATGACAATTGAATTCTGGAGTCAAAACTCGTACAATAGTGGGTTACCTCCCAGATGACAGTCTAGAAACTCGTACGACTGTGGGTATAATCTCATACGATAATAGAGCTTCCAAATGACAGTGTGTACTTTATGACATTCATCACATTTGATTTATTGTTGAAATGAATTCATTTTTTAAATTTACTATTGGAATTGATAATTCCCCCATTTGGGTTTTGCTTTTTAGTTTCATGGTGACTATTCTGAATGTTTTCTATTATCACCCAGTTTGGTGTTTTTTGACTCTATCATGTTCATAGTATGTGTGAGGGATATCATCATAGGGAACATGCTATATTTTTCTTGATGAGTAATTGTAAAGATGAGAATTAGAATGACTCTTAATTTAAATTATGGTAAAATATTATTTGTGTATAAATTGATTTAAAGATGTATGAAATCATAAATCCTCCTTTATAAGGATGTTAATGGATGCATTGTGCAATTTATTGGTAGATGTGTATCATGTTCAATGAGATTATAGTTGCATGAATTGTTAAGGAATGAATGGTCATTTTTAGCAAACCTCATTTTGAGCATTAGATAGAATCATGGAATAATAATACTTTTGTGAATGTTGATTCCTATATTGCATGACCTTGTTTAATATTGAATGCTTGCATTGGTTTCTGGTGGGTATACTCATTGCAATTCTAGCTTAATCTCATTTTGAGATTTTGAAATTGTGAGTGTTTTCCCTTCTTGGCATTGTTATTCTAGATGATTGGGTGTGACTTAGTCCACCTATGAGATTTTACTCTTGTGTGAGTCTTAAGACCATACCTTGCCTTTGTGCTTGCCTCTTTTAGAGTGATTGTGGAGGTGTATGATGCACCACAATTTGTTTATTGGTGTCAGTGATTTTTCTTTGGGGCCACTTCCATTGTGGATTCCCCATCTCCTCTTTGGGCAAGTGTGATTTGGGAGCAAATAGAATCTCCTTTCCTAGCCTTAACACTCCCTTGGCCTTATCTCTATATGATTATATATATCTATTTTAATATAACAATTATGTTACCCACTTTGTGAGACTCTTTAGTGGAGATCGATGGCCAGATGATTATTGGTAGTGTGTTATTCCTAGCTTTAGGACAAAAGGAGACAATTGTTGTGGACATGTCTTACCATTGTGATTGATGAGACAATTTATTGTCTCTACTTTGTGATAATCTTTATGCTTTGTTGAAACATTTCCAATACATTCATGAACTTATAACTATGTGAACTTGTGATAAGTATGGTTAGAACCACCGAGATTATGGGTAGTTAGATATGACATGTTTTTCTGAACATTATATATAAATTGCAGTACTTCATATAGCTACTTTAATCCATGTTCTAATATTTGGGTAAGAATTGACTAGTTGACTTGTATACATACCGCATGCTACTAACCTACGAGGAAAATAAGGAGCATCTGAGAGAGTGGATCGACCACATTAAAGAAGAGGCATTGAAGTTCTAGCTATGATGGAGAAAGCCATCACAGCACTGAGGATCATACCACTACTGGAGAGGAGCCATCATTCCAGAGAATATAGGAAAAAACTTTGTTATATTTCTTTAGTGCTAGTCTGTTAAAATCAGTTATCCAAACTTTATTGTACTCTATCATGGTTGTTATATTTCCTTCTTCTATGGTGAGACTTAGTCAAAATTTACTTTCATGCTTTCAATAAGTGTCAATCCTCTATATAAATGGATTTGATTGGTTTAGTTGTGAAAAATGAGAAAATATACACGTTTGTTGTGTTCAGTATAGCAGAACTACTATTTCTATGTTTCATGTATTGTTCCATTACTATGTAATTAGTTTATGAGAATATAATGAAAGAGGGATTTTGAAGTATCTTTTGTGTTAGTATTTAGCAGAAACCAACCAAGGGAGCCCACTTGGGAGGTGGAGTAGATTAGGATAGAGTAGAATTGCTTTCTGCATTTTCCATGTTTTCAAGTAGAAGTTACTATTTTACTCCTGCAGCATTACTACTGTAAATGTTCCTACAACACTTATAGAGATAGACATAGTGAATGCTTTGATTTTTTAAAAAGGCTTAGGTTAAGTTCATAATTTTTCAGTAGTAATTTCATTAAGTAGCTAAGTGTGTTGACTTTCTTGCTGCAATAGCATAGGTTTATTTCATGAATTTTATCTTCCTACAGCATAGGTAGTATGACACTTTGAGGGAATTAGTGCACAAACTATGTTATCCCATTTCAAGTCTACATCCCTAGGTTGACAATCTAAATGCATTTCATGATGGGAAAATTAATCCTTAGTATGAATAAATTATTCCTTAGAGAGACAATGGCATGATTATCATTACCTATTGTGAGACTGTTCATTTTTGGCGCCATTGCCAGGGATGGTGTCAAATTGAGAACCTTAATGACTCATTCATCTTTAAGATAGTTTTCTATGCTTAGTCAATAGTTAGTATTTGTGGACTTTCATTACAAGTTCATTAACTCACTTTCATGCATTGAAGAAGGCAAGATGTTCATGGAAGATTTCTCCCAAAAGAACCTATTAAACTGAAAGAAGAATTTAAAGAACTTGATTTACCATTTCTTGATGCAAGTCCTGAGTTTTTTGCATCATCTTCAAAAGAAGGAGATCCTCTTGATCCATTTGACCTTCAACCTTTCATAGAGATATTAGCTAGTTTCCTTCATAGTTATAATACTCGAACACCTTTTTCCCAAAACCTTTTGGTTAATATAACTTTCTAGCCCCAATTTTATTATCCAGCACCTCTAGTAATGGCATCTCCTACCTTTCCATTTCCTATTCCAATCCTTATCAACAATCCTAATCTCAAGAACATACCTACTTTTGCCCTTCCAAAGTTCTATGGCCTTATTACTAAGGACCCTAACACCTTTTTGTTTGAATTTGACATTTTGTGTCAAAGTTTTGACTATAACACTGATAGTCTTAAGCTTAAGTTGTTCCTAGCAACATTGATGGAGTCAGCTCTTAGATGGCTCATGGGCTTAGGAGAAAATGAAGTAACTAACTGGGATGGGATGAGAGATTTATTTCTACAAAAATATAAGGAATACTACAAAGGAGGCAATTTAAAAGGACATGACACCTTTCAAATGTCATAGAAAGAAGATGAGACCCTAAAGGACTACATATCATGCTTCTTATACAATCTCCAGAAGAATCCTCAACATGAGCTATAGGAGGATTCACAAAAGTTAATCTTTTTAAGAGGAGTGAATGATAACTTCCTAGAAGCATTGGACCTTATGGCTGGAGGAGATGTATCTCAGTCTTCTTAAGATGATCTCAGGAAGATTTTTTTGAATTATTCTAGAGCACCAGTAAAGAAGGGTAGAGGGTTCTATCCAACACTTGCAAAAGGAAATGGCTCCAGCATTTCAAAGATAGAAATCTCAAACCTGCTATTAGACTAGTAAGACATCATTAATGATGTTGCTACACACTTGGACATGATGACTTCCAAGAAGAAGCATGTAGATGTGGAGGAACAACTCACTGAACACTATCCCCATTGCTACAAGCAAAAGAATGATTGTCTCTACAAGCTGGTTGCAAACCTAGAGAATTAGCACCTTCCAATTGAGTACTTAAAGATAGAAGGAGAGGATGTGAAATTTTTCTTTATTACTCAATGCCCGCCATGGGTGATGAGACAAGATATGCCTCAAGACCCACTACAAATTTCAAATCCTTATAATAGTCAGTGGTAAAACTGAAATGTCCAAAACCCTCCTCAGTATAATCAATCTACCTGGAATAGTGCCTAGCCCAATAATCAATAGAACCAGTGGTTTAAACCACAACCACCCCAATGGCCACAACCTCCAAACCAATGCAAATCACCACAAGGAAATTGGAAACCCACTAACTAGGGGAGAGGACCTCAACAATGGCCTAATTAGAATCTTGGGTATCCACCTTTGCCACCTCTAGTGAATCTACATGCAATTATGCCACCTCCTACAAATATAGGTCCTTAAAAGCAGACATAATTACCTACTCAGCCACAATAGAATCCAAATAGTCAACAACATCAGTAGAAAAGGTATGCTATTGATGCTTAATAGTACCCTGCTTATGCACTCAACATAGCCAATATATGCCTAAGATCAGGTACTACCATTCTCTACAAAAGACTCACCTTGTGCACTCCTCTTGTCCTCCAAACTAAGATCTCTCAACTCCAACACTCCTCTAGGATGGAGACTATACACTATTTCAAAATGACTATTTCTTGTACTCCTATTAATGGAGTCATTATAAGCAAATTCTGCCTACCCTATGATGTGATCCCATGATTGGCCATGTTGCTTAGTCAAGCACCTCAACAAGTTGCCAAGTGACCTATTCACTACTTCAATTTTCCCATTTTATTGGGGGTGATAGGCTGAGGAGAATGATAAATTAGTTCCAAGCATCTTCCATAGGGTCCTCCAAAAGTGACCCACAAACTTTGTATCCCTATCACTAACAATATTCAAAGGCAAACCATGAATCCTTACTATGTCCCTAAAGAAAAATCCTACCATCTGAGATGCATCATTGGATTGTTTGCATGGAATGAAGTGTGCCATCTTGCTAAACTAATCACCACAAAAAAAAAATCTTGACCCCTAGAGGTCATTGGAAATCCCAAGGCAAAGTCCATGATCAAGCATTCCCAAGGTCTTTGAGGAATGGATAATGGTTGGTATGATCCACTATTGCTGCTCTATCCTTTTTCCCTTTGACAGACCTAACAGTGCTCCACAAATCTCCTAATGTCTGATTGCATTTTAGGCCAAAAGTAGTGCCTATTAACCTGCTCTAAGGTTTTCTCCACACCAAAGTGACCCCCTAAACTGCCTTGATGTTTTTCCTTCACTATATTCTCCCTCATAGAGCACTATGGAATACACATAAGATGGCCTTTAAAAAAGAGACCTTCTTGTAGTATATACTCATCAAAATCCACTTTGAAGCCCTATTGAAACTTCACACATTCTTCATAGGCTTTACCAAAATCCTTGTCTTCTTTATATAGGTTCTTCAAATCATCCATCCCTACACTTTGTAGTTGGATCTCTTGGATTGTGAGTACTCTTCTACTAAGAGCATCTACAACCTTATTGTTGACTCCTTTCTTGTGCTTAATGACAAATGTATAAGCTCGCAATGCTTCCACCCACTTCATGTGCCTTTGGTTCAACTTATCCTATGCATTCAAAAATCTTAGTGCATGATTGTCAGCATAAACCACAAACTCTCTAGGTAACAAATAGTGTCTCCATTTTTTTAAGGCTTGGACCATAACATAGAGTTCCAAATCATAACTTGAATATTTTTGTTTAGCTTCATTTAACTTTTCAGAGAAGAAATCCATAGGGTGTCCTTCTTGGCTTAGTACTACTCCAATTTCTAACTTGCTAGCATCACACTCCACCATGAATAGTTGATTAAAGTTAGGGAACTTAAGAGTAGGTAGTTCTACAATTCTTTTCTTCAATTTTTCAAACCCCTGATCTACTAGAACGGTGCATTCAAACTTACACTTGATTCCACCTTTGATGGTGTTAAGTATAGGGGCACACAAATGACTAAAACCTCTTATAAATTTCCTATAATAGGAGGCCAAACCATGGAAACTCCTAACATCTCCTATGGACCTAGGTGTAGGCCATTCTAAAATGTACTTAACTTTATCAGGGTCCATCCTCATACAACCATTTGCAACTACAAAACCAAGGTATACTAGTTTAGTTTTGAGAAAATCACTCTTATCTTGATTAATCATTAGCTTCTCCTTGTGTAACCTCCTTAATACTTTTGCCAAATGCTCCATGTTCTCCTCCTTTGTCCTGCTAAAAATCAAGATATCATCAAGATAAAGTATGACAAATTTACCTATGAAATATGCCAACACTTCATTCATGAGTCTCATGAATGTACTAGGTGCTTTGGTGAGACCAAATGGCATCACAAGTGATTCATACAGCCCTTCATTTGTTTTGAAGGCTTTCTTCCATTCATCACCTAGTCTAAGTTAGATTTGATGATAGCGTGACTTCAAATCCACCTTGGAGAAATAGCATGAACCTCCCAAATTGTCCAATAAGTCCTCTATCCTTGGCATGGGAAATCTATACCTTATAGTGATCTTGTTGATGGCCCTTGAATCAGTGTACATCCTCCATGTACCCCCTTTCTTTGGTGCCAAAATAGTAGGTACAGCACAAGGTTTTAAACTCTTCCTTAGCGGCCCCTTATCCAACAAATCTTGGATTTTCTTGGCTATCTCTACATTTTGACTTGGTGTCATCTTGTATGCTGCCTTGTTTGCTATATTTTCTCCAGGAATAAGTTCAATTTGATGGCTTAAATCTCTCATAGGTGGTAAGGCACTTGGTAGACCATTATCTAGTATATCATGGTACTTTTCCAGTAAGGCTTGTACCTCTAGTGGTAAAGTGACTTTCTCTTTGGTTTGATCACTATGGCACAACATTCCCCTTTCTCCTTCTTCATAGCTTTAAGGAACTCCTTCCCACTCAATAACATCACACTTTTTCCCACATGCTTCTCTTCCTTTGGTTCTACTAAAGGATCCATCTGAAATTTCCTTCCCAACTTGGTGATCATATAACTATTATGTTCTCCATCATGAATTGCTTTGACATCATATTGCCAAGGGCATCCTAGGAGTAGATGGCATGCATCCATAGGTAGGATTTCACATAGGACCTTCTCCTTATATTCCCCAATCTCAAACTCAACCATAGTTTTCTCATCCACCACTATTTGCTGACCCTTATTGAACCATGATACCTTATATGGTGTGGTATGATGGATTCTTCTCAACTTCAATTTCTTCACCATCTCAGTAGACACTATATTCTCAATGGATCCAAAGTCCAAAATGACTTTTCAAATCTTCCCATGAGACTTATAAGTAGTATTGAAGAGACTTTTCCTTCGGGGTGGTTCTATGGTTCTAGGTACCTTTAGCAATGTTCTTCTTAACATCAAACTCTCCTCATCCACTACTGGTCCTACCTTGGATATAGGAGAAGTTACATTTTGATTATCATCTTGTTGTACTAATTGATTTCTTATTTCCCCCATGGAAGATGAGGAAGCCTTCATGGGACATCCATTCGTTGTGTGACCCACTTGGTTACAGTTGTAACATCTGCCAGTAAAAATTAAATTTGTCCTTCCTTGGGATTGGAGCCTACCTCTTGGTGGTCCTCTGCCTCTATATCCTCACCTTTGGAATGATCCTCTATATTGGTTTCCCCCACTTCCATCCACAACTTGACTATCATCTTTCCTATTAGGACTTTGTCCTCTACCAAAGCTACCCCTGCCTCTTTGAAACCCTCTGCTGCTACTGCCACCTCTGCCTCTTTGATGGAAATCATTTCTTCTCCTTGCTTTGTCTTCATCTCTCAAAGCCAATTGAAAACATTTGTGCATATTGTCTAGATCCAACATACTAATCTCATCTTTAATTCCCTGCCTTAGCCCATTGAGATATCTCACCACCTTTTCCACTTCATCTTCTTGTCTCCTAACCCTAAGACTTAGCTTATGAAATTCCTCTTTGTATTAGTTTATTGTCATCTCCTTTTGTCTCAAATTCTGCAATTTTTGGTACATTTGGATTTCATAATCAGTAGGCAAGAATTTTTCCTTCAATCTAATTTTCATCCTCTCCCAAGAAACAATCTTTTTCTTTCCACTACTCACCCTTTCATCTTGCATCATATTCCACCACACCAATGTTGATCCTTTGAGTCTAGCCTTAGCATAATTGACCCTCTTTTTTGCTGATACTTCCTTGTAGTCAAATTGGTTATCCATGGTATCAATCCAATCTAGTAACTCTTCTCCATTTAGGATACCACAATAATATGGTATATTTTCCAAACTATCTTTGTTTATAGACTTGAAGGCTTCTAGGAATACCTTCTTCTCCTTGTCTATCTCTGATGCAGAGGGATTGAGACTCTACTTCCTAACTACTCAATCTAACCTTAAAAAGGTGTTAAATATTGGATCTTCTCACCAATTAGGATCTCCTAGACCCTTCCTACCAACTTCTCCTCCAAGGTATATTTGGTTTCAAGAAGTCTCCAA
This sequence comes from Chamaecyparis obtusa, assembly GCA_027943335.1. NCBI lineage: Eukaryota > Viridiplantae > Streptophyta > Pinopsida > Cupressales > Cupressaceae > Chamaecyparis > Chamaecyparis obtusa. Next base: position 360,659 of record BSBK01001164.1, read on the forward strand.
AGATACAAGTCCAACTAGTCCAACTAGTTGCCCAAAAACTTAATTTTCTTCCCTAATCCTTCTCCTAGAATGTCAAGCCTCTAACTATGATCTTGCCACACATGAGCTTGGTTATTATTTAACCTTCTTGTCCCTTCTTAGATCATTCTGCAACCTTTTCCATACTTAAAACCATCCTACTAATCGAATTAGTCTCTAAAACACTAGGAGGCCTAATTACCCAAATCCTAGTAGGTCTATTTTCACAAAAAATGTCCTGGTGCTTCCAAAATCTCCACTTGATCCCACAAAAAAAATTTAAAATCTCAAAGATATCAATCAACCCTATCATATTCCAAAATATTAACCTTTGGTGACACCTAAAACCCTAGTTTCTTGCAAGCCCTAGTTTTTAGCCTATAAATTAGGCCTCTAGACTTGTGAGTGTAAAAACTCCTCAAACATGTCTCTAATCCTTGATTCACCTCCAACCACCTTTGAATCCTATTAGGAGACTCTTTAGGGCATCTAAAAATTCCACCAAGTTTTCTCCAACTAGTCTTGGGCATCTGTACCAATTACTCTTCTTTCCTGTCTTGGCTCACCTAGTTTCACCAGTCAGCCATAGGGCTTCCATTTTTTCCATTGAGAACCTCTACAAAAACCAAACTAAGACTAATAAACCTATCTATAGACTCTAACCATATGTTCCCCATGGTTTCAGACAAATCCACCAGTGGAAACTTAGGTTAGAGCCATTTCTAACCAGTTGGCACTGGTTTTGGGCCTAGCAGACCAGTAGCCTTTAAAATTCTAAAACTTTGAATCTAATGAACTTCAAATCAAAATACCTATTACATATGAAAGCTAAAAGGAAACACTATCAAAAAATGGAGTTCGATCACCTATTCCAATCCAAACATAGTTGTACAGTTGTAGAGATGTTAGACTGTGTATACAACAAAGAGCTTAGTTAACTGTATAGGGTGTCAGAATTAATTATTTTGCTTCAATTCTTCATTAACTTCTCAAAAAATTCAAATCCAAGCTCTTATACTGAGATTGGGTGGTTACATTAGTTTTTAGCCATTTTGGCATTTCTTGTAAAAGTTGCTCAAGCAACTTTTCAAAGTTGCTAGCAACAATTTAGCAACTTTTCACAATATGAACCATATAACCTTTTTTCTCATCCCAATGATGAAATTGGTCACCTAAGACACTAAGAAGGCATGAAGAGTCTTAAAACATCCACCTAACCTATTTTTAACTCTAAAATAGTACTTCTTTCCTTTGTCACCAAGGTGACCCCAAATGCTCTCATGGACTCAAAGGTCCTAAAAAACATAGAGAATGACCTTGCCACTTGGACTTAGTCTAACTCATCATACTAAAAAACTTAAAAAACTTCCTAATAATCCTTAATCATATCAAAAATTTTCTAGGTGGGGAGGTTCCCTGCACCATATTCCTCAGGACATAATAACTCAAGTCCCTTGAGTTAGCATTTCAGCAAGTGTAACTCCATGGTTTAGAATATCCTACTCGGTCATCCAAATAGCCTCAGCTTTAGGGAGGCCCTACCACTTGAGCAAGTACTCCTTGTAGACACATTTCCTGGTCTACTTGATCACCTTGGAATCCAAAATACTATCCAGTTGCAAAGGTTGGGGAGTTGGTAAGTCCCTCACCCAATCTTCTTCCTACACATCTGAAAGTGTAGTCTGCTTTATATATATAGGATATCCCCTATAAGGATAAAGGTCACAAACATTAAAAATAGGAGAAATTCCTAAATTAGGAGGAAGTTCTACTTCATAGGCATTCTTTCCATACTTATGCAAAAATTTTAGTGGTCCAATCTTCTTCATGATAAGCTTAGTTGGTTGACCCTTAGGTAGTCTCTCCTTCCTAAGATAGGCTAATACTAGATCTCCAACTTTGAATTCTAGGTCTTTCCTTGTCTGATCAGCTTTGGCTTTTTATTTGGCCACTTGATGTTGTAAAGTCTTGTGAACTTGGTCATGCAACTCCTTCATCTACTTTGGAAAAGACTCACCTTGTGCACTCCTCTTGTCCTACAAACTGAGATCTCTCAACTCCAACACTCCTCTAGGATGGAGCCCATACACTATTTGAAAAGGACTCTTTCCTATACTCCTATTAATGGAGTCATTATAAGAAAACTCTTCCTACCCTATGATGTGATCCCATGATTGGCCATGTTGCTTAGTCAAGCACCTCAACAAGTGACCTATTCACTACTTCAGTTTTCCCATCTGATTGGGGGTGATAGGCTAAGGAGAATGATAAATTAGTTCCAAGCATCTTCCATAGGGTCCTCCAAAAGTGACCCACAAACTTTGTATCCCTATCACTAACAATATTCAGAGGCAAACCATGAATCCTTACTATGTCCCTAAAGAACAATCCTGCAATCTGAGATGCATCATTGGATTGTTTGAATGTAATGAAGTATGTCATCTTGCTAAACCAGTCAACCACCACAAAAACACTATCATGACCCATAGAGGTCTTTGGAAATCCCATGACAAAGTCCATGCTCAAGCATTCCCAAGGTCTTTGAGGAATGGATAATGGTTGGTACAATCCACTATTATTTCTCTATCCTTTTGCCCTCTAATAGACCTGACAGTGCTCCACAAATCTCCTAATGTCTGAATGCATTTTAGGCCAAAAGTAGTGCCTATTAATTTTCTCTAAGGTTTTTTACACACCAAAGTGACCCCCTAAACTACCTTGATGTTTTTCCTTCACTATATTCTCCCTCATAGAGCACTACGGAATACACATAAGATGGCCTTTAAACAAGAGACCTTCCTGCAACATATACTCATCAAAATCAACTTTGAAGCCCTGTTGAAACTTCACACATTCTTCATAGGCTTTACCAAAATCCTTGTCTTCTTTATATAGGTTCTTCAAATCATCCATCCCTACACTTTGTAGTTGGATCTCTTGGATTGTGAGTACTCTTCTACTAAGAGCATCTGCAACCTTGTTGCTGAATCCTTTCTTCTACTTAATGACAAATGTATAAGCTTGTAATGCTTCCACCCACATCATGTGCCTTTGGTTCAACTTATGTTGTCCATTCAAAAAGCTTAGTGCATGATTGTTAGTATAAACCACAAACTCTCTAGGTAACAACTAGTGTCTCGATTTTTTTAAGGCTTGGACCATAGCATAGAGTTCCAAATCATAACTTGAATATTTTTGTTTAGCTTCATTTAACTTTTCAGAGAAGAAAGCCATAGGTTATCCTTCTTGGCTTAGTACTGCTCCAATTTCTAACTTGCTAGCATCACACTCCACCATGAATAGTTGATTAAAGTTAGGGAACCTAAGAGTAGGCATTTCTGCAATTCTTTTCTTCAATTTTTCAAAACCCTAATCTGCTGCAACAGTCCATTCAAACTTACACTTGATTCCACCTTTGATGGTGTTAAGTAGAGGGGCACACAAATGACTGAAACCTCTTATAAATTTCCTATAATAGGAGTCCAAACCATGGAAACTCCTAACATCTCCTCCTTCTAGGAATATCCACCTCTTGACTCCCTTCACTATCTGACATACACAACTTCCAAAAAGTATGGCTCTGATACCACTCTGATGCAGAGGGATTGACACTCTACTTCCTAACTACTTAATCTAACCTTCCAAATGTGTTAACTATTGGATCTTCTCACCAATTAGGATCTCCTAGACCCTTCCTACCAACTTCTCCTCCAAGGTATAGTTGGTTTCAAGAAGCCTCCAAAGATACAAGTCTAACTAGTCCAACTAGTTGCCCAAAAACTTAATTTTCTTCCCTAATCCTTCTCCTAGAATGTCAAGCCTCTGACTAGGATCTTCCCACACATGAGATTTTTTAGTATTTAACCTTCTTTTCCCTTCTTAGATCATTCTACAACCATTTCCATACTTCAAACCATCCTACTAATACAATTGGTCTCTAAAACACTAGGAGACCTAATTGACCAAGTCCTAGTAGGTCTATTTTCACCAAAAATGTCTTGGTGCTTCCAAAATATCCACTTGACCCCACAATTTTTTTTTTAAATCTCTAATATATCAATCAATTCTATCAAATTCCAAAATCTTAACCTTTGGTGACACCCAAAACCCTAGTTTCTTGCAAGCCCTATTTTTTAGCCTATAAATTAGGCCTCTAGACCTGTGAGTGTAAAAACTCCTCAAACATGTCTATGATCCTTGATTCACCTCAAACCACCTTTGAATCCTCTTAGGAGACTCTTTAGGGCATCAAAAAATTCCACCAAGTTTTCTCCAACTGGTCTTGGGCATCTGTACCAGTTACTCTTCTTTCATGTCCTGGCTCACTTGGTTTCACCAGTCAGCCATAGGGCTTCCATTTTGTCCATTGAGAACCTTTGAAAAAACCAAAATAAGACTATGAAACCTATCTATAGACTCTAACCCTATGTTCCCCATGGTTTTAGACAAATCCACTAGAGGAAACTTAGGTTAGAGCCATTTCTAACCAGTTGGCATTAGTTTTAGGCCTGGCAAACCAGTAGCCTTTAAAATTATAAAAATTTGAATCTAATGAACTTAAAATCAAACTACCTATTGCATATGAAAGCTAAAAGGAAACACTATCAAAACATGGAGTCTGATCACCTATGCCAATCCGTACATAGCCATACAGTTGTAGAGATGTTAGACTGTGTATACAACAGAGAGCTTAGTTAACCGTACAGTGTGTCAGAATTAATTGTTTTTCTTCAGTTCTTCATTAACTTCTCAAAAAATTTGAATGCAAGATCTTATATTGAGCTTGGGTGGTTACATCAGTTTTTATCCATTTTGGCATTTCTTGTAAAAGTTTCTCAAGCAACTTTTCAAAGTTGCTAGCAACAATTTAGCAACTTTTCACAATATGAACCATATGACCTTGTTTCTCATCCCAATGATGAAATTGGTCACCTAAGACCCTAAGAAGGCATGAAGAGTCTTAAAACATCCACCTAACCTATTTTGAACTCTAAAATAGTACTTCTTTCCTTTTTCACCAAGGTGACCCCAAATGCTCTCATGGACTCAAAGGTCCTAACAAACATAGAGAATGACCTTGCCACTTGGACCTAGTCTAACTCATCATACTAAACAACTAAAAAAACTTCCTAATCATCCTTAATCATATCAAAAAATTGCTAAGTGGGGAGGTTCCCTACACTAATCAGGTACTACCTTGCCTGCACCTAAACCCCCTCTTATCATGGAAGTACCAGACCTTCCTACAGCATCGGTACCACTTCCAGAGAATGCTTTGCCAAATACAGTTCCCCCAGCTAATGTCTCCAATCTATATAATGTTCAGACATCAGTAAAACCTCCTTTTCCTCAAAGGCTTAGCCTAGAAAAACCTATACCAAAAGAAGACCAATCGTTTGATATCTTTGAGCAACTAAAAAGTATGCATGTCCAGATTCCTCTGTTTCAAGCCATTAAAGATGTTTCTATCTATGGAAAAGAAATCAAGGAAGCTTGTCTCAAAAATCTTGGATGAAATAAAATAGATCCCAAAATAGTTCATGTTATAGGACATTTAACTGATATCATGTTGGGAAAGCTTGTGATTCCAAAATATGCTTATCCTGGGAGCCGGTTGTTAATATCATCATTAATGGTTAGTCTATCAAAAAATTCTTTAATAGACTTAGGCACTGCCATTAATGTAATGACTAAGGATACTATGAATAAACTAAGTATAGAAGGATTGTGAACTACTCCAACAATATTACAACTAGCAGATAGTTCTATTATCAACCTTGATGGGATGATAGAAGACAATAGTTTCCCTAGACTCTTGGGAATATCCTGTTGATTTCATGATTTTATCAACAAAGGTCAATCTTTTTGGTTACCCTGTTATTCTAGGATGTCCATGGTTAGCAACAACTAATGCCAACATTAGTTGTAGATCAGGGAACATGACAATTTCAGATGGTCAAGCAACTAAGAAACTAGCATTATATCCTCCAGCTCAACCCTAGCCAGATTTAAGCACCCCTTTATGGCCAGATTTAGGAGATGGGGAAGAAGAGTTTAACTCTGTGTCTCATCTCATGATGTTACATAGGCAGTATTTTCTAAAGTTTTAAGAGGAAGATGCAGTGATTAGGACCATCCTAAATAATGACTATGTTGTGATCAAAGACATTTCTGAGAGCTCTTTGTTGGAGTTAACTACCTATGAAAGCCATGTTGAGGACTATGTTTTTCCATCAGAACCCAATATTATCCACTAGTTACTACCCTATGAAGTATTTACAAGTCCTATCTCTAAAGTATCCATTCTTAACCTTACCGCTATTATTGAGCTTTCCAAGGGTCATAACCTTCATGTTAATAACAAGCTACCCTCACAGTAGTTGGAACAATTAGCCAATTTCCTACAAACACATGAAAAATCATTTACATGGGACTATGGGGACATGAAGGGACTGATCCCCACACTTTGTACTCATGGGATTTTTATCAATGAAGGAAGTCTACCACTCCGCTAGCCTTAGAGGAGGATTAACCCAACATTAAGAGAGATAGTCAAAATAGAGTTACAAAAGCTGCTAGATGTTGGCTTTATATATCTGATCACTGACAGTAAATGGGTATCACCTTTGGTCATAGTGTCCAAAAAGGGGGGTAAATGGAGAATCTATGTATATTATAGGGAATTAAATAGAGCCACAAAGAAAGGTCATTTCCCCTTACCTTTCATTGATCAAGTACTTGATACTTTAGTTGGTAAAAAGTATTTTTCTTTTCTTGATGGATATAGTGGATGCAATCAGATTAGTATTGCTCCAAAGGACCAGGAAAAGATGACATTCACATGTCCCTGGGGAACTTATACATATTTTTTCCTATCATTTGGGTTGTGTAACACTCCAATAATATTCCAGAGGGTTGTAATTAGTATTTTTGCTGACATTTCACATGATTGCATGGAGATATACATGAATGATTTTACAACATTTGGGTTCATTTTTGAAGAAGCTCTACAGAATCTCAAAAAGGTACCGATTAGGTGCAAGGAACAAAATCTCTCTCTCAACAGTGAGAAATGTTTTATGCTAATGCAGGAAGGCATTGTCCTTGGACATTTCATCTCAGCAGTAGGAATCCAAATAGACCCAGCCAAAATTGAGGTAATTCTCACATTACCCACACTTACTAAACAAAAAGATGTAGTATCTTTCTTAGGACATGCTGACTATTACAGACCTTTTATTCAAATTTTTAGCCAAATAGCTAGTCCTCTATACACCTTGCTTACCAAAGAGGCCAAGTTTATATGGAGATCAGCTTGTAATGACTCCTTCTTGTAGCTCAAGTCACTTCTAACAATTGTACTAGTCCTTAAAAGACCTGATTGGTCTCTCCCATTTCACATACACATAGATGATTCAACCTATGCAATATGTGTTGTGTTAGGATAAAAACCTAGTAACCTTGAAAATGTTATTTACTATATCAGTAAGAGCCTACATGGATGAGAATTAAATTACACAATAATTGAAAAAGAACTACTCCTTCTAGTTTATGCCTTAAACAAATTTTTCCATTATGTAACAGGTTGCCCCATATTTGTTCACATTGACCATGCAGAAATTAAGTATCTAATGAACAAACCTATCATCACAAGTAGGTTAGCAAGATGGCTTCTTCTTTTGAAAGAATTTGATATAACCATTATTGACAAGATAGGGAAGGAAAATGTAGTGGCTAACTATTTATCCAGAATTTAGAATGCTGACTCAGACACTACTATGGTTGATGATACATTCCCTAATGAACACCTATTTCATATTGCTTTCAAAAATACATGGTATGCTAACATAGTTAATTACCTTGCAGCTAGTAAAATGAGCCCACATTTCTCTCCAAAGGACAAATAAATGCTTGTTGAGAAAAGTTTCCAATTCTCCTAGATTGACAACACCTTATTTTACACTAGACCAGACCAAATAATGTGAAGGTGTGTGCGATAGGATGAGACATATGATATAATCCAAGCTTGTCATGATGAGCCATTTGGAGGCCACTTTATAGCCAAGAGGAGAGCTCTAAAGATCCTAACAAAAGGTTACTACTGGCCAACACTTCACAAGGACACAACCAACTATACAAGAAAATGTGACAAATGCCAGATAATGGGTCATTCCACCAAATCAAATGAAATGCCCTTAAATCCATAGGTGGTGGTAACACCATTTTACAAATGGGGTATGGATTTCATTGGTCCAATAGATCCTCCTTTGAATGAGAAATCATACATCCTGGTCTATACAGACTATGTCACCAAATGGGTGGAAGTAAAAGACATGCAGCATGCACGAGATCAAAAGGTAGAAAAGTTTTTGTATGAGGACATCTTCACCCGTTACAGAGTGCCAAGAGAACTTGTAACTGACCAAGGATCACATTTTACATCCAATCTAATAACTGAACTTATGAAGGAATACAATATCAGGCACCAAAAGTCTAGCCCTTACCATCCGCAAGCAAATGGTCAAGCAAAGGTCAAAAATAGAGAAATTGAAGCCATCTTAACAAAAATGGTTCACTTGCATCGACGAGATTGTAGCAGCCGACTCACAAAAGTAGTCTGGGCCTACCACACAACCTAGAAGACAACCACAAGATTCACCCCATTTGAATTGGTATACGGGAAGGAAAAAATGTTACCAATTGAATTCAAGCACAAGACATTGCATACAACATTGGAATTAAACATCAATCTTCCTGCAACACAGAAAAAATGCCTTCTACACCTCAATTCCTTAGATGAAATATGTAAATCCACATTAGAGTGCACGGACCTGGTATAGAAACAATGAAAGAGGTGGCATGATTCTCATATTAAGAGAAAATAGTATCATGTGGGTGATTGGGCATTATTGTATGATTCTAGATTCAAATAAATTTTAGGGAAGTTACAAACTAGATGGTTGGGACCTTATGCAATTGAATACGTCTTCAACAATGGAGTAGTCTAGTTAACCACAATAGATCTAGTGCAATTCAAACAACTCATCAACAGATATCAGATGTGCCTGTATCACCAGCCCCAAACAAAGGAGGACTTCCTGCAGCAATTCTACAATAACACTTCAATAGCACAACAAGTAACACTTCCTATAGCAGAGGGTGAAAACCTTCATCCTACAGCTTCAAAATATATTGCCTTCAAAGTACAACCATAATAAAACTTCATGCCATATGAAGTCTAATTCTCCATTCACTTTCCTTTATTCTTCTTTCCAACTTATTCCATTTCTCTCTCTTCCATCCACTCACCATCCATGTCATCCACTTTTTCTATTTTCAATGTTTTCAATAAGAGCCATGTCAACTACCACATGCAGCCACCAACATCATTTCACTCTCACCACCTTTTCTTCATGCGTACGATAATCAACTTCCAGGTACAAATTTTTAAATCTCTAATCACTTTTAGCTCTTAGATTTTGGTAATTATATTTAGTACTACAATAAATATATAATTAAGGTGTTATGCTAGTTCCCCATCCTATACCGAATGTACCAAGTGTGGACACTTGTAATTGTTTAGTAGGGACAAGGGAAGTGTATTAAGTTCTAATTTCATTACTAATCTATCCTTGTCACTTCCTTGTCATTTCAAAGCTGTACTTGGGCCTTGTTTCATTAATTTCCTTTATTCTCACACATTTTTCATACTACAAATCCTAAATAATTCCCAATTTTTTAAAGTTGATGTGACCTGAAAAAGATTCTAATTAAACTATGTAGCAACTCCCATTTAAAGATATAATGTCCTTTGTTAAAATGCCATTATTATTGTTTCATGGTAAAAATAATAGATGAATTGCGAGAGAAAAGTCAGTGTTTTCAAGAAAAGCATTTGAATTTCAAGAAGGAAATAAGGTATTTGTAGAACAAGAGGGATTGAAAGATTAACAGAGGAATTGGTGAGCAGAAATTTGGAGGCCAAATATTGAAAACAAATGGGTGGACTGCTGTAGAGACATGAGCCAATGCATCATGACCTTTTACTTGTAGACATTGAAGCAGTTAGGAGGTTTAATGCATGTGGTTGGTTGGGTTATTTTTTGCAATTATCAAATTTTAATGAGGAAGTGGCAGTTGAGTTTATGAATACTTTTGAGGAAGGAAAGGCAACCATATGGGGTTTAACAATTATCATGATAGAAGAAATAATAGAAGAGGTCACTAGATTACTAGCAATTGGGGAACATTAACCCAATGAACATGATGCTAGATCATCATGAGCCCAGTTTTCCCTTCCAAGTGATCCTCCTCTGGAGATTAGCAAGCAAGGGTGCAAAATAATGTCTCTTCTTCCACCATACAATGAGCTAGCATCGCATATTATGAAGTACCTAACATGTGAGGGAACATTTTAAAATTTTCATGCTCATCATTTTAAGCTACTTAGCTGCATAAGGTATAGTCTCCCAGTAAATGTCCCTAATTTCTTGTATAATATGCCAAGTATTAGAGTTGAGGAGACTCAAAAAGGGAATACAGATTATGTCACCCACCATGACCTAATTAAACTTCTAGTCAAAAAATCTCTTAGGGATGTCTCTCCCTTAGCATGGTTGGAATTTGTCCAACATAAAATATTGCAACCTGAGGTTGACCCTACTGAGCAACCCCTAGAAAATGATGCAGAACATTCTGAGGCCACTGTGGAAATAGCTACACAAGAAAAAGAACTGGAATTACTTCAAGAAAATATACCTTCACCCATTCTAGAAAGTAATGTTCCTACTTCTTCCACAAGGGAAGTAAAATAGAAAATTGGAGAAGAAACCCCTAACCTTGAAGGTGAAGTTCAAAACCCTGTGGTTCCAAAAAGTAAAAGAAAAAGGTCGAATCTTGTAGCATTTGTTCCTACAGTAGAAAGACCAAAAATAACCCTCAAAAAGAAGATTGCAAAGGTTGTGGGAACAATAGTGCAGAGAAGTCCTTAGATGCAAGGACAAGTGTCTGCAATTTCCCTAGAAAACCCAAGTGTTCCATTAGCAAAACTTGTCATAGAGCCTTCTCTTGAGTATATTTCTGACAATTCCCCTAAGCAAACAGAAGTACCTTCATCTTCCCAAAATCTCCAAGAACCCCAAAATCTGCAAGAACCTTGTGATAACATATCACATGATGATCTGGGTGCAACTGAGGAAAACCCTAATGTAGCACAAGAAAACATTGTTGAAGATGTCCAGATGACTCCTCCACCAGACCCTGTTTATTCCCATATGTCTGTTGTGCCTTATAAAGCAACATGGTTTACTAAATATTTTGAACAGGCTTCTAAGGAAAAGATAAAATAGAGCACCCAATTGCAAGAATTTGGCCCTCCAACAATACAATATATTCTCTTTAGTTTATATAACCAGTTTGTCTTCTAGAAAACTTGGTGGAAACAAGAAAGAAACAAAATGCAAAAAGAGATAGATTAAAATAAAGAGGAGATAGAAGTTCTTAAGGAATAGGTAAAGAAGTAGAAGCAACAAATGGATCATGCTCTCAAACTAGCTGATCAAGTTATAGCTTGTAGACCACCTCCCAGAGTGTATGTCATTTGTTTGAAAGAGTAGTTCCTCTTATTTTAGATAATGATAACTATGAAGGATATAGACTCTAAATATAAAATAGCTCAAGAAGTCTATGGATTATACCAGACCCTTCCTTCATGGCAACACCACTTACTCTATGAGATCTATCTGCATAATTTTGTCATTCCTTATGAAATTGAATGGAACCCTTTGCTTTACATAGGTGATAGCCATTTGAGAGCCCTAATGTCATGGATGCACAATGAGGGAAATTAAGATAGGAAGATGAATAACTATAGAGACTTGGAAAAGTATGAACCATTACCCTTGAGGGCTGAATCGAGAAAATTTGATGTCCTCCTAAGAAATTGGCTTAACCTAACCTATGGGAAGCCAAAACCTAAAATTAGAGAAAAGGTCTTTGCACTCAAAGACAAGGCTTATAGGGAGTATCAAGGGTTACCCTATTTCTCATTTTAGAGAGCTCTTACAAGGGTAAGGAGTTGATGGAATAGGCTACCAGAGGCCTTTAAGAAATCAGAGCCACATAGCCCAATCAATTTTGAAGCAGCTGCGAACTAAGAAACTAGGTCTATGAAGTTAGGGTGACAGACTAGATGAGAACTATTGATTCCCCTGTCTTTCCAACCACCAATGCTCTTATGGCCACTTATGATATCAATGCCACTAGAATAGACCATCTACATCAGGAACATCGTATAGATTATTGGGTGAGGACAAGAGTACTCTATTATACTTTTAAGAGTGGGAAGAAAGGAAAGACAAGTGGGTGATTTTAGATGTATAGCCAGAAAATGTAATGCTTGAGGACAAGAATTATGTTTATTAGGGGGTAGATGATGAGACAATTTATTGTCTCTATTTTGTGATAATCTTTATGCTTTGTTGAAACATTTCCATACATTCATGAACTTATAACTATGTGAACTTGTGATAAGTATAGTTAGAACCACCAAGATTATGGGTAGTTAGATATGACATGTTTTGCTGAACATTATATATAAATTGCAGTACTTCATAGAGAAACTTTAATCTATGTTCTAATATTTGGGTAAGAATTGACTAGTTGACTTGTATACATACCGCATGCTACTAACCTGCCAGGAAAACAAGGAGTAGCTGAGAGAGTGGATCAAAAACATTAAAGAAGAGGTGTTGAAGTTCCAACTATGATGGAGAAAGCCATCATAGCACTAAGGATCATGCTGCTACTGGAGAGGAGCCATCATTCTAGAGAATATAGGAAACAACTCTACTATATTTCCTCAGTGCTCATTAGTTTGTTAAAATTAGTTATCCAAACTTTATTGTACTTTGTCATGGTTGTTATATTTCCTTCTTCAATGGCGAGACTTAGTCAGAATTTACTTTCATTCTTTCAATAAGCATCAACCCTCTATATAAATGGATTTTATTAGTTTAGTTGTAAAAAATGAGAAAATATACACATTTGTTGTGTTCAGTATAGTAGAACTACTCTTTTTGTGTTTCATGTATTGTTCCATTACTATGTAATCAGTTTATGATAATATAGTGAAAGAGTGATTTTGAAGTATATTATGTGTTAGTAGTTAGCAGAAGCCAACCAAGGGGCCCACTTGGGAGGTGGAGTAGATTAGGATAGAGTAGAATTTCTTTCTATATTTTCTATGTTTTCAAGTAGAAGTTACTATTTTACTCCTACAGCATTACTACTATGAATGTTCTTGTAGGACTTGCAGAGATAGACATAGTAAATGCTTTGAGTTGTTAAATAGGCTTAGGTTAAGTTCACAAGCTTTCAACAGTAATTTCATTAAGTAGTTAAGTGTGCTTACTTTCCTATAGCAATGGCATAATTTTCTTTCATGCATTTTATCTTCCTACAACATAGGTAGTATGACTCTTCAAATAAGGGACTTAGTGCACAAACTACGTTGTCCCATATAAATTATACATCCCTGGGTTGACAATGTAAATGCATTTCATGATGGGAAAAGTAATCCTTAGTATGAATACATATTCCTAAGAGAGACAATGGCGTTATTATCATTACCTATTGTGAGATTGTCCAGTGATCATGGTTATGGATGTGAGTGTAGGAGGACGTTCACCCTTAGAATTCATCATTGCCTTGTTTAAGGTCAGATCATGGTCTATTTGGGTTGAGTAACCCTTGTTTCTAGCTATAGTTGAGTTCTCAACATTAGAGAAAACATATTGCTCCTATGCTTGGTGTTTAGTTGGTTATTGTGTATCCCTTCTTGTGGAAGAAGTTATTTGTTGAGCCTCCATAGAGTTAGTGCTCTTGGTTGTGAGAGACAACCTTTTTTCATTTTTACCTCTTGGTATCCTAAGGAGGATGTAGTATCCCTCAGAGAATTTCTTTTTGGTAGAGAATCCTCAACTTATCATATTATTAAGTGAGTTAGTGTGACTTTGGTTGGATGAAAGTATGCTCTAGATGAACATGGTAGTGTTTTCCCTTCTTTTGGGATCATCTTACCCCTTGTTCTTGAGTTGATGACTTGAGAGTTTCTAGTGCCTTGGTCTTAGAGAAGACCTTAAAGAGAATTATTTTGTGGTTTTTTTCCTTGTGATGAGGTAGGGTAGAAATTTTATGCCTCATGTGTCAAGAACATGACTAGATGCATCTTTCCTAGCATGAATTCTAATTTCTTTGTATGACTTTGATATTTGTTAATGCTCTTTTTATCATGTGTTAGTCCTTTGAGAAGCTGTGTGGTTCGTTGGTAATGAGTTGGCATGGTTTTCCTAGACTTGTGGAGGGGTCATGTGGATATCTTTGTGATTGGATGGGTTGTGGATCATGCACTTTGTGTGCTCTATTGTGTGAATTGAAGGCTTCCAAGAGTAATCCTAGTATTTGGGGGGATGATGTAGTGTACCTCCCATTTTTATTTTGCATGACATCCTCATGGATGTGCCTTTGACTTTATGTATGTTTGTGTGTATTTAGATGAGATATCTAGTGATGCCTTGATTTAGCTCTAGATGCTTATTGCTTCTCCTATGTGATCGGATGAGTTGAGCTTATAATTTAGTGACTATTCATGTGTTATGATATTATACTGGCATTGTGAGATGCACCTAGTTTGGTTTGTTCTTGTGTTCATTCTAAGATTACTATTGTGATCATAATGGTATGTGGATTATGGTCTGAGTGATAGTTCTACTGATGTATGTGCTAGTGGCTATTGAATTATGATTGCATCATTATGTTATTATGATATTATCCATGTGATGTGGTCATTAGTTGCATTGTGTGATGCATTTGATTACCATACTTTATTTCAGTTACTATATCATTGTTGATTTAAATGTTAGATTATCTTGTTATTATTATTATTTTGATTAGATCAGTATGATGGTTATCTCAGATTCTTGTTATATGGTGCCTTATATTTTGTTGGGTATTTTTTATATAGTTTTACATTAATATATGATCATATTGCTAGAAATGATTGTTTAATGTTTTTATATTTAAATTCAATGTTAATTTAAATGATATGATGTTCACTATTATTCTCATATAATTATTATGGATTATGTCACATGTGATTGTATGAAGAGAGACGAAGTCATAGTTACTCATTCATGGGGTTCACATGATGGTGTTGTTCTCCTTCGCTACTTTCTATCATGTATGTTCATATGCTTCAACTATTTATATTGTGAGAAACTACACTTGATGTTTTCCTATTTTAGTGAATAGATACTAGACACATTCTACCTGAGCTGCAAGATTTGATTGTGTCTATATCCCCAGTAGTGGTACAGGAGATAGTTGATAGAAATAAGGAAAACACACACAACTAAGAGGGGGGATGAATCAATTGTGTCCAAAATAGCTGTGTCAAAACCAAAACTTAATAATTATTAACTTCCTTACTTTTATGTTTAAAGATAACTATGAAATAACTAAAAAAACATCACAAGAACACATAACACCAGAATTCTTGCATGGAAACCCAGTTAAGGGAAAAACCATAATGGGGATCAAACCCACAAGATGTAGTACTAGCACATATAATCATGTTAAAGGTACAATGGGGAATTCACATGCATTTAGGATCACTTCCTAGAGCTCACTGGCCAAATATAAATGAGGGAAACAAGTCATAATACAACTAGGGCCACCACCCTAAAATGGACTACAATCAACTAATTTTGTGAACTAACTAATAACATCTCAGACATGCCAATACAACTCCAATGAAGTGAAACTCCATTCTAAACTTATTTTAGATTCCACTCATACCTTTTCACACATCCACTGATATCATTTTGTCAATGTCTCACACATCCATACCATATCTCATCTCAACAATTACAAATTATTTCACCTTTAAATACATTACATCAACTCATTACAACAAGATCGACCAAGGACCTAATTTAAAAACATTACAAAGAGTAATACACAATCCTTGATGTGATTCAAGACATGTTGGATAAGACATATCTAGGACCCAAATCTCCATCCACAAACACACTACGATCCAAAGATCACACTTCAATTCTACACAACACAATAACTTGCCAAGTTGGCCAAGAATACCAACACACCATAAGAGAATCACTAAATCCAATCACACAACCAAATTAAATCCACCAACACAAATAGAACATGATCTAGAAACATTAACAAGAAACATGAATTACCACAATAATAACACAAACATCTATGTCTCAGAATTCACAATTGTCTTTTCTCTATTCATCAGGAACACTAAACATCAACCCCTGTCACTAAAAAATAATAGCTTCCCAAAATATAAATCATGAACCATCCAAGCTGAGAACACACATCCATGTTCTAAACTCACCACTGGGCTAACAACCAAATATATTGCATAATTGATCCTCACCAATCCAAAAACTACAACACTATCTCCACTAAAATAACCAAAAAGCAATCCTCTAATAAATCAACCATAACTTTCTCAAATCATACAATGAACCTCTACAACTTGAACAAGATCAAGTATAGACATTCTGAAACATGTATACATATTCATATCAATTGATATCAAATACATTGTCCATGTCAAACAAAAACTTTAACTGAACAAACTAGGAAATTGTCAAGAATAATGAAACATGTTGACATTAATGACAAAACATTAATTTTAGCATATATGTGCATGAAATATCAAAAAATATCCCCCTTTGGCATTGATGGAAACATCTGATGTGAAAAAATAAATCAATGAACAAAGTATCAATCAACCTCAATACATCAATTACTCCCCCTAAGTTTGATACTTTTGTTCCACAAGGATATCTCTCCCTTGATTCTCTTTATTTTTCACATGGCTATGTCTCCCCCTTTGATATCAATGACCAAGGCACATATATGCACTAAGTCATAGAGTCCAAAAAAACTTATCTCAATAGCATACCAACTACTCCCCCTAAGGAGCAGTCCCCAAAAAGCACCAATCCAGAAGGAAAATAATCTTTGTGAAAGAACTAGACCAATGCAAATCTATGCATCTCTAGCTCTGATCAGGAGGGGCTATCACCCCAAGCTTACCTTAGAGATACTCAAAAATATCCTTTTCCAATGGATTTGTGAATATATCTACAATATACTCTTTTGTAGGCACATATTCCAATATAGCTTCTTTTTTCATTCACTTTATCCTTTAAGAAATGATACTTTATAGAAATATGCTTTGTCATTGAATGCAACATAGGGTTGTTTGAAATATTGATAGCACTTGAATTGTCATAATAAATAAAAATAGACTCACAAAAGATTATTTTGATGTCTTCCAACATTTTCTTCCTCCAAAATACTTGACTATAGTTTGTAGTAGCAGTAACATACTCAACTTCAGTAGTAGATTGAGATATACAAGTTTGTTTCTTACTAGACCAAGCAACTAACTTCTTTCCCAAGAAGAAAGTTCCATCTTTAGTACTTTTCCTATCATCCACATTACCTTACCAATCGACATCAGTATAAACACATAATGTAATATCATCATCCTTAGGATACCATAGTCCATAGTCCACTCTCCCTTTCAAGTATCTAAATATCCTCTTAATAGTAGCAACATGTGATTCCTTGAGTTGTTCTTTAAATCTCATTACAATGCAGACAACATTCATTCTTCCTGGTCTGGTCTAAGTCAAGTATAGAAATCCATCGATCATTTATTTGTACCTTTTTCTAATTAGAAAGAGAAGAATTATCATTATTTGTTAACTTGCAACTAGTGACCATAGGGTTTCCAATAGGTTTGGAATTATCCTTTCCAAATCTCTTCAACAATTCCTTCGCATAGACTATGATATGAAAATCCCTTTTTTTGATTGAGTATGAAGACCAAGAAATAATTTCATCTCACCTATCATTGACATCTCAAATTCATTTTGTATCTCATCAAAAAAATCCTTACTCAATTTGTCATTTCCACCAAAAATGATATCATCCACAAATACTTCAACAATCAAGACATTTTCATTATCAATTTTGAAATACAAATTACTATTAGCAAATCCTTTACTAAAGCCAAGCTTCAATAAATGATTATCTAACCTTTCATACTAGGCTCTCAGTGCTAATTTAAATCCATATAATGTTTTCTTCAATCAACACACCATGTCATCTTGATAAGTAAAAGGAAAACCATCAAGTTGTTTAATGTATACTTCCTCTTCCAATTATCCATTCAAGAATGCAGAGTTAACATCCATCTGATATACCTTGAAATATTTGTGAGTAGCATATACAAAAAAGATTCTAATTGCTTCAATTATAGAAACTGGAGTAGAATTATCATCAAAATCAATACCTTCCATCTGTGAGTATCCTTTTCAAACCATTATAGCTTTGTTCCTTACCGCTTCACCATCTTCATTTAGTTTTTTTTTTAAAACCCATTTTGTTTCAATCACATTCTTATCCTTTGGTCTAGGAACTAAGATCAATGTTTTATTATTTTCAATCCATTCCACCTCTTGTTTCATTTTCTTAAGCCAACTTCCCTCTTTGCAAGCTTCATCAACATCTTTAGGTTTAACTTTAGAAATCAAACAAATTTCATTTCTGATTCTAGCATGTTTTCCTCTAGTCATGATACCTTGATTGTTAGAGTAATTAGTTAGTTTTATTACTCTTTTTTACTTAATCTTTCTCTTAGGTACATTATAATTAATATCTTTATTAATTATAATGTGCAACCTAGCTTTTCTAGTTTTAGGGTTTTGTTCACCTTATAGGTTGAACTCTTGTAATTATTTTTCATTATCTTGGAATAGAATTTCTCTCTCACTCCAATGAGATTTTCCAAGCCCTTGCTTTTTGTCTTCTTGGTTTCCTTTCAGCAAAAGGTTATTTGCATGTAGGTGTTCTTGGCATTCTGTGAAGTTGGATTTCTCAACTTCTACATGGTATCAGAGCTCTCCTGCTGCTGCCTGTTCTGGTGACTTTGAAGCATTTTTTTTTTTGAGGTTAAGGGTCTCAAGCTTTTTCAGATCTGGTATTCTCTGCAGGACATTATTTTTTATTTCTTTTTTGCCTGCAAAAAAGAAAAAAAATAATAATTTAGCACTTTTTACAGGCGCTACAGTTCTTCTCTGGGTTTTTTTCTTCATTTTGGAGGAGGTGCTATTTTTTGGAGCACTTTGAGCCAAAATGGACTCCACCATTGCACTTAGAAGGCCCGAGATAGTTTAAAAACATATAAAATTTGCTATTTTTGGCCTTTGGGGCATTTGGGAGAAAAAATTTTCCCTATTAGGACTGTACGGACATGGAAAATGAAAAAAAATTTAAAAAATTTGGAAAAAATGCCGCAGCGCTCATCTTCTGTGTGCGCCACCACTGCGCTACCACCATGCCACCTCAGTGCCACCCACCAGCCACCATGCCACCCCACCCCCGCCTGCCGGCCACCATGCCCCTGCGCCGCCCCAGTGCCACCCACTGCCTGCAACTCCACCCCTGCACTGCCCCCGTGCTGCTCACCGTCGACCGGCCCATAGGTGACATCATTGGTGATGTCACCTACCGAAAAAAAATTTCTGACGGGGTTTTTCAACTTTTTCGGTGACCAAATTTTTTTTTTCCGGCAAGACGTGCTCGTGACAGGCATATGACCATCAACTTTTTTCTCGTGCCTAGTTTTTTTCCAGGTAGCTTGCATTTTGGGGGTACCTGGGCTTTTTTGGTCCTACAGGGCCCATACAAACTCAAAATTTGACATATGATATATCATCGGAAAGGTCTTTCCAAGCCCGTCACTCTCATGTAGGTTTCACTTCCTGATTTTTGCATTTGATTGTTGGTTTTTGTAGTCAAAGATGCACCTTATTCTTTGCTCCTGTTCTACTTTTGGAACTCAGGTTTTTTTTTCATTTCTTGTGCTTTCATAGTACTTTGTTGTGTACAAGGGATAGTATTATACTTTGTGGGGGGGTGCTCTTTACTTTTTGTTCTTTACTTCAGAAAGACCCTTCTACTTTTGTCTTCTTTCTCTCAATGGTGGACTCTTCTGTCGCCTACCTTACACCTCACAATTATCACACTTGGAAAGGATAGATGACCAGATTGCTTATGGAAAAATGGTTATGGTCATGCCTCGATCTAGCTCAGCCAGTTCTACAGAGGCCTTATGAGGCTCTTATGCAGAGAAACAAGATGGATGAGGTAATGGGCCTCATTCCAATGAACATTTCAGATGGGTTATTGTTCCACCTAGATGGTTTGACCACACCTAGGGCTATGTGGGATAAGTTTTCAACCTTGTTTGGCACAATGAATTAGTTCAGGGTTCTACAGATAGATGCAGAGTTCACCTCCTTGGTACTTGGATCATTCACCGGCATTGAGGACTTCTTGATGAAGTTCAAGTCTCTTCATTCTATTTTACAGGTTGCTGGAAAGATGAAGTCAGATGATGAGTGTATCTTTCTGATACTCTCAAAGCTTCATGGCCCTTATCAAATTTTCACTTCTACCTTCTACTCCACTATGGATGCACTAGGTGCATGACATGTTATGCCCTCTTTTGAGACCTTCTATGATAGGTTGACTCATGAGCAGTCCAAGCTCAATCAGATGGACTCACTTATAGGTTCATAGTCACAGGCATTGCTTGCCAAGACACCTCAAGATACATAGAAGCAAAAGCCAAAGCAAACATCCGATTCCTCTTCTCAACACTCTACTGGCCCACCATCTTCTTCTAAGAAGGAGAAATAGAAGACTGAGAGCCCTACATGTTCCTATTCTCAGAAGGGGCCTCATGATGAGTCACATTGTTTTTAGAAGAGATTTGATGGCTATGAGAAACAGATTGCAAATTTGCAAGCTCTCCTTCAAAAGAGCACTATTTCCTCTCCATCCTCTTCCACCTCACAGGGGTCTACTTTTCAGTCTTCTACCTCATCTTTGACATTTGGATAGGATTTTGGATAGGGTCATGCATTACAAGCTTCTGTTGCATCCCCTTCACAGGTCCCTTAGATACTAGATTCTAGTGCTTCTCACCATATGGCATCTTCTCCAAAGATCTTCTCATCTATTGAGGCTTCTCCTATTCCTCACATTCTCATGGGGAAAAACACTATTATGCCAGTCTGTGGGAAAGGTTTTGTACACATTCAGGATGGCACATTCAATGATGTATTGTATGTTCCATCTCTATCTGCAAACCTCCTCTCGATTTATTAGATTACACTTAGTGGGTCAGGGAAGACAGTTGAGTTCACGCCAGATTTTGTCTTCATTCGGGATAGTGTGACAGATGGCATTATTTCTACAGGGACAGTTGATCATTCCACCCATCTCGACACCTTCTCACACTTTGGTCCACCATCTCCCTCATCGGAGCATAGCTCTCCTCCTACGCAAGAGCATCATGTGGGTTAGTCGGGTCACTTGAACCTCTATGTTGTTCCTGAGACCACCTTTGTGACTGCCTCACCTCATCTTGTTGGTCTTTCTTCTCTTCAATAGGACTCTTCTTTAGCACTACCAGACCCTCCAGCTCCATTCATCAAGCCACTAGGTGCAGTTGTTGATGATTCTATAGACGACACTCATCTCCTCTCTCTTGACAGTGCCTGCACACTTGTCATACCACCTACACTAGGGATTCCCTTTCAAGATCCTCGTGTCTACTCCTTTGAGCATCAGCTCAGCCTTCCAGTGACACCTCATCTTTCAAGGGTACCTCTTCAGTGTTCACTATCTTTGACTCCATTGTATTGGAGTCACAATGGTTCATTCATTATTCCAGGGGTTCTTTCATTCTGGGGGGGCTTTCGAGCCCGGACCCTCTCTCATGGGGGGGTTGGTAGCACGCATTGTACTTATGGCTTTGAGAGAGTCTCTTGAAGTCATTTTTTTTCTTTTTCTTTCTTTTATATCTCTTTTTGGAGAGGATTTTTTCCCACTAGGTTTTCTCCTTTGTCTCTAGTTTACAGAGATTTCCTTATATTGGGTACCTGATCAGGCCTTGTTTCTGGGACCCATTTCCTACTTTCATAGTTGTGCTAGGTTAGCTTACCTCCTGAGCTTCACTTAAGGGGAGGTGTTAGAGTAATTAGTTAGTTTTATTACTCTTTTTTACTTAATCTTTCTCTTAGGTACATTATAATTAATATCTTTATTAATTATAATGTGCAACCTAGTTTTTCTAGTTTAAGGGTT
The DNA here is from genome assembly GCA_027943335.1 of Chamaecyparis obtusa. Taxonomy (NCBI): domain Eukaryota; kingdom Viridiplantae; phylum Streptophyta; class Pinopsida; order Cupressales; family Cupressaceae; genus Chamaecyparis; species Chamaecyparis obtusa. The sequence continues at coordinate 382,940 of BSBK01001164.1, forward strand.
TTGTTCACCTTATAGGTTGAACTCTTGTAATTATTTTCCATTATCTTGGAATAGAATTTCTCTCTCACTCTGCTAAGATTTTCCAAGCCCTTGCTTTTTGTCTTCTTGGTTTCCTTTCAGCAATAGGTTATTTGCATGCAGGTGTTCTTGGCGTTCTGTGAAGTTGGATTTCTCAACTTCTATATTGATCTCTATCACCAATAATATAATTTTTTAAATCATTTAACCTAACATACCTTGGAGTCTTCAGATTTTATTTTGTAGAAGACTCTTATGTTTCCACTTTTTCTTCATCAACAACTTCTCCATTCTATTCCATTGATCCACTTTGATTCTAGTTCTAATTTTGCACTTGAACAATCTAATTTTCTTCTTGATCATTTGACTCATAACTACATGAATTGACCTATTTCAAATAATTATCATCAACTCTCACATTAGCACTCTCCACTATCTTTCTCAATTTATTGTTAAAACATTTATAAGCTTTTATCTTTGTCAAATAACCAAGAAAGATACCATAATCTCATCTAGGATCAAACTTCCCTAAATCTTCATCTCTTTTGATATAGCATTTACTTCCAAAGATTCTAAAATAATTCATTGTGGGAACATGACCATACCAAAGTTCATAAGGATTCTTACCAGTACCATGCTTTATTTGAACTTGTTTCAATGTGTAGATTGTAGTACTCATGGCTTCTCTCCAATACATCTAAGGCACATTTGCTTCCATCATCATAGTTCTTGTAGTGTCAAGAATAGATTTGTTCTAGTACATATGACGCACGTTTGCTTCCATTTTATTCATAGTAAGCATTAAATTATCTTCCACCTCTATTTGATCTCAAGCATTTTAGCTTCAATCCTATCTCAGTCTCCACCATACCTCTAAAGATTTTGAATTTGTCAAAAGCTTCAGATTTTTTCTTTAAAAATGTAACCCACGTCATCCTTGAATAGTCATCAATAAATAGTAGGCTAAGTGTACAAAGATGGAGAACCAAAAAGGGGGTATAAGATGCCACTTTTTTTTCTTCTAAAATCAGTAAACTTTGAACTTTGACAATAAATTGAAGATAGTTAGACTTAATATTTCAAGATACAACAACAACAAGAGTTTTAGTACTCTAAGTCTAGTTTCTAAACTATTAATTTTTTTTCAAAATAGTGGAGCTTAAGGCCCTCAAAAGATGGGAGCACAAAAAGTGGTCCTATTTTTGGTGAAAAAATATAACATAGTGTCTTGTGTGCTCTCCCTAAAATGTTAACTTTTTTTTGAAATTATATAATCTCTTTGGTGAGAATTTAGCTAACACCACATAGTTTGTCATGGATTTTTGTGCTATTTTTTTATGAATATATGTTTTTTTATGAATTTTATAAGAGGACACATCTTGGAAATGTGAAATTTGTGTGTGCTTCCCTTATAAATCATTTAAAACTAATCAAAAATTAAAACTTCTTTTTTTAAAATTGTGTAGAATGGATTCTAATTTCTCAAAAAGTAACTTGTTTGAAAATTCAATGAACAAGCCAAATTCTAATCCCAAAATACTACACGGTGGTTTTTGATAAAAATCAGACATACATGCAAAATAAATTAGAGATGAAAAGCTTAACATAATCAGAAATCAAAATAAATTATATGGTTGGATAACTAGTAGAGAGATCTACGCTATTGTGTTGTCTGATTTTACCATTATTGAACCATGTGCAAACCTGACAAGGAGCACACAAGAAATAATATGAACTTTTTGTATGCTTGTTGGAAAGTAGATCTCATACCTGTTTAAATTCTCCAAGCCTTTTTTTTGGATCTCCAAGGAAACTCCAAGCCATAGGCAAGGCAAATTCCAAATAAGTTCAAAGCGCACATGCAAAATAACATGTACACCCTATAGAGTGTATGCACTATTCAAATCAAAATGTTGAAAAAGTTGCATTTCATTCAAATTCCAATTTGTGATGTTTTAAATAGCGTGTATGTCCTATAGAGAGAATATAAAATGGATAGAGAGAGAGAGAGAGAGGCCCTACTAGGCTAATTTCAGCACTAGGACCATACATAAAATGTAATATTTCATTTTAAGTTATAATTAAGTTACATTTTATGTATATACTTTTAGGATGTTTGAGAGCGGTTTCAACTTCATAGGAGTTAAGATAAAGATTATATATTTTGAGGGTTTTTACAAAATTTAAAACTTAGCCAAGTTTTAGGAACTAGCGCATTATATTAAGCATGATTCCTATATCACTTTTGATTATAACCTTAAGCCCTTGACTTGTGCAGGACCATTTGAGGATCATTTCTCATTGTATTTTTTATGCTATGGTTATTTTGGTAAATGAAATGTATTTTTAACCATGAGAGAGAGGGGGGGGTGGGGTTCGTAATGGGTCCCTAGACCCCTTAAAATACATTATGACCCCTTAGGACATACTTTATGGTTATAATGTGTCCTAAGGGGTTGTAATGGGTTGTAAGGGATCCTAATGAGTCTTAAGGGGTATTAGGACCAATTATAATACATTAGGACACATTAGAACCACAAAGTGTGTCCTAAGGGATTGTAATGTGTTCTAAGGGGTCCGGGATTGTAATGTTTTCTAAGGGGTCCTTGGACCCCTTAGAACACACTTTATGGTTCTAATGTTCTTAAAGGACCATAATGGGTTGTAATGGGTCCTTAGACCCCTTATAACCCATTAGGACCTCTTAAGACCCATTACAAACCCTTAGGACACATTAAAACCATAAAGTGTTTCATAACGGGTCCTAGGACCTCTTATAACACATTATGACCCCTTAGGGCACAGTTTATGGTTCTAATGTGTCATAATGTATTGAAATGTGTTTTAATGGGCCTTAAGACCCCTTATGACCCATTAAGACCCCTTACGACCCATTACAGCCCCTTAGGACACAGTAGAACCATTAAGTGTGTCCTAAGGGGTCATAATGTGTTATAAGGAGTCCTAGGACCCCTTAGGACACACTTTATGGTTCTAATGTATCGTAATGGGTGGTAAGGGATCCCAACAGATCCTAAGGGGTCTAAGGACCCATTATGACCCATCACAACCAATTAAAACATGTTAGAACCATAAAGTATGCCCTAGGGGGTCCTAGGACCATTTACAACACATTACAACCCCTTACGACACACTATATGGTTCTAATGTGTCCTAATTTTTTGTAATGGGTTGTAATGGGTCCTAACGCCCCTTAGGACCCATTAAGATCCCTTATGGCCCATTTGGAAATGTCAGTATTGGCATCATTGATGTAGTGATGATAAGTGATGTGATGGTACAAGGTTTGATTATTGTAATAATCAACTATTGTATTTTTATTGATGTCAAGTCTTAACCTAGTGTTCTTATTGTGTTTCCAAGTATGTGAGAAGGATGAATAATGTTTTTCAAGTGGTTCTAGTGGTTCTAGTGGTTGTGATTCTTAAGTGAGACTTGGGAATGTCTCTAGATGATAATTATATGACCACAATTGTTTAATGTATGATTTGTGTGAGTTATGATTGATTGAAGTATGATAGGGTAACTATTAGAATAGTATGTGACTAGGAACGAGTGATTTGATTAGTTCATCAAATCTATCATGATTTAGGTAGCATGATCATAGAATTATTGTATTGATGTTGTGTTGATCTCATAGTTTTGACTCTAACTGATTTGGATGATAGGTAAGCATGTTTTATGGTTATAGAGGTTGTTTCTATGAAAGGTGATTGTGTTCTTGAGCTACCAATGGTAGATCTTCTATTGGTGACCACTGATCAAGTTGAGATGAATTATTTGTGTTCCAATTGTCATGCTGGTGTGTCTCAATTAATTTGTGGTGATGTGTTGACATTGCATTGATTGGGGTAGACATTTTATCAAGTTGAAGGTTGAGTTGGTCAAAACATGTTAGACTATTCTTGATAAAATAAATTGTAAGGGTATATCCTATGGTGGACATGTTTGGTGAATATGGTTGTTACATTAGGATGTGTATTTATCATGATCTCTCTGAGTGCAAATATTGGAAAACTAATTTCAAATGTGTTGGATGAGATTTTAGGTTAGTGGCGGGATTAGGGATTGAGCAATGATATTTATATCATGAAATAAAATATTTGTGTGTGTAGATCATGATTGTGGTGATGTGATAAAGCCAGGGTATTCCAGGGTTGTCTGATGAAAGATTGAATGTTTTTATAAAGGATCTGATTAAGAAAAGGAGTTTATATTTCTAGATCACAATACCCTAACAATTTTCTTATATCTAAATGTGTTAACTCAGTAGATCCATATAGATCTTTTTTGTAAATCCTTTAATAGGGTGGTACTTTAGCTAGTCTCTAAATTCCTCTAACAAGGCTACTCCTAATAGGGTAAAGCTCTTAATGAGGCTAGAGGTGAATCCCATAACTAGGTGGCACCTAACAGTGATTTTGTAAAACTCCTAATAGGGTTAATCTCCTAATAGGGAAAAATTTGAAAGAGTAAATAAATTTTGAGTTTCTTCTTACACATGGTTTTCATCCATTTGGGTTTCCACGAGAAAAATACCTATGTTATGTGTTTCATGATTTGCGGTGATTGTGCTTATTTGGTTAAGTTTAATTTTCGTATCAATTAGTGAACCAGTGAATGTTATCCTTGTGTTAAATAAGTAAAAAGTATTAGATATCTTAGATTAATAATTCACCCCCCCCCCCCTCCCCTCTTAGTAATATTGGACACTTAGGACTAACAATTGGTATCAGATCTTTGGTCCTCTTTGTGGTGAAGCTTAACAACTTGAGGTCAAGATCTGAGAATGATGATGAAGTTCTTGAGTTCAGAAGGGAGAACTACTCAGTGTGGAGTGGTAGAATAAAGCTTTATCTACAAGGTATCGGTAACCAATATTGGAATCATTTTGTTAATTAGTATGTTACTCCAACCGATCCTCTCAATGTAGATCAGCTAATGGAACAACAAGAGAATACTATAGCTATGGAATCCATTGTAAGTACATTGTCTAATGTAGATTTTGTTGATATCCAAGGTCTTGAAACTACCTATGATGTGTGGGATAAATTGAAGTTAGCATATGGTACTGACAAACATTTGCAGAAAGCTAAGGTTGACAGCCTGCAAGGAAAATTTGATGACATGAGGATGTTTGAAGGTGAAAACATTGAGAAGTATGGTCAGAGAATTAAAGAAGTGGTTGATGCTATCAAAAGTGTTGATATAACTATTGATGAAGATGATATGGCAAGTAAAGTGTTGAGAACCTTTTTACCTCTCTATTCCATTAGGGTTTCTACTTTTCAAGAGTTAAGATCTTTAGGAACTATAACTGTCACTCTTGATGCATTAATTGGAAAGTTGACTACTTTTGAACTTAAAGCAGTTATGATAATAGTGTTCCAAGGGTTGAAGTTCTATTCAAGGCATCTATGTCTCTTGTGCCTACAAGGAAAGGAAAGGTAGTTAGTCATGAATCCTCTTATATGTCATGTTACTCTAATGATTATGATTATATCTTGTTTGATGAAAATAGACAGGATGAGTTAGAATACTTGTGTTTTTTATGTTGATGAAGGGGTTCCCGATGAGGAATCTAAGGATAATGAAGACGGTGTAATTACCTTTTTTTTTGTTAAGTAAAACCCTCTTTGGATGATGAAAAAGCCTTAATTTCTAGCATGGATCATGATGAAGAATGGGTAATAGATAGTGGATGTACACATCATATGACCGGTGATAGGAGTGAGTTCACTAAGCTAGAAGAATGTGATGGTGGTGCAGTAAGGTTTGATATCAATTCTCCTTGACTTATAAAAGGAATAAGATATATTTCACTAAATAGAAAACAAATGCTGATGATGTTTATTGGGTAGAAGGATTAGGGTACACTTTTTTTAGTGTAACATAGTTGAATAACAAAGGATATCATGTAGAGTTCAAAGGAGTTGTATGCAGGATATTTGGGAGATCTAGTGATTTGATTTCTATCGGTATGTAAAATAAAGGTAACTTATTCCATTTGAATACTATAGTAAAGAGTTGTCTGATTGAAAAAGTTATGATAGCTAGTTGTGGCATAGGATATTTTGTCATGTTAACTTTCATAGTTTGGTCAAACTAAGTAAGATGATAATTGTTAGAGGTTTTCTACAACTAGTGAAACCATACAATGTCATGTGCAAGGAATGTCAGTTGGGAAAGTTAACTAGTTATATTTTTATCAGTAAATCATTTTCATCTGAAGGTATTTTGGATTTAGTTCATACTAATTTGTGTGGTCCTATGAGAAGAAGAAGCTATTATCGAGATAAGTACTTTATTCTTTTTTTATATAATTACTCTAGGATGATGTGGGTTACTTTTCTAAAAGACAAATAAGATGGATTCTATGTATTTAAAGTGTTCAAAGAATGATTTGAAAAGGAAACAAGGAAGAATCTAAAGTGCTTGAAATCAGATAGAGGTGGTGAGTTTTCATCTTTAGAATTCACTAAATTTTGTGAAGAACATGGGATTAAGAGGCAAATGTGAGCACCTAGAACTCCTCAAAAGAATGGGATTGTAGAGAGAAGGAACATATCTATTATTGATGTTATTAGAACAATCATGATTCAAAGAGATGTGGCTTAGATTTTTTAGATAGAAGTTTTCAGCACTACTCTTTATGCAATGATTTGGGTATAGGTGAAGAAGGATACCAATAAGACTTCATATGAGTTATGGCATGGTCACAAACCTAGTGTGAAATACTTCAAAGTTTGAGGGAGTAGATGCTACATAAAGAGAGATAACTATATAGGGAAATTTGATCCTAAGAGTGATGAAGGAATATTCTTAGGATATTCTACAAGAAGTAAATCCTAAAAGTGTCTAAACAAGAGAAACAACAAGTTGATATAAAGTGAAAATGTGAAGATTGATCAATTACCAGAGAAGAATGATGGTTCTAGCAAGAATGAATCAGGAGATGATCAGGGGATTGTATATGTTGAACAGGTGGACCAAGAAGTTGAAAATCAGAACAATGTGGATGAACCAGTTCAATCGGTAGAAGAGGCTCCTAAAGCTGATGGTGCAGGAGCACCCACTGCTGACCAAAATTGATGAAGGAATGTATGAGGGATGGGAGGGAGGATTTAAGATTATGTTTAGGTTCTATTTTTTTCATCTTTGTAATAAGGATGTTCTCCAATATGTAACTCAATGTCCTGGAATGGTATTTTATAAGCCACCATGGACATATGAGCCAAGGGAAAGTAGTGATGTTTCTTAGGGGTTTTAGAGTCCTAGGATTTTTTTTATGTTTTTAATAAATTTTTGGAGACCCATGTCTTGAGGGGTCTAGTTTCTAGGGGAATGAAACTTTGTGAGAAACATTGTAAAAGTTTTTTATTAAGGTAAATGCAGGTTTTGAATGGACCCTGAAACCATTTACAAAAGATTACAAAATATTTTCAATAAATCTCATACAACCATAGAACGCCTGCTAAAAGACAAAAAGTAGGACCCGCACCCAAAAAACAACACTAAAACAAACTAGAACAAAAAGCCAAAAAATAGTCGACAACAGATCTAACAGCAACCATCCAGCAAAAAGGCTACACAAGTAACATCTTAGCTTCAGTGACCTTTTCGGCCTCTTTCTGCATTTCCTCCATTTTCTGAATGGAATCTTTGAGGTTTGTAAGCTCCTTAGGAATATTAGAAACTTTTCTCTTGAGGTTGCTTCTAGTTCTTGTACCAGGCCCTGTAGACTGTTCTTTACCCCTAGCATCATCATCCACCATAATGGTAGTTTTTTCCAAAAAACTGCTCTCTAGGTAGGCATACAATGATTTTAAATTCATAATAGAGACCTTAAGGCCTTCATTATTGTGCTTCAAAATTTCTCCAATGTAGTACCCATTCTAACTAAATTTTTCATTTATCTCCTTTATCTTTTTATCCAGGATAGCAGAGATAGTAGCATTCAAATTATCATCAGTGTTGTTTATATTTACCTTTTGCAAAACATCTTCAGTACAATTTTCTAGTCTTCCTTTTAGAGACTCCATTTCATCTTCCAAGGCCTTGAGGTTGCGACCCATTTCCTTAAGATCATGTTTAAGCCATTTTTCCATATCCATGCCATGTCCTACAGTTTTCCTTGCCTCCTGAAGAATGTGTTCATCAACATCAAATCTAGAAGGATCCTCTTTCTCCTTCCCATCTCTCAGCCTTTTCTCTTCTCTTTTCCCATCCCTAGTGATAGGCTTCCTGTGTAGGGTCCCTTCCTCTTTTTTCATTTTTTTCTCCTTTTTATTTTTCTCAATACTCTCTTCCTTCTCTGAACTCTCCTCTTCCCTCTCCTCTTCCTTGTTAATTTCATCTTCCTCCTCATTTTCCTCTTTCTCCTCACCCAAATCTTTAGCAATCTGATTCTTCTTCCCCCTCTTGTCCCTTGCTTTAGAGGGAGAGCCCTTTAATTTGATCTTTGAGTCCAAATCCTCTTCCTCAGAAACACCCTCCTTGTTTTCCTCTAGTGCCATCCCTTCCTCATTTTCATGGGTAGAGGAATTTTGATCTTCAATGTCCTCTCTTAAATCTCCCTTACCCTTACTAACCTTCTTGTTCTTCTTCTTAGAACAAGACCCAAAAATTGCCTTTTTTGTATTATTATTCTTCCCTTTAACCATTTTTGGATAGAGTCACGAATATTATCCCTAGCATTGTCTACTATTAGCAGAATTAATCCTTCATGCAGCACCGGATAACCAGGATTTTTTCTATTCTCCAAAATAATGTTATTCAAAGAGCTTAACAAGTAGTAAGGAAAAGAATCTTTCTGTTAGAAAGTAAAGTCCACCAAGATAATAGAGAGGGGGGGGTGAATCAGTTATCAAATAAATACAAATTTTATCAACTTCAATAGATTTTAACCATGTAAGCAATGTAACCAAAAACCATAGAAAGATAAACATACACAATAACATAATGACACAAGATATGTTGACTAGGGAACCTCTTGATCAAAGAGTAAACCCTAGTGGGAATGATGCCCACAAAAGATGCACTAATATGAAAGTTCCTTGTGAGAGGATGGACTCTGTTAGGAGTCTTATGAAATAAATTCAATACATATGAGTCCCTATTAGGAGACTTTGAATCTCTGCTAAAAGATTCTAATTCTGTTAGGAGTTATGGAAGACAGAAGGACCCACTGCCCAAACAGCTTCAGGGTAAGATCACTGAACTCACTATCCAATTGATCTTTGTATTACTCAATATAATAATACCAAAATATTACTAACCTTAACAATTCAATACTCCTTCTCTAACTATGCCAAACTACACCACTGCTTCCTCAGATCTCAATACCAGATCTCTATACTTCACATATCCTCTTCCAACAAGTATTGCACAATTACGCAATTCACTTTAACAATACCATATTACAATTACAATACAATAAGGAAAAAATTCCTTCCTTTATACCACACTCAAGCAATTACAAATGAATCGGCATACAAATTACAAAATAAAATCTTCCACACGTTACATCAAAATTACACAAAATTGTCAACTTCTAGTTAATATAATTCTTCACTCATGCAACCTCAGACCTTGCACTCTCATCCACATCACTAACAACATGTCTTCAATTTCTCTCCAACTATGCATAACCAGATTCAATCCCGATTAGGAGATATCATCCGATTTCTAAAAACTGCTACTTAGGAACACTACCTGAATACTGCTTCCACTAATTTCCTCATAACTGTCATGAATAAATGAATTTCCATCTACTCTCTTAACCACAATCTTATAGAACATCATAGAGTAAGTCCTCAACTCCACATAGCTTGATCTTCAATATCCCAAGTGCGCTAACTCAAACACTATCTGTTTCTCTGCTAATCTTCAGTAGATCACTATGTTGACATCAATGACAATCACAGTCATGAATGCAACAACAACTGCTATAGAATGGTTGTGAATACTCCTCCATAGGATATATTCATCATTCATTCCTAACAATCTCCCCCATTGGTAGTGATGGCAACATAGATGAAAAAACATCCAAGTTCCATGAATACCAATACTGCAACACACACTACTAAACTGTTGCTCAAAAATAATTTCATATCCTCTTGATCAATCAAATATTTCTTTGTTATCCTATTCAATTCTCTTCAATGGATGGTTTTTCATGTATAATTCTCCCCCATTGACATCAATGACAAATGTTTCATCACTATGTCAATAAAAAATTCAATGTCAAAAGACACTGTTTAAAAAATACACATTTACAAGAGTCATCATGACTCAGCTCAGATACACATACTCCTCCATAGAGGAAGTACTACCATCTAGTCCAAAAGAAAGATAAGGCTCATATACCACTGGACAGATGCAACAATCTGTATCACTTCTCAAAAGTAGGCTGGGGCATAACCCCAAGCATACCTCTCAGATACTCAAAAGTATCCTTCGGCAAAGGCTTTGTAAATGTATCTGTAATCTACTCCTTTGTGCTTATATACTCAAGTCTGACTTATTTCTTTGCCACTTCCTCTCACTACATGATACTTTATCTCTATATTCTTTGTCTTAGAATGTAACATGGGGCTCTTAGACATACTAACTATTCTAGTGTTATCATAATGTATAACAACAAGCTCAACAAATTTTATTCCAATATCCTTCAGCATTTGTTTCATCCAAATTATCTGATTACAATTGTTTTTTGCTACCACATACTTTTCTTTTGTTATTCTCTATGAAATACAGTTCTACTTCTTGCTTAGCCAAGAAACCAATCTTCCTCCAAGGAAAATACTCCACCACTAGTGCTCTTTTTTTCATTAACACTACCTCCCCAATCAGCATTTGTATATACACATAGGGTAAAATCATCAAATTTTTCATACCATAATCTATACTCAACTATGCCTCTTAAGTACCTCAGTATCCTCTTTACTACTACATAATGTGATTCTCGGGGTTTAGCTTGAAATCTTGCTACAATTCCAACTACGTGTGATATATCAGATCTTGTATGAGTCAAATATTACAATCCTCCAATCATAGATCTGTACTTCTTATGTTCCACTGCATGAGTCTCATCTGTGCTAGATAACTTATGTCTGGTTACCATAGGTGTTCCAACTAGATTACAGTTTTCCATTCCAAATATCTTCAATAATTCATTCTCAAATAACATAGCTCTTGCTACTTCAATCATTGACATGTTTCTTCTTTCTACAATACCATTTTTTTCAGGTGTCCTAGGGGCTAAAAACTATCTCTTAATACCATTCACTTCACAAAAACTATTAAATTATTTTGAAGTAAATTCTCCACCTCTATCAGATCTCAAACATTTAATCTTCATTCCAGATTCATTCTCAACTTTGTTCTTAATGATCTTAAACTTATCAAATGCTTCAGACTTTACTTTAAGAAATGCAATCCATATCATTCTTGTAAAATCATCAACAAGAATCATAAAATACCTTTCTCCATAGAATCATCTAGTCCTTGTGGGACCACTCAAATCTGTATGAACAATTTCCAACTTCTCTATTGTTGTAAACTTCTTGCTAGGAAATGAGCTTCTCTTATGTTTAGCCATCACACATTCCTTGAAAATCATGTTAGTAGGCTTCATAATTTTAGGTAAATATATTACTGCAAGTGTAGTACTCACTTTCACAATGTTATCAAAGTTTATATGAAAAAATCTTTTGTGCCATAGCCAACTGTCATCAATCTCAGTAATCAAACATGTCATCTCAGTAGGATTCAACTGAAATACATTACTTCTAGTTCTAGATCCAGTACCAATCAAATTACCATCCTTGTCTTTTATCACACAAGTTTTCTCAGTAAACCAAACTTGATATCCATTATCAACTAGCTATCCAACACTCAAAAGATTATGTTTCAAACCATCCACAAAGTAAACATCATCAGCATTAGTCTTTCCATCAAGAGTAATAGATCATATACCTTTAATCAAACAAGGTGCATTGTTTCCAACTCTAACAAATCCTCCATCATAATTGTTAAACTTTATGAATTTCTTCATGTCTCCAATCATATGATGTGAACAACCACTATCTATAATCCAACTAGCTTTCTTTCTACTTGAGAAACTAAGGCCTTTTCTTCCTTAACTTCTATTTTAGGATTTTCTTCTTTAATTGCTACAAACCCTATATCATCATGTTTAGTATCACTTTCACTCAAAGTTTTCTCCAAACTAGCTTCAAGTTCTTCATCATTTGCATAATAACATTCTTTAGATCTCCTAGGATTAAAGTTCTTCCTATAATTCTTAACTCTCTGAGGACATTTAGATGCAAAATGACCAAATTCTTGACAAGTCCAACATTTAAAAAATTTCTTACCGTCTGGTTCTCTTTTCACAAGCAAGGCAATACCTTATTCAATCTTCCTATCTTCTTCATTTCTAGATCTGTTGTTGCTAGCATAATCTCCACTCACACTGATGCTTCTTGACAAAGTAGGGTGGACACTAAATGCACTGAATGTTGTCTCCATTCTAGGTAAATCTCCTAATAACCTCAAGTTCATCTCTGCTACTTCCAATCTTCCAAGAAGAGTTTCTCTGATAAATTTTGTAGTACAAGGAATAACTTGTTCAATCATTTGTGTTGTCTGCTTAAATGCAGGAGTCAATGTCCTCAGAATTTTCCATATCACTTCATTCTTTTTCTTGGTTCCTCCACAAGATTTTATACCTGCAACCATCTCTAACATTCTACCAATATAGCTTCTAACAGATTCCTCTTCCATCATTCTTATATCTTCAAATGCACATATACAATTATGTAATCTGACTTTCTTTTCATATTCATCACCTTCAAAAGTAGATTGTAAAGCTAACCAAATTTCATGAGATTTTTTTAGATATTTACCTAACTGTACTCATTTTCTAGAAGGGCTGACAAAAGTGCTTCTCTGGCAAGTATGTTACACATGAATATATCTCTTTCCTCATTGGTACATTATTCAATCTTATCCTCATCAACGACTATCTTTTGATTCTTTGTGATTAACCAATAACCTGGTCCTAAATAAAGTAAATGTGCCTTCATCTTTTCTTTCCAGCTGTCAAAATTTACTCCATCAAACTTAGGGCTTTCTTTCCTGGAATGATTCTCCATGGATCTCCTTAAGTTAAACTTTTCTTTCAAGGACCTATTGCTCTGATACCAATTGTTAGAAAGTAAAGTCCACCAAGATAATTGAGAGGGGGGGTGAATCGGTTATCAAATAAATACAACTTTTACCAACTTTAATAGATTTTAACCATGTAAGAAATGCAACCAACAACCATAGAAAGATAAACATACACAATAACACAATGCCACAAGATACGTTGATTAGGGAACCTCTTGATCAAAGAGTAAACCCCGGTGGGAATGATGCCCACAAAAGATGCACTTATATGAAAGTTCCTTGTGAGAGGATGGACTCTGTTAGGAGTCTTATGAAATACATTTAGTATATATGAGTCCCTTTTAGGAGACTTTGAATCCCTGCTAAAAGATTCTAACTCTATTAGGAGTTATGGAAGACAGAAGGACCCACTACCCAAACAACTTTAGGGTAAGATCACTAAACTCACTGTCTAACTGATCTTTGTATTACTCAACAAAATAATACCAAAAGATTACTAACCTCAACAATTCAGTACTCCTCTGACTATGCCACACCGCACCACGGCTTCCTCAGATCTCAATACCAGATCTCTATACTTCGCACATCCTCTTCCAACAAGTATTGCACAATTCTGCAATTCACTTTCACAATACCATATTACAATTACACTACAACAAGGAAAAAATTCCTTCCTTTATACCACACCCAAGTAATTACAAATGATTTGGCATACAAATTACAAAATAAAATCTTCCACACGTTACATCAAAATTACATAAAACTATCAGCTTCCAGTTAATATAATTCTTCACTCGTGCAACCTCAGACCTTGCACTCTCATCCACATCACTAAAAACATGTCTTCAACTTCTCTCCAACTGCGCATAACAAGATTCAATCCTGATTAGGATATATCATCTGATTTCCACAAACTGCTACTCAAGAACACTGCCTAAATACTGCTTCCACCGATTTCCTCATAACTATCATGAATAAATGAATTTCCATCTATGCTTAACTATGATCTTATAGAACATCATAGAGTAAGTCCTCAACTCCACATAGCTTGATCTTCAATATCCCAAGTGCGCTAACTCAAACACTATCTGCTTCTCTGCTAATCTTCAGTAGATCACTGTGTTGACATCAATGACAATCACAGTCATGAATGCAACAACAACTGCTACAGAATGGTTGCAAATACTTCCCCATATGATATATTTATCATTCATTCCTAACACTTTCTTCTAGTACCTAAAATGGTTGACCAACACAAAGTGAAAGTTGTAGACCTTCATGTAGACCCGCCAAGAATGAAATATTCTATCATAACTTTTAGAACTTTGGCCAAAATATGCTTAATCTTGTCCATTTCTACATAATCTCCTGAGCATTTGACCAGCATTGCTTCTTCTTCTTCATTTTTTGGAAAAATATTTATAGCCTATGACCCCATATGCTTATTATTCCTGTAAAACTTCATGACAACCAAAGGCATACCTGTAAGTGAGAGAGGAAAGGACTTACCTGTCAAATTTACTCTACCATTTGTCCACCCAGAAGTAAAATTCTCTGTAACCTCCTTGTTGTAACCATGAAGTATTTCTAGGTAAGGAGAAACCCCTCCCCATTGGAGCTTTCTCCAAATGCTCTTCTCCTTTTTCCATTTCTCACAGTCCTTAGGCTCTTCCCTTCTCAACCCACCTCCCATGTCTTTAGCCAAATTTTGTTCTCTCTTGTTAGCTTCTTACATTGTTTCAAAATAAAATTGGCTCCTTTGATTCAATAGGAAAAAAATGACCCATAATCCGTGTGTAATAAACTCTTTCATAATTTTTGCACATCTTAACTGACAGATCTCTCTCCTTGAAAACTTAAGTGTCATGTTCATTATTACTTGATTTATTAATGATCTCTTCCTTTTGATTAAGTCTATCAAACATGATTAGACTTAAAATCTCTTTTTGGAGATTTACTTCCTCTTTCCATATAATGATAGCTTCTTTATGGGCCCCCACATTAGCAATCCCATTGGTAGACTTGTTTCCTTCCCGATACACATGGGAAATGTACACTTCTTGAAAGATACCTAGAATAGATTTTATTTTATCAATGATATGAACTATAGTTCAAGAAGCCATATTCTTACCTTTTATATAATTTATTATATTTAGAGAATCTCCCTCTAGCCAAAGCTTCATACTTCCAAGATCTTTATCCAACATCACAACTTGGAGAGCCGCCTTAACTTTAGCAACATGACTTGTTTGAATTCCCAGAGGCGTAGCTATAGCTCCAAGACAATTTCATTCCAATCTCTCACTAAACCTCCAACCCCAGCCCTACCTGGATTACCTTTGGTGGAGTCATCAAAATTTCCTTTATGCCATCCATTCGATGGGGTTTTCCATATAATTTTTTCTCTAGGGTTGGGATCTTTGACTCTTTGTCCCAAAAAATCCCAATTGTGGATTTATTTGAAGTCTTGAAAGTTGTTCAAAAATTTAGAATCATACAAACAATTAGTTCTAAAGTTTTCCATTAGGCTTCTGCAAATTTGGTCAGCCACTATCTCAAAGGAGGTTTGTTTTTCTCTAAACACTCTATTGTTTCTCTCCTTCCATATTCTCCATGTGAAATGAGGGAGAAACATTTTCCATATTGTAAAAGTTGTTAATAATGCAACTTTACATTTTTTACAACTTTTCTTGTCAAATTGGGAAGTTTCATCTCAATGGATTCCAATATTCAAATGGAATTTAGGAACCCTTGAGGAGGGATATTTATATCCCAAAACCTCATGTTTGAAGGTAGGGGTGATTATACAAAGTTTTGAGAGATTGCAAGCAATAATAATTATTCATATTTCTTACAAAATGTGTGTTTTTCTCATGGTACATACATGTACATATAAGTTGGGGTCTCAGACTGATCATATCATTTTATCCATATTTGTATCTTTCATTTTCAAGAGATTTGTTTGTTTGAAGTGGTCTACAGTAAAATTTACTGAATTTTCTTATGCTATGGCCTGAGAAACCCTCAATTCTAGGGTTGTCTGATTCAAATGGCCATAACTTGTATATCCATCATTGGAATTTGATGATCCTCTATATAATAAAAGTGAGGACCATGTATTTTATGTTTCCAAAGGATTTTGTTCTAAAGATTTAGGGATCGAGTGCAAATCTGATGCCCTAGGTGGACATTTAGATGTGGCCACCTACTATCTAACTGTAAAAGTTGGATTTTTGGTTGATGGGAATTGAACCAAAGATTGTACCTTTGGATTTGGTAATTTTTTTGTGTCCCCTTGGTGTCTAAATATTTTTTTGGTGAAACAGTGGGTAGTAAGGGTGGTTCCTTTGTAAACTAAGGCCTAATTACCCCATTAGGTCTATGATCAACCATAGGGTTGAGGGTTTTGGTGTGGGATTCGTAATAAACCAAATTAGGAGGTTATGAACATCCCAAAAGGGTATCAATAAAAATTTTTTGTTTTCTTTTTCCTTTGAAAGAAAATTGGATTATGTCCTTAAAACCAGTATGTCGGGGCTACAAGCCTTAAAAGGATTTTGTGAAGCAAGTGTCTTTAAGTGGAATGATGAAATGTATTTGATGAATAAGTTGGGTTGTTTGGAGACATTGTTTTAAGGTTCAGAGTCCTTCATATAAACCCCATCCTTAAGGGACACTAGTGTGTGTAAGGGAATAAGATAACCTAAGGTGTGACGGACTTTGCATTACCTGAACCAGTGATACCAAGGTATGTAAAGTTGAATCATTCAACTGATCAGATTATTGGTGATAAGAATGTTGGTGTTTAGACTAGAAGAAAGATCAAATAAAGTATCTGTCTGATTTTTGAACATGAACCTTAATCAATAGGAGAGGCATTAAAGAATGAAGAATGGGTTAAGGCCATGGAAGAAGAATTAGATTAAATAAAGAACAATACTTGGGTACTAGTTCCCAGACCCGTTGATAAGAATATGATTGGAACTAAGTGGGTTTTCAAAAATAAACTCAATAAATCTGGTGAAGTAATAAAAAATAAGGCAAGACTGGTGGTTAAGGGGTATGCATAAGAAGAAGGCTTGGACTATGGAGAGACTTTTGTACTAGTGGCTAGACTTGAAGGAGTGAGGATTTTGCTAGTATATGTTCCTTTTAAGGGTTTTAATGTTTTTCAAATGAATATCAAATCTACATTCTTGAATGGAATTATGGAAGAGGAAGTTTACATTGAACAACCTAATGATTTTGCACTATCAGATGATGAGTACATGGTTTGCAAGTTGAAGAAGGAACTTTATGGATTGAAGCAGGCACCAAGGTCATGGTATGAGAGACTCTACACATATCTAATCAAGATCAGTTTCATCAAGACAAGTGATGATAGAAATGTTTACTTGAAGATTGAGAAGGATGATTGATTGTTGATTGCTAAAGTTTTTGTGGATGACATCATTTTTGGTAGAAATGATGAGATGAGCATTGCATTTGAAGATGAAATGAGGATATAATTTGAGATGTTTATGTTGTGAGATCAAATTATTTGTTGGACTACATTTATCTCAGCTCAGTGATGGAATCTACTTCAGTTAGACAAAGTATGTGAGGGGAAGTATTGAAGCCTTTTGGGTTAGAATATTCTAAACTAATTGGAACTCCAGTGATCATCAGTTGTAATTTTTTCAAGGAAGATGATTCTAAAGAGGTGAGTGCAACTTTATACAAATCCATGATCAGTACGTTGTAGTATGTTGTCCATAGTAGGCATGATATAACACATGCAGTTGGGAAAGTTACAAGATTTCAATATAATCCAAAGGAATCCCATATGGTGGTTGTGAAGAGAATATTTAGATACTTAAAAGGGACTAAGGCCTATGGTATTTGGTATGATCACAAATGATATTTTACTTTGAGTGTGTTCACTAATGCAGATTGTGCAGGTAATGTGGATGATAGGAAGATCACAAGTGGTGGTGCTTTATTTCTTGGAAAGAGACTTGTGTCATGGACAAACAAAAAGAAGAACTATATTTCTCAATCTATTGAAGAGGCAGAATATGTTGTTGATGCTATTAATTGCACTCAAGTTGCTTGGATGAAGAAACTTTTGGAAGGAATTTAGGAAAAGGAAATGAGTGATTTTATTGGTTCATCAAATATATGGTGAGTTAGGTGGCATGATCATAGAATTATGTTGTTGATTCTATGTTGAGCTCATGATTTTGATTGTGACTAATTTGGATGACTGGTGAGCATGTTTTGTGGTTACACAAGTTATTTCTATGAAAGGTGACCATGTTCCTGAACTACCAATGGTAGATCTTCTTTTAGCGACCAGTGATTGAGTTGTGATGAATTATTTGTGTTCCACCTATCATATTGATGTGTCTCAATTCATTTGTGGTGATTTTTTTACGTTACATTGATTGAGGTGGGTGTTTTATCAAGATGAAGGTTGAGTTGGTCAAAACATGTTTGACTATTCTTGATAAAATAAATTGTAAGGACCTATCCTTTGGCTGACCTATTTGGTGAAGATGGTTGTTACATTGGGATGTGTGTTTTGGCATGATCTCACTTAACACAAAGATTGAAAAAGTGATTTCAAATGTATTGGATGATATTTTAGGTCAGTGGCAAGATTAGGGCTTGAGTAGTGATATTTATATCATGAAATCAAAGATTTATGTGTAGATCATGATTGTGATGGTGCGATCAAACCAGGTATTCTAGAGTTGTCTAATGAAAGATTGAATGTGTTACAGAGGATCTAATCAAGAAAAGGAGTTCTTATTTCCACATCATAAAACCCTAACAGGTTTCTTATATGTAAATCCCTTAATTGGGTAGATCCTGACATATCTTATTGGTAAATCCTTTAATAGAGTGGCACTTTAGCTAGTGTATGAACTCCTCTAAAAATCCTACTCCTAATAGGACTAGAGGTAAATCCCATAAATGGGTGGCACCTAATAGGATCTTTGTAAAAATCCTAATAGGGCATACTTCAGAAGAGTATATAATGTGTGAGTTTCATATCACATCTAGTTTTCACCCATTTGGGTTTCCATGAGAAAAATATTTGTGTTATGTGTTACATGATTTGTGGTGGTTGTGTTTATTTGGTTAAGTTTCATTTACTTATCAATCGGTGAACCAACAAATGTTATCTTTGTGTTAAAGAAGTAAAAAGTATTGAATATCTTAGATTACTAATTCACCACCACCCCCACACCCCTCTCAATAATATTAGACCCTTAAGACTAACAGTTAGAACCATAAAGTGTGTCATAAGGGGTCGTAATGTGTTCTAAGGGTCCTAGGACCTCTTATGACATGCTTTATGGATCTAATGTGTCCTAAGGGGTTGTAAGAGATCCTAATGGGTTCTAAGGGGTCTAAGGACCCATTATTACCCTTTACAACACATTACAACCATAAATGGTGTCCTAAGATGACCTAGGACCCCCGTGAACATATTACAACCCCTCAAAACACACTTTATGGTTATAGTGTGTCATAATGTCTCATAATCGGTTGCAATAGGTCCTTAGACCCCTTAGGATACATTAGAACAATAATGTGTGTCCTAAGTGGTTGTCATGTGTTCTAAAGGGTCCTAGAACCCCTTAAGACACACGTTATGGTTCTAATATGTTCTAATGTCTCGTAATGGGTCATAAGTGGTTTAAGGACCCATTACAACCCATTAGGTCATGCTAGAACCATAAAGTGTTTCCTAAGGGGTCCTAGGACTACTTATAACACATTACAATCCCTAGTCACAACACACTATATGGTTCTAATGTGTCCTATTTTTTTGTAATAGATTTTAATGGATCCTAATACCCATTAGGATCCCTTATGACCCATTACGACACGTTAAAACCATAAAATGTGTCATAAGGGGTCCTAATGTGTTCTAAGGGATCCTACGTCCCCTTATGACACACTATGGTTCTCATGTGTCCTAAGGGGTCATAATGAGTCATAAGGGATCCTAATGGGTCTAAGGACCCATTAAAACCCATTACCTGTCAGGACACATTAGAACCATAAAGTGTGTCCTAAGGGGTTCTAGGAACACTTAAAACACATTACGACCCCTTACCACACACTTTACCATTCTAATGTGTTGTAATAGGTCATGATGGATTGTTAGACACATTAAGACACCCTATGACCCATTACACCCCATTAAAACCCATTAGGACACATTAGAACCATAAAGTGTGTCCTAACATGTCCTAGGACCACTTAGAACACATTACAACCCCTTATGACACACTTTATGGTTCTTATATGTCCTAGTGTGTCGAAATATGTTGTAATGGGTCCTAACACCCCTTAGGACCCATTATGACCCATTAGGACACATTAGAACCATAAAGTGTGTCCTAAGGGATCTTAGGACCACTTAGAACACATTACGACCCCTTACCACATAGTCTATGGTTATAATGTGTCCTAATCTGTCATAATGGGTTGTAACAGGTCATTAGACCCACTAGGACCCCTTACAACCCATTACAACCCATCATAACACAATAGAAATATAAAGTGTCTCCTAAGGGGTCCAAGGACCACTTAAAACACATTACAACCCCATGTAACACACTTTATGTCTCTGATGTGTCCTAATGGTTTGTAATGGCTCCCAAGATGACTTAGGCCCCATATGGATCCCTTACAACCCATTAGGACACATTAGAACCATAAAGTGTGTCATAAGGAGTCTTAATGTCTTCTAAGGGGTCCTAGGACCCCTTATGACACACTTTATGGTTATCACATGTCCTAAGTGGTTGTAATGGGTAATAAGGGATACTAATGGGTCCTAAGGGGTCTAAGGACCCATTATAACAAATTATGGCCCATTGGGACACATTAGAACCATAAAGTGTGTCCTAAGGAGTCCTAGGAAAACTTAGAAAACATTATGATCCCCTACCACACACTTTATCATTCTAATGTGTCCTAATGGGTTGTAATGGATCCTAACACCCCTTAGGACCCAGTGGAATCCCTTAAAATCTATTACAACCCATTAGGAAACATTAGAACTATAAAGTGTATCATAATGGGTTGTAATGTGTTCTAAGGGGTCCTAGGACCCTTTAGAACACATTACGACCCCTCAAGACACACTTTATGGATCTAATGTGTCCTACTATGTTATAATGGGTTGTAATGGGTCTTAAGGGGTCCTATTGGGTCCCAAGGGGTCCTCTTACCCATTATAACCCATTACAACACAATATGAAACATTAGACCCAAAAAGTGTGTCCTAAGGGGTCGTAATGTGTTCCAAGGGGTCCTACAACCCCTTAAAACACATTACGACCCCTTAGGACACACTTTATGGTTCTAATGTGTCCTTGGTGCAAGAGAACCTAAAATATTGAAGAAAATGAAAACACCAAGGAGGCATGGTGGAGTCACTTATGGGTATGATAGACTCAATGATGATGTTTTGGGGCCTATAATGGCATTTCAATGTAATGATATCAATAAATATGTAAAGTGTCCTAATGGTCCTAGTAGGACCATGAAACATAATGGGGGATTTGGTAGATCTAGGATTGGAAAAGGCCCTGAGGACATTTAGGGCACTTATACAAGTTGACTGGATCCATAAAATATCATTAGGGGAGTTTTAAAGATAGTTCTTTTATTAAAATAAATAGTTATAAATTTGAATATTCAAATTATAACGGCTAGTTACAATTAGGTGGGAAATGGTGTTTAGTGTTTGTTTTGAGGACTATTCAATTCCAACCAATTGGAAATGGTTTGGAAAGTTATAATACACATATATAAACTTTTCCAAGACCATTGTATGACAGAGCACATGAAGGTACATGAGTTGTACGAACTGTGTCAATTGGAAGCAATAAACTTGAATTTCTTGCAATTTCTTGTGCATTCTTGATGTTTGGTTGATTTATTGGAATACTAATATTGAGGGAAAACCAATAAAATTGATTTGAAGTAGTTTCCTTTAATTTTTGCAATCAATTGATTTGTTTTGATGTGACTATCTTGTAACAACACTTTCTTTTCTTGATTTGTAAACATGAAATAATGGATTCATCCCCTTTATGTTGTGCATGTGACTTGGGGATGGATCTAGTAGTTGTATAATATGATACTAAAATTATATATGCAAGAATAACCTAGATTTTTAGGGTGATCACCTAGATTGATTTGAAGTTGTAGGGTTGAAGGTGCATAGGAGAGGGTGCACTAGTGTAGCAGCCAAAGATCTAGCTTAACAAGAGCATATCTATGTGAAATAATAAAGTTAAAAGTGAAATAAATGGTTTATGACCTTTGGTTAAGGTATGGAAGTGAGATGAAGGGTTCAGACTAGAAGGCCCTAGTTTTTAAGCCCATTTAAGGAGGGTTTTGTGATTTGCCTATATGGAAAGATCAATTATAAAAAATAATACCAAAAATGTGATTTTGGCTAATTTTAAGAGACTATCCAAGGTTATAGGGTCCAAGGATAAGTATTTCTTATAGTTCATTTGTAATTTGGGCCAATTAGGCCTAGGAACAAAAGGTGGAGCAATAGTTTTGGGGGTTGATGGTACAAAACAACCACCATTGGTTTTGAGATAGGTTAATTCAGGTCAAAAAGGGTATTTTAATTAGGCTTTATATTTTTTTAGTACTTTGGGAAGTTTGGGATAAATATGGCTTGTTACCTGATTTGAGGGCTACTAGTCTTACTAGGCCTATTTGGGCTTAGGAGTGGATTTGAGTGTTGGACCCTTTGAAGAAGGTTTAAACCCATTGAAATAAGTTTGATTTTTTGTTTTAAGTTTATCCAAGGTGTTAGAGGTAGTGGGTAGGTCCTTTAACTCATTTTGTTCATTAGGAGCCTTATGGGGCATTTGGGGGTTCCTATGGTCATTTGCCTAATCTTTACCTTTGTAAAACTCTTGAAGACCTTAATATTTGGAGAACCACTTGCCTCTGTATCAAGTGGTATCAAATAAATGACAAGGGAAATGATCCTATGAATGAGCAAAGAAGTGGACAAAGATGTGGGGGTAGATTTGGTACAGGTAGAGGCAACAACACCTTTAGTGGTAAATGCTATAACTATGGAGAGGTAGGACATCATTTCTATAAATGCCTTGAGAAGGATTCAAACATAAATAATTCATCCAAGAGAGTGATTCTAGCACAAGAAACACATGAAGAGGACCAGCAACAGGAAGGAGAAGGAAGTGTAGCACACCCTAAAGTGGGAGAATATCTTATGGTGAGGAAGTCACCTATTCAAAAATGAAGGAGGCCAAAGGTATCTATCTTTAAAATTCATGATAAGAGTGGATGTAAAGTGTGTAAAATGATCCTCGACTCTATATATTTTGAAAACTTAGTTTCTTATGAGATGGTTAAAAAGTTGAATTTGCAGAAGTTCCCTCATGATAGACCATATAAGGCCACTTGGGTAAGTGATGAACATAACCTTGAGGTTACTTAAAAAGCATATGTAAATTTTTCAATTGGTGATTACAGTGATAGGGTGTTGTGTGACATTGTTCCAATGACTTGTTGTCATGTTCTTTTAGGAAGACCATGGAAATTTTTCAGAAGGACTATTTATTATGGCTATGAGAACATCTAGTAGTTCACAAGGATGGTAAGACATTCACTCTCAAACATTTACAAAATGGTGTCGTTAAGGAGATGTTAAGGTTAGTTAGAGCTGCCATGTAAAAAGTCTCTTTGACCCTTCATCCCTTTGTTCCATAAAAGTCCAGTCCGGCACCATTCCTTTTTTGGTCATGTGTTAGTGGTTCACTAAGCCTGCCTAGTCTTTAAGTCACCACAATATAATCCCTGAGCTTGTTTAGTTCAAAGTTAGCTTTCCTTGTTTGATTTTTTCCAAACTCTAGGCTTCTCATGATCCACTTTGAACCCCTTTGAACTCCAGTTCAAAGTAGTTCAAAGTAGTTCAAAGTAGTTCAAAGTAGTTCAATCAAAGATTATTTTTCTAACATTTTGAAATGCAGGTGGGACCCTGGTCCATGTCATCATCTGACAACGAACCACTTTGAACCTCTTTGAACCATGGTTTGAAGTAGTTCAAAGAAGTTCAATAGGAAATGGTGGGTAAATCTATAAGCAATGTGGCAGCTTAAGAGGCAGACAATGTAATTGGGAGGCTAAGTTATTGTTGAGTTCTATGTACGAATAGTTTTGAAAAGATGGTAGCCACGGGGTAAATACAGAGTGGAGATTTGAGTTGCAGTAAAAGGAATCATAAACACGAGTGAAAGATATCACTTAAAGGGAATTAATGGCATTTTTAAAGATTGCAGATTTCAATGACACTCAGTTATGAAATCATCATTTCTCAACTCATCCTAATCAATGTTATCATTTAATGCTCCTTAAGTCGATCCTTTATGGTATGAATTCTCAAAGCTTAAGTATTCTTGTAAGCTTCTTCTTTCTGTTCTAAATTTGCAATGTCTCAGCTCTAGAAGGAGTTTATTTTCTTAATTCTATAGAATACAGGTAACCCCTAAAAGCTCTCTTTTATTTCATGTTCCGGTTTGATAGTATTTTTCCAAGGAGGGGAATTTCTTTTTGTTTGTTTCCGAGTAGAAAGGATGAGGTCTAGCATGCACTTCTTTGGAAACCTTACGAACATGGTATGTCACGCTCCTATAATCACAGATACTGACCTATTAGGAGTTGAGGTAGAAAAAATGGTGGGTAATCTCACAAAAAAAGTAGCTGAAGATTATAGTTTAGAGTTTTTATCAAGTGGGTTGTTAAAAGCTGCATCTTTCCCTCCTATCGTAGTGAGTCTAGAATTGATTCAAAAATGTATTAATCATTATGATATGAACTCTAAATGCATAGTGAATACTGGAGGTGAAACCCTTTTGTCTATGAAAAGAGATACTATAATGTCCATTTTCAAGATTCCTAATGAAGCTTTTGCTAGTTTCACTCCTACCCAGTCTCTTGCTCAGTTTTGAGAAAATATTGAGAAAAACCGCAGCCATATCGCCCGTAAGTGGACTAAAAATTTCTATAAAGGTGGATCCTATTTTCCCAAAGTATTAACTAAGGATCATATGAAACCTACATTCATGATATAATGGTTTTTCTTCATTGAGTGAAAGGTTCAGAGCAGGTTCTCCTTTTTGAAAATTGGATGTTTCACTTTATTGAGATAGTTTTGGAAGGTAGACAACACCTTGAATAGGAAAAAATTATTGCTAGTGCTTTGAGAGATGAGCTTAAATAGGCTCAGGCTACAAAGAGAGAATTTTACAGGTCTTCCTATTTATTTTATTGTCTTGCATGCACCCAAGACCTAGGAGCTATTTCGCATGAACTATGGAATGAAGACCTGAATGTTTATGAATATTGTCCCTTGTTAAGAAAAGACAAGGTCCTCAAAGATTATAGGAAAGTTCATGATGTGTTCCTTGGGAAACTATTTTACCCACTGGCAGGAACTCCTAACCAGAGGATATCATCAGAAGCTCAAAAATTAGTCAAAACTTATGGTAGCTTCTATATTTAGTTTTTGCATTTCACATAAGTCAGGATAGGAGGTTTTGATGAAGAACCCCTTAAGCTTCCTAGATTTTCTTTTGATTGCTTCATATTAGCTGAAATCTATAGACAACTATTCACTGTGATTAAAAATAATTTTCCACAGGAAAAATGGGCTTCATTATTTCTGATCAAGTTGGAAAATCTAGTCCGCAACAGTATGATTGATGCCTCTATAATAGGCGGTAATTCGATAAGCTTCTACATGCAATTCTATGAACCAATAAGAGGCTTTGATAACAAAGGTTTTGCTAGATAGGTTCTGAGCTTAGGCAATTATCCATCACCAAATCCACATATTGAAGATCTATGGGAAGACCTGGAAAATGAAGAAGCAATTAGGAAATGAGATCATTCTAGACTTCTAGTTCCATAGATTGAACTACTACAGTTAAAATTTGATACAAATGGAATAGAGAAAATGCCTGAGAAATTACAAGTTTGGAAGGTGATATTTTAGGAACAGAGAGTTCTCGAGATACAGATTGGGCAAGGGAAGAAGAGGATAGCATAAAGTTGAGAGCCAGAACTATTTTTGGGCTCATTGAAGCTTGGCTGGAAAAGAAAATGCAGAAGAAAATAAAGAGCCCCCTCCTAAGAAATATAATGCAAACTCTACTTCAATGGATGTGAATCTTGATTTACCTAATGTATCCCCTCTGATTACTAATGCAGGTAGAATATCATCTTCCAAGAGGAAAAAATTACCCGGTGGACATCCTTCTACACCCTGGACAAAGCCCAAAACTTGATCCGAAAGTCATGCACAGATGGCATCTCCAAGTTCTGAGTATATCGACATCGAGATCAATGATGAAGACATTTCATTTTCACCCAAACACTAGGAGAAGGATTAGGGAACACCTGCTAGAAATATTAAGGTTCAACAAGATAGTGTCACTCCTCCCAAGACATCTAATAATAGAATGGTTATAGGTTCAATACCCCCATGGCTCACGGATTTAGTGAATAAGAAAAAAAATATTAAGCCTATCTCTTTACCAATAAAGGAGATCATCATGAAGTATGTCGTTTGCACTCCCAAGGCTAAGAAGATGAAGAGTAATGTGAGGTTATCCACTAATCCTTCAACCAGGAAAGTAACTATGGAGATTGCCACCTTTAAGCCCAAAGAAGGAGTATAGGAACCCAAAGCAGAAGACTTCGAGGTTACCAAGATGGAGCTTGGTGTTTTGACTAGGGATTCTAGGGATCACCTTTTCAAATTTTTTGTCGATCACATGCTTGGACAGTCATAGAAGGATGGAAAGGAAAAGCGTGATCTGAAACAACTAGTGATTACTATGGTTGAGGTCCTTACTTCTCTCAGTGATGTTGGAGCCTTTCCACTTGCCCAGTCCCCTCAGGATTTCGATCCAAACTCAGTAGAGAGTAAAAGCTTATTAAAGAAAATGCAGCAAGGTAAAGTTTTAATGGAAGTAATGAAGACTTGGGTTGATGGTATCATCAATGAAGGGTGCACCTTCATTCGAGAGTTCATGTGTACTTGCATGGATGGGGAAACATTGCTTGGTGAAATTCAGACATTAATTCCTGGCTAGGAGTTAGAAGAGGAAAAATATGCAGTTGTTGTCATCCAAGTACAAGAGATAGAAATGTACGGAGTAGCTCAATTCCTAGCAGAGAACCCCATGAAGTTAATTGATCTGTGCATGTTGTTTATTTTAAAATAGAATCTTGGTTGGAAAGGGTCACTATTTAAAGCTATGATTTCACAGGTCTGAGCAATGGAGGATGAAGTTAAGTACATGCATGTCAATGCCCTGAAGGATATTAAGATCATAAACCCTTTAGGCATTCTGCAAATTGATGAGGGAAGTCAAGATGTTGATGCCACGATTAAGGTCTTTGTGGATACCATGATTACCCTAAAAGAAAACAAGGAACCAACTATTCAACATTTCACCAAAATAGCTAATGTGGAATCCATGTTACTTTTGAACAAGGGACAACTGCCCAAGCAGTTACAGAGAATCTGGGAATTAAAATAGGAAAAAAATGTGTGTCGGGAAAAGTTAGTTGGTTTAAAGAACTTACATTCTGTTAGTCCATTTTCTAGTCAATGCAAAATCCTATGAAAATGGCCTCTTCCCTGCTAATTTTGAAGTTGTCCCGCCCTGCTGCAAGCTTGTTTTAATGTGCGAAGAAAATCCATAATGTTTCATGGTGTGCGCTCTTAGCCCTGTGTTCTTCATGTTGTCATCTTTCTCTAGTTCAAATCGCATCTCCTAAATCACAAAACCCAAGGAGATATTCAAGTTTTAAGGTCTGCAGGGAATAATCTTAGAATTTGCCTAAGTGTCGAAAACCCACAATGTTTATGGCTCCCCATGATGTTTTCGGTCTCCCTGCTACTTTTGGTCTGCATTGAAAAACCTCGATTCTTTTGCATCCTTTGTTTACCTTTGTGTCAATGTCAAAAACCATGGATGTTTTCGATCTCTCATTGAAAACCCTATGTGTTTTTGACCTCGCATTTTTTCCTCTTTATCGGTGTTTCCTATCTGTGCAGCTGTGACCTATTGGTGGGCCCCTTTTTTTGACTGAAAATGCACAGGAGGTTTTAAAAATAGTCAAACTATATATCCCACATTCATTCAGAATGGGGAGAATTTGATGGATATAATCAAATCGATGCCCAGTGAAAGTAAGTTGAAGCAGCGGAGGCTCTGCCCATGCGACCTCCGGCCACTCACCTTGGTTTCCATGCCCGCGCCTAGGAAAGAAATTTTGTAGAGTAGAGAGAAGGTTTCAAAGATGGCCACATGTTAATTGGTTGCATGATCGCAAGGGCCAACTTCAGCCCTTACGAATATGCGATAGGCTGACACGTGGCAGCCCGATGTGATGGCGAGAAGGCTGGTCGCATGATCGCAAGACCAACAATATTGTATTGTGATCACGTGACAAGGTAGTGAGGAGGCTACATGTGAGGATAAGATCTCATGCAATGTTGAAGACTTCATGCAAACTGCAAAGGGGTGTATGATGGGTGCACTCCAAATAGATGTCTATACATATCAAAGCTAGGGTGACTTGCGCGAGTGTGGGAGAATGGAGGCCCACGAGCAGTAGGAGGGTGTGTTCTTTATTTTTCCTCTATAACAAGTATATCCCATATTTGTTTAGGATATGAAATTTGTAATGTTCATAACCAACAACACTCCCAAGCAATGTAAACAAAGCACCGCATAGGCTCTTGGCGGGTTTGCCTTGCTGGAAGACTACAGTGCATTGTGGGCCCCAATATTTTAAACAAAAACTCAGTGAAGGGACTTCGACCTCGGGATTTGGGCGACCATCTGACGATGGTCACATGATCGCAAGGGCTGAATCTGGCCCATGCAGTCATGTGACAATGGTTTAGATATTGCCATTGTGGAGTTAGGGGTTTTCCACCAAGGTTCAAAGCAGAATGCCATATGGGACAAAATGGTGGTCGCATGATCTCATGGGCCATTTCTGGCCCATACGATCATGCGCCAGGCTAACACGTGGTAGCTAGCCAATGAGGTAACACCCAGGTTAGCGATGTGGGAGAATTAGGTGCTGACATGTGGCACATGGGGTCCACTCAGATTTCAAAGGTGACACGTGTCAAGTGCTCGTGCATTCGCGGGATGAGGCCGGTAGTCAAGAAAATTTCATGCAATTCAGAGGTAGAGGTCTGCTAACCGCCAATCGCAAAGTCGCTAAATGCTAGCAGTTAGGGGCTGGGCATTTTGTGAATTGGAGATAACTCACTCAATAGTTCACCAGATAGATCACAGTTAAGGCCTTTGATTACGCGATTCGGAGATACAAGCA
Organism: Chamaecyparis obtusa; assembly: GCA_027943335.1. Taxonomy (NCBI): domain Eukaryota; kingdom Viridiplantae; phylum Streptophyta; class Pinopsida; order Cupressales; family Cupressaceae; genus Chamaecyparis; species Chamaecyparis obtusa. The sequence continues at coordinate 412,577 of BSBK01001164.1, forward strand.
GTTGCGTGGTCGCTAGTAGACTGGCAGTTAAAGGAATTCATTCAACGATTCGGAGATACTGTGGTTGCTAGTTCGCCTAATTAGTGGGTTAAACTTGCACGCAATGAGAACTTGACACATGGTGCTCCCTGGTGTCTTCTGAGCCAAAATTCAAATATCAAAATCACAGAGCTGAGAGACTAAATTAATGGCTAGTGGCTTCATTTTTTGGGTCAAACATGGACTATTATATATTGTTGGAAAGGTGAGAGAACGAGGAATCCATTTCTAAGATCAGATTTGATGCAAGTCTAGCTGGTTTCAAGATATTTGTAGTTGAATGAATCAAGGGGGCCGAGAAGATATTTTGAAAATATCTATTTTGTTCAATCTGGTAATTCGTAGTTTGTTTGAGCAGGTGAACAGGTGTTTTTAGTGGATGAGGGCAGATCATATTTGCTATTCCAGATATGGTGATTCATTCAGTGAGTAGTTCAGAGTTTGACAAGTGTCAAGTTGTGATGCTTTTTGGTGTTTCCCCCTTCTCTTCTTATTCTCCTTTCTTTTCAATTGAGGGGGTTAGAATTTTGGAAGAACTCTGGTCTAGGTTCCAGATTCTGGGTAAACATCCATTGAATGGTTCCAAGTCTGTGGTGATTCTAGCAGGGGGTTCTCCAAGAAGAGGCTCCAAATGAAATTCCATTTTGGTTCATGATTGTCAAAGTGTAATGGTTTCCGTTCTTCATTTTATGTCATAGATTTAATACAAGTATTTGTAAATTTGGGTGCAAATTGAAGAACATGTAAGGCATGTATGGTTTTTAGAGAATTGTCTTCATTGTATTGAGTTTCAATTTCAGTATGAATTCAGTTGTCAAGGGATATTGAGTTTGTCTTCTCCAAGGGAGAATGTATCTATTTGTATTTGGATATCCTTCAAGGAAGGATTGTAAAATCCTTAAATGTAGATTGGAAATTAATCGGTGCTATGAATGTGTATGATTCTTCATATTGAGTGATGGAAATGTATTAATGTAAGGCATTAATGCAGGGATATTAATCAATGAAACATGGTTTGTAGTTTGGGTTTATATTTACTGGTTTTGACTCCATGCCTGGATTGAAGGCACTGATCTTTACTGTTAGAAGTCATTTGCCAAGCAAGCATCAATTTAATCAATCAACTTTCCCTTTCTGTTGATGAGGTTGAAAGATAGATTGAGCATGTGGGTAGGCTTCCCATATCAAAGGTTCATCTTAGTTATGAATCCTATTGCAGGACCTATTTATTCTATTTAATCCATTAGTGAAATTTGCTTATTAGGTGTTTGTATTAGTTCATATCAATTTGCATAAGCAGAGAAGTAAGGTACACCCACCTGGGTCTATAGAGCCTGAAGTGAAGAAGGATTTCATCATTGTCAATTAGCATTTCTCTTGCCAGGAAAAGAGCATCAAAAGGGAGAGATCAGGTTATGGTCTAGTTATTTACCCATGCAAGAAAAATGGCTAACACATTCATAGTCGGCTCAAGAATTAGTGCATGTGTTTAAAACTTGGAAGTTGGTACAAATTGCCACGTTGGAGAATCAATGAAGAAGAATGGAAAATTTCTAGGCAACTTTTTATCTTTTATAAGGACATGTGTCATAAAAAATTTGGTCTAAAAGTGTAACTAGTTTTTAACTATTTCTTCTGTGTGTTCAAGAAGCCGGATTTTTCTGGAGGCTCTCTCGGATCTCAAACTATAAATGCTGGAGCATTAAACTTTTAAGGGTTAGAAATTTCTAATAGAATAGTAGTTTAGATATCTCCTAGTTTTTGGTTAAGTAATGAGAATTGATCAGAAGAAATAGTAATTGTCTTATTTTGGTTTTTTGACTTTGATCGAATCCAGTATATAAATATATAAGTGCAAAGTTTGGTTTGGATCTTTAAATTGAAACTTGTGGTGTATTGATTACTTTGTGAATTGATTATACCTTATCCTTGCACGAATTGTTTCTGCATAGCTATTATTCAACTTCTGTGATAATTCTCTTTCTTGGTTGTTTATTGTAAGTCTATTTTTCTAGAAAATTAGTGAAACTTGATTTCCCTATAGTTTTTTTTATCTTGCATCCTTATATAAACAAAAATACCTTGATACCAAAGAGTATCTAAGTGATCCTTCCACACTTTCTGGTCAAAAGTGTATGTATTTATTTTTATGTTAAGAAATTCGTTGAATATCTAAGAAGGAAGTTGAACCTTGAAAAATTCAGAGGGAAGCAATCTATAATGCTTATGCAACTGTTGATGGATTGTTTGTCTTCAAACACATAGAGTACTCATAAAATTCATTTAATAAGAGGAGACAAATCTGTTCACCAATAGATTTTTGGTGACTCTACTGGGGAGAGTCTAGTATAAAACACTAGATTCCCAATTTTTATAATGTTTCAAAATGGTGTTACCACATAATGATGTATTTCCCATGCTTCAACCTAACCTAGGATTTGAAGATACATAAGAAGACTTAATATCAAATCTAGTTGCAGTAGCATGGAAATATAGGCGTAGTACTCAGCAGTTTCATCAGGTCTTATAAGTTCTTGAAAGAGAAGAAGAAATAGTTGAACACCTAAGGGGCATACCAGTTGTTCAAGAAATGGTTGTAGTAAATAGGCTTGTGCATGCCCAGGCAAGAAATTGAGATTAAATCCAATACTGAAGCTGGCGGAGAAAAGATACACTAGAGGTGATCGGAGTAGGGGATTAGTTGATGAAGACTTTGAAGCATTAAGAAATCTAAGTTTTGTGCCCAATCATGATACTCCCAAGAAGAAGAAAACTCAAACTTGTAGTAGACCCTCTTCACCTCCTACTAGCCCTACCATCTCACCCATTGTTCGAGCTGTTATACCTCCAACGGTCATCAATTAGCCTTGGGGTCAGAATATTGGCCCATTAAATCTTGGGGCTAATCCTCCTATCGATCTACCTAAGGGCACAAATCAAGTCTTTCCTAAGTTCAGTGGAGATGGTAAGATAACTACTGATGATCATTTTAGTGCTTTCCATACAGTGTGTAGTGTTATTAGTGTTCCTACTGAAGAGGTAGCTATCAGTATTTTTGTCAGAACCTTAGTTGACACTACGACTGACTGATTTAGTCACTTACCAAATGACTCGATCACCTACTGGAATGACATGAAAGTTTCTTTTGAAATGATATTTAAAACCCTTGATAATGAAATTTCATTATTGCTTCAACTTAGCCAACTAAAAAAATACATGAACCTATGCGGGAGTTTGTGGCTAAGTTTTAAAAAATATTGCAAAGACTACTTGTGAATTTTGCACCGAGTGATGAGAATAAGAAGATCTTCTTCTTAAATGCAGTACCACCTGATATAAGTTTTCATCTTTTGAAGGATGGAGTGGCTGATTTGGTTGTAGCACAAAGACAATCTATTCATCTTGAGGATACATTCATTACAGTCGGTAAATGGAAGAGAGAGGTTCAGGCATCAGGAAGTTCCTCATCTACTCCAACAGACCCTCTCATGTAGAGGTTGATGAATGATATGGCAATGCTTGAGAGACAAAAAAATAAAGCTAGTACTCCATATCAATCTCCTTACCAGGATGTAAGTCGAAGGTATTATAATCAACCTCATGGGAAAGTTCCTCTCTTGGAAGGTTCACAACCTAGATTGCAAATAGAGTCTACACCAAAGGAGCGATGTGTTCATTTCACTTAACAACTGACCATGATGGAGAAACATGTCCTAACTAGTTGAGATTTCTTCAAATAAATGCAACAAAAGACACCATTTGTATAGAAGAGCTTCACGAAGAGAAGAATTCACCTGATATTGGGCTCTCTAGTTCTTTCTATTTAGAATATGAGCCAGATTATGATAGGGGTGGAAGTATTTTGGCAACTCTACAAGATCCATCTTGCGCCATCCTAACAAGAAATTAGAGGATGTAAAAGTTTATTCCTAGTGCAAGTGCTTCTAATGCTTACTCCAAAGGGAAAGAAGCTAGAGGTGATGAGGCTTCTACAAGTCCAAAAAGTCTAGAAGTAAAGATTCTGCCAAGAGGTAATCCAGTCACTCCCTCTCCTTTTGACTTTGTCAAATTTTGTAAAACAACCACTATTTCAATTTCCCCCGCTGAATACTTGAAAATGAATCCTAAAGACCTAGACAAGCTAGTGAAATATGTAAAAGGAGATTATGGTTCAAGTTCCCAATCAGATAAACCCCTTATACGAAAAATGACTACAACTAAAGAGTCTCTTTTTTTGTGCCTAAAGACATGCCATAGACACCTGAAGATTCCCCCTTTGTCAATTCCATAGAAAGTGAAATAGAAGAAAAGAAGCCTAACCCTTTTTACATTTTCTTTCTGTTGAATGGACAAAAACTTAGCAATTATATTATTGATTCTAGTGCATCAGATAATATCATGCCCACCCCAGTTGCAAGAGCCTTAGGTCTCACCCTAACCAAGACATTTGGTCGGTGTTATTCTATGGATGGAAAGCAAGTACCATTAAGGGGTCAAGTTAAAGATTCCCAATCCGTCCTCGCCACTTGTCCTGATAAGCATTTAAAATTAACCATTTTGGTGGTGGATATTCTAGTTAGCTATGACATGCTACTTAGCAAAACCTTCTGTAAAGATTTGGGTAGAGATGTTAAGATGGATTGGTCTGAAGCAATTATTCCAGTGGGTAAAAAGAAGATAAAACTTGAACCATAGCCTAAGAATAAATATACTGTGGTACCCTGAGATAATCCCAAAGCCCAAATTTTGTATGAAGAATGTCATTTTGGTAATTATGTTGTCCTATCAGATATGGAAAATGATTTCTCTACTTTTGTTTCAAATGAAGAGGACATATGGAGAATGGAGTTTGATGGTAGCTGCTCAAATTAAAGGCCAGGAGCATGGGTAGTACTTTTTCCCCCTCATGGAGAATGCATCCCTTTCTCTTTCAAACTAGATTTTAGGAATACTAATAATATTGTCAAATAAGAAGCCTTACTATTGGGTTTGGAAGAGACGAAGCTAAGAGGAATTAAGAATTTAGTTGTGAAAGGAGATGTTGAACTGATAGTGAAATAGGTGAGAGGGTAGTTCTTTGTTAAGAATGAAAAATTAAAGTACTATAGAAATTTGGTGTGGGATGAACTTGATTTCTTTGATGCTTTCTCTATAGAGTTCATACCTAGGAGTCTGAACACTAAAGTAGATTCTTTGGCTATTCCAACCTCATTATTATTACCTCATCCTAAGTTTAAAATGGAGAATTATCAAATTGAAATGGTATACGGGCTGAGAGTACCAGATAATGTGGAGCATCGGTAGGTATTTGATAATGATTCTCAGCTTAAGGATTTCTTGGAATGTGCTGCAAGTTTTTTTGATATATATTTTGAAGGATCTGGTAGTGAAAGCAAGGAAGTCTATCAAGATTTAGTAGGAGATGATGGAATTGTTCAGCTCAAAGAAAAAAAAATTCCCAAAGGCCTGGTTTCTCTAGAACATCTGTTCAAGAGAAAAGATGATAGCACCGGCAAAGAAAAGGTATCTCATGCACATAATTCCAAAGAATATGACAAAATTGATATAGGGAATGATGGTGATCCTAAATGGATTTATATCGATCGAACATGCTCCCGGCCAGAAAGGGATGATCTGAAAAAGTTTCTCATATAATATAGAGATGTTTTTGCTTGGGGGTACGAAGATCTTAAGAATTTTAGAGGTGGTCATTTCATACATCAAATTCCATTGAAGTCAGGTGCTACCCCTTTTCATCAAAAACTAAGGAGCTATAATCCGAAGGTATCTGATGCAATATTGAAGGAAGTAAAGAAAATGCTCCAACCTAGAATCATATATCCCATACATCATTCAACCTAGATTGCTAATATAGTTCCTGTGAGGAAAAAGAATAGTGAAATCAGAATCTATGTCAATTTTCATAACTTGAACCAAGCTAGTTTAAAGGACAATTATGCATTACCTATAATGGAACATGTTCTTCAAGCTGTTTCAAGGTCTGAAGTGATGTCTATGTTGGAGGGCTATTCTGGGTACAACCAAATTAGTGTGGTAGAGAGTGACTAGCACAAACCAACTTTTATAACTCCTTGGAGAACTTATGCCTACCACCGGATGTCATTTGGACTAATTAATGTCAGTGCAACTTTTTAGAGGGCGATGAATTCTTCCTTCAAAGATCTTCGGAATAAGATCATAGTGGTTACTTAGATGATCTCTCTACCTTTTCAAAGAAAAGAAGTCATCATTTGAAGGATATCAAAATAGTACTGCAAAGATGTAGAGGTCATGGCATATCCTTGAACCCTAAAAAATCAACTTTCTTCATTGAGGAAGGTAAATTACTTGGTCATATTGTTTCGAAAGATGATGTCAAGATTGATCCTAAAAGGATTAGGGAAATCCAATAGTTCAGCCTACCATCAAGTAGAAGTGGTTTGAAATCTTTCTTTGGCCAAGTGAATTTTTTGTGTGCATTCATCCCAGAATTATCAGAGATTACTAGGCATATGGTGGATATGTTGAGTGAAAAAGTTCCTTTAAAATGGAATGAAGAAGGACATAAGGCCTTCAATGATATTAAAGCAGCAATATCTTAGATGCTCATGTTGACAAGTCCAAATTTTGAAAAGGACTTTATCATTTATTTTTATGCTTCAAAGCATACATTGTCAGGCATTTTAACAAAAAAGGATGAAAAAGGGAAAGAGGCACCTATTGCTTTTATGAGCACACCTTTAAAAAGACATGAGCTCAAGTATTATTAGATTGAAAAGCATGCCTCCTTTGTAGTAAAGGTAGTAAAGCAATTCAGGTAATATATACTTCATTCTCATTGTATTGTCTATGTTCCAGAGACTGCAGTAAAAAGTATTTTGACTCAAAAGGAGATAGGCATGAATAATAGGGTGGTATGGATAGCAAAAATTCAAGAATATGACCTGATTATTAAGCCAACTAATTTGATGAGAGGGAAGGGCTTATGTAAGTTAATAGTAGAAAATGGAAAGACATCAGAAGAAATTGATGACATGTCCATGGCGTTGTTGGTCAGCTTAACTGATCCCTGGTTTTCAGATATGACATACTTTCTTACCTATGGTGAATGTCCTAGACACTTGAATCCTAAAGAAAGGTGAAATTTGAAGTTGAAAGTGTCCAAGTATGTAATTTCTCAGGATATACTATATAAAAGGGGTGTGGATGAAACATTTCTCAGATGCGTAGATGTTGTGAAACAGAAGGAGCTATTGAAGACCTTCCATGATGAATTGTGGAGGACACTTTTCTTCCACTTTAATGGTGTTCAAGACTCTTTGGAATCATTTTTACTGGCCAGAAATGTACAAAGATGCATATCATTATGTCTGAAATTGTGAAAAATGTCAATTGTTCAATGGACAGCCCCAACTTGTTGCTCTGCCCCTTAAGCCTATAATCATTGATGAACCTTTTAAATAGTGGGGAATAGACTTTGTGGGACCTTTGAACTTCCCGTCTAGCATCGGACATGTTTATATTCTTACTGCCACTGATTATTTCACCAAGTGGGTGGAAGCAGTGCCCACTAAGAAGGCGAATTCTAAGGTTGTATGTGAGTTCCTTTTGAATTATATTTTTGTCAGATTTGGGATACCAGTTAAAATAGTGGCAGATAATGCTACTTATTTTTCCTCCAAAGAAATATCTTCATTTTGTTATGAACATGGTATATCTTTAGCCCACTCTTTGGACTATTTTCCATAAGGAAATGGTTAGGCAGAATACGGTAATAAGAACCTTGTTGCTCTAATCAAAAAACTGTGAGATGATAATCCACGTGACTGGCACAAGAAGTTGTATGAAGCTTTATGGTCTGATAGAACCAATTTGAAGTGAGCAATAGGAATGGAGCCTTTTGAACTGGTCTATGGGATAGGAGCTCATGTGTCATTGCCTTTGGAACTTTCTACAACCAAACACCAAATTGTAATTGAAGAAAAATATTTCAAGGATCCTTTGGAGAAGCGTATCATGTACCTAAATAAATTAGAAGAAGAAAGAAATGACTTGGTGGATCACATTACAAGGCATCAACTAAAGGTTAAGAAATTTTTTGACATGTGGACTCGTCCTCATAAATTCATGGAGGGTGATGAGGTATTATTATGAGATAAAAGGAGGGCACCTAAAGGATCTTGTGATAAGTTCGAGTCTTTGTGGAAAGGCCAATTCATTGTTTCAGAAACTCTTGGTTCAAATTCTTTTCATTTTTCCTACCCAGATGGTGTAAATTTTTGTTTTTCTTATAACGGGAAGGATCTTAAATTGTTCAAGCTTTGATGTTGTCACCAGTTCCAACCCCTATACATAATATGTAGTTTTTCCTACTTTCCTTTTTGGTATGTCTGTGTGTGTAATTTCTTTCCCTTCATTTGCTTGTTCTGTGAAACTAGTTTTTTAGAGTTCTCTACACATTTGGCAATATGCAGTCCCCAACCAAAGCTGATGTTAGGGTTAGTTACAATAGCCATGTAAAAAGTGTCTTTGACACTTCATTCATTTGTTCCATAAAATTATAGTCTGGCACCGTTCCTTTTTTGGTCATTGGTCAGTGATTCCCTAAGCCTACCTAGTCTTTAAGTCACCACGATATAATCCCTGAGCTTGCTTAGTTCAAAGTTAGTTTTCCTTGTTTGAGTTTTTCCAAACTCTATGCTTCTCATGGACCACTTTGAACCTCTTTGAACTTTAGTTCAAAGTAGTTCAAATCAATTCAATCAAAGATTATTTTTCTAACATTTTGAAATGAAGGTGGTGGGCCCTAGTCCACATCATCATTTGGCAGTGAACCACTTCAAACCTCTTTGAACCATGGTTCGAAGTAGTTCAAAGAATTTCAATAGGAAATGGTAGGTAAATCTATAAGTGATGTGACAACTTAAGAGGTAGATGATGTAATTGGGAGGCTAAGTTATTTTTGAGTTCTATGTACAGACAATTTTGAAATGATAGTAGCCACGGGGTAAATTCGGAGTGGAGATTTGAATTGCGGTAAAAGGAATCATAAACACGAGTGAAAGATATCACTTAAAGGGAATTAATGACATTTTTAAAGGTTTTAGATTTTGATGACACTTGGTTTTCAAATCATCATTTCTCAACTCACCCTAATCAATGTTATCATGTAATGCTCCTTAAGTCGATCCTTTATGGTATGAATTCTCAAAGCCTAAGTATTCCTGTAAGCTTCTTCTTTTTGTTCTAAATTTTCAAAGTCTCAACTATGAAAGAAGGAGTTTATTTTCTTAAGTCTATATAATACAGGTAGCCCCTAAAAGCTCTCTTTTATTTCTTGTTCCTATTTGATAGTATTTTTCCAAGGAGGGGAGGTTTCTTTTTGTTTGTTTCTGAGTAGAAAGGATGAGTTCTAGCATGAACTTATTTGGAAACCTTACGAACATGGTATGTCACACTCCTGTAATCATGGATACTAATCTATTAGGAGTTGAGGTAGAAAACATGGTGGGTAATCTCACAAATAAAGTAGCTGAAGATTATTGTTTAGAGTTTTTGTCAAGTGGGTTGTTAGAAGCTACAACTTTCCCTCTCATCGTAGTGAGTCTGAAATTGATTCAACAATGTATTAATCATTATGATGTGAATTCTAAATGCATAGTGAATTTTGGAGGTGAAACCCTTTTGTCTGTGCAAATAGATACTATAATGTCCATTTTCAAGATTCCTGACAAAGCGTTTGCTAGTTTCACTTGTACTTAGTCTCTTGCTTAGTTCTGAGAAAATATTGAGAAAAACCATAGCCATATGGCCCGTAAGTGGACCAAAAATTTCTATAAAGGTGGATCGTAGTTTCCCAAAGTCTTAATTAAGGATCATATGAAACCCTACATACATGATATAACATTTTTGCTTCATCGAGTGAAAGGTTCAGAACAGGTTCTCCTTTTCAAAGATTGGATGTTTCACTTTATTGAGATAGTTTTGGAAGGTAGACAGCACCTTGACTGGGCAAAAATTATTGCAAGTTCTTTGAGAGACCAGCTTAAATAGGATCAGGCTACAAAGAGAGAATTTTACATGTCTTCCTATTTAATTTATTCTCTTGCATGCACCCAAGACCTAGGATCTATTCCACATGAACCATGGAATGAACATCTAAATCTTTATGAATATTGTCCCTTGTTAGGAAAATACAAGGTCCTCGAAGATTATAGAAAAGTTCATGATGTGTTCCTTGGGAAACTATTTTACCAGCTGGTGGGAACTCCTAACCAGAGGATATCATCAGAAGCTCATAAATTAGTCAAAACTTACGGTAGCTTCTATATTAAGTTTCTGCATTTCACATATATCAAGATAGGAGGTTTTGAGGAAGAACCCCTTAAGCTTCCTAGATTTTCTTTTGATTGATCCATATTAGCTAAAGTCTACAGACAACTATTCACTATGATTTAAAATAGTTTACTAGAGGAAAAATGGGCTTCAATGTGTTTGATCAAGTTGGGAAATCTAGTCTACAATAGTATGATTGATGCCTCTATAATAGGCAGTAATCTGGTAAGCTTCTACATGCAATTATATGAACTGAGAAGAGGCTTTGATAAAAAAGGTTTTGCTAGACAGGTTCTGATCTTAGGCTATTATCCATCACCAAATCCACATATTGAATATCTATGGGAAGACCTGGAAAATGAAGAAGCAATTAGGAAATGAGATCATTCTAGACTTCTAGTTCCGCAAATTGAGCTACTGTAGTTAAAATTTGATACAAATGGAATAGAGGAAGATGCCTCTGAAATTATAGGTTTGGAAGGTGATATTTCAGGAATAGAGAGTTCCCCGGATATAGATTGTGAAAGAGAAGAAGAGGACAGCATAAAGCTGAGAACCAAAACCATTTTTGGGGTCACTGAAGCTTGGGTGGAAAAGAAAAGGCAAAAGAAAATAAAGAGCCCCCCTCCTAAGAAAAATAATGCAAACTCTACTTCAATGGATGTGAATCTTGATTTGCCTAATGTATCCCCTCTAATTACTAATGCAGGTAGAATCTCATCTTCCAAGATGAAAACAACATCCAATGGACATCCTACTACACCCCAGATGAAGCCAAGAACTTGCCCTGAAAGTCTTGCACATATGGCATCTCCAAGTTTTGAGTATATCAACATTGAGATCAATGATGAAGACATTTCATTTTCACCTAAACACCAGGAGAAGGATCAGCGAACACCTTCTGGAAATCCTAAGGTTCAATAGGATAGTGTCACTCCTCCCAAGACATCTGATAATAGAATGGTTATAGGTTCAATACCCCCATGGCTCACTAACTTAGTGAATAAGAAAGAAGCTTTAAGCCTATCTCTTTACCAGTAAAGGAGATCATCATGAAGTATGGCATTCGTACTCCCAAGGCTAAGAAGATGAAGAGTAACATGAGGTTATCCACTGATCCTTCCACCAAGAAAGTAACTATGGAGATTGCCACCTTTAAGCCCAAAGAATGACTAGAGGAACCCAAAGTGGAAGACTTCGAGGTTACCAAGATGGAGCTTGGTGTTTTGATTAGGGATTCTAGGGATCAACTTTTCAAATTTGTTACGAATTACATGCTTGGACAGTCACAGAAGGATGGAAAGGAAAAGCATGAGCTAAAACAACTTGTGATTACTATGGCTAAGTTCCTTACTTCTCTTAGTGATGTTGGAGCCTTGCCACTTGCCTAGTCCCCTCAGGATTTTGATCCAAACTCAGCAGAGAGTAAAAGCTAATTGAAGCAAATATAGCAGGGTAAAGTTTTAATGGAAGTAATGAAGACTTTGGTTGATGGTATCATCGATGAAGGGTGCACCTTCATCTAAGAGTTCACGTCTACTTGCATGGATGGGGAAGCATTTCTTGGTGAAATTTAGACTTTAATTCCTAGTTTGGAGTTAGAAGAAGAAAAGTGTGCAGTTGTTGTCATCCAAGTAGAGATAGAAATGGATGGAGTAGCTCAATTCCTAGCAGAGAACCCCATGAAGTTAATTGATCTGTGCATGTTGTTTATTTTAAAATAGAATCTTGGTTGGAAAGGGTCACTATTTAAAGTGGTAATTTCATGGGTCTGATAAACTCAATTATGATGTTTTTGGGCCTATAATGGCATTTGAATGTAATGATGTTAATAAAGATGTAAAGTGTCCTAATGGTCCTAGTAGGACCATAGGACCTAAAGGGGGATTTAGTAGATCTAGGATTGGAAAAGGACTTTAGGGAATTTAGGAGACTTAGACAAGTTGATTGGATCCATAAAAGATCATTAGGGGAGTTTTAAAGATACTTCTTTTATTAAAATAAAGAGTTACAAATTTGAGTTTTGAAATTGTAACGACTACTTACAATTAGGTGGAAAATGGTGTTTAGAGTTTGTTTTGAGGACTAATGAGTTCCAACCAATTGGAAATGGTTGGGGGAGTTATAATACCCATGTATAAACTTTTTCAATACCATTGTATGATATAGCACATGAAGGTACAAGGGTTGTATGAACTGTGTCAATTAGAAGCAATAAAACTTGAATTTCTTGCAATTTCTTATGCATTCTTGATGTTTAGTTGATTTATTGGCATAATAATATTGAGGGAAAACCAATAAAATTTATTTGTAGTAATTTCCTTTCATTTTTGCAATCATTTGATTTTTTTTGACCTGACTATCTTGTAACAACACTTTCTTTTCTTGATTTTTAAGCATCAAATAATGGATTCATCCCCTTTATGTTGTGCCTATGACTTGGGGATGGATCCAGTAGTTGTATAATATGATACTGACATCATATATGCAATAATAACCTATATTTTTAGGGTGATCACCTATATTGATGTGAAGTTGTAGGGTTGAAGGTGCATAGGAGAGGGAGCACTAGTGTAGCAGCCAAAGATCTGGCTTAACAAGAGTATATTTTTATGTGAAAAATTCAAATTAAAAGTGGAATACATGGTGTAGGACCTTTAGTTAGGTATGAAAGTGAGAGGAAGGGTTCAGACCAAAAGGCCCTAGTTTTTAAGATCATTTAAGAGAATGTCCAGGGTTATAGGGTCTAGGGATGAGTATTTCTTATAGTTCCTTTGTAATTTGGGATAATTAGGCCTAGGAACAAAAGGATTTTGGGGGTTGATGGTCCAAAAAAACCACCATTGGTTTTGATATATTTTAAATAAGGTTGAAAAGGGTATTTTAATCAGCCTTTATATTTTTTACTTCTTTGGGAAGTTTGGGAGAAATCTGGTATGTTACCTGATTTGAGGGCTACTAGGCTTACTAGGCCTATTTGGGCTTAGGAGTGGATTTGAGTGTTGGAACCTTTGAAAAAGGTTGAAACCAATTGAAAAAAGTCTTATTTTATGTTTTAATTTGATCCAAGATGTTAGAGGCAATGGGTAGGTCATTTAACTCAATTTGGTCATTTGGAGCCTTATGGGGCATGTGGGGGTTCCTAGGGTCATTTGCCTAATCTTTACCTTTTTAAAACTCTTGAAGACCTTAATATTTGGAAAACCACTTTCCTCTACATCACTAATAATGGATCTTAATGGGTTATAAGGGGTCCTAATGTATCCTAAGGGGTCTAAGGACCCATTACGACAAACTAGGACACATGAGAACCATAAAGTGTTTCATAGGGGGTCATAATATGTTGTGTAATACCTTCTCCTATGGTGATACTTGGACTTTCTGATTTGGACATTCTATTATGATGGTTAGAACTATATGTTTACATTTATGTTTTTTGGATGATGATATGTTTATCAGATGATTGATATGCTCATTTATGGTTATCATTTATATGTTTATGAAATTAGAAAACCATCTATCTCTATATGTTTTATGGAGCTAACCCAAGGATTTGAATCTAACCATTATCATGATGTTTTATGTTTCATGGATACGTGTCTGATATGTTTTCATGGCTCAGGACAAAGTCGTAGTTACTCACTTAGTTGATCCACACAATGTTTCAATCCTGGTCAGCTATTTGCATATGTCTAATTTGTATGTATCTCTATATGTATACATGTATCTCTTCTTAGTGATGCAGGATTGCAGGTACCGAGTATCATCTCCACCTAGCTTCATAGGTCTAAGCAATCCCTCAAAATCCTTGCTCGTTGTTGTTGTTACGAAGATATCACTAGGTCCCATAGGAAGGAACTCTACCTTTGAACCTTTTATCCTTAGGTGGGGAGTTCCTGAGTTAGTCCCTTGTGTGGATGATGTATTTCTATGTCCTCTTAGTTTGTTGGTTTCATGGATATTGTAGATGGTTTCTTGTCTTTTGTATGTGTTGAGAATGAGGTTTTGAGTATGGTAGCTCTAAGCATGTTCATTTTTTATTAGTAGATTATTGATGTGAATTATTGTTCATTTGAACGTATAATTTAGTAATTTATTTTTATCAGTAGTTACTTATTTGTACAAGTGTATCTTGTTAGGAATGAGTTAGTATGTGATTAAATCATGTAATTTTAATATCAATGTGGTATTAATAATGTTTTATAATATCCATAATAATAAGATGGCTATGGCAATATTATTGATAGATGTTTTAATAATAGTGGTAAACCCAACTTATGTTAGTAGATACCTAATATATATCACTATTATATTTTGTAAAGAATATGGATAAGGGTATGAATAAATAATATGTTCATAATATTTAAATATTCATAATAATGTGTCTTACTTATGGTATGTGTACCATAAGCATATGGGTGCACACATATGCCTATGAATACATATATAAATATATATTATTATATAATAAATTAAATAAATTGAGTGAAGAAAATTATTATTATTAGATAATAATAAATCTATGTCACTTTCATTTAATGGAGATGTGTTTGTTAAATTCTTTTACCATGGTTATTAGTAAATTATTCCTAAAACCTTTATTTATCTATTTTGTCATCCTTAAATTTAGGAGACAAAGATTATAATCTTATTAAATAAAATTTATTTATCCCTTCACAAGAATGGTTCTACAAACCATATCATTAATAAATAATATAGCTGGGATGGTTGCATCGGTTGGATTACCTGTGCAACCACCTCCTCCAATCTATATACAGGAAGGATTTCCTATGTGAGAGGGTGTTGGATAGGAGTTGATTTGAGAAGAAACAATAATAAGATGAGTATTATGTTGTAGGAAAAATTATATTTGTGACGAGAGGATTCATTATTCTCTGAGATTGGCATTTGGTGGGTAGAGGCTGGGGATTGCATCCAAAAGGATTTGAAGGAGTGTTGAAAGGGTTTGAGAGGATTGGATCCGTCTTCATCAACTAAATCTCTGCAGGACTCCAGGTTGGAATTCATCCTGAGAGTTAACTCTCCCTTGTGATATGAAATGATGAAAGTTTGGTTGAATGTTTCTCTATATATTTGTTTTTGATATAGATTGCAGAATGTTTATGTTATAAATATCATTGTGCCTGTATTAGTGATTTGGAGAGTAGGATCATGTTTAAATGGAATTATATTGTATGTGTATGAATATTTCTACATTTTTAAGAGTTTGTAGACTCCTTAGTATTCTCCTTGTATCTCCTTTCTTATCCAGAATGCCCATGAGTGCTTCCGGGCTTTAGAATCTTTGTTTCAACCTTACTGTTCCATATATGTTTTTGCACCACCTTCCCTTATCCAGATCTAGAATAGATTTGTTGGATAGATAGGATGGATTGATGATTGTTTCTGAAGGGAAACTGGTAAATCTCAAATGGGTCATGCCCAGATTAGGCAACCATAGTCCCCATAATGCCCAGTTTTACCCGCAAGTCAAAGTTTACAGTCATTTTTTGCAATTTCTCCCAGTCGGCACAAACGTGCTGTTAGTGTTAGTGTTAATCGAGCAATCAATGTCAACCAAGCTATTAGTGTTAACTGAGCAATCAATTTCAACCAAACTGTTAGTGTTAACTGAGAAAACCAGTGTCAACCGAGTAGTTAGTGTCAACCGAGCAAGACCAAGTTGTTAGTGTTAACCAAGAAATCAATGTCAACTGATCTGTTAGTGTTAATAGAGAAAGTAGTGTCAACTAAGCTAGTAGTGTTAACCGAGGGAACTAGTGTCAACCGAGCAGTTAGTGTCAACTGAGCTATTAGTGTTAACTGAGGAAACCAGTGTCAACTGAGCAGCTAGTGTCAACCGAGCAAGACATTTAAGTATAAGTTTGATACTTTAATTTCTTATACTTTAAGTTATACTTGTATAAAGAAATTAGGTACCTTTCAGGATGTTTGAAATAGGTTTCAACTTCATAGGAGTTAAGATGAAACTTCTAGATTTTGAGTTTTCAATTTAATTCAGACTTAGTTAAATTTTAGGCACCAAAGGTTTTATGGAACATTGTGTTTTGGTATATGGAATTTTTGTGTAAACTTTATATATGTTCATTTCCTGTTTGATGGAGGTTATATGGTGCATTTAGATGCCTTAATGGGGTTAGTATGTGTGTAGGAAGTAGGGTTAGGATAGTTTGGAGGATCAAGACTATCCTAGGTCTCCCTAAACTACTCCTAATTTTCCTAAACATCCCTAAACTATTCTATTATTTTGTCCTTTGACGTAAGTTCTCAAAAGTGTTTATGATGTGTTTTATTTCATGTATGATGTATTTTTGATGTGTGGGTTAAGGGTAGAAAACCTAAGAACACTAAGTGAGTGCCTCTCAGTGTAGGGTCGGGGCCCTAAGTGGCTAGTACCAGGGAAACTGACTGAAGAGTTATTTAACAAGTGATAATTTAATTAAAACTTATGGGAATGGGTTCAAACACTAAAAAGATTAATGTATTCCTTTCCCATTCCATTAGTGCTAGTAAAGGCTATGGATGGGAGTGGGAGAAGGTGCCTATGCGTAGGTACAATCAATTGGCACTTGTCTATATGAAAGGCATTCGGTTCTGCATGTGCCTACTTAGGGGGCGAGGCCCGGAGAGCTAGTACTAGGACCACCCAAGGGGTGAGAGCTATGCGATGACACTCACTTAGCTTGTTTCTTAGAGTTTCTACCAAGCCTTGGAACCTTTGGGAAAAGGTTATCCAACCCTAGGTATCACCTAGCTATCCCTTCTTTGTGGACTTTGGTGTTTATCTCCTAGCATGGGGGAGTGAGCCTTTTGGTATCCACGTGGTTGGGTGGTAAATATTTTTATTGAGGTACCTTTTTGCGGATGCAGTGCTTAAGGATCCATGCTTGCATAGTGTTCTAGTTTTAAAGAATGAAGACTTGTATTTATCTTTCCTGATGTAAAATTATTGTTACCTCCCAAGAGGAGATGAATGTAATCTAATCCTTGATGTATTTCAAAATGATGTATTTGGGAAGGGTAGACTTAGGAAAAAGGAAAATGGAAAGCACAAACTTTATGTATATGATGTATGTTGAAAAGAAAGGGATTTTGTAAGATTTCAAGTAAAGTAGTATGTTTCTCATTATTGATGAATAAAGGAAAAGCTAGTAAAACAAATGTAATATTTGTAATGTATCAAATGATATAGATGATTCTATTTGCTTTAAAAGTTATATTATTCATAAAGGATACTTAGGAATGTAGATGGATGTAAATGGAAAATTGAAATGAAAGTACTTTGTAAAGAATCTACAAAGGTTGAAATGTAGTTTTCTTAAAAAGTAAATCAAGGTTGTACACTAAATGGACTTAAGTGAATTGTGCATTAATTAGAAGGGAACCTTGGAGGAATCTAAGTTAATCTATGGTTTGTTTATATAATTCTTTTAAAAACTCAAAAAAATTCATAAATCATTACTTAGGTTTTCTTTTACAAAGAGAACCTTTTTTCTCTTCCCTGGTTCCCTTGCGGAGCATGACATGTTGTAAGTAGTCCTAGGACACACTTTATCCTTCTAATGTGTCCTAATGGATCATAATGAGTCTTAAGACCCCCTATGACCCATTAGGACACCTTACAACCTATTACAACCCATTAGGATACATTAGAACCATAAAGTGTGTGTTAGTGTAATTAAATATTCACTAATTACACTTTACTTAAGTTTACTTAGGATAATGCATTTGCATATTAGTTGTCATTATGAAACCTAGGATTTTGCATTTCATTTTAGCACATGGTTAGGAGAATTTCCACTTTGGGTGTGATAGTTGTCATCACATACCTCTTTGTGTGTGAGATCCACCTTTAGTGCTCTTATCACATTATCATCCTCTCATTGTTGCACATGTTTCACATACTTTGATGTACAATGGAGGATGATCCACCTTTGGTGGACATGTGATTCCACCATGTCTAGTTGATAGCTTATCACTTGCATATCTTCTAGTTATCTTGCATTGCCTATATATTGAGGCATTCCTACATTGTATCAATCAATCATTCAATCTATTATTCATTATTTGATCATTTGATCATATCATATTTTGTCTCTCTTGTGCTATCTCTTGAGCTTCTAGATCTTGTTGTTTATTCTTTGCCTCAGACAAATTCTTACAGTGTGTCCTAATTGGTCGTAATGTGTTCTAAGGGGTCCTAAGACACCTTAAAACATACTTTATGGTTTTAATGTGTCCTAATGTGTCATAATAGGTTTTTAGGGGTCCTAATGGGTCCTAAGGGGTCTAAGGACCCATTACAATCCATTAGGACACATTAGAACCATAAAGTGTGTCATAAGGGGTCCTCATACCACTTATAACAAATTATAATCCTTCGTGACATACTTTATGGTTATAATGTGTCCTAATGTGTCATAATGGGTCCTAACACCCCTAGTACCCATTAGGATTCCTTAAAACCCATAAGTAAACATTAGAACCATAAAATTCGGCATAAGGGGTCATAATGTGTTTTAATTGGTCCTAGGACCCCTTAGAACACATTATGACCCCTTATGCCACACTTTATGGTTCTAATGTTTCATAATGAGTCATAATGGGTCCTAAGGGGTCCTAATGTGTCCTAAAGGGTCTAAGGATGCATTATGACTCATTACAACACATTAGGACACATGAGAATGATAAAGTATGTCTTAAGGGGTCATAATGTTTTGTAAATGGTCCTACGACCCCGTAGGACATGCTTTATGGTTCGGATGTATCCTAATGAGTCCTAATGGGTCTTAAGGATCCTTATGACCCATTATGACACCTTACAGCCTATTACAACCCATTAGGACACATTAGAACCATAAAATGTGTCCTAATGGGTTGTAATGTTATCTAAGGAGTCCTACGACCCCTCGGTACACACTTTATGGTTCTAATATTTCCTAATGAGTCATAATGGTTCGTAAGATGTCCTAATGGGTCCTAAGGGGTATAAGGACACATTAGGACACATTAGAACTATAAAGTGTGTCCTAAGGGGTCATATGAAAACTTAGAACACATTATGACCCCTTACCACACACTTTATGGTTCTATTGTGTCCTAAAATGTCATAATGCATTTTAATGTTTCCTAACACCCCTTAGTACCCATTAGGATCCCTTACAACTCATTACAACCCATTAGGACACTTTAGAACCATAAAGTGTGTCATAAGGGGTCTTAATGTGTTCAAAGATGTCCTATTGTGTCCTAAGGGGTCTAAGGACCCATTACAACACATTAGGACACATGATAACTATAAAGTGTGTCGAAAGGGTTTTAATGTGTTGTAAGTGATCCTAGAACCTGTTAGGACACTCTTTATGGTTATAATGTGTCATAATGGGTCCTAATTGGTCATAATGGGTCTTAATTTGTCATAATGGGTCTTAAGACCCCTTAGGACACCTTACAACATGTTATGACCCATTAGGACATATTAGAACCATAAAGTATGTCCTAAGGGGTTGTAATGTGTTTGAAAGGATCCTATGACCCCTTAGGACACACTTTAAGGTTCTAATATGTCCTAACATGTCATAATGGGTTGTCAAGAGTCCTAATGGGTCATAAGGGGTCTAAGGACCCATTAGAACCATAATGTGTGTCCTAAGGGGTCTTAGGACCACTTATAACACATTACAACCCCTTAGAACACACTTTATGGTTCCAATGTGTAATAATGTGTTGTGATGAGTCATAGTGGGTGCTAACACCCCTTAGGACCCATTAAAATCCCTTACAACCCATTACAACCCATTAGGACATATTAGAACCACAAAGTGTGTCATAAGGGGTCGTAATGTGTTCTAAGGGGTCTTAGAACAAATTTTATGGTTTTAATGTGTTCTAATGTATCATAATGGGTCATAAGGGGTCCAAATGGGTCAAAGGACACATTAAAACCCATTATGCCACATTAGAACTATAAAGTGTTTCATAATGTGTTGTAATGGGTCCTAACACCCCTTAGTACCCTTTAGGATCCCTTACAACCCATTGCAACCCATTAGGACACTTTATAAGCAAAAAATGTTTCCTAAGAGGTCGTAATGTTGTCAAAGGGGTCCTCTCATGTGTTTTAATGGGTTGTAATGCATCTTAAGACCCCTTAGGACCCATTGGGACACCTAACGATCCATTACGACCCCTTAGAAAATATTAGTACCTTAAAGTTTGTCATAAGGGGTCCTAGGACCCCTTAGAACACATTACAACCCTTTAGGACACACTTTATGGTTCTAATATGTCCTAATGTGTTTTAATGGGTCCTACGACCCCGTAGTACCCATAGTAACCCTTATGACCCATTACAACCACTTATGACACATTAGAACCATAAAGTATGTCATAAAGGGTCCTAGGACCCCTTAGAACACACTTTATGGTTATAATGTGTCCTAATGTGTCGTAATGGGTATTAATAGGTGCTAAGACCCATTATGACCCATTGCAACCCATTAGGACCTATTACAACCCATTACAACATATTAGGACACATGAGAGTCATAAAGTGTGTCATAAGGGGTCGTAATGTGTTTTAAGTGGTCCTAGAACCCCTTATGACACGCTTTATGGTTCTAATGTGTCCTAATGGGTTGTAATGGGTGCTAAGATTCCTTAGGACCAATTAGGACCTCTTCCAACCTATTACAACACATTAGGACACATTAGAACCATAAAGTGTGTCCTAAGGGGTCATAATATGTTCTAAGTGGTCTTATGACCCCTTAGGGCATACTTTATGGTTCTTATGTGTTCTAATGTGTCATAAGGGGTCATAATGAGTCATTATAGGTCTAGTTTATAAGGGGTCATAATGTGTCCTAATGTGTCTAAGTACCCATTACAACCTATTATGACACATTAGGATACATGAGAACCATAATGTGTGTCATAAAGGGTCTAATGTGTTGTAAGTGCTCCTAGGACCCCTTAGGACATACTTTATGGTTCTAATGTGTCCTAATGAGTTGTAATGGTTTTTAATGGGTCCTAAACCCCTTAGGACCAATTTGGATCCCTTACAACCTACTACAACCCATTGGAACACATTAGAACCATAAAGTGTGTCCTAAGGGGTCCTAGGACCCCTTAGGACACACTTTATGGTTCTAATGTGTCCTAACATGTCATAATGGGTTCTAAGGGGTCCTAGTGTGTCTGAAACCTTTTACAACCTATTATGACAAATTAGGATACTTTAGAACCATAAAGTGTGTCCTAAGGGATCCTAGGACCACTTATAACACATTACGACCCCTTATGACACACTTTACAGTTCTAATGTGTCATAATGTGTTGTAATGATTTGTAATGGGTCATAACACTCCTTAGGACCCATTAGGATCTCTTACAACCCATTATGACTTGTTAGGACATATTAGAACCATAAAGTATGTCCTAAGGATTTGTAATGTATTCTAAGGGGTCCTAGGAGCCCTCAGGACACATTGTATGGTTCTAATGTGTCCTAATATGTCATAATGGGTCGTAAGAGGTCCTAATGGGTTGAAAGACCCATTACAACCCATTAGGACACATTAGGACCATATAGTGTGTCCTAAGGGGTTGTAGGATCACTTATAACACATTAGAACCCCTTGCAATAAACTTTATGGTTCTAATGTGTCCTAATGGGTCATAACAGCCTTTAGGACTCATTAGAGTCCCTTAAGACCCATTGTAACCCATTAGGACAAATCAAAACCATAAAGTGTGTCATATGAGGTCATAATGTGTTCTAAAGGGTCCTAGGACCCCTTATGTCACACTTTATGGTTCTAATGTGTCCTAAGGGGTCTCTTTATGTCTCTCCCCCCTTCTCACCTTCTCTCTCTATCTCTCTCTCTCCTAATATTTTTAAACATACATGTCAATTAAAAAATTAACCATAACATAAAAAATACATTGAACAATGATCCTCAAATGATCATGCACAAATCAAGAGCTTGAGGTTACAATCAAAGGTGCACAAGGAATCATGTTGAAGATAATGTGTTGATTCCTAAAATTGGGCTAAGTCTAAAATTTTCTAAAAAGCCTCAAAATCTAGAATCTTTATCTTAAATCCTATGAAGCTAAAACCACTCTTAAATATCTTGAAAGTATATACATAAAATGTAACTTATACTTATACTTAAATGCTACATTTTTTATATTGTCCTGGTGCTGAAATTGGCCTGGCAGGGCCTCTCTCTCCATTTTATATTCTCTCTATAGGGTGAACACACTATTGAAAATTTCATGAAATGCAACCTTTTCAACATTTTTATTTTCATAGCGTGTGCATCCTATAGTGATGCAGATTGGAAAATAGAGGTGGTTTAGGTACTACAACCCCACTAACCCCTTAAGACACTCAAATAACAATGATGCCCCAAATGACTCCAACACCCTCCAAAAGGATAGAGTGAATGTAAATGACACAAACAAGATGGATTTGACAAGATTCAATTAGTTTTAGGCTCTTATGCAATACCCAGTGGAAAAATTTCTCAAACTACCTACTAGGCGTAATTGCCCCTCAACTAGCCCTACTAAGATTGTTTCTTCCTGGCTTCTCTTACTTTTTCCAAAACACTAACTAAAAAATTATATTTTTGGATACCCTTTTCAGGTTTACACAACATAATGGAAAATTGGGTAGGGTTTTTTTGGATGACTATCCACTTCTCACACTAGAGACCCCCTTTTTAGGCCAAAAAGATGGTCACTTAACAAAGCAAGTGTCAACTAGACTTATAACAAAAACTCCAAACTAAAAAAAAGTGACTTATTATGGTAAAAAATGGACAAATATCCACTTGTATTGATTCAAAGTCTCCTACAAGTATCCAACTCCCAACTAGGCTCTCTCTAGGGCCTACAAATCAAGGGTTTGATAAAAAAC
Organism: Chamaecyparis obtusa; assembly: GCA_027943335.1. Classification (NCBI taxonomy): domain Eukaryota; kingdom Viridiplantae; phylum Streptophyta; class Pinopsida; order Cupressales; family Cupressaceae; genus Chamaecyparis; species Chamaecyparis obtusa. Next base: position 435,903 of record BSBK01001164.1, read on the forward strand.
ACATCTCCTAAGCATTCCTGATCAATCTAATGGATTAATGTAGATTAATGGCTGTTATAGTCATGGCACCATTTTCTTCACAAAATATCATACAATCAACATTCAATCTGATGCTTCCCCTACAAATAAGTCTTTCTCTTGCATTAATATGTGTTAATACATTATATTCCAACCATAGGATTCATCCCCAACCACAGAAGTCATAGAAATGGGGACGAATCAAGTTTTCACCCTTGAAACCCTTTCCCAAACAAGGACTATCACAGTACAGTCAGCCTTGAGGGATTTAAATCAATTCAAAATAGCTTGTAGAGGATTCAAAACAAGTTTAAAATCATTCAACAATGTATAACCAATCCTTAGAAACAAAGAATCATCCAAAAACAATCACAACATGCAAGAAAATTCACTATTTATTGCCAAACATGGGTATAGTCTTGATTTCTCCATACACAAGTCCATACACAATGGTTCTCCCTCCTCAAAAAGGATCCAACTAAGTTTTAATAACCTCCCTACAACCTCCCAAATTGATCCCAATTGGTTGGGTAGTTTAAAACACTCTAAACAAGTTTTCCCCCCAAATCCACAACTAGCCGTTGGGATTTAAATTTGAAATTTCTAACTTTAAAACTAATGCAAACTACCTATCAAAATTAATCCAATTTGATGGATTTGATATCAAAGGATCAAATAAACCTATTCAAATCCTAATCTACCATTTTTTACCCTTAGAGCTCATCATGGCTCATTTTACAATATTTTTCTCCTAAGGTCCATACCAGGACCTTTAGGAGATTTACAAATTTGATCAAATTTATCATTACAAATCTTCATGATTAGTTTTAATATGTCCCAATTGACATGTGGGATAGTCTTCTTTTTTTCCACCATGTTCGGCTTGTCCATGCACTTAGGGGATCTCATTGATGCTCCTACATCATACACCCCACCTTCAAAAGAGCTCTTGTCCCAAGAGCTAATGCTCCTTTTCCTTAAGCCTCTCATCCTCCTAGATGGTTTCCTGCTCCTTGAGACCTACAACTTGTTATCCTCCTTATGAATTTCACTTGCAATCAAACTATTAGAATCAAAAAACAACTTTGTATACTTATTACTATCAATAGCAACCTTGTTCCTTTCTGACTGTGGATAGTCATCTTTTACCCTTGTAAAAGGTTTCATAACTTGACGTCTAAGATCACACAGACCCTTTCCCTTATCCTTCATGGGTAGGCTCACATCCCTATTCATTTTTGGCACTATAGGACACCGTACTATACCTATCAACACTCCATTCTCAGTCATTGTTTGCTTGCAATCAGAATTCTAAGTTTTGCTTTCATCAATCACATTCCTCAAGACCATAAGAGATGGTTTATGTTGTAGACCAGTCCCTTCATGGTTACTCTTCCTCTTCTCCTGCAAGTTCACATATTCCTTCTTTCCAAAACAAACAATCCTCTCCATGCCATCACCTGGTAAAGGATTCAAATGAAATTTCACACCATCCTTATGCACTACATAAACATTAGATGAACCAAAATGAATTGTGTTCCTTGAGGCTTTCCAAGGCATTCCAAGGATTACAAGGAAACATGTCATAGGGATGATATCACGTACAACTCTATCCCTATATCCCCCTATAGAGAATTCAACTATTGCTTTCTCCCTCACAACAATATTGTGAGTATCACTTACCTAAGATGCCTTATATGGCTTATCAATTGGAAACTTCTTCAATCCTAGTTTGTTAACTATTTCATATGACACTAAATTGTCAAAGGAACCAAAGTCTATTATCATCTTACAAATCTTATCACTGCTCATGCAATTTTTCCTAAAGATGGATGCTCTTGTCTCCTTTTTATGTTGCATTCCTCTTCTCACCATCAAGAAATCTCCTTCAAATATTGGATCTAAATTATAGGACTTATTTTATTCCTCTTCTCCTTGGGTTAAGGTGACTCTCTTCTCCACCTTCTAGAAATCCATTCCTTTATTAGGGAACTTGTAGGATTGATGCCCTACTCCACATGTGGAGCATGTACTTGTGAAGACACCATTACCCCTGTCATACCTATTACCTCCTCTAGGATTAGACTCGCCAACAACTTCCTTACCCTTGTCATTAGCATCATGTACTTGTCCTTCATTGGACCTACCTCCTATTCCTCTAATGGAGTTTCTCTTCCATTACCCTACATTTCTTGTTTCCTCTTCAATTTATCCTCAGCGTTCATGGCCAACTTGAAGCATTCCTCCAATTTCCTAGGAGTAGACATGCTCATCTCATCTTATATGTTATACCTTAGTCCTCCAAGGTACCATGCAACCTTTTCCTCTACATCCTCATCATGTGATGCCCTGATATCAAACTTATGAAACTCCTTAGTGTACTTGGGGATATCCATGTCCTTTTGCTTGAATGTTGCATCCTCTTGTAGAGTTGCACCTTGTTGTCTTCAGGAAGGAACTTGTCCTTCATTTTCTCCATCATCCTTGGCCAAGAAGAAATCTTTGAACAACCCTTTCTCATCCTATCTGTTAGTCCATTTTCTAGTCAATGCAAAATCCTATGAAAATGGCCTCTACCCTGCTAATTTTGAAGTTGTCCCACCCTCCTGCAAGCTTGTTTTAATGTGCGAAGAAAGTCCATAATGTTTCATGGTGTGTGCTCTTAGCCCTATGTTCTTCATGTTGTCACCTTGCTCCAGTTCAGATCACATCTCCTAAATCACAAAACCCAAGGAGATATTCAAGTTTTAAGGTCTGCAGGGAATAATCTCAGAATTTGCCTAAGTGTCAAAAACCCACAATGTTTATGGCTTCCCATGATGTTTTCGATCTCCCTGCTGCTTTTGGTCTGCATTGAAAACCCTCAATGTTTTTGCATCCTTTGTTTACCTTTGTGTCAATGTCAAAAACCCTGGATGTTTTCGATCTCTCACCAAAAACCCTGTATGTTTTCGACCTCACACTTTTTCCTCTTTATCGGTGTTTCCTATCTGCGCAGCTGCGAAATGTTGGTGGGCCCCATATTTTGACCGAAAGTGCAGAATGGTCTTTAAAACATGAAAATTTAATATCCCACATTCATGCTAGAGTAGGGATTTGAGGTATTTAAAAGCAAATCCACTCACAATAGAGGTAAATTGAAGCAGAGGAAGCTCTGCCCGCCTGTTCTCCGACCGCCTTGATTTCCATGTCTGTGCCCAGACGGAAGTAAATTTTGTAGAGTGGTCGCATGATCACATGGGCCATTTCTAGCCCTTGCAATCATGCACTAGGCTAACACATGGCGGTCCAATGAGGTGGTGAAATGATTCTTGTTTGGAGCTGACAGTAAACCAGAGAATGACATGTGGCATGGTTGGTGATGTTGCAGTTAGTCCTATGAGGTGGCAATGACGTGGTCTACAAGATCAATCTAGTGATGCCATGTGGCACATGTGGGACCCAAAAGAGTGGATAGAGGTGTGGTGATCAAATGGACACGTGTCAAGTGGTCACATGATCACAAGGAGGAAATTTAGCCCTTGCGAACATGTGACAAGGTGACACATGGCAGCTTTGGACAGAGGTGGCGGTGACTGGTTAGAAGTGGACACGTGTCAAGTGGTCACAAGATTGCATGGGCCATTTTTGGCCCTTGTGATCATGCACCAAGCTGACATGTGTCAGTCCATTGAGGTGGTGCCTGGTGGATGCCTGCAAAATCAACTCGCAGGCAATGAAAAGTTTGAAAATCCATTCTACTGATTTATCCCACATTGAGCGGATGGACGTTCTATTTGCCATTTATATAGGAAAGCACACAAAGTAAATGTACAGAAAGCCCATAGGCTCTTGGTGGGTCCACCTTGCTGGAAGACTGCAGTGCGCTGTGGGCCCCAATATTTTGGATGAAAACTCAGTGAAGGGACTTTGACCTCAGGATTTGTGCGACCATCCGAAGATGGTCGCATGATCGCAAGGGTCGAATCTGGCCCATGCAATCATGCGACAACGGTTTGGATATTGTCATTGCCGAGTTAAGGGTTTTCCACCAAGGTTCAAAGTGGAATGCCATATGAGTCATTCTTTACATGCAGTGCACACCAAGTTTGCAGGGTTGTGCGCTATTTAGGAGCAATTATATGCTCCTTCATCTGGATTGGAATGTGAGGATGGCTTGTGCAATGCCAAATGAAGACCAACATAAAACAAAGAGATGTTAGTGCATGAAAGAAGTTAAAGCTAAAGGAAGCCTGGTGGTTTTTAGCTCTAATGGTTATCCCACATTGGCAATGCTATGTATATTCTAGTATTTTAAATGCAACTATACACGGTTAGCTATTTGAAGTGAGAACAGAAAGGAAGAAAGGTGGGACCGGTCTTGTGTGCACTTGGTTCGAAGTGTTCACTTGGAAATTACACTGCAAGAGGGCCCCACACCTAGGTAAGAATAATTTTGATAAAGTGAATCATATGTAGGATTTTGACCTTGGGATTCATGTCACCATCTGACGGTGGTCGCATGATCTCAAGGGCCAGTTTCAGCCCATGCGATCATGCACCTAGCTGCCATGTGGCATACATGATGAGGTGGAAATAAGTTGCTTTTCAATGTGCCTAGTCAGAGACATGACCCAAGCAAAGATGACACATGGCAGACATGTGCCAGTTCACTGAATAAACTGGTGGTTAATGCAAACATCTAGCGAATTTGAGGAAACCACGTTTGCCAGTTCGCTAGATCCTGGCAGTTAGCCCAAATGACTTTGTGAATAGGAGAATGAGGTAGTCGCCAGATTTTCGAATGTTGATAGTCAAATGAAAATCATTAAGTGATTCAGTGACCCGCCAGTTCCAGAATAAAAAAGAGCTAGGAGATTGTTCAATAGCTGGGGGCTTTATTTTTCGTCCAGATAGCAAGTGTTATATACCACCGGAAAGGTGAGAGAATAAGGAATCCATTTCTGAGGTTAGATTTGATGCAGGTCATGTTGGTTTTGAGTTATTTGTAGTTGAATGAAATAGGGGGCTAGGAAGATATTTTGAAAATATCTATTTTGTTCAATCTGGTGATTCATAGTTTGTTTGAGCAGAGGACAGGTGCTTTTAGGAGGGAATGATGCAGATCAGATTTTTAGTTCTGAGCAAAGATTCATCGACAGGAGGTTTAGAGGTTAACAGGTGTCAGTTTGTAGATGAATTTTGAGTTTTCTCCTCTCCTTCTTATTCTGATTTTTTTTCTTTGTAAAGGGTTCCAATCTTTTGGCATGAGCAGAGCTCTGCAAGTTTGAGTTCCAACTAATGCAAGTCCTAGTTAAGTTTAGTGTTCTAGTTTTTTGAGTATTTTGGCATTTTGAATGTATTGAAGCAATGTTTATATAATAAAATACACCCGAAGTCTCTTTTCAAGGACTTGATGTCTCTATATGTTTTCTAGAATTCTTATGAGCTAGATTTGTAAGGCATTTCTGGTTTGTCGTCTATAAGGTAGACTATGATATTATTCTTCAGTTTCCTTCAAGGAAGGAGTAAATCTTGTTGGATAGTTTCTGAGAATGTCAAGGATATATGGATTTGATGATCATGTGTTTGTAATGATAAAGGTAGTATGTAAGGCATGTTACTGGTTTCAGATGTGTTGAGTTGTAAATCTTTGTGAATGTCTTTTCAATTTGACTCTATACCCAATGGATTAGGCACTGGTCCTTTTCCTGAATTACATCTAAACCAATTCAAATCACTTTTCCCTTTCATGTTTAAGAGCAAAAATGTCTATAAGTTGCATTGAATAGTGCAAGTACTTTTAGTGATTCTTTGAAGAAATGAATTAGATAGGTTAACCTGCCCAAGTTTTAAGCTCGAAGAGAAGAAGGGTGAATACCCTTGTCACTTTTGCCATTTTTTTGCAATGATTGTTTTCTTTTGTTAACATCATGGATTGGCTTTCTAAGCTCTACATCAGTTGTAGCAAGAGACATTAGCAAGTCATTGTGAGAACCCCTAATCCACTGGAAGGATTTCATTGTAAAGCATTGAGTCTGAAGATAGGTACACCCACCTGGGTTTGTGGAGCCCGAAGTAGAAGAAGGACTTGGTCCTTATCACTTAGCCTTTTCCCTGTAAGAATCTGGAATTGGGAACCTGAGAGTCAAGCTTAATAGCGATATTGGTGATTCTACATGAAAAAGAGCTAACACTATCTTCTTGTAGGTTATCCCACCATAGCAAAGCATGTCCTTTCAATCTAGACGTTTCTATCTTCACCTTCATTCTCTCTTCCACATTATCAAAATCAAAGCAATTTTCTAGGGCACTAAACCAATCTCGTAAGAACTCATCATCCATCCTCCCATCAAACATAGGAAGTTCAACTCTCACCTTGGACTCACCAAGTCTCATAGCCTTAAAGATCCTTTATAACCTTGCATCTTTAGGATCCAATGGTTCCTCCCTTGCAAAAAAATCTTCATCACCACCATGTTCTTCTCTTTGTTCATATCTATTCACAAGACTTTTCAATCTTCCCACTTCTTCTCTCAACCTTCTATTGTCTTCTATTTGTTCCATTAAAATCTTTGCAAGTTATGCAGTGGTGACCCTCTGAGGGATCTCATCTCCTTCACCTTCTGACATCTTCAAGCACACCTTCAACACTGGGACACACAAGGAGGGATAGGCACTCCAAGGCTTGAACAATGGAACTGGTACACCAAAATACTTCAAAGGCTTCTTCTCCTTCACCCTGGGATACTCCTAGGCTCTGATACCAATTGATGCAGAATGGGAAACAAAGGTGGTGGATAGATAACAACAACTAATCAAATTTGAGAGGTTTAGGTGCCCCCATTCAGTAATTTATCAATTTCTTGAATCAACATTTTCAGCTTAATATCAATTTCTTTGATCAAATCTTATTTTATCATTTTCAATTATTTGCCTTGGGCTAACCATTTTATCCTAAAGTCTTTATTTAATTAAAAGGAATATTTCATCCCCTTTTATTAAATAAAAGTCCCCACTTTTCCTCTTATCCTAAGTTGCATAAATAAAGTACTATTCTTATTTTATAAAAAGAGAAAAAGTACTTTTTGTCTTATATGGACTCAAAAGTCAACTCTTATTTTCTCATTGGAGGATATTTGTGCACATGGATTGATCCTTCTTCAAGTCCCACCCTTGATTAGATCTTTTGCCTCTTAATCTCCATCATCCGTTGTTTCTCATTTCATATAAAAGGAGAGCTCTCTTCTTCTTTTTCATATGCATCTTTTGAATACTAATGTTATGCTGTAGGTTTTCTAGGTCACTTTGGAGCTTTTGAAGATTTAGAGCATCCTTAGCTTTTACATTTACATGCTATCTTACTTTTATTTCTTGCATCTTAGTTTCATTATCATGGCATTCATAGCTTAGTTTCCTTTATGCTTTAGATTAATTCATCTAGCTTAACTAGGAAGGCTTTGTAATACTTGTTCCTTCATTTCCATAGCTTAAGTTTGCATACTTGCATATTCATCTTAATTTAGTTGCATTGCATTCTCATTTTGATTCTTGAGGATATTGGCATCCTTGCCCTTGTCTTCCTTGAATCTCCCATTGTATGGTTGACTAGCAAGGTCACAAGCTTTATAGCTCTAGCTGAGAGCAATCTTAAAATCCTTGCAACTCCATTCATAGGGAGCTCTAGGTCACTTTCTAAGGTTTCCCATTCATGGATTCTTTTAGAAGTAATGACTTAAAGAAGTGCACTATTTAGTGTGTACATTTTTGGCACCCACCGTGGGGTAGAGCATTATTGTTTTGTCCCTTATTTCATGCATTTCCATCAAATTTTTGTCATAATTTAGCTCTAGTTTCAGCTCTCTGATTTTTCTGTCTCAGATTATCGCACGACATTTTGCCAGTATCATGTGATATTTTTTTATGTACTGGTACGATACTTTACCAGTTAAAGTGTCATGCTCTTTACAGCATTATGTCACTCTATGTACTACTTTACGTCACCTACAGATACAGTAAACTATCACACAGAAGGATACTATCACACCCGTATGCTGGAAAATATTGCATGATATTTCTGGTGACTGTATTGTTGCCTGTACCTAGCAGTGAGTTGTTTCTTGGTTCTTTCTTGCCGAGTTTTGATCTAATTAGCTTGTTGGTTTAGTTTGTTGTGGTTAGGCAGATTTAATTTGTAGATTTCATTTGAATTTTTGTTTTTCTAACCATTGTGGGGCTAACAAGTTGTGGTTGTAGGTTCCTTTTGCTTAAATATTTTGCCAAAAGATTGCATGCACAAGGGCTACTAATGGTTTTTGCAGGGCTGCCCAAAGCATAAAAAAAAAAAAAAAAAAAGGGTGCTTGTTCATTTATTTCATTTCAAGTGTGGCATTTACTAGTTGTTTCATTTCATAGGAACATAATATCTTGTTATAGGAATCTTTGGGTGGTAGGAGAAGTATGCTCTTCACCCTTGTGGTGAACCAGAAAATCTTGACCCATCTTTGGATTTTGAAAGCAAGAGGGTAATTGAATCTTTTTCTTGGTGTGTTTTGGAGATATTTTTGAGCTAGGAGATTATGCTCTTCACCCTTGAGGTGAAACAAAAATCCTAACACTCAAAGGTTGATCCACTCTTTATTTATCTTTTTAGGATCCTTTAGTGGGCCTGCTCTTAAGCAATCAAGAGGAATGACCCAAGTGGGGACAAGATTTTCGCCAGCTATTCCAACCCACTATAAACTCAAGGCTATCAAGGACACAAAATTTTGGTAGATGTAGCACTTGTCTTCGCTTGATGTGAGTAGCTTGTGGGATTGTGACCATGAGGAAAATGTCAAGCAAGAATGCTTAAGGTACTCTTGAGGCCACGAGGTCCATTACTTGCCGCAAGGTAAGGAGTCCCTTTGGGGAGCAAGAGGGGTGCTATGAATGGAAGCCCTTACTAAGAACCATAAATGGAAGCCACCCTATTTTTCCTCTTAGCTTCTTGGTGCAAGGATTGATCCAAGTGGAATAACCTAGATCACCCCAAGATTACTCACCATATGTGTTCCTTTGGTTGTGTCATTGGCACTTCCATGAAAAAGCCAATATCTATTGTGGGTGAACACTTTGTGTGAGGCAATGGGACATCAAGTGTGGGCCAAGTTGTTAAGTATTGAGCCTTTTTCCTTCTAGGTAGAAAGTGCTTGAAGTGTTCTCGCTGTGATATACCCATGTAAATGTTCTTGCATATTCAACATCACAGTAGTGTTCATAGGATTTTTCAATTTTGATATCACAATTGTTTGTCTTGGAAAGGTTGCTTTTGCCCTTGTTTCAAGTGCTTGAAGACATGTTTGATCCCCTACTATTTGCAAACCTATCAATTTACTACTGTTACTAGGATTGAAATCAAAAAAATCAACCTTCAAATGGAAAATTTGACCAAACTGCCCCCAAAAATTGAGTTTTTTAGCACTCACTGGTCAAGAGTCGTATGACCCTGAAATAGCATCACACACTATATTGAGAAATATTGTGTGATAATTCATCACTGGAAGACTATCGCACTACTTACCTGGAAAATATCACATGGGCTACCTGGAAACTATCACCTGATATCTATGATAAATATCACCTGGTTAGAAACTATCGCACCAGTTGCTTGGAAACTGTCACACAAACTCTTTTTGTTGTTTGCCTAGTTTATGCAATTTTCAGTCTTTCCTTGGTTGACCAGATTTTAGTAGGTTTCATACTCTACAGCTAAAAGCCTATTTGTACCTTAGGTTTTGGCTCTAGACATCTTGAGTTAGTAATTTTTTTGACTTCACCAAAGATTTTTCTTGTCATTAGTAAGTTAGGAACTATCCTTGTTGACAAGATTCACCTTTAGACTCTTTGATTACATGCTTGGAAAGTTTGAGTACTCTTTTGTCCAAATCCATTTTCATATAGTTTCAATATATTTTGGTTAGATCATCCTCCTAATCCATATGTGCTAGGATACTAAAATCCTTTCATTATGCACCACTATGGTAGTGTTGATTTATACCTTTTTTCAACTTTCTATTTCACCATTTCTCTTTTGGATGATTGAATATTTTCACTATCCTAGTTTGATAATTAATGATTCGTAAGGTTATCTTCTCACTAAGGGTCTTTTCTTTCATGTTGGTTACAACAAGATACCAAGTGGACCAAGGAAAATGACCTCAAGTAGTTTTTGAACAATTACCTTTAGTACAAACTCACCAAAAGTGAAAGGGAAAGGAACCCATCTTTTATCAATCTCCCAAGACTACTTCAGAAGTTTGGTTTGAGCCTAGGAGCAGCCTTAGTCAGTTCAGTACCTCTTTAGCACCTTCTCAATCAAATATGGACATGAGTTACACCTTGACCAAAAAGGATAGAGAAGCAATGGATCAAACTCTTGATGACATTTTCCAAAGACATAGAGATAACATATTATTTGGGGAATCTTCTCATGATAATCAACCAGAGTCACCCATTATCAACACCAGGTATCTAGACGCTCATCAACAAGCTGAAAAACATTATAGATGAGCTCAACAAGATGCATGGTCACAACATGAAGACCAAAACAACCAATCTTATGATGCCCATGTGAATGCAGCTAACTTGTTCATTCATTCAAGGCCAAACTCTCCACTAAGAACAACCTCAAGGTATGCAAGTGAAAGGCTTAAAAGAATTGAGCATGAAAAGAAAGCATTTTTGGATGAACAAGCCACTAAAGAAGAAAAGTTTAGACAACTTGAGGTAGAGCAACAAGCCTTATTATAAATGGAGAGAAAATCATTTCAAGAAGAACAAGATAGGCTCCTAGCCCAACAACATAATGCACAATTCAACAATAGGGGTACCAACAGTGGAAACAACTCTCCACCATCTACTCCCTTGGGAACCCCATGAGGCATAAGGTATTCAAGATCACGCTCAAGATCTCCTAGTCCTAGAGGAAGGACTTTACAACATGCTCACTATAGGAGACATACGCCTCCTAGGAACTCAAGACAACCCTCCTAGTGAGCTCATCACAGCTCTCGACATGGAGGAAGTAGTGCAAGTTTTGAGGCTCAAGACTTTATGAGAATGCAACAAGAGCCTCTTTTTCAAAAATATGTAGAGAAATATGTTGAACAAAATAAAGATAAGTTCCTAGAGAGCTTGATTAACAAGGGTCTAAGGGTCCCTTATAATTTTGATGTGGATAGGAAAATAAAGAAACAGAGTCCCTCACAAGAAGAGGAAATTAAGAAAATCAAGACAATAATGGAAAAAATGATGGCTCCTAAGAGTTCCTTCAACCTTGACTCTATTTGTCCTAATCCTTTTGATAAGAGTGTGAGCATGAGGGATTTTCCTAGAAAAATTGAATTTCCCCAATATGACAAGTATGGCCGCAATGGTGACCCACATGATCATGTGTGTAAGTTCTATACCATAAATTTTGAATTCCACCACAAGGACTCTTATGAAATTATTTCCAAGGAGTCTAAAAGGTCAAGCTATGGAGTGGTTTACCAACATAACCCCTCCTGTCAAAAATTTCAAAGAACTTGTCCATAAATTTGTGCAACATTTTGCATACAACTTATCAAGATCAGTCATCATGCTAGATTTGTGCAATCTGAAACAGAATCAAGGAGAATCCTTTGTTACATTCTTACAAAGGTGGAGATGATTGTGTTCTCATTATTCTAGGACAATTCTCGAACATGAAAGGATTGATATCATTGTTAGCAATTTAGTGCCTAAGATGTGATATGAGGTTTGGAAGATGGTCTTTGATTCATTCAACACCATGGTCAAAACCGCATGCAGAATAGAGGATGTCTTAAAAGAGCAAGGTATTTTGACTAAACAAAATAATAACAACAATAGTCAAAATAATAACAACTCTCATAAGGACAAAAGCAAGAACTCGCAATAGAATAAAAATAAACAAGTAGTCAATGATGGATTTGTTGACTCTTCTCAACCAAAGGATCAAGGTGTCCTTCATCTATCTAGTGTGGTTCAAGCTATGAAGCTTAATACATCCTTTAACCAACAAGAGCATAAACAAAGATATCAAGACAAACCCAAAAAGGAAAAGTGTCAGTTCTCTAAACTTGGGGACTCTTATGAGGATGTTTTCAAAATGCTTATTGCTAACAATCTTGCACAACCTCAAGATCCAGTGAATTTCCACAAACCTGAAATCAAACCACATTGGTGGAATGAGAAAGCTTTCTACAAATACCACAATGGCATTGGACATGACATTGAACATTGCTGGAAACTTAAACACCTCATTAAAGATCTTATTGAGAGTGGAAAACTTCAAATTGATGGGTTGAATACTAATGAAGATCACAAAGTGTTTAAGGAGCCTTTTCCTAAATATGATAAGGGGGAAACCTCTAAACCCAAAGATAGCAAGGCTTCAATCAATTATACATATACATCTATAGAAAATGTTATCAATATGCTTGAAGTTGTGGATGAAAGCATCAATATGATGGGAAGTAGAGATCCTTATGGTCATGATATCGATTCTCCTCCTATATTTGATGAACAACTTGTGATAGTGCTTAGAGGTCCTCACTCTCGAAGGTCATCCCAAGCTCTTAACACTGTCACTAGAAGCCAAAGTCAAGGTCTGGTGGTTATTAGAGGTCCTAATTCCAACTAGTCTAGCAAACCCAAGAAAGTGACATCCAAGACTGTCACCAACAAGTTAGCAGTCAATCTTGAAATGAGCTACAATCTTGTTGACCAGTTACAAAGAACACCAGCTCAAATTTCAATTTTTGAACTCCTAGAATTGTCTCCAAGACATAAGTGTATCCTTGAGGATGCTTTGCATGCAGCCAATGTTCCTAACAACATAGATGTTGACCAATTCTAGAACATGGTGAACCACCTTGCCAGCCCTCATTACCTCACATTCTTAGAAGAAGATGACAAAGCCTTGAGCCATCTGAATAATCTTTCCCTTCACATCGAAGTCATGATCCATAAGACCAGTGTCAGGTGTGTGTTGATAGATGGGGGTGATGGGCTCAATATATGTTCTTTCAGTCTTCTGAACACTTTGCATTACTCTGAGCAAGTGATTGATACTAGAAAAAAGATTACAATAAAATCTTATGACGAGGCAGAGAGAAGCTCTAAGGGGTTAGCCGTCCTTCCTGTCATAATTGGTCCTGTTGAAAAGGACATTTTGTTCAAAATTGTTGATGCTGGTCCTTTAGCATATAATATACTGCTTGGTAGGCCATGGATCCATGACATACAAGCAGTGTCATCCACCTACCACCAATGTGTCAAGTTCCCCTACAATAGATTAGAAGTCTACATACCAGGTGATAGTACCTTATCTATTAATGCCATTTCAGCAAGGACTCATGTCCCCCTCAATAGAGAAGTAGAGGATTTTAATGCAGCCCTATCAAAATGCAAGGGTAAATTCAAGTCCATAGATCTTGGTATGGGGGGTATCAAATTGACTCCCTTACAAAATTTCCAGTCTCACCTAGGTCCTATGGCAAACCTTCACAAGAAATGCATCCCTCATTTTCAGCAATGACTTTGTTTGATACATTTGTAGAGTCTCAGTACCTATACAAGATGAAAAAGAAGAGGTAGCTGTTAGAGATTGGATCTATAGGGAGGAAAAATACAAACACAATGAAAATTTATCCCCATCTCCTAAGGCTTATGGGAGAGGATACACTTTGGTCAAAAATATGGGCTACCCAGGTCATGGCCTTCTTAGTCACAGATTAGATGCTAAGGCTGAACCACTTGATCATGCTATTTTTGGACATAGATCTAAGATAATAGTTGGCCTAGGTTTTGAAGGTTAGAACAAGCAAGCTATTCATATCCTAGCTACAACAGATAGTGATGAAGAATCAAGCTACATACCCAATTTTCAAAATCAACAAGATAGGTGTGAAGATTGGGTCCCTCCCACCAATCTCCTTTGGGGAGATTTAGATACTCCAGTTACCAATCCAATAGTTTCAGACTTAGAACAAGAAGAATCTGATGTTGAAGATCATGTTGAGAATCCTATTCAAGAACATCAATACACAAAGGACATTCAAGAAGGTGTTACCCTTGGTAAAATCAAAGCCTCTACCTCAAGGCATTGTAAACATGCTTGGTGTAAACATCCCAGTTAGGATTCAGATACAGATTCACATGAATATGAATGGGAGTCTCTCTTAGATTCCTCTACTATTGAGATGAACATTGATGTTGTTCATGCATATAGTTCCCAAACTGAGGTAGTTAAAGAGTCAAGTGTAGGATTAGAGGATTCGAATCCACAAGTCACTTTAGTGGATGATGCTTTGTTTAGTAGGATAAATCCTGATTTGGGTACCTTAGAGGGATACTTGATGAATCCTAACCTTGCAATCACTAGAGATAATGCCATTCGCATACACAATGTCGAACTAGTCATTAACTTACCCCTTGCCAATCCTCACTTAATTGATTAATCTCAACACTATCAAGAGCCTTAGCTCCCAACTTTATAGAATGACTATGAGATAGCGTGCTACCTAAATGCCCTTGAGCCTGTAGTCTCTTCCACCAGTGAACCAACTATGAGCATGACAGAACCATATATCAAGTACCTTAGTCAAAAAATAAAAAGAAAAGAAATAAGAAATAGGAGTTCTAATGGCAAAAACCACTATGTGGCGGTGTCAAAACCTAAAAAAGTAAAAACAAAAGATGTATCCGAAGGTGAAAACCTCTCCAAGGTGCCTAAGGATGGAGTACTTGATCATCTTCCTAGTTATTTTCAAGACAGGTCATCAGTGCTTATTGAGCCCACACAGCCAATTAATCTAAATATAGAAGAGGCTCCACAAATAGTTCATTTGGCTCAGTCATTATCAACACAAGAGCGGGAAGCCTACACCAAATTCCTACAAAGAGAGAAAATCAATTTTTCTTGGAACTATTCAGACATGCCAGGACTAGACACTAATCTCATTATGCATCATTTGTCCATATCTCTAGGAATAAAACCAGTGAAACAAAAATTGAGGAAAATGCATCCCCACATAGCTCTTCTCATCAAAATTGAACTAGAAAAACTCTTCAGTGTAGGATTTATAAGAGCCATTGATTATGCCGAGTGGATATCAAATATTGT
The DNA here is from genome assembly GCA_027943335.1 of Chamaecyparis obtusa. Lineage (NCBI taxonomy): Eukaryota > Viridiplantae > Streptophyta > Pinopsida > Cupressales > Cupressaceae > Chamaecyparis > Chamaecyparis obtusa. Next base: position 451,069 of record BSBK01001164.1, read on the forward strand.
CCCAATTTCTAAACATGACAAGTCCATTTGTGTCTGCACAGATTTTAGAGATCTCAATAAAGCTTGCCCAAAGGATGATTTTCCACTCCCTAACATAGACATGATAGTGGACATGATTGTGGGATATGAGATCTACTCTTTGATGGATGGATTTTCTAGCTACAACCAAATTAAGATAGCTCCTGAGGATCAGGAAAAGACAACATTCACTTGTGCGTGGGGAACCTATTGTTGGAACTATTGGAGCTTTTCCTTGCAGGACCAAACATGAATCAATAGATGGGCTTAAATCTCAGTTTAGGCATTCAAGTTTGACAAGGAAAATAGTCCAATTGATGAGGATAGAGAGAAATCCTCCTTCTTCTTTGAGCTCCACATTCACTCAGGCGGGTATTGCCTTATCTACACATTCATGACATCCTTTTGGTGAATAAAATGCCTACAGACAAATTAGTGTGGAATAGTCTTCAAAACCCTTCAGGTAACTTGTACCCCAATGAAGCCAATCCTTATGCAACAACCCTACTTGCATAGAATGAGTCTAAAGAATAGAGAGAAACTCCTACTACTACTACCAACATGAAAGGGAAAGGTATTTGATTTAATGTTGGGCTGAAAGGACCCCTAAGATACCCTAAGTCTCTCATAGACCAGTGCCTTATCCAATGGGTAGTACAGTCAAATACCTCACTGTTACAAAGATATGAAACAATAGGACAACACATTCAAATATGTCAGTGCCTTACACCAAGCATATACCACTAATCAGACCATACTTCAACTATCCATTTGTGTACCCAGGTATGCAATTACCTATTCAAAGGATTTTAACTCTCCCCTTAGAAGAGATCTATAAACAAGCAATACATAACCAGCATCCATAGGAAGACAAGCCTGAGACACCCTTGATACCTTAGCTCATAGACACCTGAAAACCAATCTTGAACTCAGTTATCTATGCGAAGACAACTCTATTATAGAAACTCATTGGAAATGAAAATAGAAAGACTACAACACTCTCGATGCCATAATCAATAAGTTCAGGACTCAAATGGAGACAACTTGATAAAAGTGCAAATATGTTGAAATCTCACACATAAGACATCTGTTACAATATGTATTATATTCTTTGAACCAACAATGGAGGAAGAACACCCTATATGCAGAGAAGAAGGAGAAATATCTACAGGAAAAGGACCCTTCACTTGGAACCAATTCTTCTCAAAAAATTTGTAGAAGAAGGAACCCCTCTAAATGATCTTGGAAATCCTTTTATAGGAACAAGGATTGCAACAAGCTATGAATCATTCAGAGCACCAAATTTTTTCTGCAACCACCCAATACAACCAGAAATGAAAGAATGTAGAGAAGCCTAGAAACATAGGAAAATCAGATAAAATTTGATGTACAATTGCATCGGTTTCATCACCATAGACTAACTGCGATCACAAGTTATAGGCTTTTTGTTGTAGGGGAGACAAAACTTGATGCCAAGACCAACTAGAAGAACTTCACATGTACATAGCATAAAGATCACTAACATACCAAACCCTAGCCACTTGCAGAAAGAAACAGTCTACTGCATTTAAACCAATGTGACACCCCAGGCAAGAAAATCTAATTTGTGCAGCCACATAGATCTTCATCATCAACCTCGCAACTACCACTGAGCTACCACATTCATCACAACCGACCAACTACCTAAAAACCTTGCAAAACAATGGTTGTCACATGATCACATAGCCAAGAAAAGGGCTATGCAAACATGTGACACACCTCCAACACTCACCACCAGGTATGAAAACATCATGCCACTGATCAGCAGGACCATCAGGCCAGATTGCAACACCTACTGCTACCAAACTAGTTGAAAACCATTGCTAAAGCCATCAATTCTGGTTTTTCCATTTGAAAAATCATTTTGACATTCAAATCTACAGAGAAATGGCTAATGACATGATGCCAAACACAATCGACGGCCATCATTTGAACTCAGATCAACTTTATATCCCTGTCGTCAGATCTTCATTTTCTCGAGCATCGACAAGATTAACTGTAATAGGAATCGGTTACATTTTTGCTTGGTCGCATGATCACAAGGCACCATATTAACCTTTGTGATCATGCAACCGTGGCTTCTTAACTGCACAATGCCAATCATAAACCATCCTAAGAAGTCCTCGGCTCCACCACCAGTCAGTGACCAATCAAAATTGAGCACACCGGCAAGACTTAATTCATAGCTCTGCAACCACGATGTCCACAATAGTTGTCACATGTTCGCATAACATGAAACTAGCTCATGCGAAAATGTGACAAGCTGCTGGCACCCCTTTAACAAAACCGCTGCCGCTAAGTCTGGCAATTAGTCGCAAGATCGCATAGCCTTGAAAAAGGCTATGAGATCATGCAACAAATAGTACTTACCATACCTCGGCCCTACCAACAATCACCACACCTTAGACCTGGGCCCACCTAGCACCACATGTCACACCACCACTCGTTGCAACCATCAAGTCATCTCTACCACAGGACCCACCTACAAATAAGCCTTTGAAATTGAACAGCGGGCACATAATTGCATGGCCTTGAAACCTCCCATGAGATCATGTGCCAACCACTAGATCTACCATGCTATCCTCCTCATTTGATAGTGGGACCACAACACTTCCATCACCAATGGGCCTAGGAACAGGTGTCAATCAGTTGCATGATCACATGTCAAAAAACTCTGACATGTGACCATGTGATAGCCAACCATAAGATGCCACATAACCACCAGTGGGACCACTACCATTCTGCCAATGGGCCCCATGTGCAAGGAAGGAAACTTGTTGCATGATCGCAAGCCATGAAACTAGCCCTTGCCATCATGCGACAAGGCCATATGACTGCCAAGCATCCGGAGATCATGAGAATAAAGAGAAATAGACCGCCCACCAGGTCACTGAAGGTTAGGCACCTAACTACCAAAAACAAGAGACCTAGCGATGACCGCCAATCGTAGAATCTCAGAATACCCTAACCTTGAGACATGTCGAAAACCCTTTCCACATCACAGCTCAGCTACCAATCAGAACTAAAAGCATCACCATCTCCCTAATAGCACCCAGAGTAGCCAGTCGCATGGTCGCATGTCAGAAAAATCTGACATGTGATCATGTGACAACCAATCATTTTGAAACTTTTGAAAACTAGGGCCCACCATCTAATCAGACTTGCGCAGTTAGGGAATTCCAACAAACAGGGCAGAAGTGTGAGGTTGAAAACACACAGGGTTTTTGGTGAAAGATCAAAAACACATTGGGTTTTCGGTGAAAGATTGAAAACATCCAAGGTTTTCATGCAGACCAAAAGGTGGCAGGGAGACCAAAAACATCATGGGTTTTCAAAAACATTGTGAGTTTTTGACACTTAGGCAGATTTTGAAATTATTTCCTGCAGACCTTAAAACTTGAATATCTCCTTGGATTTTATGATTTAGGAGGTGCAATCTAAACTAGAGCAAGGTGACAACATGAAGAACATAGGGCTAAGAGTGCACACCATGAAACATTATGGATTTTCTTCGCACACTAAAACAAGCTTGTAGCAGGGTGGGACAACTTCACAAAACTTTGCAGGGAAAAAGGTCATTTTCAAAGGATTTTGGCTATGACTAGAAAATGACCCAACAAGAATGTCATGCCTTTTGGTTTAAAGAATGCAAGAGCTACATACCAAAGAACTATGACAACAATCTTTCATGACATGATGCATAAGAATATGGAAGATTATGTAGATGATACCTTGGCTAAATCTAAAAAAAGAGATAAACATTTAGAGGATTTAGAGGTCATTCTAGATTGAATGGAACAGTTCCAACTAAGATTAAATCCAAAGAAATGTGCATTTGGTGTTACCTCAAGAAAGTTGTTAGGCTTCATTATTTTAGAAAAAGGAATTGAGGTAGATCCTGAAAAGGTACAAGCAATCATGGATATGTCACCTCCCAAAAACATCAGTCAAATGAGGAGTCTCCAAGGATGTCTTCAATCCATAAGGAGGTTTATTTCCCAGCTAGTCGGTAGAGCTCAACCCTTTAACAAAACATACATAAGGGAGTCCAATGTGTGTGGAATGAAGAATGTCAAAAGAGTATGGACCAAATCAAGGAGTACTTGGCCAATCCTCCCATCTTAATGCCTCCTATCCCAGGGAAACCACTTATTTTGTACATTTCAGCAACTAAATCTTCCTTGGGGGCATTGTTGGCTCAAATTGATGAAAATGGGAAGGAGAGAGCCATATATTACATCAGCCATACTCTTGTGTCTTATGAGGTCAACTATACCAGTATTGAAAAATCTTGTCTTGCAGTAGTATTTGCTGCCTAGAAATTAAGACACTACATGCTTGCACATACAGTACATCTCATAGATCCTCTCAAGTACTTACTTGTTAAGGCTGCTCTCATAGGTAGACTTGCTAAATGGATGATGATTCTTTCTAAATTTCACATTGAGTATTTTGAGCATAAAGCCATAAAAGGACAAGCTATAGTAGACCAACTAGCTGATTTTCCAATTCAAGACAACATGCCTATTCAAATTGAGTTTCCAGATGAGCACATAATGTACATAACTGACAAAACATGGAAGATGTTCTTTGATGGGTCTTTCATGCAAAATGGCTCGGGGGCTAGAGTGTTGTTTGTCTCTCCTCATGGATACATAATTCCTAAGTCCTAAAAACTATTATTCCCGTGCACAAACAACATAGCCGAATATGAAGCCTTGACTAATGGACTAAAAATGGCAATAGAATGGGGAATTATAGAGTTTCACATTTATGGGGATTCACAATTGATCATCAATCAAGTTAATGAAGAATACCAAACAAAGGATGACAAAGTGATACCCTATAAAAAGATGGTTGATTCATTACACCGATATTTCACCTTTGTTACATTTCAACAAATCCCTAGAGTAGAGAATAAAGAAGTTGATGCTATGGCTACATTGGCTTCACTTCTTCATCTAGAATAGCATGAGTCTAGATTCAAATTCTTGGTGGAAGAGCTACACTATCCCATCTATGACTCCTAATAAAGCCAAGTCATTTGTACCCTCATTGGTCATGAGTCATCCCGCTATGGTGCCATTTACTCATATCTTCATGATGGCATTATACCTGATACCTTTAACCACTCTAAAAGAAGAAACCTTGTCCATAATGTCTCTCACCATACCCTTATCTCTGGTGATTTGTATAGGAGGGGTTTAGATTGGACACTTCTTAGGTGTTTGGAAAAGGAGGAATCTGACCAAGCATTAGCTGACATTCACAAGGGCATTTGTGGAGGACATTCCAATGGTCTTGCCATGGCCTGAAGGTTGCTTAGGGTAGGGTACTATTGGCCCACAATGCAGATGGATGCCATAGCTTTTTCCAAATCATGCGAAAAGTGTCAGAAACATGGAAACCTGATTCATGCTCTAGGTACGGAGCTTATTCCTTCTATTTCTCATTGGCCATTTCAGTGATGGGCCTTTGACCTTGTTGGGAAAATTCATCCCAATTCATCAAGTGGACATAAATTCATCATTATTGCTACTGACTACTTTACCAAATGGGTAGAAGCTGTTCCACTTTTTGTTGCTTCGAGAAAGACGGTTTCATTGTTCATCTTGAACCATATCATTTGTCAGTATGGTGTACCTTCAAAAATAATCAATGACAATGGAGGTCAGTATAAAAATAAGGACCTTAAGCAACTCTGTAATAAATTCAAGATAAAATAGCATTGGTCCTCCATTTACTTCCCACAAGGAAATGGACAAGCAGAGGCTTCGAATAAGACCATTCTCAAAATCCTTCATAGAACAGTTCATAAGAATGCTCAAGATTGGCACCTTCATATAAATCCAGCCTTATGGGCTTATAGAATGAGTATTCATAGTCCCACAGGGGCTACTCCTTTTTCCCTTACTTATGGTACTGAAGAAATTTTACCTTTAGAGGTCGAGATCCCTTCACTTAGAGTCTCTCTCAAAGGTTTGGTTATAGATGAAGACTACCGCACCATGAGATTGCAAGAGCTAGAACTTCTTGATGAAAAATGAAAAGCATCATTTGATCACATGAGATTTTACCAAAAGCATATGTCCAAAGTGTTCAACAAAAAGGTACACCCTAGAGAATTCCAAGTAGGAGATCTTGTCCTATGTTAAAATCCAAAAAACCAACAAAATAGAGAACAAAAGGGCAAGTTTGAACCTAATTGGCTTGGACCATACATTATTACTATTGCTTTTGGTATAGGTGCTTATTTACTATCTGATCCAAAGGGGGAATAGCTCCCTGACCCTATCAATGTTTTGCACCTCAAGAAGTTCTATCCATGATGCCTATTCTATCTAGGGGCATCCTTTGTACATAACTTATTGATCCTGAAAAAATTTCAAAAAAAAATTTATATATGATGCTGAAAAAATCCTAAAAAGCATATAAAGTCCTAAAAAAATATTAAAAAATGCAAAAAATTCAGAAAAATAGAAAAAGTGCCTTGGTGAAAACCTAGAAATAAGCGCCTTGGTAGCAAAAATACAAAAAAATTGAAAAAGTCAAAAAAATATCCAAGTGGACAAAACCTAGACACAGGCGCTACTTGAGGCCTTTACACCTTTGTTTCTTAGCATGCATCCTCGACACTTAGCCTTTTTCCATCATGCCTTGTCCTTGTTGCCTTGGTTTGGAATTGGTCTTTATCTTTGTCTAGGGGGCACAGCTATGTTAGCTTTGGTCTCTTGGATGTGCTAGTCTTTAGGACACCTTGCAAACAATGTTTCTCAACACTCCTCAATTGTGTTTTTCAACACTACACTAGCGTCAAGTGTTTCTCAACACTTATCAGATGTCTTACCCATAGTCTCGCATGATATGATATTTCCACTAGTAGATGTGATACTCAAAGTTTGACTCTATGACCTACACACACGCACTTAAACACTTGACTTGCTGAGACTTGGTTGACTTTGTTTCTTTGTATGCTATCTATGATGATTTCTTTGATGAGTGTTCTCTCCCAAAGATAGTTTTCGATGATGCATAGCTAGAAGACTAAGGGCATGAGAACATGTTTTATTTCTTTCTCTGCTTGTGGGTATATTTTGTTGGTCCTCATTGTCATTAGCATTTATGATTGATCTCCTTGACACTTAGGACCTACAAAGTATTATCCTTGACTATTTTTGCAAGTGCATACTTATAGCCATCTTGACTTTCCTCATGTCTCAATGCGAGTATAATCTTTCTATATCAAACTTAGATAATCTCACTGCACTAGTCATCTTGACCTACATGTCTTTGGTGACTAGGTGGGATTTCCACATTTCATCTGATATAGATCATATTCATATACCCCTAGTCATACTAGTAAGTATTGTATGATCTTATGACGCTACCAATAAAGCTCGATTATGATTATTAGATGTCTATTGGCATTGTGACCTTGCAAGTCAACCACTTTTCATAGTAGCTTGCATTTTTAGGTTCATGTTAGATTAGTCTTGCATCTTGCATATGGAGAGAGCTCTCCTTTTATCTTTCACAGACTAGTCGGTCAACTGCGCTCACCTTTCCTTTTTCTCAATCATGTCTTTCACTCCTTGTCTTTCACATCACATCCTTTTCCTGTCAATCACAAGGGGTTAATCTTATCATCATATCTATGTCCTTAAAGAGATCATTTTCAGAAACATGAGTTTGAGAACTAAACATACATCTATGAGAGAGATCATACATGAGCATATAAACATACATTTGAGCAAAATGACAAGACAATGTATCAAAATGAAACATCCATCACAAGTGAGATGCATACACAAGATATATCAAACATCCAGTAAATCTCATATATAAATGTTATGATACAATATACAAAATATGAGATCCCAAAATCTGGATGAAAGTCTCATGATATGTAAAACATCTAAACATCCTAAGCCTATGTCTAACTAGCCCCATCATGTGGAGCTGGTGGTGGAGTGGGTGGTGCTGCAGCTGCATCTGGAACCATATCGAATCTCCTAGCTATTGCAAAATAGGGAGGTGCTCTCTAACCCTCTAGCACAGCCTGATTGTAGAGACCATGATAATATGTAGCTCGTGCTACCTCTCTCTGGCTATTTGCAGTGGCAACCAATATAGCTCTATCTCACCACTCTATCTTAGCTCTCAGCTCTGTCAGCTGCTACTCTCGCATGGCAATGGTAATCCTGAGCTGCTACATCTTAGTCTCCAATGCTTGGATCTTAGCTCTAAGGTCCTCTCCCCCTACAGCCTGATCCTACTGAGCACCTGACCCTTGGTGAGATGGCCTCATTGTGTTATCTCCCTCATCTCCAGAACCCTATCCCCATAGCCATTTCTGGCCACCTGATCAAGAGCTTTATCCTCTCTCTCCTCTCCCTCTCCCTCCTCTACCATCCCCTCCATCTCCATCATCACCATCATCTCCCTGTGCTGTCAGTTGTGCATTAAGTACAATAAACCTAGGGAAGGGTTGCCTCCACCGCTCTACCCTGTAAGCAGCATTTGCCCCTACATCTTCCATATCTAGGAGATAGTCCCATGGCTCCTACCATATCACAGCTGTATCTTGTACTACCTACTGGTAATCTAGCATCGGCAACCAACCCTGGCCCTCCTCATCCCTCACCTAAGCATATGTGGTAGTCTCAGTGGGTACCCTCTAGTGGCACCCAAACTATCTCTAGACGTGGCTAATGAAAAACCTCTCCACAATGTCCACATGTCAACCTACCAATGGCCAACTACATAGCATATCATCCAACTCATATCGATCCCCCCACTACTCACATGCCCTATACGGTCTCCAAATGAATGAGGTGAGCTCATCTAGCAGACTGCAATAATAAGTCACATCCCTGCTATGAGGTTGTGACAAGAACCCTGTGTATCTGTATATGTAGGGGCATCTCCACTCCCTTGGCTAAACTCATGGTTGCACTACAGCAATGTGCTCCCACACCCATATCTAAGTGAGAACAGCTCCACATGCCCAGGTCCTACTCTCTTGATAAACTATCTCATGGAGCTCGTGGTACATGTTTGCAAGGATGGCTGGCCCCCATGCCATCTTCCATGGGTGAGCAATCAAATCTACCACTAACCTCCCCCAATCCAATGGAAAACCCTTCTGACTCCTATCAGTAATAAGGGCTTGTGCCACAATAGACCAAATGATGCATGGCATCAAGAAATCCCTGCCAAACTCCTCAACTAACTAATCCTAGCTCAGATGACTGTCGATAATCGTAACATCCTGAAACATATCCTACATGATCTACCTACCCTCTATCAGATCCTAGTCATAGTACACCTGTGTCAACAAACAATCATGTTAGTTTCTATCATATGGGAACTTACATCTATAACTATCTATAAACACGATTATACTTATAGGATCTCCATGGCTCAGAACCCGTAGGATCAAATAGACATCCTTGAGGATAATCATAGCCTCTCCAGTAGGCAATTGGAAGGTTTTGTGCTTGTTGTACCATCTCTCAGCCAGTGCAGTCAACAACCCATGATCTGCTTGAATATGGGGCATCTGTAGCAATTAGCCAAAGCCCATCTCCCTCAGATCTGCTCATCCTAGATCATTGAGATCTCAAACGCATCATAGACCAGTCACTCAAGGCAATCTAATGAGAAGCACTAGAAAGTGCTCCTGCAAGCCATTTTAACCCAAGCCAAATGTAAGAACATATCATGATGGGTGTATAAAATTAGAACAAAACATCTTAAATGTGAACATGGTCCAGACCCATGTCATTTTGCTCAAAGAAACATTCAAACATGTCAAATTTTCAATTGTACGATACTATTTTTTGATAAAGTATCGTATGATACTTTTTCCTATAACAGTGCGATCGTATCTTTGGGCCCCCATTCAGCAATTTATCAATTTCCTGAATCAACATTTTCAACTTAATATCAATTTCCTTGATCAAATTCTATTTTATCATTTTTTATTATTTGCCTTGGGCTAACCATTTTATCCTAAAGTCTTTATTTAATTAAAAGGAATATTTCCTCCCTTTTTATTAAATAAAAGTCCCCACTTTTCCTCTTATCCTAAGTTGCATAAATAAAGTACTATTCTTATTTTATAAAAAGAGAAAAAGTATTTTTTGTCTTATATGGACACAAAAGTCAACTCTTATTTTCTCATTGGAGGATATTTGTGCACATGGATTGATCCTTCTTCAAGTCCCACCCTTGATTAGATCTTTTGCCTCTTAATCTCCATCGTCTGTTGTTTCTCATTTCCTATAAAAGGAGAGCTCTATTCTTCTTTTTCATATGCATCTTTTGAATACTAATGTTATGTTGCAAGTTTTCTAGGTCACTTTGGAGCTTTTGAAGATTTAGAGCATCCTTAGCTTTTACATTTATATGCTATCTTAGTTTCATTTCTTTCATCTTAGTTTCATTATCATGGCATTCATAGCTTAGTTTCCTTTATGCTTTAGATTAATTCATCTAGCTTAACTAGGAAGGCTTTGTAATACTTGTTCCTTCATTTCCATAGCTTAAGTTTCCATACTTTCATATTCATCTTAATTTAGTTGCATTTCATTCTCATTTTGATTCTTGAGGATATTGGCATCCTTGCCCTTGTCTTCCTTGAATCTCCCATTGTATGGTTGACTAGCAAGGTCACAAGCTTTATAGCTCTAGCTGAAAGAAATCTTAAAATCCTTGCAACTCCATTCATAGGGATCTCTAGGTCACTTTCTAAGGTTTCCCATTCATGGATTCTCTTGGAAGTAATGACTTAGAGAAGTGCACTATTTAGTGTGTACATCCCTTACCAAGAAATTGTCTAACACTCAAAAGATTGTGCTTTAAACCTTCAACATATAAGACATTGACTATGTCATTGATATGTTGACATATCAATGATATTGACTATGTCATTTCTTGAATCAACGATGTATAACTTTACATAATATTTTGGATCACACTCTATAATCCATCATCACAATGCAAGAGAATAACTACTAGAGAAAGATGGAAGTCATTATCAGTATTATTCTTATGATCAAGTGAAATTAAACCTCTCCCTTGATAAAATAAGGTGTATTATCACCAAATATGACAACAACACCATCATACCTTTCCAATTAAAAAAAAAATGCTCTTATCTCTAGCCATATGATGCGAAGAACCACTATCTATTACTCAATCATCTTTTACCTCAACATGTGCAGCCAGGGCTTTCTCTTCATTCAAGAAAGTAAGACTTTCATCTTGAATAGTGATAAAGACAATCTCTTCTTCACTCTTTTCAGATTCTTCATCAATCACACCCTCACTAGAATAATAATACTTCTTATGATATTTAGGATGAAGTTTTCTAGGCTTATTCTTTAATACTCTCTCAAGACATCTAAAAGAAAAATGACCAATTTTATTACAAGAAAAATATTTCAAAGGTAGCTTCTCTTCATACTTACCAGAACCTTTAGCAACTATCATTTCAATCAAGGCTTTTATCTCTTCCATCTTTCTTTCCTCTTCTTCAATATCTTCCCATTCCTTAACATATCTAGATGCAAACTTAGATGAACTTGAAGAACTATCACTAGAATCATAATTTGGCTTATCCTTAGAGATAGTAGCTTTAAATGCATATTCATACTTAGGAATATTATCACAAAATCTAGTAATTTAAAAAGAAGATAAATTACCAACTAGTGAATACCTTGTTACCTTGGAAATGATCCTTATCTCTTCAGTTGCAAAAACTTGTTTATAATAAGCAAGAGGCAAAGATCTTATAATTTTAGAAACAAACTTATCCTCATCCAAAGTTCTACCAACACTTTTGATTCCACAAACAAGTTCGGTCACCTTTTGAGCATAGGATTGAATATTTTCATCTTCACTCATTCTCAAGGATTCCAACTTCCCTTTCAAGCCATTCAACTTCACTTGCTTCACACAAGATTATCCTTCATGTAATGCTTCAAGTTTTATCCATACCTAATGTGTAGTTTCCAACTCCATGACATTTTATATTCAACATCTAATAAGGAACTCAACAAGACTTCCTTGGCTCTCATGTTACATCTAAATTTTGTCTTCTCATCAACAGTAGCAATGGACAAATCTATAGGAGGCTTGTAGTCTTTCTTTGTAACATCCCAATATTCTTCTCCAACGCATCTCAAATGTGCAATCATTTTTCCCTTACATAAAGAGTAATTGGTTCCATCAAATCTCAGACTATCCTTCTTAAAAGCTATCATCCAAGATCACCTCAAGTGGTCAAGCTTCAAAAAGGAGGATCTAGCTCTAATACCAATTGATATAAATAAGGAAACACACACAAATGAGGGGGGGAGTGGGGGGGTGGGGTGAATGAGTTGTGTCCAAAATAGTCGTGTCAAAACTAAAACTTAACAATGATTAACTTCTTTACTAAGATGTTTAAAGATAAACATGGAACAACTGAAGCAACATCACAAGAACACATAACACTAGAATTATTGCATGGAAACTTAATTAAGAGAAAAACCATGATGGGGATCAAACCCACATGAAGATGTACTAGCACACATAAACTTGTTAAAGATACAATGAGGAATGCACATGCATTTAGGCTCACTACTTAGAGATCACTGCTCAAATAAAAATGAGGGAAACAACCCAAAATACAACTAGGGTTAAAACCCCAAAATGGACTACAATCCACTAATTCTATGAGCTAACTGATAGCATCTCAGACATGCCAATACAACTCTAATGTAGTACATCTATGTTGTAAAATTATTTTGGACTCTACTCATACCACTTTGCACATATATTGATATCATTTCATCAAACATCTCACACATTCATACCATGTCTCATCTCAAAAATTACAAATGATTTCACCTTTAAATACATTACATCAACTCATTACAATAAGGTTGGTCAGGGACCTAATTGCAAAATATTACAAAGAGTAATACACAATCTTTGATGCAATCCAAGACATGTCTCTAAGACATAGATAGGACTCAAATATCTGTTGGACTACAACTGATTTGGAATCTAATTGAAGGATCTATGATTGCAAGATCACTAAGAAGTTTCTAATTAGATATGTAATATAATTAAATTAGTATTATGTTGTCATTGATGTCAACTAGTTTGACAGCACTTATCTTGTAAGTTACTACACCGAGACATCTAAAGCAAAATGGAAAAGAGATGAAGAACAGAGAAATATACATGAGGAAAGATGTACATGAGAGATGAGGATAAGGAACACATTGAGTAACTTGTTGATGAGTCTATGACTTGATGATATTGACTTCATTATGTTGCATTCATCTATAATGAAGTATAGAGCTAAAAGACACAAAGCAGTGTTGTCGGTAAATGATGCATTTCTAGTATACACCGACAGAGTGTAGTATACACCGATGGAGTGTAGTGTATACTGACCATAGTATTAACTGAGCAGTGTTCACTGACGCATTCTTTGTTAGCTGAGTAGAAAAAAATAAATTAAATGATTAGTTTAGCCGATAAGATTGATGAGCTGGCAAGAGTATAACATCGAGGTAACAGATAATGTTTGTTACACAGATCAATGGCTGAAAAAATTCAAAGAAGATCTAACGAAGCAAATTGAAACATGTTATTGACACAAGTACCGAGAAATTTTTAAGAGGAAAAATCTATGAATGTGATTAAGCAACAAAATCTGATGGTGAGGAAGAAAATTATTTACACATCTATATAAGAGATCAAAATTTATTTATAAAAATTCCAAAAGAAGAAGTTGTAGGATTATCATGTGAATAAGGTTTTCATACATTCTGATCATACTGGTTAGTAAGAACCGAGCTGCAAAACAATTATCGAGCTATAGAGAGCAATTACCGACGGACAGTAAGTTGATACAGTATTAAATCTGAAGTGAATTATTGATCAGAAGGATTTGTATGGACTAAATATTGATCTGTAATCTGCAATTGAAGTTGTATTAAAGCAGGTCATTTTACTGTTACATATTTAACCATTGTATACAATTTAAATCTCTTAACCAAGTGGACTCTGAAAGTCTTATGATGTACCACTCATAGAATGAACATTGTTATCCTGTCAACCCCATAGTGAATGCTGGTTGGACGATAACTTCTAGTCTAAAATCCTTTAACAAGGTCACACCTGACAGTGTGTTTGTAACCTTTAATAGGGTTGGGTCTTAACCGACCTCACTTCAGAAGAATGAGCAATTTTGGGTTGCCGGTCCCAGGTGGTTTTTCCCTTTACAGGGTTTCCACATTAAATCTCTTGTGTTATGTGTTGATTGTGATATTTTTTTGTTATCATATTTTGCATGTTACATGTTAGATTTGATCGGTAAATAGTTATAAGTATTAGACTGGTGATTGGTAAAAGCACAGACAGTAAGAGTTATTATTGTTTACCGATGAGTAGAAATTAAAGAAATTGTTTTGAATTATACATTTAGAATTGGGATAGTGGATAACTGATTCACCCCCCTCTCAGTTATTCTAACAATTGGTATCAGAGCTACGTTGCTTGGAATAGAGTTTTAAGGACTTAAGCATAAAGGTCTCAAGATGTATAAGAGGGAAGTACTAAAACTGAATAAAGAGAACTTCACAGTATGGAAAAGCAGAATGAAGCTCCACATATCTAGAATTTGGAACTCAGCATTAGATCTGATGCAAAATGGCTACACACAACCACCCACTGGTCCCCTAACTATTGATCAACTGAAGGATAAGCATGAACACAATGTTGCTATGATGGAACTTATTGCTACCTGTACCAATGCTGAATTTGAAGATATCAAGACATGCACAACTACCAAAGGAATGTGAGATAAATTAGCACAAATCTACAGTGGAGATCTGAATGTCAAAAGAGCCTGAGCTGAAAGTCTGAGAGGCAAATTTGATGAAATGAGATTGAAAGAAGGTGAGAACATTTTCCAATATTCAAATAGACTCAAAGAGGTGGTACATGCTATTAGAGCATCTGATGGAGTAATTGATGATGAAACAGTAATAAGCAAGATTCTCAGAACTCTGCTACCAATTTATGCAATCAGGATTTCTACAATTCATGAAACAAGAGCTACATCCAACCTCACTCTTGAAACTCTAATTGGTAAACTTACAACCTTTGAATTAAATAATTTTGATAACAGTGTTGTTCCTTCTATTGAATCCGCTTTCATGTCTTCTTTGAAGATTGGAAATTCTAGCAGGAATAGTAAGAATTGTGATAGTGATGACAATACCGATGATGAACTTGATGAGCTTGAAGCACTTATGGCTAGAAGATTGCCCAAAGGAAAAGGAAGGTATAGAGGTAAGCTACCTTTAGCATGCTTCAATTGTAAAGAAGTCAGTCACATCGCTGCTAGATGTCTATAGAAGAAAGATGATGATAGATCCAAAGATCGATCTGAAGGAAGCTATGGAAGAAGAGTCAACAGAGGTTACCGACACAACAACAAAGACAACCGAGATGAAAAAGGCAAAAAGCTATGTTACATAGCTGAAGATATTGAAACTGAATCTGATGATGATGATGATATAGAAGTTGTATTTGTTGCTATGAAAGATGACTCAGAAGAGGAAGAGAAACATGAGACACAGAAATGATCTCTAAAGTAAGAAGAAATGATACATGGATCATAGATAGTGGCTGCACACATCATATGACCGGTGATGTAGAGAAGTTTGATCATCTTGTTGAATATAATGGAGGATCTGTGAGAATGGGAAATGATGCACCTTGTATGGTAAGAGGTAAAGGCTCACTAATGATCAATGACAAATTACAATGTAAAAATGCATATTGGGTAGATGGACTGAACTATAATCTGATAACTGTGGCTCAGCTGAACAATTCAGGCCACCGACTGGCTTTTGAGAGCAAAAGGTGAAGATTTATGATGATGGAGGAAGACTTGTCGAAATTGGTACACAATCTAGAGGTAATCTATTCTATCTTGATATAGATCATTCTTCTTGTTTGTTAATAAAGGATGAAGATGCTTGGTTGTGGTACCGAAGGTTATGCCATGTGAACTTTGACAACATGATCAAGATTAGTAGAAAGAAAAGAGTTAGAGGATTCCCCTAACTTGACAAAACCTAATCATGCCATGTTCCATGAATGTCAAAAAGGTAAGATGACTAAATCTAGTTTTAAAAGCAAAGACTATTCAACAAAGAAGATACTTGAGTTGGTTCATACTGACCTGTGTGGTCCTATGAGACCTCAGAGCTATTCTGGTGATAGATATTTTTTTCTTTTTGTTGATGATTATACTAGACTGATGACTGTTATGTTCTTGAAAGATAAATCTGAAGCTTTCAAAATGTTTAAGTGGTATAAAGCTAAGGTAGAAAAAGAAACTGGTAAGGAAATAAAGTGCTTAAGATCTGATAGAGGAGGTGAATTTATCTCTGATGAATTTACTAAATTTTGCAATGAGCATGGAATCAAGAGGTAGGTATCTGCACCAAGGACACCTCAGCAAAATGGCATTGTTGAAAGAAGGAATAGGTCTATAATTGACTGTGCTAGAACATTGATGATACAGAAGAATGTTGCTCAGACATATTGGAGGGAAGCTGTTAGCACAGCTGTATATGTTCTTAACCAAGTACAACTGAAGGACTCCAACCAAACACCTTATGAACTATGGTTTGGACACAAACCTACTGTAAGTTATTTCAGAATTTTTGGAAGTAAATGCTTTATCTTGAAAGATGAGAGAAATGGAAAATTTGATTCTAAAGGAGATGAAGGAATATTTCTTGGATATTCCACTACAAGTAAAGCATACAAATGTTTGAATAAGGCTACAAATAAGATTGTTGAAAGTACTAATGTTCGTGTTGATGAGTTTGATGAAAATTACACAAAGGAAAGTAAAAAGGAACCAGAAGACTATGGTAGATTCACTTACATTGAACATCCAGAGTATCTACCGACACCGCAAGCTGTAACAACCAGTTAGTAGGGAAACAATGTAGTAGAACAGGCACCACAAACTGATGAACTTGAAGAAGCTGCCGAGCAAGGAAATGACCTTGAGCAAGATGAACAAGAAAGGAGAAATCAATTTTTGGCTAGTTTTGTCCGGAGACATCATCCTGAAACACAAATCATTGGAGACAGACACGTTGGAATGCAAACTAGAAGCAAAACAAGACAAGGTACATGTCTAATTTGTGAGTTTGAACCTAAAACTATGAAAGTTACATTAGAGAATGAAGAATGGGTTAATGCAATGAAGGAGGAAATAGAACAAATAGAAAAGAACAAAACCTAGTCCTTAGTACCCCAACCAAAAGATAAGAATGTTATCGGTACTAAGTGGATATATAGGAATAAATTGAATGAAAATGGTGAAGTCACAAGAAATAAAGCTAGATTAGTATGCAAGGGATATGCACAGGAAGAAGGCATTGATTATGGTGAGACATTTGCACCTGTTGCTAGATTAGAAGGAGTTAGAATGCTACTTGCATATGCTACACATAAGAAATTCAAAGTCTATCAAATGGATGTGAAGTCAGCATTTTTGAATGGTATACTTGAAGAAGAAGTCAACATTGAACAACTTGAAGGATTTGTTGATCCCGACAATAAAGATATGGTATGTAGATTACATAAAGCTTTATATGGACTAAAGCAAGCACTGAGAGCATGGTATGAAAGACTGCATACTTACTTGTTAAGTATTGGATTTGTTAAAACAAGTGAAAACATCAATCTATATGTGAAAGGTGATACTAATGATACTATTATCATTGCTGAAATTTTTGTTGATGATATCATCTTTGGTGGTTCAGATCTTGTCTGCAAGGCATTTTCTTATGAAATGCAAAAGGAATTTGAAATGTCTATGTTCGGAGAGATTAATTTCTTTCTTGGACTACAAGCAATTCAGCAAAGTGATGGCATATTCATCACACAATCTAAATACATAAAGGAAGTACTGAAGACATTTGGCATGGAAGATGCTAAACCTATAGGAACACCGATGGCTACTAGATGCAAATTGAAAAAGGAGGATGAAACTACTGAGGTAAATTAGACACTTTACCGATCTATGATTGGTAAGTTAATGTACATAGTTCACAGTAGGCCAGATATAGCACATGTTGTGGGAATTGTTGCAATACTTTCTGCTAACCCTAGAGAATCACACATGATAGCTACAAAAAGGATCTTAAGATACTTGAAGAAAATAGAAAATTATGGATTATGGTATTCTAAGGAAGGGAAGTTTGAACTGAAAGTTTACACTGATGTTGATTGGGCTGGAAATGTGGATGATAGAAAAAGCACCATCAGAGGAGCATTTTTCTTTGGTGAAAGACTTGTAACTTGGACAAGTAAAAAGTAGGCTTGTATTTCTTAGTCTATAGCTGAAGTAGAGTATGTTGCTACTGCTACTAACTATTCAAACATTGCATATATCAAACAAGTGTTGGAAGGAATGAATGAGGTAATCACTAACCTGGTGATTATATGCTGTGACAACACTAGTGTTATTAATATTTCAAAAAATCCTATGATGCACTCTAAGACAAAGCATATATCTATTAAGTATCATTACTTAAGACAAAAAGTGTAAGAGAAGAAAGTAAAGTTAGAATTTGTTACATCTAAAGAACAACTTGCAGATATTTTTACAAAGCCCCTACCGAAGGACACATTTGAATACTTGAGGACTAGACTTGGGGTTTGTCCCCTGTCTATTAGTCACTAAGGTGATCTGGATGTTGCATCAGCCAACTTTTATCAGAAGATCATTCATGTTGATGTAGCATAATTCACACTTTGAATCTTGTTCAAGGTTGTGATTAAGTTTGAGAACTTGAATCGATGAGATATCAGTATACAGAGATACAGAGGAAGTACTGAACACCACATAGAGTTACTTGGCTACTACAGAGCTAATTGTTTATTTGTTTCTTTGGCATTATTGTCAAAGGGAGAGATAAACCATATGAAATGAAAAGGGGAGAGATAAACAAAATATGAAAAGGAACAAGCACCGATGACAACTATCTAAGGGAGAGACAATCTGAATGAGACAGAGTATTGCAAATCAGTTACAAAGAATAGAAGCAGGAGCAGGAGAACTGAAAAGATCACAACTACAGAAAGGTAAAGTTGTATTACTTAATGTTGGTTCAGTAACGTAGTGATTAAACATATTAAGTCTATTTAACTTACAGTATTTGTTCACAAAGTTGTAGAATGTATGTTTGGTATGTGTATGGTACATTTCATATTACTTGAGTTGCCATCAATGCCAAAGGGATAGATTGTTGGACTATAGCTGATTTGGAATTCGATTGAAGGATATGTGATTGCAAGATCACTGAGAAGTTGTTGATTAGATATGTAATATAATTAAATCAATATTATGTTGTCATTGATGTCAACTAGTTTGACAGCACTTATCTTGTAAGTTACTACACCGAGACTTCTGAAGCAAAATAGAAAAGAGATGAAGAACAGAGAAATATACATGAGGAAAGATGTACATGATAGATGAGGATAAGGAACACATTGAGTAACTTGTTGATGAGTCTATGACTTGATGATATTGATTTCATTATGTTGCATTGATCTATAATGAAGTATAGAGCTAAAAGACACAAAGCAGTGTTGTTGGTAAATGAAGCATTTCTAGTATACACCGACAGAGTGTAGTGTATACTGACCGCAGTATTAACCAAGTAGTGTTCACCGACGCATTCTTTGTTAGCCGAGCGAAACAAAATAAATTAAATTATTAGTTTAGCCGATAAGATTGATGAGCTGGCAAGAGTATAACATCGAGGTAATAGATAATGTTTGTTACACAGATCAACGACTGACAAAATTCAAAGAAGATCTAATGAAGAAAATTGAAATGTGTTATTGACACAAGTACCAAGAAAGTTTTAAGCAGCAAAATCTATGAATGTGATTAAGCGGCAAAATCTAATGGTGGAGAAGAAAATGATTTACATGTTTATATAAGAGATCAGAATTTATTTATAAAAACATCGGAAGAAGAAGAAGCTACAAGATTATTGTGTGAATAAGGTTTTCATGCATTCTGATCATACTGGTTAGTAAGAACTGAGCTGCAGAGCAATTACCGAGCTACAAAGAGTAGTTACCAACGGACAGTAAGTTGATACAGTATTAAATCTGAAGTGAATTATTGATCAGAAGGATTTGTATGGACTAAATATTGATCTATAATCTACAATTGAAGTTGTATTAAGGCATGCCATTTTACTGTTACATATTTAACCATTGTATACAGTTTAAATCTCTTAACCGAGTGGACTCTGAAAGTCTTATGATGTATCATTCATAGAATGAACATTGTTACCCTGTCAACCCCATAGTGAATGTTGGTTGGATGATAACTTCTAGTCTAAAATCCTCTAACAAGGTCACACCTGACAGTGTGTTTGTAACCTTTAATAGGGTTGGGTCTTAACTGACCTCACTTCAGAAGAGTGAACAATTTGGGTTGTCGGTCCCAAGTGGTTTTTCCCTTTACAGGGTTTCCACATTAAATCTCTTATGTTATGTGTTGATTGTGATATTTGTTTGTTATCATACTTTGCATGTTCCATGTTAGATTTGATCGGTAAATAGTTATAAGTATTAGACTGGTAATCGGTAAAAGCACAGATAGTAAGAGTTATTATTGCTTACTGACGAGCAGAAATTGAAGAAATTATTTTGAATTATACATTTAGAATTGGGACACTAGATAACTGATTCACCCCCCTCTTAGTTATTCTAACAATATCCATCCATGAACACACCATAATCCAAAGGTCGCGCTTCAAATCTTTGCAACATGCCAACCCTCTAAGTCATCCAAGAACACCAGCACACCATAAGAAAATCACTAAATCCAATCACACAACCAAATGTAATCCACCAAAATCAATAGAAAATGATCTAAAAACATCAACAAGCAACATGAATTACCATAACAACAACACACGCATCTCTATCTCAGAATTCGCAAATGTCTTTGCTATGTTCATCAAGAACACTAAACATCATTCCCTGTCACTAAAAAAGAATAGTTTGCCAACATCTAAATCATGAACCATCCGAGATGAGAACACACATCTAGGTTTTAAAGTCACCACCAAGTTAGCGACCAAATATATTGCATAACCAATCCTCACTGATCCAAAAACTACAACACCGTCTCCACTAGAATAACCAGAAAATTGTCCTCTAATAAATCAACCATAACTTTGTCAAATCATACAATAAACCTATACAACTTGAACAAGATCAAGTACATACATTCCAAAATACATATATAGATTCACAACAACTTATATCAAATACATTGTCCATGCTAAACCAAAAATTTAACTAAACAAACTAGGAAATTCTCAAGAATAAGGAAATATGTTGACATCAATGATAAAACATTAATGCCAACACATATATGCATGAAATCTCCAACAATAGTTTCACCAACCTTTCATATTTGAGCCAATATCATCCCTATATAGATGATGTATCTATATTTAATATCTTATTCCCTCTAGTACATGTTGGTAAATCTCAATTGCATATGCATATTGTGTTGGATCAATGAGTGTGCCTATGCATTTAGAGTCCATGTAGTTGTCGTAGATAATATTTAAATTAAAATTCTGATTTATTGTGTTGGGGAATTTAATATTTATTTATTAGCTAATTTTCCATAATTAAATTCCCTTTAATTGGAATAGATTTGATTTAGCTTGAGAAAGTCTATAGTTCATTTGATTTATTTAAATGATTTATTTTAATTTTATTTTTGGGCTTTTTGGCAAAAAGTGTTATTTATTTGGAAAAAGAGTTATTTTTAACTCACTTTGCACTTTGGAGATTGGTAGAAATTTTGGAATTTGTTCCAAATTATTTTGGAGAAATTCACTCTTTTGATCATTGTGATTGACTAGCTTGTCATAATCTGGTGTTCGGTGGCTTGTTGGATTCAGATCGTGAATACTCCCATTTGTGTGGAGCCATTTCAGATTTCGCATGGGATTTATTTTATTTCACTCATTTCAGGTTTCTCCTTCAGCTGCAAGATAGGGCCTTTGATATTTTATTTGTTTCTCAACTATTTTTGTTGTTTCTTGTTTACATTTTCTTCGTGGGTTGAGAGTTAGTACTCCCCCACACTTCTATAGCCTTTGGTTACCCAATTGGCTCTTTACAAGCAACTAGGGTTTGCATTTTGAGTTTTACATTGTTATGCTACCCATTTTTCTGTGTGTGTTCAAGATGATAATTTTATTGGATATTTGTGTTGTTGGGTGAATTTAGGCCATTAGGTTTTAATTTCATGGTGAAATTCTAAGTTTCTTTTTTGGGTGCTTTCATGGGCACATCATTTTGTGTGCCTTCTGGTTTTGTGTGTCGCCCTGTTTGGCATGATTGGTTTTTGGATTTTAGTAGTATCCCATGATTATTTGAGGATTATGCCATCAGAATGGATAGAGAACATTTCAAGTATTTTTTATGGCAATCCGAACTAGCCTTCCTTGTGTTCTAACAAGATGATTGATGGATTCCATGAGAATTTGTACTCTTGGAAAAGTGGCCATTCGAGCAACTAGAATTTTGGCTTGGTTCTACATTTTCTTGGTTCTTACCTTGAGTTTTTGGGGAGTTGAGATATCCTCCCATTATTACGTATCCTATAGTATTGGCACTCTCCATGCTTGAGGTTGATCTTGCATCTGATATATAGATGTAGGGTGTTGAGACCACATCCAGACATGTAGTTGAGCTATGCTCCTATGCTGAGGTCCAAGTGACCCATGATCTTGGTATTCAGACCAATAGAGCTTATTGTGTTCTTTTTGGGCTTATGACTTTGAGAGTCTTGCTTTGCATTTTACTTGTATTTCTTTGTGCTTTGTGTCTCATTGTTGATACAAGATGAACTTTTTAGTGTTTGAGTAGTGGAGTAGAGTGGATATCCAAGGCGGTATGGGACCCAAAGGTGTGTGCATGTGCATACATGTGTATATGTGTGCATGTGTTGACCACTTGCCAACAGTACTCACATTATTTCATGTTATTATATTTTAATCCCATTCATTTATTTAGTTATCACTTATAAGAACTATTTCTAAGGGATACCCTGGGATGAGTGTTTTCATTTATGGAAACACTTATTAGTTTTATGGTCGCACATAATGGATATTATGAATATATTTAATACAGTTGTTAAATAGAAAAATGCTTAAGTCCATAGACTCTTCCAGTAACCCATTCTGATAGAGAAGCTTAGCAAGCTTTATTGAAGTTTTATTAAGGCTACGATCTTAAGGACACACTTTCAGGACACCAATGAACACATGTGTGAGGTTGCATGGGTTAGTATTGAAGGATCAAAGAGCTATGTTCTATTGATTAGATGTGAACACAGTAAACCAAGAATACCTTGTTAGCGATCATTGAGGCTGACCTTGTGAACATTTGGAAAGATATTTTTGGATGTTATCTTGGATTTGAGGCCAACTAAGGATGATAATAAAGCACATAATTGCACTTGAATTAATATGATGTTTAGCAAGACTAATGTTGACTAGCTTTTGTAATCATACCTCTAATGGGGTATAAGTATACATACACTTTTTTAAAAGTGTGCGATGATGAAAATGTATATATATGGATGGATGTTAGATGCAAATTGTGAAAAAATCTAAAATGCAAAGCACTAATCAGGAGAATAAGAGGAGTTCTTCTAAGAATATTTTGTTAACACTTTATATTTAGGAAAATAGATTTGTTGTAGTAAAGTGTTGTTGCACCTACTATACACCCCTAATAGGGTTTGTTCACCTTTAGCAGGGCTAGGACCCTTAACAAGGTTAATTCCTTATCAAGGATCTCATTGTATATATCCCCTAACAAGGATCTTCCTATACTGTATTAATCAACTCCTAACATGGCTAGAACTCCTAATAGGGTTTCAAGATTCATAGTGCGGAATTTTGTGGGTACCATCCCCACTGGGGTTTTCCCTTGGCCAAGGTTTCCTCAAAAAAAAATATGGTGTTATGAGTTTTTCTATGTTTATCCTTGTTGCATGGTTATTCATTTTATGTTATATCTTTATCTGTTTCTTAAAGAAGTTTAATAATTTAACAAAGTATTGTAACACTGATTCATCCCCCCTCTCAATGTTACCAAATCCTAACAATTGGTATTAGAGCATCAGGCCCCTAAAGGAGAAGCTTAATAGCTTTGGGGAGATCAAGATGGATTTGTAAAAGTTGAAGAAGAATTATGAAATGGCTTTGGAAGATGTGGATATTTCTAATACAGATAGAGTGGATCTAAAGTACAACCTACGGAAGGCAGATGACTTTATCAAGAAGTTGAAGCAACAACTTGAATAGGAGAGAAATTGAGAGATGATCTTATGGAAGCACAAACTGAAGAGTTATCAAACCAAGATCAAATTGATTAGCTAAAGCATGAAAATGATTCCTTGAAGGATGAATTGAAGCTCACAAAATTGAACCTAATGAAAGAACTTGATGTTGAAAAAGAAGTAAATGAAAAATTTCAAAATGAACTGTCAAGTACAAAGGATAGGATGAAAACTTTGGAAAGAGAGATGAATACATTAAAGACAAAGTATGATAACATAGAGAAATAATACATCACCATTACTAGTGAACTTTATCAGACTAAAGGTCACATAGAGAAACTTCATAAGAATAGACATAAATTGGATGAACAAATTGACATGCAGAAGCCTATTGGAGATAAGACAAAAGTAGGATTTAATGATAATCTTGATCAAAAGAAAGATAGAGTTTTTGTAAATCTTGATTCACATAAGAAGTCAGGATCTAAGGTTGTCATAACATATTCTAAGATACCTCCTTGCAAGGACAATGACAAAGATTGCAGCCATGAAGATCAATCAAGGAAACCAACTAAAAAAGGTATTCCTAAGCCCAAGTTTATTGATTTTTGTTTTAATTTCTGCTTGTATGGACACAAGATAAGAGAATGTAGAAAACTAGATATGAGATCTAGCATACCTATATATGATCACTTGGAGTATTTTATTAAGAAGCAAAAAGAGAAAAGCTTCAATGAGGTAAATATGGAAAAAGGTGAATGTAGTAAAAATGTTGAACTTAGGCAACCTGAGGATAAGGAAACAAGTAAAGTTAATGATATTGTGCAAGATAATGTTTCTAATACCAGTAAGGATGAAGCTAACAAGATAGTTGAAGAACCTATTTCTAGACCTAGAAAGATAGTGTGTTACAAATGTAACAATTTGGTCATAATGCTAAATATTGGAAGTTGCAAATTGATTACAGTCAATTGAAACCTAAGAAGAAGGTGACATGTTTTTAAGTGTAATAATGATGGGCATGTAGTGAAGTATTATAGATTTAAAGGACCAATAAAGAAATCCTTCAGACCATTCACAAAGGAAAAATAATTGAATAAAGAAGATAGAGAGCTAGTAGAGCTTAAAACAAAATTTAAGGAGAAATGGGTCAAATAGAATGAATATGTGGAATCTGAGTTAAGACACATGAAGAGAAAAATGAGATCATTCACAAGAGTCCTAAGATTCTTGTTCAATCATTTCTAGGGTGCATTGATTCACCATCCTTATGATGGGAAATGTATGCTTTAAGGGGAGTACGACAGATTAACACTGGTTAGATACATAGCCCCTATCTAGATGATTTAAGTTGTGCAAACTTGAAGGCAACTTAGTTACTATGTTGTGTGATCTTGGACAATATCACATAATTTTTAGATATGTTTGTGAGAAGGTCTATCAGTTTGAGCCTACACTAGTTTCTTGCAGCTTTATAAGAAGTTTTTGGGACTTGTGCCAAATTGTCTATAAGGTTAATAATGTGGTCAAATTATCTACCATTTACACTAAGATTAGAGAGCATTGAAGAGTCTAGAGTAGTAGTTGGAGCTTGAAGTGTTTTCATCTATGTTCACAAAACCCTCACACGGTTGTGTGAGCTAGGTATTTGTGATTATCTCAAGAAATATTTGTCAATTGCAATAACAGAGTAATTAGTATGGATACACCTAAGGTTTTCAATGTACTTAAAGGAATAGATACAAATTTAAGAGTCGTCCCTTCAAATTCACTGAAGAGGATCAAGAGAGTGCATTTTCACACAATTTGATTGGTGTTCTTCATGTTGAAGACATTAGGGCATACATACACAATAAGATTGAATTCATAGGCACCACTAAGATTTATGATGAAATGCTAGGGTTATATAATGTACATAAAACCCTAAGAGAATAATGTAGGAAAGTTCACGGGTTTCCAATGGTCAAATTCATGGAGAGATTTGAATTTGATGAATTATACTGGATCAAGATTGTACTAAGTAGAATACATGATGAATTCATATGGATTGGTGGAACTCCCACTAATATTAGCAAAGAACTACTGAATGAGATTATTGGATTACCTATGATAGGTAAAGTACCTACTATAGAGAATAACATAAGGTTTGAAGTATAAAAACTGATAAAAATCAAACGGAACAAAAGATCCATGATTGTAAATGACATCACACAAGAAGATGTCAAACTAGTAGCAATGATATTGGGATACAAATTCCAATATAGCAGCAAAATAATTAGTGTGTCATCCAGTTTTGTTCACATGGCATGCAAGATGGTAATTGAGGATGAAGAGTATGACCTATGCAATGTCCTAAGACAACAATTGATGGAAAATCTTTAAAGAATAAAGAGGAACATGACAACACATTTTAGATTTGGATCATTGATTATGTATATATTCTTTCATGTTATGAGAAGATTTCCTAGCATGTACGTATGGAGATCTGATAAATGTTCTATGTAGATTATTAGTGATTTCTACAGGAGAAGTGATGAGAAAAACATGTATGATGAAGTTGCAGGCATGATGAAACTCTTTCAGAAGCAAATGCATGAAAGAGAAAAAATCCCTTGGAGACTAGTTGATAAGTACAAAAATAACATTTGTTTCATGGTGGAAACTGACAACACATTATTTGAAGTAGTAGAACCTAGAACTTCATGGTCTACACCTATGGGTTATGAATTTGACTACACCATTCTGGAGCTTCACAATCAACATGTCTTACAGTCCCCTAAAGACCCCAATGTTCCTAGATGGGGCATATATGAAGAGAACTACACAATAGTAAAGGAAGAGATGGTAAAGGGGAGAAGGGAGAAGAAAGTTGAGTCCCTTGTTGATAAAATGGCAGGGCACCATGGAATAACTAAAGAAGAGATGAAGACTATCAGATAAAAAGTGGCAAAACTTAGAGAGAAATATAATATTCCCCCTCCTCAACCTAATATTGAGGTAGCTCAAGTGGTGGAGGTCAAAGAAGAAGAAGAAAAGGACAAGGATGACACTCCTAAACCTACTAGGAGGACATCATAGAGGTAGGTTGCACAAGCAGATACACAAGGTCAAACACCTCCTAAAGATATACCAAAGGCCATGGTTAGTGGACCAGGAAGGAAGAGGAAAACACTTGATACTCCTCCATCTTTGCATGGGAAGGATAAACAAAAAATATTGTAGAAGAACAAGAACAAGAAGAGGAAATTCAAGTAATGGATATAGAGAAGACCAAGGAACAAAATAAGAAGGAACAAGAAGATGAAAAGGATAGAAAACTTCAAGAGGCCAACCTAAGGGAAATTAAAGCAGACAAGAAGAAAGCAACATAGACACAACAGAAGAAAGGCGAGGAAGCACAAAGGTATTTGTTCAAACCCTTCCTGAAAGTTCTAGAAAAGAGAGCAGTGAAAGATGGTAAACTTGCCTCCATTGAAAAATATTTCATAGATATGATGAGGGAGAGAAAAATAAGATAGAAGATATAATTGTGGATCATATGTTCACCTTCAAAATGAATCTGATTAAAATAGAAGGTCAAATTGGTAAGGACTTATTTGAGAAACTAGAGGAAAGAAAGAAGAGAGCCTCAAGGATGAAGATGTTAGGAATGGGAACACTGAGAGGGGAGGGGGTGAATCAGTGTTCACTACACTTTATACTTTTTACTTTGCTCTTTATAATGAACTTTAAATGCTTAAGTACTGATTTAAACATTCATATAAACATGAAACATATAAACAACACTTGACACCAATATGATTACGGGGAAACCCAAATAGGTAAAAACCACGGTGGGAATTGACACCCACTAATATTCTGCACTAGTGTTTTGTGATCCTTGTTAGAAGATCCTTTACCCTGTTAGGAGTAGCTTTACAATTCTTTAAGTACAATAGACCTTGTTAAGGGTTAGACCCTATTAGTAGTCTTTTACGATGATCCCTATTAGGGGAGTGGACTCACTCTCCTAGAGCTCACTACTCAAATGATGAAGGCTACAACCTTCTAAGATTAGATACACACTATATCTGCCAGGTGAACTGTCACTGTGATACTGCTTGTCATATCAGTTCCTTTGATGTGTTGATGCTTTGACCTCTAGAAAAGCTTTAATACATCTTTATGCTCTCTTTGCATACCTCTTCTCTACCTATCATAACTCTTTCTTAACTCTCCTACCGAATACAATGGGTGCACCTTATATCTATGCACTCATACAAAATATACAATTAGGTCAGCCTTATAACTAATTACAAACAATGCTTCCAAATGAATTGGCTTAAGCATGCTTACAATTATATATATATACATGTCAAAAACCTAAATACAATGGGCGCATGGCCTTTACAATATTACATTACAATCACAAACCAAAATGTTGACTGTCGGCTCCATGCTCTATTCTCTGCTGGCACACACTAGCTGTGCAACTTCAACTGACTGTAACTTTCACATCCTTGCATATCTTCTTATGTGCTCTTAGACTAAGAAAGAATATAGTCTAACCAACTTAACTTCTAGGGTACACACCATAATTCATTCGTACATATGTGCATTGATGCTCTGAGCTGCAAGAACTCTGTACACTATCCAGTCTTCAACACTTAACTGAATTATGATCTTTACATGAAGTGCGCTGACTCCAAATTGCTACATGACTTTGTTTCCATAATGACAACACTATATCTAGTCATATACTTTAGTATAGTCAACTTTCCAACAATCTCCCCCTTTGTCATTAATGGCAACAAAGGAATGTGGCCAAGTTGCTAACTATCCCTTAACACAAAAACCTTTTGTCTTCTATACATTTCTTATACATAATCTTATATCTCCCTATACATATATACATTCAATATTCTATACACAACTCCCCCTATGACATTAATGACAAAGGTGCATCAAAAAACTACATGTACATACACTTACTGAGGGAAAACATCCAGATATGCTATCTTGAGATTCTGGATCTCCTTCTTCCAAAAGGTTATCAAAGAATTAACTATCTCGAGATGGGCACATAGTGCATATTGAAGCTTCTCCATTTTCTTTAGATTAGTGCTTAGACCCTGATCATAGGTCACCATAATGGCATCAATTTCCTTGATATTCTAATTCAGAATGTCTAGTGAGGGTGCAAGAGCATTCCTCAACTGAGTCTGTCTAGACCTTATCTTTTCCATTTCTTTCTCTGCCTTCTCAATTTTGTCCAACTGACCTTGGTAGAAATTGTTACACATGTTTACATCAGTGGATGTGTCTAGCACTGAACTCTTCACCTACTCAATCATAGCTTCAGCCTCTTTTATCTTCTTGAAGTGAGCATCGGTGAGCTTGTCTTGATCCATGCATGTTGCAGTGATCCTTCTTCCCTCATTAGCAAATTCTTTCAAGGATGCTTGACCAGACTTAAGAGAATTCAAGTCTAGTGCAAAGTTGCTCATCAACTCATAGAGTCTCTTCTTTAAATACTTCTCTTCTGCTACTATGGATGCAGATTCTTCTAGGCTAGAAAATTTTCTTTTGAACTATGAGAGGACTAAAGTCACATCATCAACTGAATGTACTTTCAGCACTTTCTTATCCTCTGGCAACAAACTGTTCAAAATATTCATTGATTCTACCAGGAGGGGATTCCTCATTACTTGCTTCTCCTTAGCCTTCTCCATAGCTAGGACACTGAACTTAATCAGGTCTTCTTCTTTCTAGGAGTCCAAACTACTTGTGTCAGGTGTCAAACTTGATAACAATGCTGAGGAGGGAGTGATGGGAGTGTTGTCCATCACTTCTAGTTTTAGCTTGGCTAGATCCATAGAAGTTTCATCTTTCTTTACTTCCTCTTCTATTTTCTCTTCTTCTTTCGCATTTGATATGTTTTCAGTCATTACCTCTTCTTGGTGAGTGGGAGGAGTGCTTCTGCATAAGATCTTTGCTTCTTATGTACTCACACAAGCTTCTTCAAACTTGTCTAATTCTGTGTCAGTGGCCACCATGGCTATCTCCACATTATCAATGATAAATTTGATGTCCTCAAGTGATTCTAACATGGGTACATACTTATCTACCTCTGATTGTGCTTCTGCTATGGGCGTTGAGTCCTGAGGACCTGTCACTAGTACATTGAAGGTCTCTACTACTTTGTCTTGCATACCAGGTGCTTGAGAGATGGGCACAGAATTAGGTTTCATGTGTTGCTCCAAGAGTACCTTCTCAAAAGCCTTCTCTATTTCTTGAGTTATCAAATCATAGTCTTTGTTCATGAGGTGAAGTATCCTCATCTTAGTTTTCAAGTGCGGCTTCACTAGATTTAGAAATAATGACCTTTCTTAAATAGAACATACTAGAAGAGTGGAATCAAGAATTTATTCCCTTATTATGAGGTCTTCTTTAGTGGTTTGTCTCTTCAAGGTGTCCATTATTTCCCATACCTTGTCTGGAATTTCTATTTTCAATTCAAGAACTATCTTCTTGAACTTTATCATATGTTTGATAATCATTCCATGTATTTTTTATTTATCAATTTCACTGTATGTTTCATATAAATTTCCCACCTAATCAATTCTACCCTCATCAATAATTCTTGCACTCAAGGCTTTGAGACTTGGTCTGAATCCTGCCTTAGGAGGTGCTTGACTAGTTTTCTTACTCCTTAATTCTCGCAAGGATGAATGACTAGTGCTTACTTCTTTCTTCCTTCTAATCATTGGTTCATAATTCGGAGGAGAAATAGGATCACTAGTTTTGGGTGCAAAAGGAGTGTCATTGGTCATATCCTTCTGACTATCATCTTTTTCATTTTAGGATCCTCTTGTCCTTCTTTTGTTGCTGTACTTTTCAATTCTAGAGCAATCTTTTCTTCCCTTGCCTTGTCAAGGTCTACTCGAGATACACCATGTATTCTCAAGATCTCAAAAGTGACCTTTGCAACCTTTCTTTTAGTTGTAGTGTTGTTTAACTTTGCATCAACTTCTCTTGTCTTCTCTTCATATGTTCCCCATCTAGGCTCATTAGGATCTTTCGGGGCTGACATAAGTACCTACGCATATGCTTCAAGGACCTTTTTCTCTACCTCATAACCAAGTGGATGAATCCACTTAGTCCTTGGTTCAACTGCTTCCATACAAGTTGTCTATGTCTCCACCATAAAACAAATTGTATCCTTGTACTTATCCACAATTCTCTCT
Organism: Chamaecyparis obtusa; assembly: GCA_027943335.1. Lineage (NCBI taxonomy): Eukaryota > Viridiplantae > Streptophyta > Pinopsida > Cupressales > Cupressaceae > Chamaecyparis > Chamaecyparis obtusa. The sequence continues at coordinate 482,785 of BSBK01001164.1, forward strand.
GGAATCCTATGCCTCATTTGCATCTTGACCCTAAAGGTCTTCAATTCCAATGTGATATAATCTCTTAATGTGCTTTCAGTGGATGCCTTAAGTGATATCTATGGCATGGTTGGAATGGTCTTATCCAAATACATATCTGCAACTTTTCCAACTATATGAAGGTACATATAGATGATTAGGGACCCAAACCTAAATATCTTTATCTTGTCATGTTTGATAGCCTTGATGTTATCAATCAACTGTGCATGCAAGATCTCACACATGTTGAATTCACCATCTTCCTTCACAATTCTTATGGCTGCCATAATAGTGCCCCCAGATACACTATTCACCCTGCTGGTGTGATGAAACATGTATCCTAGAATCATTGACATCAATTTGATGTCTGTTTGCTCAATAGGCTCTATGGTCATGATGCGCCTATCACTCCTAGACTTGCATGCTTGTTCAACCATTTTCCTAACATCCTTACCCATAAGAAGGATGGCGCATATCCTAGATAGACCTTTCATCTCATGTATCAGGTCATCTATGATTCTTACAAGTACATCTCCAATCCAAAATAGATCATCATGAATTCTTCTTAATAGGATCTTTATCCATTCTTCCTCATAGAATTCATATGCCATAGCATACTCAACAATAGGGTGATCATTCCATTTAGCATATTCATCCATGAAGGTCATGTCTAGTTTTGGCATGGTATCCATGTGTGCCGTAAGCCTATCCAATCCAACTAGTTCCTTCTTACATTGAATGTAAGCCCTAATATCTTCCACATGCATGATGCCCATAGGCGTACGAGAGAAAGCTCCCTCTAAATCATCTACGGTTGATTTAAATGGGTGCCTCTTAAAAACATATCTTTTTTTCTTAGCAACATCATAAACAAAGGGAGTGGCCATGACTTACTTGATAAATGCTTTCTAATAGATCTCTGAGATAATTCGATGACTTCTGAATCAGTGCAATGAGCTAGGGTTTCTACTATCGATCAATTGCACTGCAAACACTGATGGATCAATCTCCAAGACTTCACAAAAAATTCCAAGGCTCTTTCTACTCTTCAATCACTCTTACTTCAAATGAAATGAGTAATGAAACAACATTCTATGTACTTAAAGTGAGATTTCCTCCATTAATGCAAGTTGCGTAAACTAGGCTGTCACTTCAAAATTTCAAACTCAAGTTCTGCTAACAATCAGCTTGTGCGCTCTTGCACAATGATTCTTCCATAATCCAAAAGCTTAAGTCCAAAGGCGCATACTCTGAAGATGAGTATACTAGCCACACAGGGGTCTAGAGCTAAATTAGCTCCCCCTATGACCTTGAGGGCCATTCATCCAGATGTAGAGGGTGCATCCACAGGGGATGCATCCAATACAATCTCATCAACATTATCCTTCTTTTTATCTGACCAAATCATGCTCACATCATATGAGGCTTTGACAAAATTAACTTCTCCTTCTAGATCCAAAACTAATTCTTTGGCCTTTTTAGGGCTTTCCTGACCTTGCAACCTTGATCTACAATATCTAGAGATATGTCCAGCCTTGTTACAAGAGTGACAAATGATTGGAGGCCTTACATTCCTTGGCACATTGACATGAGTCACCATTCTGCATTATTTTGTTGTGTGACCATTATTGTTACATATCTGACATGTAACATTCTAAGAACTTCTTGCATGTGTTTGATTCTGATTTCTTTGATCACTTTGAATCATGTTCTTCTTACTAGTCTTGCAATTCATAGCTTTATGACCAAATCTATTACATGTATAATAGTAGCCATTAAAAGGTCTCACCTCTGTACAATTTCTTGCAATGTGTCCATGCTTGTTACATGCAAAGCAAGTGCGTTCTACTTTCTTGCGCTGATTATTAGGTGGTCCACCATTGTCTTTTGTATGAACTTTAATCTTTTCAGCATCAGTAGAGTTCTTTTGTGAATCCTTTCTTGCTCACATACTGTGAATTTGATTTTGTGCTTCATTATACCCAATACAACTAGTGTCTCCTTTGGCTCTTTGTGCATACAATTGAGATTCTACCAAATCAGCACTGGTGTGTAATTTGTCAATGTGATTCTTTACTACTTTCAATTTAGACTCCAAGCTTTCTTTGCTATTCCTTAGCTCCAAGATTTCCATGTTAGCTTGTCTTAGTTCTTCATTGAGTTGAAGGTTCTCCTTGACTTGTTCATTGTAGACATCCTGATTGTTCATCAGCTTATCATAAAATTCTTCAAGTAGTTCTTGCATAGATGCTTTTTCTTCATTCAGTTTCTTGACCATTGCTCCTAGATCACTGTTACAGCATTCTTTCAGATCCCTTCTTAGCTTCTCGATAACTAATTGAGCATCACTGAATCTCTTTTAGTTCTTCAATTTCTCTTTCAGATTTGTCCAGGTCTTTGAGAGTTGCTTCAAGATTTTTCTTCAGATGTTTCATTTCTACTTTGTCCATGATCTCCTCAAGTGGTTAAACTTCTATGCTGAGGACCAGAGCTCTAATACCAATTGTTCGGAATGGGAACACTGAGAGGGGGGGGTGACTCAATGTTCACTACACTTTATACTTTTTACTTTGCTCTTTATACTGAACTTTAAATGCTTAAGTAATGATTTAAACATTCATATAAACATGAAACATATAAACAACACTTGACACCAATATGATTACAGGGAAACCCAAATAGGTAAAAACCCTGGTGGGAATCGACACCCACTAATATTCTGCACTAGGGTTTTGTGATCCTTGTTAGAAGATCCTTTACCTTGTTAGGAGTAGCTTTACAATGCTTTAAGTACAGTAGACCTTGTTAAGGGTCAGACCCTATTAGGAGTCTTTTACAATGATCCCTATTAGGGGAGTGGACTCACTATCCTAGAGCTCACTACTCAAATGATGAAGGCTACAACCTTTTGAGATCAAATATACACTATATCTGTGAGGTGAATTGTCACTATGACACTACTTGTCAGATCAGTTCCTTTGATGCACTGATGCTTTGACCTCTAGCAAAGATTTAATACATCTCTATGCTCTCTTCGCATACCTTTGCTCTACCTATCATAACTCTTTCTCAACTCTCCTACCGAATACAATGGGTGCACCTTATATTTATGCGCTCATACAAAATATACAATTAGGTCATCCCTATAACTAATTACAAATAATGCTTCCAAATGAATTGAATTAAGCATGCTTACAATTATACATATATACATGTTCAAAACCTAAATACAATGGGTGCATGGCCTTTACAATATTACATTACAATCGCAAACCAAAATGTTGACTATCGGCTCCATGCTCTATTCTTTGCTAGCACACACTGGCTATGCAACTTCAACTGACTACAACTTTCACATCTTTGCATATCTTCTTATGCACTCTTAGACTAAGAAAGAATATAGTCTAACCAACTTAACTTCTAGGGTACATACCATAATTCATCAGTACACACGTGTGTTGATGCTCTGAGCTGCAGGAACTTTGTACATTGTCCAGTCTTCAACACTTAACTGAATTCTGATCTTTACATGAAGTGCGCTGACTCCAAACTACTATATGACCTTGTTGCCATAATGACAACACTATATCTAGTCATATACTTTAGTATAGTCAACTTTCCAATAGAAAAGACCAAGATGAGACAAGATATTCTTTTAGAAAATATTCCTACTATGACGGGGAGTGAGATGGTAGAATGGATTAAGAAGTGAAGGCCAAAACTAAGGACCAAAACCAAAATCATCAAGTTTATGGCCCAAAAGTATGAAGAGGTTGAGAAAGAGACATGTTAGTACTATTTAAAATTGTTGATCTTCATATTTCAAAATTTTGATGAACTCTTTTTTTTAACCTAGCAAGGAGAAAGATGTTGCAAACCCTAGCCTATTATGTTTCTTGTTACATTTGGACGTTACTTTTTCGTTCACTAAAACTTCCAATAACGCATGTTTCATTATAAACCTTTATAAGTTGTCTCCTTCATGTATTATGCTGTTAGGTTTTTAAGTGGGTTACCTTTTAATAAATTTCCATTGTAACCTTGCTCTTTCCTATTTATTTCCTTAACCGTTTGATTTTATTTGATCTAGTGGTTGTCGCATTAGCTCAAGACCCTTGGTTGTCAAATTTTCTAACATGCGCTTTAGCGACAGTGTGACACCTGTCTGGGTAGGCCCGTTGTCAGGATTATGTTGTCATTTAACTTGTAGATTTCATCAACGGTTGTCATTATACCATTGAGCCTCGTTGACTGCCATTTAAAGCTTGCGCTTTAGCGACAAGCATCCGATTGAGTTCACAGCTGACAAGACAGAGCTCTGACACTTCAATTTTTGTGGCACCCTTTTTATGTTGACATCTATCTAGGATGATGTAATGCGGTGGGGTCATGACTTTCCAGAGGTTAAAGACTTGATAATCTTACAGCTATCGTTATACTGCTGAGAGAAGTTGCCCAATTTTTAAAGCTTGCACTTTAGCGATGGTCATTTAATTTCCCATAAAGGATTCAAACTATGAAGTGGGTCCTTAATTGCTAGGTCATGATGGCGTGTTTGTTTTTTATTGGTGAAGCTGGCATATGATGTGGCAGTTTTCAGTACAGCTGGTGTTGGGAAAGAAAAGTGGTATGTCCACCTACTAAATTTGATGACATGGCTATTTTTTATTGGTAAAGAGCTAGTGAAAGTTTGAAGTGGGACCAAATTTCATAGATGAATGATGATTGTCTGATTCAAGCCACATCGGTAGTTGTCGCTTTATCTTTGCCTGATGTACCTGACAATTTTTTGCTTGTGATATAGCGACTGATTGACATGTGTCTTTGTGTTGTCAGTCACTTATGCTCTAAAGTCTTCAGATGCCTCCACATGTTCTTTTCTAAAGTAGGGTCACTAATTTTCAAATATATTAAAGAACTGTCAGTTATTAAAAGAATCTACGATGCTCACATTATCGTGGTTGAAAGATGCTTAGTTTTTATGTTTGCGCTATAGCGATAGGTCAACACCTATCCAAGCTGATTAAAGTTAAAATAAGTTGTGCATTTCTGCACATGCGTGATTTTGAAATGTTCTCATTGGTCAAGAACTAGTTTGGGGAAAAGTATTAAATGGTTAAGATGATGATTTTTTCAGTCGTTCGATGCGCCGTAAAGATGTAGGATCAACGGTTCAAGTTCAAATTTTGTTTAGTGATGGTTGTTTCATGTCCTGTGAATGTTGAAGCCACCAATTTTTAGTAATGACAGACTTAATGAGTTTTGTGCAGGTGAATTGTAATGGGTTGGCAATGATTACATATCCTAATTTGATCGTTGGAAGCAACACTTCTCTTTCAAGTTTCTCTACGGGTGATTTGGTTTTCTCTGCGAACATCATCAAGCAATTTTTCTCAAGTGTCTAGTAGGCCAATTTAACCTTTGAAAGTGCATAGTTTTTATTCGGAGAAGGTTTATAGTGATTTATTTTTCTCTATTATTACTATCTTGTGATATATGGGTAGTTCTAGTTCTGGTATTCATATGTTTTCTCAAAAACCCTAGTTGAAAATATAACCTAAAAAGGAACTCTTGGGAAGGACATAATATAAAGATAGGGGGGTATTTGAAGATCTCATGCAATTACTCCCATACTCCGAGAATGGAGCATCCAGGATTAAAGAGTTGGTCCCAAAAAACCCTAGAGACTTTGTCAATGAGGGACTTTATGACAGAGGGTTATGGATGAGGGATGTCCATGTAGGAAAATATTACAATGGCTTGATCTAGTTAAAAGTTGCATACTCTCAGATAAATTCATGTGCTCCTCTTAGTAACATCTAGCAGTTTGACATAGGAAAACTGATTATGCCTGGAGTCTTCATGGATGCAGACCTTCTGATACAAATTCCCAAATGTTATGACCCTATCACCAGATGTGTCAAGGATATAAATTGAAATGATTTGATAAGCATTATAGGAGATGAGATCGGAGAAGTTTTCTCATTAAATGACCCTTCTGTTGGGTTAGAAAAGATTGATTTTCAAGAGTTTAATGAGATCTATGAGGCACATAGGGACTATCTGAGGTCAAAGCCTTTAAGGGATTTCTTTGGTCAAATTGAAGCCATGTGTATGGTTATCCCAAGTACACTTGAGCCTTTTAGGTTGGACTTATTTAGTTTGAGAGAACAAGGTGTGTATAAGTCCTTAGCTCTGATTTTTGGACAAGATGAGGCAACCCACATGCCAATCCCTTACATGTTCATGATAGTACTGTCTTTGCACCCACAGTTGGCATTAATTTTTTATTTTTCCCCTTACCTTGTAGATCTAATCCATGAAGGATTAATGGGAATGAAAAACATGAAGATAAGTAGGCCCTTTGGATGGTATTCTATCTTGATGCATATGTTTTTGTATAAGGGTGAGCAGTTTTTCAGCGAGATAATGGATATTGTCAAAGAGAAGAATGGAGAGACATTGTCAGTCTAGTTATGGACTACACATTTTTCATGGGATAGGACTGAGGCTAGTTTCCTTGTTTTTGATAGAAAGTTTTCTTCAAGGCTTAGGACCTTGTTATTTTTTGAGAATCCTAGAATCCCAAGGGAGTTGTTGAGATTGATTAGACCCAAAGAATATTGCAAAGACATCACCATAGTGCATAATTTTGGTGATATAATTTTGTACCTAGTTTCTACAGTTTTTAGAGTGTATGGTTGTAAAAGGGCACCCTATGTATTGCCTTACCAGGTCCCATTGAAAATAGGGTATGCAGAGATTTTAAGAGAGATTGGAGATCTGCAGGATACAATCTTAACAGGAAAGGGAAGGGGAACTTTGTTCCTAGATATTACAATAGCTCATCAATATGTTATTTGTCAAGAAGGGATGGGTACATTTGAACCAAGTTCTCCAACCCTACAGAATGGCTACAGTTGTGGCTAGATGTGCAGATAATGAGGGATTTATCTCTGGGATGTTTAGAGAAAAGATAAGGTGTGCTCTTATAGAACACCAATTTAACTTCCCTAAGGATGTAATTAGAAATGAGTTTGATCTTCAAACTCAAGAAATTAAGAAAGAGAAATGGGTGATCTACAAGAAGACTGTAGATTTTATAAGAAATTTTGATAAATAATATGACCCACTAAAGGCTTTTCAGCCATGGGTAAGGAAGGTAGATGCCCTTATGAAATATTTTGAAGGAATTATGTAGGCAGAAAATGAAAAGAGGGTTGTAGTAAGTAGAGCAGATCCAGAGAGATCAAGGAGAATTTTGAGCCAACCTGGATACACAAAGTTGACCGCAAGGGGAACTTATACTATTCAGCAAAGGAAGGGCTATAGTGTTCTTCTCCCAGTTCAGTAGAAGGATAAGAGTCATCCATCTACTTCTAGGGGGAAGAGACCTATGAGTGACCCATTGGTAGGAAATTCTTCTCCAAAGAGGCAAAGATAGGAGGAGTCCCAGCTAGAAAATGATATTTATTCTCCCTCCCAGTCACCATTGTAGTTAGATGAGCATGGAGTTGCTTAGCAACTTGTGCAGTTGAGCAATGTGGGGAATATTTTTGTTTCTAATGATGAAATGCAGGAAGGGGTACCGGAATCACCAAAAGGGATAGAGATGGATATCACAATGGTAGAGTTTGAAGATAAGGAGATAGACCCAATTTTGAAATAGGCCAGTGATTCTTTTATCTCAGATGATAATTTTGTCAAGACTAGGGCATTCTTTCAATTTTTGTGGAGAATGAAAATAAATCAATTCAAAGAAATTTGTGAGAAAAAGAAAGAGGAATTCCCTGATAGGGATATGACTAAGATTGAGAATGAGACAAAGGGGGAAATGATGAAGAAATTTGAGAAGATCACCCCGGAGGAAGGAAGAGCCATGATGCATACTGCTGTGTGTGTGAATTTGGTACCTGATCTGTAGACACAACACTTCAGTAAAACATTAGAGGTTAGTTGAAATCAAAATCGTGCAATAAATGAAACTAATCTAACCAGGTGATTTACTTTCTTCTAGTAGATGCGAGTATGTATTCTCAGATTATACCGAGATCAGTGACCTTGACGACACCTAAACGAAGGATTTGAATGCAAAATCTAGATATGGAATGAATGCAAATTAATCTATTTTTTTTATATTTTCTATGCAATTATGAATGAAAACTGATATGAATCTAATCTATATGAGAAATTGATATGAAATTAATCTAACAATGATATGCAATATGAAGCTAAAATGAATGTAAAAACAAGATTGATCTCACAACGTGGTTGATTTGCAAGAAGCTTGATCCTTCAGCTACCAATTCACCAGTGTGATTTTGCAACTTTGAGAGATATGAACTTTGGCAATTTGGTAGAGTAAGTTTGCAAATTTGTGGATTTGAGAGATGATTTGTGAAGATCTGAGCCTTGATTTATAGAAATCCAGGGCTTTGGGGATGCATGGAAGAAAGCCATAAATCACTCAAATAACTCAGGTTGATTTTTGAGTTATTTTTAAATAAAGGATATTTAACTCACAAAAACATGCAAAAGCAGAGATTAACTCAAAATAGAGTTTAGATTTAATTGATAATTGATAGTTGTCTGCTTTTGTTGATTGTGCATGATTTATTTATGAATTAATTTAATAATAAAGTGATTTATTTCCAACATAACTGATTTTGAAAAATAAAACAATTGATTTATGGGTTAATCAATTATTTTTCAAACTTTTATTCAAAAATAATATTATTAAAAATTGACAACTTGCTTTAATTAATTAAATAAGAATTTAATCAATTATTCATAGGATTTTGGATTTATTGTCAAAATTAAATAATATAATTTAGGAATAAATAGAATTAACTGCAATTAAATAATTAAGTGGCAGAATTAAATCTAATTAATTAAATATTGAGAATATTCAATTAATCAAACTTAAGGATAAATTGGATTTATCGACAAATAATCATTAAATTAAAGACAATTAAGATAATTAGAAATATTACTAGGAATATTCCCCGATGCAAAATTTGAGATAATCAATTAGAATTCGATGATGTTCAGATGTGCCTTAGGTTAGGACTTTGATGTCAATTTCATTCGATATGTTGATATAGGAGGTTGATGAACCTATAGCCCATTTTTGGGGTATTACAACTACAGGAGTGTTGATTCTTCCTGAGTGGGATATTGCAGATGTAATTGTCTTTGATTCAGTCAGAAAGAGTAAAGTGAATACCCTCACTACTGTAGAACAAGCACAACAAGCTACTAGGGGTATTAATTTCTCTGATGACCATGCAACTTTGGTCATGTGGTCCCTTAAAAGGGAAGAAAATAAAGGAAAAAGAGAGGTTCTCTCTTTAGATTATGCTAGAAACTTGTTAGTACAAAGAGTTGGTGAGACTTTAGGTTTAGAGGCCTCAAACATCATTTTGGAAATAGCTAAGTTCAATGTGAGAGTAGTAGAGAAGGACGTCCAGGAAAAAGAGGAATTAAGGATTAAGTTTGAAACTATCCTTAAGTATTATAATGAGTTGAAAATAGATTTGATCCAGAAGGACAAATTAATTGCACAATTGCCTAGACCATAGGATCATAGATCACCTCAATTAATAATTGCTAACAGGCCAGCAGTGGCCTCTTCTTCTAGCCCTATTGTTGAATTTCTACCATCACCTCTCCCAGAGACAAACACAGATGCAAGAATCAATTGGGAAAAGCAACAATTGTTGGAGGAAAAAAATAAACTAAGAGAGATTAGGGTGGAACTGGAAAAAGAAAAGGATGAGCAGTTAAAGGCTAAGGCCCTTGCAAATGAAAAATATGAAGAGAAAATCATAGAGGCAATAATGCATTTTTCTCTTGATTTGAAGCCATCAATTTTGTTTGATTATGCTAGAAGATTACAAGTTTTGCTTACATCTTTAAGTAAAGATAGGGGTGAGTTTGGACCAATTTTGAACAATTGGATTGAGAGGTCCCCACACATAAGATTATTTCATTGGCTATTTAAAGGCCAAACTGATCCTGATCCATTGATTAAGCCAGTGCATCAAATTGTGAAGAAGCTTGTTGAATATAGTATAATTTTGGATGATTTCAAAAGGAAATCTAATATGTTAAAGATGGAGTTAATGTATTCAAGTTGTGAGTTGATACCAAGTTTTCTCATAGGGTATGGTGAATTGAAGGAGTTACTTGATTGGAGAGAGGAGATGGATGCACTTTTATCAAAAAGAGTGATAGGTGTTTTGAGAAACATTTTTTCCTTTATCCACACCATCAAGTTGTTAATGACTACTAAATCAAAATTTGAATATATTCAGTAGGAGGTCAAGCAAATAGAATGCAAATGTGAGAAGTTGTATGGCAAGAGGGCTTAATTTACCAATTTTGTCTTCCCAAGTGAGGAGGTGTACAATGGGTGGAGGTATCAGTACATTCCCCATGCAGAAAAAGAAAATACTCCATCTACTTCTTGAACCAAGCAAAGATTATGACTTTTGGGTCTTTAGGTAGTTGGGATGGAAGATGTATTTATTGCAAGAACAGTTGTGAAGGAATGGTGATCAGATTTGTTTGAAGAGACCAAGGAAAGAATTGAATACATAAAGTAAGGCAGCTCACTTGTAAAATATCTATCCAAATTTGATCGAGGCATTTATTGTAAACCCAGTAGGGTGGTTGTAAAGTTTTAGGGTAAATTTTGTAAACCCTAATATGATCAATAGCTTGTTGCATTTCCTTGTATATAAAAGGATTTTCCACAATCATATTAGGCATTGGGAGTTTAGGTGTTGAGAAGATAGAAATTTTGAAACCCTAACACTTAGTCGAGGATTGTATTATTTTGTATCATTTCTTGTCAAGTAATAGAGAAGAAGCACAGGTTGATACTATTATTCACATGCTTTTTATTCAGCACATATTGTATACAAATGATCAAAGGTTATACTTAATACAAATTTTAGATCTTTTGCCTCTCCTTTGTGTCAAATCTGTGAATTTTCTAAAGCCTATCAAAGATTTATGTGTATGTATTTTTGCTTTGAGTTCTAATCTAGGGTTAGATTAAATATTGCTCAAAGTGGGATATATGTTCATTTGATTTACATAAGGATTATTTGCAAGTAGGAAAGGTTTGGAGTATTTGTATTTATGTTTATAGACCAGTTTCTTCAAGGATCTTTGTATTTACTCTATCTTCTGGTATTGTTTGCCCAATGGATAAGGCACTGGCCTGTGTAAACCTATCTTTATTTTATGGGGAACTATTGAAATCATTATAATCAGAAACATATAATCAAAACTAGTCATTTAATTTTCATGTACTTTAAAAGAGTTTTCCCACTCAGTGATGGAGAGTCAATGAATAATAGGTTGTTAGTTAGTACTTTCTCACTAATATTTATTGTTAGATCCAATACCAAGCCAAGAACAGTATTATACTTATTGGATCAGGTATACCCACCTTGGTTTTGCAGAGCCAAAAGTGAAGAGGGTAGTCTTGTCCCTATAGTTGGTCAAGTTACTTATAGATTTCTCACATTTGGAACTAACCCCTCCTTAATATCAGTCTTAGGTATATTGGTGTCTCATAGAGTGTAAAATCTTTTCAAGAACCAACAAAATGGAGACTCTACTAGGGAAAAGTCTAAAATTTGTGTCAAATAACGTAGGTACAAGTTGAGCTAGATGCCTAGGCTGCTTATTTTAAGCCAGTCAGTTACCATTGAAGACAGAGTTATTCCTTTTTCTTTAAATTTTCTTAATCTTTCTTACTGATTGCCTTAAATCACAAAAGGAATATCTTACAAAGAATCCCAATTTACTTGGGTGGCGACTCTAAGAGATCTTTGTACTTGTGCTAAGTAAAGATTTATTTTTTTACAATGAGTTTCAAGAATACAAGGTCCTAGAGAAAAGAACATCTAGATGAAATTTTGGAAGGTGAACTTCCAACCACATCTAGACGTGGTCAAATCAAAAGAGAGAAGAGTACTAATGATATGTCCTTCACATGGAAGTAGAAGGGAAACCCAAGGCATGAAAGTCTTGTCCATCCTAGTCAGGAAGGAGATGCCTCAGAGTATGAGGAGGCTGTCGACTTAGGTTTGAACCAATATGAGGACTATTACTCTCCTTCAGAAAGGGAGGGTGAGAAATTACAACACAACAGAAGAAAATAGTTCCTAATAAATAGAATGGAGTGGAGAGAAGGTCTAGAAATAAAGGTAGAAATAGACAACATTTTGTCCCTCCTTTCACCCTTGGTTCTTCATTACCCCAAGGTCTCCATGAATCCCAGGATCAACAAGAACTTCAAGTACACCAAGTTGAATCTGAGACAACCTTGCCTGACTCAAAGGAAATTTTTGAGGAAGTCTATGAACTAGAAAGAAAAATCCATGAGCAAGCATTTATCAAGAAAAAGAGGGAAAAGGAAAGGGAGGAAAAAATTAGGCATGCTATGATAAGATTTGATCAGTTGAAAAGGCATTTATTAGACCTAGAAGCCATAAACCATGTCCCTGTGCCTGTGTAATTAACCTTGTTTGACTTAGCTAGGAGTGTTAGGACAAATACTTCAATTTACTCCTCCTACCATGTCAACTCAATAAGGAATGGAGAATAACCAATATCAAAATGTATTCTCTGATATTCTGGAATTAATTATGCACTATCTCTGATATAAGGGTTGTCTTTGACATATCCTTAATGGTATATGCTCTTGTATTATAGATGTTGTCTCTGATATAGAAATGAAATACTTGCACCAATGGTTTCTATCACAATCTATTATGCTCTTGAATAGAACGCTTCCACAAGGAAAATATAAGTTTATATAATATCAATTCTTCATTCCAAGTATATATATTTATATGTTGTCATTGTATGTATAGATCATAGTATATATATATATATATATATATATATATATATATATATATATATATATATATATATATATATATATATATATATATATATATATATATATATATATATATATATATATATATATCAATATTCAATATATATATTGTCCTCTACTATCTATCTATCTCTTTATATGTGTATCTCCAATATGCACTGATGTCTTTGGTATATATATATATATATATATACTGTGATATATCTTCTGCTTATATGTATTCTAGTTGTTGAGTGTACAGTGTATATATATATTAATGTGCACTTGTATGAGATCGTTGTAATATAAGTTTCTATGTATATGTCAGACGGCTGTGGGTATATAACAATCTGCAATGTATTATCAATCTCCAATATGTGTGTATCTTCCATTAGTGATGAATGACAAATGCAAATGCTTGATTAAGCAAGTCTGCGAATGAGTTGAAGGAATAGAGATAAGTTTTCAAAGCCACTTGGATGTTTCAAAGACTAATAGAAGATACATTCCCTGATGCGGCCCATTCCAATGCAGTCATATATGTCTGCAGTTCTTTCTTCCTTCTTTGATAAACTCCAATCTAAAACTAATTCGATGCTCCCTTTCCTATGATCGTAGTATATCCATTTTATATCCTCTCTATGCCCTTATCTTCGGGATGCGACTATACTCCCATGTCTCTTCATGTTTGTTTCATCTTCATCAGCATGGGTGTCGGCTATAAATATTAATCATCGACTATTGTTTGTTGTCAACTTAGAACCGTCGATTAATAATAATCATTTATTATTACTTTGTTTAGTCATCGGTTGTATTGTCCTGTAGGCCCTAAATATCCTACAGACTAGGTTTTAAGGTTGGAAGCAGACCTTGAGAAGGCTAAAAGGGAGTAGGAATTGCTGGCCAGGGAGTTGGAAAAAGTAGAATTGGAAGCTTCAGCATTAGAAATGAGAAAGAAGATATATTTTCTCAAACGGTCTGCAGGATCTACTAATGTTGCTACTTCTACTTTGACACTGCGAGGAAATATTGCAAATAGTGCTAACTAGATAACAAGTGCTCCTCCACCAGGTGGACTCAAGATTTTTGCTATGACAAATACTAATGCCTCAACATCCCAAGGTGCTGGTTTATTCAATGCAGGACCTATTCATGAAAGATGTAAGCAGTTGGTTTTTACAAGCATTCTAGGATACCCCAACCCCATCCCTAAGGAGATTAGAAAGAAGCTTCCCAAGTTCACTGGTAATAATGTTATCACCTGTGAGGAACATTTGAAGAAGTTCATTGATGTGATAGATGATTACAACATTGTGCTAGATGATGTAATAATGAAGTTGTTTGTACAATCCTTAGCTAAAGATTCAAGGGATTGGTTTAGGGCTTTACCACATGGTAGCATAGGCTCATGGGATCAGCTTAAACATTATTTCAAGGAACAATATGGTGATAAGACAAATGAGGGCTTTGTGTTAAATGAATTTAATAACATTAAGAAAAATTTCAATGAGGATGTTATTGAATTTAATATCAGATTTCAAAAGGCCATGCATAAACTCTTGCAGGTCATCAGGTTGGATGATAGGGTATGTCTTGTCACTTATTTAAATGCCTTTGATTCTAAAATGGGTTACCTTTTAAGAGACAAGAATCCAAGGAATCTTGTAGAAGCTTATAATTTGGCTATAAATATAGAGAGTAACCACAGAATCTCAAGGAAATTGGGAAGAAGGGAAGATAACAAGTCATGGATGTTGAACAGAAAGGAACTAGGAAAGCCTACAAATGTAAAGCCAAAGGATGATGATAATTTAAAGTAGATTTTGAAAGCTACAAAGGATTTGAAACCTGGTGAAACCAAAAGTAGTAGGGTTGTAGGTAATGATAAGCCTACCTTTAATAACTTTAACAAGTTGCCAAGAATGCAAAACTATCCTTACAATACTAAATGGAAGGATGGGAAGCCCATACTCCTAGATAGAAAGGATAAACCAAATGACAGGACCCCTGATCCATTACAAAGGAATTCAATGAATATGGTTGAGGAGGTCCCATGGTGTATTGTATGTCAATCACCACATGATCCTAGTTATTATTTCATATCCCAAAGTGTCTCTATACAAGAAGAACAAGAGTGTAATCAGGAGGAGCCCTATGATGACCAGGGATGTGGCATGACTTCCTCCCATGTTTGGGATGAAGTTGATTCTACTGAGGAAGATGAGAATCAAGATGTTTTAAATTCTCAAACTAGAAATGAATCATATCATCAACAGGTATTTTCGGATGAGGAAGATGATAAGTTAGATAATGTCCAGTGCAATGCTCTAAAAAATGAAGAGACGGTTGTTTTAAGAAGGCCATCTGATGAAGAAATTTCTTTGATAATAGCACATATGGTTACTCAGGCTAAAACAAATTACAACTTGAGAAATAGAGTAGTTGGTGACCCAAATCAGAAAATTGCTAGTATTTTTATCAAAAAAATGGAAAAAGATGTAAAGGCATCCCAAAACAAACAAAAGGAGGCCGATAATGTTAGCAAGGTCAGAGTGACGAAGAATTTTAAACCTAACATTGTTTATAAAGTAAAGGTTAAACCTTCAGAGGAGGTTGTTTCCCCTTTGTAGAAGGAGGTCAAAATCCAGATTCAAGAACCCCCAAATACATTCACACAAAATGATGATAAAGAAACTACAAATATGAGGCAGGATATGTTTGATTCAAAATATGTTCCCATTGATATGGGCAAGTTACTATCACAAATTACTGTTAAGGTCCCTTTGCTAGAGATGATGAGGATAGAGGAACATAAGGAAAAGGCTCTAAATTGGGTGAATGGTGTAGTATCCACAGATACCATGAGAACAGAAAGGATTGATAAGCAAGTAGAAACTTTGAATGATGAAAATGAAGGTCATAATGAGGAAATTGTCTCTAAAATTCCTCAAATTTATTTAGACACAAATGTTGTTAGTACCTCGGTAGGAATAGTTGATCCTTTCTTTCTAACCTTGATAATAAATGGAAAGTTGTTAAAAAATTGCATGATTGATTCAGGAGCATCAAACACTGTTATGCCCACAGAAGTTATGAATTCACTAGGGCTAAAGGTGGATACTCCACATGGGAGATGTCAGGCTATGGACTCAAGAGAAGTACCAATTGTTGGTACTATCAAGGCTTTACCCTATAAGTTGGTAGCATACCCTGGCAAACAATTGACCATGAGTGTTTTAGTAGTTGATATCCCTCCTCAATACGGGATGTTATTGTCAAGAAAGTGGAGTGCTCCTATGGGAGGTAGCATACAGTGTGATTTGTCTTTTGCTACATTCAACTTTGAAGGACAAAATATCAAGATTTCTAGGGAACCTATAACTCCACACATGATTGAGGAAGAAGAAGACACCATGAACTATTTTCTAGATACTGACATTAATGCTTTCAGAGTCCAAGACAAGGAAATAGAGGAAGGTGTTGAATCTACCCTCCTATCAGATAGACAGGAGGATTGGACTGACCTTGATGGTTTATGGACTATGTACTTCAATGGAGCTAGCTCAAAGGAGGGATCTAGAGCTGGGATATTGCTTATATCTCCAAATGGTAAAACTTTCAAATTCTCATTTACTTTGCTATTCTGATGTACAAATAATGTTGCAAAATATGAAGCCTTGTTGATAGGCCTAAGATTGGCATCAAGACATGGCATAAAGTGCTTAAAATTTATGGGTGACTCTGAATTAATAATTTCCCAAGTAAGGTCAAGGTATGCATCAAAAAATCAGAAGTTGAAACAATATAGAAATGTAGTATGGGATGAAATTAAAAATTTCAATGCTTTTAATATTTGTTGGGTAGAAAGAATTCAAAATAGAATGGCTGATCTATTGGCCAATGTGGCTCTAAGACCGAAAGACATTATATTTGTAGATATATCAAATATAGAGGTTCAATCTAGACCTTATATCCCTGATAATGTTGAGAATTGGCAAGTTTTTTCTGATGATCAGGACATATTGAGATTTTTGTAGTGTGAGTCTCATTTTGGTGACAAAGAAATGGATTTTAGTGCTTATGTTGATACAGTAAATGGTAAAGAAATTGTTTTTGGAAAGGAAGTGTTGCAGTTGAAATCAAATAGAGTTCCCAAGGCATTAGTTTCTCTTGAAAGGGCATTTGATAATAAAGACAAGGTTTTTTCTGCCATCACTAATAAAATAAATGATCTTGAGGAAATAAATTTGGGCACAAGGATGGTGCCTAAAAGGGTTTACATAGGTAAATGCTTATCCCCTAGAACCAAAAAAAAATTGATTGATCTTCTTAGGAAGTTCAGACATGTTTTTGCATGGTCTTATGAAGACCTCAAGGCTTATAGAGAAGACTTGTTTCAACATGAGCTCCCATTAAAAGAAGGCACTAAACCTTTCAGACAAAAGTTGAAACCTGTTAATCCTACCTTGGCACCCAAAATGCAAGGAGAGCTAAAGAATATGATAGATGCTAGGATAATTAAACCTATTAGACATTCTACTTGGGTCTCAAACTTGGTTCCTATCAAGAAAAAGAATGGCGATATCAGACTTTGTGTTGATTTCAGGAACCTCAACATAAATTCCTTAAAAGACAACTATGGTTTACCTAATATGGAGAATATGTTGCAAAAGGTAACTGGGTCAGAGTTGATTTCCATGATGGATGGCTTCTCTAGATATAATCAGGTCATGGTTAGGGAATTAGAACAATTCAAGACTGCATTCACTACCCCTTGGGGGACATATGTTTATGTAAGAATGCCCTTTGGATTAACTAATGCTGGTGCTACTTTCCAAAGAGCCATGGATGTGGCTTTTTCTAATTTCATTGACAAATTTATGGTGGTGTATTAGGATGACCTTATGACATTTTTAGACAAAGAAGAAAAACATTGCCAACATTTGGAAAAAAAATTTATTAGAGCATTGAAATATGGGGTCTCTTTAAACCCAAAGAAATGTGCTTTTGGTGTTGTGGAAGGAAAGCTTCTAGGACATATTGTTTCAAAGGATGGGGTTAGAATAGACCCTGAGAGGGTTGAAGCTATTGACAAATTATCCCAACCAAAGAATGTCAAAGGGGTTCAGTCCTTTTTGGGGCAAGTAAATTTTTTAAGAAGATTTATTACAAATTTTGCAGAGATTAGTATCCCTATATCAAGAATGCTAAAGAAGGGAGAAAAGGTTGAATGGAATGCTGAAGCACTACAGGCTTTCAATGATATCAAAAGGGCTATTAAAAATGCCCCAATTTTGAAGACACCAGATTATGATAAACCCCTACAAATTTTTTCTTTTGTATCCGCTCACACTGTTGCAACAATATTATTGAAGAAGGATTTGAGTAGCCAATTTCCTTTTTTAGTAAAACCTTACAGGCTGCTAAGTTAAATTATGACATTGTTGAAAAACAAGCTTATGCGCTGGTTAAGGCTATCAAAGCATTTAGATGCTATCTATTTGGAGCCACAGTTATTGCTTATGTCCCTAGCACAACAGTCAAAGACATATTGGTCCAACAAGAGGTTTCTGTTGGGAATATAAGTGGGAAAGTAATACTAAGAGGGGGGGTGAATCAAATATTACCTACTTTTATCCTCTTCATCTATTAAAAATTTATGCATGACATAAACAAAACTTGATCATTGTAAGAAACTAAACATATAAAGTAGCAGACATGAAATCACTCATAACACCATGATTTTGGTAACCCAGAAACCCTTGAAAGGTAAAACTGGGGTGGGGATGACACCCACAAATCTTCACTACTGCAGTAATAAGTTTTTCCTATTAAGGCTTACAAAATATGATCAATTCATGATCTACCCTATGAAAGGTCTACTCTGTCAAAAGCTAAAAGACTTATATAGTCTACCTTGTTAAAGGATTTATAAACTTACAACAAAGTAAGCATTCGATAAAGAGATTTACATAAAGTCTATTATAACTACTCGGTTAAGAGATTTACCCTGATACACTGGTCAAAATGTCTCAGTACCTAATCTTTCAGTTTTCACTTGTATGTAGATTATAGATCTCCTCTTTACTTTATATTTTGATCTCTTCTATCTAATCTTTCTTGATTGTGTCCTTTCACTACTTAGCTCGATCACTGGACTCTGTCTAAATACTTAACTATTCTGAATATATCTCTCTAATCATTTTCTCATACTCATTCAATCTCAGTATCTCTTATCTTTCTGATTCACACACTTCTCTTTGTTTAGATCTTTCCCTTATATAATAACAAAAACATTTTACTGTTTCAAGATCTACGGTTCAAATTCATTTCTATTGCCGCCTAAACTATACAATTTTATGATTGGCTCTAGTTATTACATAGGGATCAATGATAATAAAATGGATGCATAATTACCTCCATAATTACCTCAATAGACAAAATACAAAACATCATTATCACCAAAAATGGTTTACCTCGATCATTGTGCCATTCCAAACTTGTATGTCATTCCTGGCTAACTCGGCAAAAGTTATTCCTGGCACTTGACATTAACTGTACTCGACATCGGTTAAACTTCTTTATCACTCGATAATCATTGATAAATGTAACTCGGAAACAACTATACTTGGCATATTACAAACACATAGTGACCATGACTTTACTTGGCAGTTGCTCGGTAAGTATACAATATATAACTCGGCCTTTACAAAATGACTTGGTTGCAGTGATGACCAACCATTATTGCCTAGATATATGACTAAGTGTGAAGCACTAATGGTCAACAAAACTATAGAGATCTACAGTTTCAGGAAGGAGGTGTAGATGGATAAATAGGGTCCAAGAATTCAATATTGATATCCATATCACAAAGTTAGTAAGAGGGTTAGGCCTTGCAAAGTTGATGGCCCAAAGTAATCTGGCTACAAATCAAATAAATATATTGGAAGAAGATCAAAGACCCTTTGTTTGCAATATGGATTGTTGTGAATGGTATAAAGACATTGTTGGATACCTACAAAGGATGGTCCTTCCTCCTAAGATGAATGACAAAAAAAGGAGGACTATTAGGCTCCATTCCATGAAGTATGCAATCATAGGTGGTGAGTTGTGGTGGAAAAGTAATGAGGGTGTTTTGCTCAGATGTGTGGATCAAGAGAGATCTACAATCCTACTAAATGAAATGCACAATGGAGTTTTGGGGGGACATTATATGGCAAAAACCACATCACACAAGATTATTAGATCAAGTTTTTGGTGGCCAACAATTTTCAAAGATGCCCACCAATTTGTAAAGAGATGTGACCCCTGTCAAAAGTTTGTTGGGAAACTAAAATTCAGTGGGAATTTACCTCTCAGACCTGTTGCAGTGCAAGCCCCTTTCCAAAAGTGGGGTATGGATTTCATTTGGGAGATTCCAAATAAGTCCAGTAGTGGACATTCTTATATCATGGTAGCAATAGATTACTTCACCAAATGGGTTGAGGCAATCCCTTCCAGAAGGGAAACTAGTAAGGTAGTAGTGGACTTTATGATGCAAAATATTCTTACCAGGTTTGGTTGTCTAGAAAAAATGGTGGTTAATAATGCAATGTGTTTCAGATCAGAGGAGTTTGTTGATTTTTGTTAGAAAAATAGTATCAAAATTTCATACTCATCTCCCTATCATCCACAGGGCAATGGCCAAGCTGAGTCTAGTAACAAAAGCCTGATTAAGATATTGAAAAGAGTATTGGATAAAAATAAAAGGGCTTGGGATTCAAAGTTGCTGCAAGCCTTATGGGCTGACAAGGTTACAATAAAGAAGGCAATAGGATGTGCCCCTTTTGACTTAGTCTATGGGATCAATGCAAGATTGCCCCAAAATAAAAAAATTCAAATGTATAAATTCATCCAGGCATATGATGATGATTTGGAAGATGAAATGAAAATCATAATTAATGATTTGATCTAGCTGAATGAAGTAAGAGGTGATGCACATACAAGAAATGAAAAGATCCAAGCCCAGTGTAAGGTTTTCTATGACAAAAGGACTACTCAGAGAGATTTTGTAAACGGTGATCTTGTGTTGATGTGGAATACAAGATTGAAAAGCAAGGGAAAACATGGAAAATTTGATCACATTTGGTTGGGCCCTTACATCATTGAAGAAAATTGGGGTACAGGTTCATACATGTTAACAAATTTGACAGGAGAACTCATGGAGTTGCTAGATCATGGGCAATTATTAAAGCTTTACTTTTCCTAGGATTTTCTAGCTTCTTGGAGAGTTTTAGGTTTAGGGTTTTGTGTACAGTTATTTCTTTTCTGTCAAAGTGTTGAGTTGGTCTTCTCTTCTAGGAGATTCCAGTTTTCTCATTATATCTGCAAGAGATACACATCCCTGAGTATGAGCCACTATTAGTACTATTTAAAAATTTTGATCTTCATATTTCAAAATTTTGATGAACTCTTGTTTTTAACCTAGTAAGGAGAAAGATGTCACAAACCCTGGCCTATTATATTTCTTGTTATGTTTGGATGTTACTTTTTCATTCACTAAAACTTCCAATAACACATGTGTCATTATAAACCTTTATAAGTTGTCTCCTTCATGTGTTATGCTGTTAGGTTTTTAAGCGGGTTACCTTTTAATAAATTTCCATTGTAACCTTATTCTTTCCTATTTATTTCCTTCACCATTTGATTCACTTTTATTTAGTGGTTGTCGCATTATCTCAAGACCATTGGTTGTCAGATTTTCTAACATGCACTTTAGCGACAGTGTGACACCTATCTAGACGGGCCCATTGTCAGGATTGCGTTGTCATTTAACTTGTAGATTGCATCAACGGTTGTCGTTATACCATTGAGCCTTATTGACCAATATTTAAAGCTTGTGCTTTAGCGACAAGTGTCTGATTGAGTTCACAGATGATAAGACAGAGCTTTGACACTTCAATTTTCATGGCACCCTTTTTACATTGACATCTATCCAGGATGATGTAATGCAGTGGGGTTGTGACTTTCTAGAGGTTAAAGACTTGATAAATCTTACAGTTGTCATTATACCACTGAGAGAAGTTGCCTAGTTTTTAAAGCTTGCACTTTAGTGACGGACATTCGATTTCCCATAAAGGATTCAAACTATGAAGTGGGTCCTCAATTGTTAGGTCATGATGGCGTGTTTGTTTTTTATTGGTGAAGCTGGCGTATGATGTGGTAGTTGTCAGTACAGTTGGTGTTGGGAAAGAAAAGTGGTATGTCCACCTGCTAAATTTTATGACGTGGCCATTTTTTATTGGTAAAGAGCTAGCGAAGGTTTGAAGTGGGACCAAATTTCATAGATGAACGATGATCGTCTGATTAAAGCCGCATCGACGGTTGTCACTTTATCTTTGTCTGACGTACCTGATAATTTTTTGCTTGTGATATAGTGACTAATTGACATGTGTCTTTATGTTGTCAGTTGCCTGTGCTCTGAAGTCTTCAAATGCCTCCACGTGTTCTTTTCTGAAGTGGGGTCACTAATTTTCAAAGATATTAAAGAACTGCCAGTTCTTAAAAGAATCTACGATGCTCGCATTACCGTGGTTCAAAGATGCTCAATTTTTATGTTTGCACTATAGCGACAGGTTGACACCTATCCAGACTGATTAAAGTTAAAATAAGTTGTGCATTTCTACACATGCATGATTTTGAAATGTTCTCATTGGTCGAGAACTAGTTTGGGGAAAAGTATTTAATGGTTATGATGATGATTTTGTCAGTCATCTGATGTGTTGTAAAGATGTAGGATCAATAGTTCAAGTTCAAATTTTGTTTAGTGATGGTCGTTTTGCATCTTGTGAACATTGAAGCCGCCAGTTTTAAGTAATGGTGAACTTAATGAGTTTTGTGCGGGTGAGCTGCAATAGGTTGGCAACTATTACATATCCTATTTTGATTGTTGGAAGCAACACTTCTCTTTCAAGTTTCTCTACGGACGTTTTGGTTTTCTCTGCGAACATCATCAAGCAATTTTTCTCAAGTGTCTAGTAGGCTAGTTTAACCTTTGAAAGCGCATAGTTTTTATTCAGAGAAGGGTTACAGTGATTTATTTTTCTCTATTATTACTATCTTGTGATATCCAGGTAGTTCTAGTTCTGGTATTCATTAATTTTCTCAAAAACCCTAGTTGAAAATGTCGCCTAAAAGGGAACTCTCAGGAAAGACATAATATAAAGATAGGGGGTATTTGAAGATCTCATGCAATTAATCCCACACTCTGAGAATGGAGCATCCACAATTAAAGATTTGGTCCCAAAAAACCCTAGAGACTTTGTCAATGAGGGACTTTATGATAGAGGGTTATGGATGAGGGATGCCCATGTAGGAAAAGATTACAATGGCTTGATCTTGTTCAAAGTTGAATACTCTCAGAGAAATTCATGTGCTCCTCTTAGTAACATCTGGCAGTTTGACATAGGAAAATTGATTATGCTTGGAGTCTTCACGGATGCAGACCTTTTGATATAGATTGCCAAATGTTATGACCCTGTCACCAGATGTGTCAAGGATATAAATGGAAATGATTTGATAAGCATTACAAGAGATGAGATCAGAGAAGTTTTCTCCTTAAATGACCCTTTTGTTGGGTTAGAAAAGATTGATTTTCAGGAGTTTAATGAGATTTATGAGGCACATAGGGACTATCTAGGGTTAGGGCCTTTAAGGGATTTCTTTGGTGAAATTGAAGCCATGTGTATGGTTAGCCCAAGTACACCTAAGCCTTTCAGGTTGGACTTATTTATTTTGAGAGCACAAGGTGTGTATAAGTCCTAAGCTCTAATTTTTGGGCAAGATGAGGCAACCCACATGCCAATCCCTTACATGTTCATGATAGTACTGTCTTTGCACCCACAGCTAGCATTAATTTTTTATTTTGCCCCTTACCTTGCAGATCTAATCCATGAAGGATTAATGGGAATGAAAAACATGAAGATAAGTAGGCCCTTTGGATGATATTCTATGCTAATGCATATGTTTTTGTATAAGGGTGAGCAGTTTTTCACCGAGACAATGGATATTGTCAAAGAGAAGAATGGAGAGACATTGCCAATCCAGCTATGGACTACAAATTTTTCATGGGATAGGACTGAGGCTAGTTTCCTTTTTTTTGATAGAAATTTTGATTCAAGGCTTAGGACCTTGTTATTTTTTGAGAATCCTAGAATCCCAAGGGAGTTGTTGAGATTGATTAGACCCAAAGAATATTGCAAAGACATCACCATAGTGCATAATTTTGGTGATCTAATTTTGTACCTAGTTTCTATAGTTTTCAGAGTGTATAGCTGTAAAAGGGAACCCTATGTATTGCCTTATGAGGTCCCATTGAAAATAGGGTATACAAAGATTTTAAGAGAGATTGGAGATCTGCAGGATACAACCTTAACAGGAAAGGGAAGGGGAACTTTGTTCCTAGATATTACAATAGCTCATTAGTATGTTATTTGTCAAGAAGGGATGGGTACATTTGAACCAAGTTCTCCAATCCTACAGAATGGCTACAGTTGTGGCCAGATGTGTAGATAATGAGGGATTTATCTTTGGGATGTTCAGAGAAAAGATAAGGTGTGCTATTATAGAAGACTAGTTTAACTTCCCTAAGGATGTAATTAGAAATGAGTTTGATCTACAAACTCAAGAAATTAAGAAAGAGAAATGGGTGATCTACAAGAAGACTGTAGATTTTATAAGAAATTTTGATAAAGAATTTGACCCACTGAAGGCTTTTTAGCCATGGGCAAGGAAGGTAGATGCCCTTATGGAACATTTTGAAGGAATTATGCAAGCAACAAATGAAAAGAGGGCTGCAGTAAGTAGAACAGATCTAGAGAGATCAAGGAGAATTTTGAGCCAACCTGGATACACAAAGTTGACCCCAAGGGGAACTTATATTGTTCAGCAGAGGAAGGGCTTAGTGTTCGTCTCCCAATTCAGCAGAAGGATAAGAGTCTCCCATCTACTTCTAGGGGGAGGAGACCTATGAGTGACCCATTGGCAGGACAGTCTTCTCCAAAGAGGCAAAGGTAGGAGGAGTCTCGGCCAGAACATGATATTTATTCTCCGTCTTAGTCACCATTGCAGTTAGATGAGCATGGAGTTGCTCATAAACTTGTGCAGTTGAGCAATGAGGGGAATATTTTTGTTTCTAATGATGAAATGTAGGAATGGGTACCAAAATTAGCAAAAGGGATAGAGATGGATCTCATAATGGCAGAGTTTGAGGGTTAGGAGACAGACCCAATTTTGAAATAGGCCAGTGATTCTTTTATCTTAGATGATAATTTTGTCAAGACTAGGGCATTCTTTCAATTTTTGTGGAGAATGAAAATAAATCAATTCAAAGAAATTTGTGAGAAAAAGAAAGAGGAATTCCCTAATAGGGATATGACTAAGATTGAGAATGAGACAAAGGGGGAAATGATGAAGAAATTTGAGAAGGTCACCCTAGAGGAAGGAAGAGCCATGATCCATACTACAGGAGTGTTGATTCTTCCTGAGTGGGATATTGCAGATGCAATTGTCTTTGATTCAGTCAGAAAGAGTAAAGTGAAGACCCTCACTACTATAGAACAAGCACAACAAGCTACTAGGGGTATTAATTTCTTTGATGACCATGCATCTTTGGTCATGTGGTCCATTAAAAGGGAAGAAAATAAAGGAAAAAGAGAGGTTCTCTCTTCAGATTATGTTGGAAACTTGTTAGTACAGAGAGTTGGTGAGACTTTGGGTGTAGTGGCCTCAAACATCATTTTGGAAACAACTAAGTTCAATGTGAGGGTAGCAGAGAAGGATGCCCAGGAAAAAGAGGAATTAAGGCTTAAGTTTGAAACCATCCTTAAGTCTTATAATGAGTTAAAAATAGATTTGATCTAGAAGGACAAATTAATTGCCCAATTGTCTAGACCACAAGATCACAGATCACCTCAATTAATGATTGCTAACAGGCCAGCAATGGCCTCTTCTTCTATCCCTATTATTGAATTTCCACCATCACCTCTCCCAGAGACAAACACAGATGCAAGAATCAATTGGGAAAAGCAACAATTGCTGGAGGAAACAAATAAACTAAGAGAAATTAGGGTGCAACTAGAAAAATAAAAGGATGAGCATTTAAAGGCTAAGGCCCTTGCAAATCAAAAATATGAAGAGAAAATCACAGAGGCAATAATACATTTTGCTCTTGATTTGAACCCATCGATTTTGTTTGATTATGCTAGAAGATTACAAGTTTTTCTTACATCTTTAAGTAAAGATAGGGATGAGTTTGGACCAATTTTGAACAAGTGGATTGAGAGGTCCCCACACATAAGATTATTTCATTGGCTATCTAAAGGCCAAACTGATCTTGATCCATTGATCAAGCCAGTGCATTAGTTTGTGAAGAAGCTTGTTGAATATAGTATAATTTTGGATGATTTCAAAAGGAAATCTAATATGTTAAAGAAGGAGTTAATGTATTCAAGATGTGAGTTGATACCATGTGTTCTCATAGGGTATGGTGAATTGAAGGAGTTATTTAAATGGAGAGAGGAGATGGATGCACTTTTATCAGAAAGAGTGACAGGTGTTTTGAGAAACATTTTTTCCTTTATCCACACCATCAAGTTGTTAATGACTGCTAAATCAAAATTTGAATATATTCAGCAGGAGGTCAAGCAAATGGAATGCAAATTGGAGTAGTTGTCTGGAAAGAGGGCTGAATTTACCAATTTTGTATTCCCAAGTGAGGAGGTGTACAATGGGTGGAGGTATCAGTACATTCCCCATGCAGAAAAAGAAAATACTCCATCTACTTCTTGAACCAAGAAAAGATTATGACTTTTGGGTCTTTGGGTAGTTGGGATGTAAGATGTATTTATTGCAGGAACAGTTGCGAAGGAATGGTGATCAAATTTGTTTGAAGAGACCAAGGAAATAATTGAAGACATAAAGTAAGGTGGCTCACTTGTAAAATTTCTATCCAAATCGGATCGAGGCATTTATTGTAAACCCAGTAGGGTGGTTGTAATTTTTTAGGGTAAATTTTGTAAACCCTAATATTATCGATAGCTTGTTGCATTTCCTTGTATATAAAAGGATTTTCCATGATCATATTAGGTATTGGGAGTTTAGGTGTTGAGAAGATAGAAATTTTGAAACCTTAACCCTCAGTCGAGGATTGTATTATTTTGTATCATTTCTTATCAAGTAATAGAGAAGAAGCACAGGTTGATACTATTATTCACAGGCTTTCTATTCAGCACATATTGTATACAAATGATCAAAGGTTATACTTAATACAAATTTTAGATCTTTTGCCTCTCCTTTGTGTCAAATCTGTGAATTTGTTAAATTCTATCAAAGATTTATGTGTATGTATTTTTGCTTTGAGTTATGATCTAGGGTTAGATTAAATATTGCTAAAAGTGGGATATATGTTCATTTGATTTACATAAGGATTATTTGCAAGTAGGAAAGCGTTGGAGTATTTGTATTTATGTTTATAGACTAGTTTCTTCAAGGATATTTATATTTACTCTATCTTCTGGTATTGTTTTCCCAATGGATAAGGCACTAGCCATTGTAAACCTATCTTTATTTTTAGGGAATGATTTAAATCATTATAATCAGAAACATATAATCAAAACCAGTCATTTAATTTTCATGTACTTTAAAATAGTTTTCCCACTTAGTGATGGAGATTCAATGAATAATAGGTTGTTATTTAGTACTTTCTCACTAATATCTATTGTTAGATCCAATACCAAGCCAGGAATAGAATTATACTTATTGGATCGGGTATACCCACCTTGGTTTTGCGGAGCTAGAAGTTAAGAGGGCAGTCTTGTCCCTATAGTTGGTCAAGTTACTTATAGATTTCTCACATTTGGAACTAACCCCTCCTTAATATCACTCTTAGGTATATTAGTGTCTCATAGAGTGTAAAATCTTTTCAAGAACCAACAAGACACATGACAAGTTTGGACAACTACTCCTTGAGGAGTGACCTGATCTTGGAAAGTCTATAAGGACCCCAACCCTGGTGATCATCTCCACAGAGCCTAAAATTGCCAAAATTGTTGGAGAGGCTGAAATTCCAAAGGAGACAGAGGTAGTTGATACTACCTTACCTGATTTTTACATTGACTATGTTGAAATTTCACTAGACATAGAGTAGGATATATCTGATCCATTTTAGATAACTGAAACTTTGGCCAACATTGATGCAATAGTTAATAATCTTGAGCCTCCCAAGATCGCTCAAGAAGAATTAATTGAGAAGGAACAAGAAAAGGAGAAAACACCTGAAAAGGAGCAGGTATCAGAAGAAAAAGATGAAGATAAAGAAAAAGAAAAGGAGAAGGCATAGGAAAAGGTAGAGGAACATGCAAAAGGATTGCTACCTATCACCCCTTTTGCTACACCTAGTATGTTGGCAAGTGGATCAAAATCACCTCCAACTAACTTAGAGGATATGGATATCACAAATCTAATGCAATGGTCGGTACTTTCTTTTGTTAAAGCAAAGGAGAAATCAGAGAAGAAGACTGATAAAACTGCAAAGACAATCCAGCGAGCAACACAAGTGTTGAGTAAGTTTTTTATTACACCTCATGTAGATATAGAAGATCCTATAAATAATTTAGATAATGTTCTAAGTATAGTAGAACAAAGTTTTGATACATTAGAAGAAGCAACAAGAATAAAAGTGGTAGATGACTTTATGAAGTTAAGGATCAAAGATACTCTTGATGGGATCAAGAGTGATCTTAATACATTAATTTCTAATGAAAAGGCAATCAAATATTGTCTTAAGGATGGAGAAGACCTCTATAGAATTTGCATGACTTCACATGAGCATGTAAAGAGTATATCAGATATTATAGAAAAGGATGAAGAGGCTTTGAAAAACCTCTCTAAAGATTTTGAAAATAAGAAATTTTTGGATATAAATAAAGAAGTCAACAGGATCGTGGATAAAATCCATACCTTATAGCTGGAAAATGATAGAGTTCATAAGAGGTTCACAAAATTAAATAACTTTTTGACTCCAAAGATCAATGTCTTGGAGAGTACCCATGAGGATCTACAACTTGGCCTCAAAACATTTCAAGAATTACTACCTACTGATGTAGAGGAAGTAGACAAGACCACATTTGGTCTTAATGGAATGATTCAGGTAGTTAAGGCCTTAAAAGAAGCTTGGGATGCTGACATAAAAATGTTAAAGACAAATTATAGAGATGTACTACATGTAGTTAAGTTGTAATTTTGTGTACTCTAATTATGTTGCTTTGGTTTTGACATTTTGGCACCCTTTGCCATTGATGTCAAAGGGGGAGAGATAAAATAAAAAAATGCAAAATGTAATGTGAGAAAGAGAGTAAGTGTATGTAAAATGAAAATACAACAAACATAAATAAAGGGAAGTTTTCTTTTGAAGGCTATGTGTTGAAATTTTATGTGTTGCATTTCTGTCAGTATATTTCCTTTTACATTTTTGCTTTGATGATGCACTTAGTCATTTTTTTCACTAAGTGTTGCCATCAATGCCAAATGGGGAGATTGTTGGTAAGTGGTCAAAACATGCACACATATACACATGTATGCACATGCACACATATGGAGTGTTGTCATTTATGGCAACACTTAACAGTTTTATGGTCGCACATATTGGGTATGATGAATATGTTTAATACAGTTATTGAATGGAAAATGCCTAAGTCCATAGACTGTTCCAGTAACCCGATCTAACATAGAAGCTTAGCGAGATTTATAGAAGTTGTATTAAGGCTTGCGATCTTAAAAACATACTTTTAGGACACCAATGAACACATGTGTGAGGTCACACGTGTTAGTATTAAAGGATTAAAGAGATATGTTCTTTTGATTGGATGCGAAGATAGTAAACAACACATAACTTGTTAGTGATCATTGAGGGCAGCCTTGTGAAAATTTGGAAAGATATTTTTGGATGCTATCTTGGATTTGAGGCTGACTAAGGATGATAATAAAGCACACAATTGCGCTTGAATTAATATGATGTTTAGCTAGAGTAATGATGACTAGCTTTTATAATCATACCTCTAACATGGTATAAGTATATAAAAACTTTTGTAAAAGTGTGCGATGATGAAAATGAATATATATGGATGGATGTTAGCTGCAAATTGTGAAGACATCTAAAAGGTGGAGCAGTGATTAGGAGAAAGGAGAACAAGAGGAGTTCTTCTAGAAATACTTTGTTAACACTTTGTATTCAGGATAATAGATTTGTTGTAAAGTCCTCTTGCACCTATTGTACACCCCTAATAGGGTTTGTTCACCTTTAGTAGGGCTAGGACCTTTAACAAGGTCGATTCCTTATCAAGGATCTCATTATTTATATCCCCTAACAAGGATTTTCCTATATTGTATCAATCGGCTCCTAATAGGGCTAGAAGCCTAGAACTCCTAACAAGGTTTCCCGATTCATAGTGTAGAATTTTGTGGGTACCATCCCGATAGAGGTTTTCCCTTGGCCAGGGTTTCCTCAAAAAAAAATATGGAGTTATGAGTTCTTCTATGTTTATCCTTGTTTCATGGTTATTCATTTTCTATTATATCTTTATCTATTGCTTAAAGAAGTTAAAGAAGTTTAATAATTTAACAAAGTACTATAACATTGATTCACTCCCCCTCTCAATGTTACCAAATCCTAACAACTACCTTGACCTCATTTGACGATGCTGATAGGGTATGCCTTTGTCTTTCCATCATTTGAGGATGTTTATATGGCATAGTACCTTTCCATCTATGGATGTTGATATGGTACATATAGCATTTTCATCTACGGATGTTGATATGGATCAATAGCACTTCCTTGTTGAGAGAAGGATTGCTCAAAGCTGCAAGGGGCACCATGTGCCATGTGAAAACACTTCCACTCTCAAGTCTCTGCACCCTTTTGTACCATGAGTGTCTCTTGGTATGCACTTTGGATGTTAGTACACATGTTTAGAGTTCTCCACATGTCCTTGTGTTCTACATCTTTGTGTATTGCATTGGATCATTGTACATTTCTTATGAGACTATGCATTTGTTTGGTGTGTGTGTTGGAAATTGCTTTCTTGTGTGTTTGCCTTATGTTTGTGATTGATTTACCATATCTATGAGCATGATGGGGTGCACCTTAGGGTTCCACATGTTGGATATTTTCTAGCAAGCCAGTGTTGACTATATGTTTGTCATTGATGACAATATATGGTAAGTAGCATGCGTGGAAGACTTATGCAATAAGCTTTGAGTACATGTAGCATGGACATGTTATCAACATGATATTATGGATGCAGAGGTTAATTGTTAGTACATACAGTTATATAGTAGCTTGTGTCAACAGTGTTCCTGATAGAGTTACAGGTAATTTTCTGTGTGTGATTGTCCATACAGTTATCATGGAGCCTTGTGAATTTAGATATGTGATGGAGACATGTTAGTCTTGTTATATCCATGGACATAAATTCTGATGTGCAGTAGAAGTGAAGTTATGCAGTCACTATTCACCAGTTGCAATTTCTTGTGTTTATCTAGAAGAGTCGACAAAGATTATATTAGTACAAGAGTTGCACCTATCATTTTGGTATGCACGCTTGGATTAGTGATTAGAGAAGATTTAATAATGTTTGGTTAAGAGTGCATGATGTAATTCAGCTTGAGGAGAAAGTATTAGTTAATTTGGTAGAGCCGACAGTGTGTAGCATGCATCTACATTTATTGATTTGGACATGTCCCAGTTTGTGTTGCGTGCTTAGTAGAGCTAACAGAGTTGTCATTGGAGATTGTTATTGTTTTTCTAACATGATTTCAAGGTGGTTCTAATAGGCCAACTTGATTATATCATTTAGAGGAAAGATACTTATAGCTGGTCATTTGTAATCGCTAAGAGCATGGCATGAGATGAAGTATTAGAGTAGAGCAGAGAGTGCGAAGTATTGTGTCATAAAGAAGAGGTCTATGTGATAGAAAAGATAAAGTGTTATATTCATTGGAATTGATCAAGACAATAGGTCTACCTCATAGTTCACCAAGATCCAGATATAGTGTGTATCTATTATTCAGAAGGTTGCAACCTTCACCCCTTTGAGCAGTGAGCTCTCGGACAGTGCGTTCTCACCCCTAACAGGTTCAATCATAAAAGACTCCTAACAGGGTCTGACCTTTGACCAGGTCACTGTACTAAATGCATTGTAAAGATCAACTCCTAATAGGGTTGTAAGATCTTCTAACAAGGATTATTATACACTAGTTCAATTTATCAGTGGTTGTTAATTCCCACTGGGGTTTTTACCTATTTGGGTTTCCTCGTAACCAAAATATTGGTGTTGTTTTCAAGTGTTATTTCACTATGTTTATGCTTAAAGTGTAAGTATACTTAATTGGATAAAGAATTGAAACTTGTAGATAACTAATTCACCCCCCCTCCCCCCCACTACCCCCCCCCCCCTCCTCTCAATTATCTCTTGGGACTATTCCTAACAATTGGTATCAGAGACAAGTGCCTCAGAGAGAAAGTTTAATAGCTTGAGGTTGACCAAATGACATTCTTTAGAAAAGACAGTCCTAAGTTTGATGGAGAGAACTATCTTGATTGGAAGAACAAAATGGTGACACATTTGTAGTGCATTACTTTTGAAGTTTTTGAAGTGGCTATCAAAGAAGTTAAAATTCCCTCTCTAGAAGATCTTGCAAAGGATGATGCTACTGGAAAGAAAAAGGATTTTTTCCATCAGAATGCAATAGCCAAAGAAGCCCTTATCAATGCCTTATCTGATAGTGAGTTCTTGGAGATAAAGAAAGTAGACACAACTTACAAGATATGGAAGCACCTAGAAGACATGTTTGAAGGAGATACACAAGAAAAGAATGCTCATAGAAAGACATGGAAGAAAAGATACAATGCATTAGAGATGTTACCTGACAAAGACATCAGAGCTTATAACCAAAGGATTAATGAAGCAGTTTTTGGAATCAGGAACAATGGTGGAGAGATCTCAGAGGAAGACATTATGGATAAGTTGATGACAACCCTTACAACAGAGTATGAAAACAAGATCAACATCCTTGATGAGACCATGTAGCTTACAAAAAATTTTAAGAGAGAGAACTTGATCAACAAAATTTTAGCTTTTGAGATTTCAAGATTGAAGACAAAGCCTAAAAGTGAGACAACCTTCAAAGCATCAGTCCATGGTAAGAAATCTTTAAACACTTATGGTAATTTTGATGATGAAGATGAAGATAAAGATATAGATGATATTACTACTATGATTGCTAAGAAAGAAAGAAAAGGAAAAGGAAAGTATGAAGGTCAGTTGCCATTCAAATGTTTCCCATGTAATAAGATTGGTCACTTTGCATCTAAGTGTCCTACAAGAGTTAAGAAATTCATAACTAACTACAAACCTAAGTATACAAAAGAATGTTACTATGCTGGTGATGGAGTTTTTGATGATGATTCAATTGAAGGTGAAATTGGATTCATTGCTATTATGGAGAAGATGTTTGATGAGATGGATCGTGAAAGTGAGAAAAATGAACAAGAGCTAGCATTGATTTCACAAGAAGACATAAGAACAGATTAGATTATAGATAACGGTTGTTCACATCACATGACAGGTGATAAAGACATATTTGTTCATCTAGACAAATACAAAGGTGGCATGGTTAGATTTGGAGACAACACTCCTAAAGCTATCATTGGTAGAGGAGCTATCACATTGGATGGAAAGAACAATACTAATGATGTTCTTTATGTAGATGGTTTGAAGCATAACCTTCTTAGTTTTGGGCAGTTTCTTGACAAAGGATATCAGTTGGAGTTCAAAGACAACAAGTGCATCATTAACAACAAGGATGGTGTAATGATTGCATCAGGTTCAAAGACTAAAGGTAATGTGTTTTAGCTTAATTCAGAAGTAAGTTGTTTTGTTGCTAAATTAGATGATAGTTGGCTATGGCATAAAAGACTATGTCATATCAATTTTGATAACATAGTAAAGATAAGCAATGTAAAGGTAGGAAGAGATCTACCTAGCATAGCAAAGCCAGTTGATACCATTTGCAAGGAATGTGTGATGGGAAAACATGTGAGGAATTCATTTAGAAGCAAGCATAATTCAACAGAGAACAAGTTGGATCTGATTCATACAAACCTATGTGGACTAACTTAAACAAGATCATATTATGGTGAAAGGTATTGCATTTTGTTTGTTGATGATTATTCTAGAATGATATGGGTTGTGTTCTTAAAAGATAAATTAGAAGCATTTGAGAAGTTCAAAATATTCAAAGCTAAGGTTGAGAATGAAGTGTCTAAGATTGGATAGAGGAGGAGAGTTCACCTCTAACAAATTCTATGAGTACTATGAAGAACATGGCATAAAGAGACAATTGAGTGCACCTAGAACCCCTCAACAGAATGGGATTGCAAAGAGAAGGAATAGGATAATCCTTGATACAGCGCGCACCATCATGATTGAAGGAAAAGTTGCACACACCTATTGGAGAGATGCGGTCAATACAATAGTCTATACCATCAATAAAATACAATTGAGGCCTGGTGCAGACAAGAAACCTTATGAGATATGGTTTGGTAATGTTCCCATAATGAAATACTTTAGAATCTTTGGAAGCAAGTGCTACATCAAGAGGGATGAAGCAATAGGCAAGTTTGATGCTAGAAGCGATGAAGGTATTTTCCTTGGCTACTCTACTAAAAGCAAAGCCTATAGATGTTTTAATTTGAGATTGAAGAAGATCATTGAAAGTGCTCATGTTAAGATTGATGAAAATTTTATGGTTCCAGAAAGATATCATGATTATGCACCTATGATTGAAGAAGAACTGAGTCCTTCCACTAGTGAGACAATTATTGAAGAGATGTTTGATAGTATTGATGTATTAGTCAATGACCCTGAAACAAGTGAAGAAGAAACTCAGAAGGCAGATGCGATAGTATCACCTAAAGTTTGAAAGTTTACATCTAGATATCACTCTAAGGATGACATCATTGGAGATAAGAGTGGTAAAGTCATAGCAAGATCAAAAGCAAAAAGTTCAATAGGAAATGAAGTGATATGTTTACTATCTCATATTGAACCTTTGAATGTTAAAGATGCATGTAATGATTCAAATTTGCATGATGCTATGAAAGAAGAACTAGATCAGATTATTAAGAATGATACTTGGGAACTGGTCCCAAGACCTAGTGATAAGAATGTGATTGGAACAAAGTGGATATTCAGAAACAAGATGAATGAAGATGGTACAGTAGTAAGGAATAAAGCAAGGTTAGTATGTAAGGGATATGTGCAAAGAGAAGGTATTGATTATTCAGACACATTTGCACCTATGAGAAGATTAGAAGCCATTAAGTTGTTTCTAGCTTATGCGACATTCAAAAACTTCAAGGTTTATCAATGGATGTTAAGTCAGCATTCTCGAATGGAGAATTAAAGGAAGATGTATACATTGAGCAGCCATAAGGATTCACCTTATCAGATAGGCTGAATATGGTATGAAGATTGAAGAAAGCCCTTTATGGACTTAAGTAAGCCCCTAGAGCTTGGTATGAGAGACTTGATGGATATCTAACAAAAATTGGATTCAAAAAAGGAGCAACAGCTTGTAATCTATTTATAAGAGAGACATCTGAAGGTTTACTACTTGTAGCTATATTTTTTGATGACATAATTTGCTAAGGAAATGTAGAGTGAGTTTGAGATGAGCATGATTGGACCTATAAAATACTTTTTGGGATTAAATGTACAATAGACAGAGAAAGGTATTTTCATTAATCAGTCTAAGTATGTGAAAGAGATATTGAAAAAGTTCAAGATGAATGATTGCAATTCAGTGGGTACACCTATGATAATAGGATGCAAGCTTACAAAAGAAGATGATTCTCCAGCAATAGATATTACATTGTACAAGTCTATGATTGGTAAACTTATCTATCTTACTCAAACTAGACCAGACATTTCAAATGCAGTTGACATAGTTGGAAGAGTTGCAACAGAGCCTAAACAAATTCACCTCATGGTGGTAAAGAGAATATTCAGATATTTGTAGGGCACTATATATTATGGTCTATGGTATTCTAATTCAAAGAATGTTGAGCTTCATGTATATACAGATGCAAATTGGGTAGGATGGGTGGATGATAGAAAGAGTACATCAAGAGGAGCAATATTTCTTGGTGATAGACTAGTCACTTGGACAAGCAAGATGCATAATTGTATTTCTCAGTCAACAACAGAAGTAGAGTATGTTGCAGCAGCTTTGAATTGTTCTACAATTGTTTGGATCAAGCAGATGATAAAGGATTTTGGAATTCAGATTGATTATCCTATTGTTATTCATTGTGATAACACTAGCACTATCAATATGTCAAAGAACCATGTGATGCATGCAAAGACAAAACACATAGAGATCAAGTATCACTTCCTAAGAGTGAAAGTGGTAGAGAAAGAAGTCAAATTGGATTATGTAAGTACAAAGGAACAACTAGCAGATATATTCACAAAGCCTTTACCTAAAGATACTTTTGAGTATCTTAGGGAGAAGCTAGGAGTAATTCCCTTCCCTGATTCTGATTAGAAAAATTAAAGAGAGCATCAGTCCTCAGTGACTGATGGATGGTTGACTACTCTACTTTAGGAGTAGTACTGGTACTTAAATGTTTGGTGTGCTTTGCCATTAATGTCAAAGGGGGAGTAGTATATAGTCATGAAAATTAGTATTAAAGGGGGAGCACATACAAATTAAGAAGGAGTAATATATAGCAGCAATAGGGAGTAGTATTCAGTCTTGGAAACAATTCAGTTGAGGAAATGGAGAATATTGAAGAATATTGCAGCAGATGAAGGATTCATCCTTGGGGAAGTTTTGATGAGGAAATGGAGAATTTTATCAAAGAATTGTTCATTTGGATTGGTGGTGTTTTTGATTCCATATGTTTCCATCAATGCCAAAGGGGGAGATTGTTGGAGATTTGCCAACAATCCAGTGTTGACTATCTATTTGTCATTAATGACAACATATGGTAAGTAGCATGCATGGAAGACTTATGCAGTAATATTTGAGTACATGTATCATGGACATGTTATCAACATGATATCATGTACACAGAGGTTAATTATTAGTACAAATAGTTATATAGCAGCTTGTGTCAATAGTGTTCCTGACAGAGTTACAGACATTGTTCATTGTGTGATTATCTGTATAATTATCATGGAGCCTTGCACATTTAGATATATGATGGAGACATGTTAGTGTTGTTATATCCATGGATGCAAAGTCTAATGTGCAGTAGAAGTGAATTTATGCAGTCGCTATTCACCAGTTGCAGTTTCTTGTATTTATTTAGAAGAGCCGATAGAGATTATATTGGTACAGGCGTTGCACCTATCATTTCAGTATGCGTGCTTGGATTAGTGATTGGAGAAGAGTGAAGAATGTTTGGTTAAGAGTGCATGATGTAATTCAGCTTGAAGAGAAAGTATCAATTAATTTGGTAGAGCTGACAATGTGTAGCATGCATCTACATTTATTGATTTGGATAGGTCCCAGTTTGTGTTGCGTGCTTAGTAGAGCCAACAGAGTTGTCATTGGAGATTGTTATTATTTCTCTAACATGATTTCAAGGTGGTTCTAATAGGATAACTTGATTATATCATTTAGAGGAAAGATACTTATAGTCGATCATTTGTGATCGCTAAGAGCATGGCATGAGATGAAGTATTAGAGAAGAGCAAAGAGTGTGAAGTATTGTGTCATCAAGAAGAGGTCTATGTGACAGAGAAGATATAGTGTGCTATTCATTGGAACTGATCAAAACAACAGGTCTACCTCGTAGTTCACCAAGATCTAGATATAGTGTGTATATATTATTTAGAAGGTTGTAGCCTTCACCCCTTTGAGTAGTGAGCTCTCGGACAGTGCGTCCTCACCCCTAACAGGGTCAATCATAAAAGACTCCTAACAGGATTCGACCTTTGACCAGGTCACTATATTAAATGCATTGTAAAGATTAACTCCTAACAGAGTTGTAAGATCTTCTGACAAGGATCATTATACACTAGTTCAGTTTATCAATGGGTGTTAATTCCCACCGGGGTTTTTACCTATTTGGGTTTCCCCGTAACCAAAATATTGGTGTTGTGTTCAAGTGTTCTTTCACTATGTTTATGCTTAAAGTTTAAGTATACTTAATTGGATAAAGAATTGAAACTTGTAGATAATTGATTCATCCCCCCTTTTAGTTATCTCTTGGGACTATTCCTAACACCATATGGTAGGGTGACATTGCACTCTACCACTATTGGGGACCGGTGTACAAGTGACGAGCTTCCTCTAGAGTTAGATACTTCAAGCATAGAGTGCTCCATGCTATGCTTCACCTAGCTCATGGTTGTATGTACATTTATGCTCTTGTTAGTTATGTATTTAGAGTAGTTTCATATATGTACATGTACTTGATCTTTATATATGTGTGAATGCGTATGCTCATAGTGTAGTTTATTTATGTGATACTTTATTGTAATCAAGTGAGTATTACCTCGATTTGTGTATATTTGATACTCCTCGGTGTGGAGAAAACCTGTATCTTATGTTGTACATTCATGTTGGAAACCCTACCCAATTGTTGAATTGAGAAAACCCCATCCTTTCTTGTTTTAGGGCAATTGCACCTTGTAGGGGTAGTTTAGCACATATGCCCCATAGATTAGCACTTATGCTCTACAAATTAGTGCATATGCCTCACAAATTAGCACATACACCTAATCTTTTAGCACATATAGTTAAGTGCATACAAAATAGTGGGCACTTTCCTAGGGTCTGTTAAAAATGTAATTACTTATTTGGATACCCTTTTTCCTCGGGATGCCTTCCATATATTCACATTCAATATTTGAATTCATTATGATGAGATTTTGAGTAATTTCCTTGTTTTAGGCTTTAATCATAACTCGAAATTGATTTTCTACAAGGACAAATTAACCTCCTCGATTGGCGGCCATTGACAATGGTCCGATCTTGATCCATGAGGTTTGTGCACATGTTCCAGACCCTCATGTGATAGCTTAAGTGTGTTCTTTCCATTCTTACTATATGTTTGGATTATTCATGGAATCCTTGGAAGTGATTTAGTCTTCCGCTTGTGTATGATTCTTTGAGGATTGTCATTGTTGTTCTTGGCTTTTGTATGTGTTGCTTGGTTTATGATGCACTACTGTTGGAGATTTGCCAGTAGGCCAGTACTGACTGTATGTTTGTCATTGATGACAACATATGGAAAGTAGCATGCATGGAAGACTTATGTAGTAAGATTTTAGTATATGTAGCATGGAAATGATATCAGCATGATATCATGGGTGCAAAGGTTAACTGTTAGTACAAACAGTTATATACAAGCTGGTGTCAGCAGTGTTCCTGATAGAGCAACATGCATTGTTCTGTGTATGGTTGTCCGTATAGTTATCATGGAGCCTTGCACGCTTGGATATATGTTGAAGACATGTTATTAATGTTACATTCATGGATGCAGAGTCTGATGATCAGTAGAAGTGAAGTTATGCAGTCGCTATTCACCAGTAGCAGTTTCCTATGTTTATTCAGAAGAGATGATAGAGACTTTATTGGTTCTGAAGTTGCACCTATCATTTCAGTATGCACCCTTGGAGTTAGGCTTGGAGAAGAGTTAGTGAGGTCTGGTTAAGAGTGCATGAAGTAACTCAGCTTGAGGAGAAAGATTTAGTTATTTTGATAGAGCCGATAATGTGTAGCATGCATCTACAATTATCTTATTAGACAAGTCCTAGAATGTGTTGCGTGCTTAGTAGATCCGACT
Source organism: Chamaecyparis obtusa (assembly GCA_027943335.1). NCBI lineage: Eukaryota > Viridiplantae > Streptophyta > Pinopsida > Cupressales > Cupressaceae > Chamaecyparis > Chamaecyparis obtusa. The sequence continues at coordinate 522,603 of BSBK01001164.1, forward strand.
AAATTGTTATTGGATTTTATTATGGTTTCTCTAATATGATTTCAAGGTGGTTCTAATAGGCTAACTTGATTATATCATTTAGAGGAAAGATATTTATAGGCAGTCATTTGTGATTGCTTGAGTGTGGTTCATAGTTGATCAAGAAGAGCAGAACAAAGTGTGCGAAGTGTTGAGCCATTAGAAGAAGGTCTATGTGACCAAGTAAAGTGTTTACACTATTCATTGGAACTAATCTAGACAACAGGTCTAAGCATAGTTCACCAAGATTCAGATATAGTGTGTATTTTTTATTCAAAAGGTTGTAGCCTTCGCCCCTTTGAGCAGTGTTCTCTCAGATAGTGCATCCTCTCCCCTAACAAGGACTATTGTAAAAGACTCCTAACAGGGTTTGACCCTTGACTAGGTCTACTGTACTAAATAAATTGTAAAGCAACTCCTAACAAGGTTAATGATCTTCTAACAAGGATCATAATACACTAGTGCAGAATATTAGTGGGTGTCAATTCCCACCGGGGTTTTTACCTATTTGGGTTTCCCTGTAACCAAAATATTGTGTTAAGTTCAAGTGTTCTTTCATTGTGTTTATGCTTTATGTTTAAGTGTTTAAGTATACTTAATTGGACAAATAATTGAAACTTGTAAATAATTGATTCACCCCCCCCCCCCTCTCAGTTATCTCTTGGGACTATTCCTAAGAATTGGTATCAGAGACAAGTGCCTCAGAGAGAAAGTTTAACAGCTTGAGGTTGATCAGATGGGATACTTCAGAAAAGAAAGTCCTAAGTTTGATGGAGAGAATTATCTTGATTGGAAAAACAAGATGGTGACTCATTTGCAGTGCATTGCTTTTGAAGTTTTTGATGTAACTATCAAAGCGGCCAAGATCCCTACCTTAGAAGACCTTGCAAAGGATGATGCTACTAAAAGTCAAAAGGAATTGTTTCATCAAAATGCAATAGCCAAAGAAGCCCTTATCAGTGCCCTCTCTGATAGTGAGTTTTCAGAAATAAAGAAAGTAGACACCGCCCACAAGTTATGGAAGCACCTTGAAGACATGTTTGAAGGAGATAAACAAGAAAAAGATGAGTGCAGAAAGACATGGAAGAAAAGATACAATGCATTAGAGATGTTACCTAAAGAAAACATTAGAGCTTACAATCAAAGGATAATTGAAGCAGTTGCTGGAATCAAGAAAAATGGTGGAGAGATCTCAGAGGAAGACATCATGGACAAATTGATGACTACTCTCACTCCTAAATATGAAAACAAGATCACCATCCTTGATGAGACCATGCAGCTTGCATCTAATTTCAAGATAGAGACCTTAATCAACAAAATCTTAGCTTTTGAGATTTCAAGATTGAAGACAGAACCTAAAAGTGAGACAACCTTCAAAGCGATAGTTCATGGTAAGAAATCTGCAAACACTTCTGGTAATTTTGATGATGATGATAAAGAGAAAACACTAGATGATTTCATTGTTATGATTTCCAAAAGAGAAAAGAAAGGAAAAGGAAAATATGAAGGTCAATTGCAATTTAAATGCTTTTCATGTAATAAGATTGGTCACTTTGCATCTAAATGTCCCTTAAGAGCTAGAAAGTTAAAAAATGACTACAAGCCTAAATTCTCTAAGGAATGTTACTATGCTAGAGATGGAGTTTTAGATGATGATTCAGTTGAAGAAGAAATTGGATTTATTGATATCATAGAAAAAATGAACAATAAGACAGATCATGAAGATGAGAAAGAGAAACAAGAGCTAGCATTGATTTCCCAAGTTGATATAAGGACATATTGGATTATAGATAGTGGTTGTTCACATCACATGACAGGTGATAAAAATAGATTTGTTCATCTAGACAAATACAATGGTGACATGGTTAGATTTGGAGATAACACTCCTAAACCCATAGTTGGTAGAGGAGCCATCACCTTGGATGGTAAGAATAGTACTGATGATGTTCTCTATGTAGATGGTTTGAAACGTAACCTTCTTAGTGTTGGACAGTTACTTGGAAAAGGTTATCAGTTGGAGTTCAAAGATGACAAATGCATCATTAACAACAAGGATAGTGTTATGATTGCATCAGGCTCAAAGAATAGAGGTAATTTTTTCCAACTCAATTCAGAAGTAAGTTTTTTTGTTGCTAAAGTTGATGACAGTTGGTTGTGGCATAAAAGACTATGTCATATCAATTTTGATAACATAGTAAAGATAAGCAATGTAAAGGCAGTAAGAGATCTACCTTGCATAGTGAAGCTAGTTGATAATATATGCAAGGAATGTGTGATGGGAAAGCATGTGAGAAACTCATTCAGGAGCAAACACAATTCAGCAGAGAACAAGTTGGATCTGATTCATACAGACCTATGTGGTCCAACTCAAACAAGATCATACTATGGTGAAAGGTATTTCATTTTTTTTGTTGATGATTATACTAGGATGATGTGGGTTACATTCTTGAAAGATAAGTCAGAAGCATTTGAGAAGTTCAAAATATTCAAAGCTAAGGTTGAGAATAAATCTGGACTAAAGATAAAATGTTTGAGATCGGATAGAGGAGGAGAATTCACCTCTGATAGATTCTATGAGTACTGCGAAGAACATGACATAAAGAGATAGTTAAGTGCACCTAGAACCCCTCAGCATAATGGAATTGTTGAGAGAAGGAATAGGATCATCCTTGATACAACACACACCATCATGATTGAAGAAAAAGTTGCTCATACCCGTGTGTGTGAAAATTGTACCTGATTCTGTAGACACAACACTCAGTAAAACATTAGAGGTTAGCTAAAATCAAAATCGTGCAAAATTGAAATCTATCTAACCAAGCGATTTACTGCCTTCTAGTAGGTGCGAGATTAATGTTCTCAGATTGTAATCGAGATCAGTGACCTAGACGACACCTAAATGAAGGATTTGAATGCAAAAGATGGATATGAAATTGAATACAATTAATCTTTTTTTTTTTGGATTTTCTATGCAATAAGAATGATAACTGATATGAAATCTATACTAATATGAAATTGATATGCTATGAATGCTATTGAAAATTGATATGCTATGAATGCAAAAATAAGATTGATCTCACAAAGATGTCGATTCGCAAAAGCTTTGATTCTTCAATTCCAATTCTCCAGCGTGATTGTGCAAAATATGAGATGAGATATGAAGAGCTGAAGCCTTTAATTTATAGAAATCCAGGGCTTTGGAGGTGCATGGGAAAAGCCATAAATTACTCAAATTAACTCATCTTGATTTTTGAGTTATCTGATCATGAAAGATAGTTAATTCTCAAAATCATGCAAAAATAGCTTTTTAACTCAAATTAGAGTTTAGATCAGCTTTTTAAACTCCAAAAGGATGTTGAGTTCCAAAAAGTTAACAACTTGCATTGATTTTTTGATTTGGAGTTTAACTGTTTCTTTTGAATATGCATAATAATTAAGAATTAAATAAATAAATAAAGTGATTTATCCTCAACTCAACTGATTTTTGAAAATAAATAATTAATTTATGGGTTGATTAACTATTTATTCAAACTTTTATTAAAAACTATATTATTAAATAATGACAACATGCTTTAATTAATTAAATAAGAATTTAATTAATTAAAGATAGGAATTTTGATCTATTGTCAAAATTAAATAATACAATTAATAATAGATAGAATTAAATTTAATTAAACAATTAAGTGGCAAATATTAAATCTAAATAATTAAATATGAAAATATTCAATTAATCAAACTTAGGATAAATGTGATTTATTGCCAAATAATTATAAAATTAAGGATAATTATGATGATTAGGAATATTACTAGGAATATTCCCTAATGCAGAATTTAAGATAATCAATTAGATTTGATGATGTTTAGATGTGCCTTAGGTTAGGACTTTGATGTCGATTTTGTCCGATTTGTCGATGTAGGAGGTTAATGAACTTATAGCCCATTTTTGGGGTATTACAATACCTATTGGAGAGATGCGGTCAATACATCAGTCTACACCATCAATAGAATTCAATTAAGGCTTGGCGCTGACAAAACACCATATGAGTTGTGGTTTGGTAATGTTCCCACAGTAAAATACTTCAAAATCTTTGGAAGCAAGTGCTACATCAAGAGGGATGAAGCAGTAGGCAAGTTTGATGCAAGAAGTGATGAAGGTATTTTCCTTGGTTACTTTACTAAAAGTAAAGCTTATAGATGTTTCAATTTAAGATTGAAAAAGATCATTGGAAGTGCTCATGTTAAGATTGATGAAAAGTTTATGGTTCAAGAAAGATATCATGATTACTCACCCATGATTGGATGTAAGAATTTGCAAATAGCAAATATTGAACCAAGGATCTAGAGGTTGAAGAAAAGCAAAAGAGAGAAAATATGAATGCAAAGATGGATTGAATAGATCCAATGAATTTACCTTGATTGAATTGATGAATGAATCAATGTTCATGTAAATGATTACATAATAGGCCTCCTTATATAGGAAAGGCAATAAGAGACAATGATAAGGAGATGATAAGCTATCTCCTATGCTAGGTGTAATCATATGTCCACCAAATGTGGATCATCCTCCATTATGCAATAAAGTATGTGTAATAGATTAGGATGATAATGTGATAAGAGCACGAAAGGTGGATCTCACACACAATGAGGTATGTGATGAGAACTATCACACCAAAAGTGGAATTTCTCCTACACTATGTGCTTAATAGATGTGCACACTCCTAGGTGTCTCAATCACAAACTACTATGCAATGCATTAACCTAAGTAAGATTAAGTAAAGTGTAATTAGGAATAATTAATTATACCAACATTGAAGAAGAACCCATAACCTCCACTAATGAGACAGTTATTGAAGAAATGTTTGACAGTATTAATGTGTTATTCAATGACCTTGAGATAAGTGAAGAAGAAACTCCTAAGGCTGATGAGTCAGCATCACCTAAAGTTCCAAAGTTTACATCTAGAAACCATTCCAAGAAAGACATCATTGGAGATCAGAGTGGCAAAGTCTTAACAAGATCACAAGAAAAGAACTCAGCTAGCAGTGAAGCGGTATGTTTACTATCTCAGATTGAACCTTTAAGTGTTGAAGATGCATGTAATGATTCAAATTGGCATGATGCTATGAAAGAAGAACTTGATCAAATTATTAAGAATGACACTTGGGAACTGGTCCCAAGACCTAGTGATAAAAATGTGATTGGAACAAAGTGGATATTCAGAAACAAGATGAATGAAGATGGTACAGTAGTAAGAAATAAAGCAAGGTTAGTATGTAAGGGATATGCGCAAAGAGAAGGCATTGATTATTCTGACACATTTGCACCTATGAGAAGATTAGAAGTTATTAAGTTTTTTCTAGCTTATGCTACAGTAAAAAATTTTAAAGTTTATCAGATGGATGTCAAGTCAGCATTCTTGAATGAAGATTTGAAAAAAGAAGTATACATTGAGCAGCCGGAAGGATTCACTTTATCAGACAGACCTGATATGGTATGTAGATTGAAGAAGGCTCTCTATGGACTTAAGCAAGCTCCTAGAGCATGGTATGAGAGACTAGATGGATATCTAACAAAGATTGGATTCAAGAAAGGAGCAGCCGACTGTAATTTATTCATAAGAGAGACATCTGAAGGTTTACTACTTGTAGCTATATTTGTTGATGACATTATCTTTGGAGGCAATGACAAACTTAGTGCTGAATTTGCTAAGGAGATGCAAAATGAATTTGAGATGAGTATGATTGGTCCTATCAAATACTTTTTGGGACTAAATGTGCAGCAGACAGAGAAAGGTATTTTCATTAATTAGTCTAATTATGTGAAAGAAATATTGAAGAAATTCAAGATGGATGATTGCAAGCTAGTAGGGACACCTGTGATCACATGATGCAAGCTTACAAAAGAAGATGATTCTCCTGCAGTAGATATAGCATTGTACAAGTCTATGATTGGTAAACTCATTTATCTTACTCAAACAAGACCCGATATTTCAAATGCAGTTGGCATAGTTGGAAGATTTGCAACAGAGCCTAAACAAAGTCACCTCATGACAGTAAAAAGGATATTTAGATATTTGCAAGGCATTATAGACTATGGTCTATGGTATCCTAACTCAGAAAATGTTGAGCTTCATGTGTACACTAATGCAGATTGGGCAGGTTGCATTGATGACAAAAAGAGTACATTAGGTGGAGCAGTGTTTCTTGGTGATAGACTTGTCACTTGGACAAGCAAGACACATAATTGTATTTCTCAGTCAACAATAGAAGTGGAGTATGTGGCAGTAGCCTTGAATTGTTCTACAATTGTTTGGATCAAACAAATGATAAAATATTTTGGAATTCAGATTGATTCTCCTATTGTTATTCACTGTGATAACACTAGCACTATCAATATGTCGAAGAACCCTATGATGCATGCAAAGACAAAGCACATTGAGATCAAGTATCCCTTCCTAAGAGAGAAAGTGGTAGAGAAAGAAGTCAAGCTGGACTATGTGAGTACTAAAGATCAGTTGGCAGACATATTCACAAAACCCTTGCCAAAAGATACTTTTGAGTATCTCAGGGAGAAGTTGGGAGTAATTCCCTTCCCTGATTTTGCTTAGAAGAAGAAAAAGCATCAGTCCTCAAGGACTGATGGATGGTTGACTACTCTACTTCTGGAGTAGTAATGGTGCTTAATCTGATTGGTGCCCTTTTCCATTGATACCAAAGGGGGAGTAATATATAGTCATGAAAAATAGAAGTAAAAAAGAGGAGTAATATACTAAGGGGGGAGTAGTATTCAGTTATGACAACAATTCAGTTGAGGAAATGGAGAATGTTATAAAAGAATTATTCATTTGGATTGGTGGAGTTTTTCATTCCATATGTTGCCATCAATGCCAAAGGGGGAGATTGTTGGAGATTTTCCAGCAGACCACCACTGACTGTATGTTTGTTATTGATGACAACATATGGAAAGTAGCATGCGTGGAAGACTTATGCAGTAAGCTTTCAATATATGTAGCATGGACATGATATCAACATGATATCATAGGTGCAAAGGTTAACTGTTAGTACAAAGAGTTATATAGCAACTGGTGTCAGCAGTGTTCCTGACAGAGCAACAAGCAGTGTTCTATGTATGGTTGTCTGTACAATTATCATGGAGCCTTGCACGCTTGGATATATGTTGAAGACATGTTAGTAATGTTACATTTATGGACGCAGAGTCTAATGATCAGTAGAAGTGAAGTTATGCAATCACTATTCACCAATAGTAGTTTCCTGTGTTTATTCAGAAGAGCCGACAGAGACTTTATTCGTTATGGAGTTGCGCCTATCATTTCGGTATGCGCCCTTGGAGTTAAGCTTGGAGAAGAGTTAGTGAGGTTCGGTTAAGAGTGCATGAAGTAATTTAGCTTGAGGAGAAAGATTCAGTTGTTTTGATAGAGCCGATAGTGTGTAGCGTGCGTCTACAATTATCTTATTAGACAGGTCCCAAAATGTGTTGCATGCTTAGTAGAGCTGACTAAATTGTTATTGAAATTTTTTATGGTTTCTCTAATATGATTTCAAGGTGGTTATAACAGGCCGACTTGCTTATATCATTTAGAGGAAATATATTTATAGGCAGTCATTTGTGATTGCTTGAGTGTGGTTCATAGTTGATCAAGAAGAGCAGAGTAGAGTGTGCAAAGTGTTGAGCCATCAGAAGGTCTATGTGACCAAGTAAAGTGTTTATACTATTCATTGGAACTGATCCAGATAGCAGGTCTAAGCATAGTTCACCAAGATTTAGATATAGTGTGTATCTGTTATTCAAAAGGTTGTAGCCTTCGCCCCTTTGAGCAGTGTGCTCTCGGACAGTGCGTCCTCTCCCCTAACAGGGACTATTGTAAAAGACTCCTAATAAGGTCCGACCCTTAACCAGGTCTACTGTACTAAATATATTGTAAAGCAACTCCTAATAGGGTTAAGGATCTTCTAACAAGGATCATAATACACTAGTGCAGAATATTAGTGGGTGTCAATTCCTACCGGGGTTTTTACCTATTTGGGTTTCCCCGTAACCAAAATATTGTGTTGTGTTCAAGTGTTCTTTCATTGTGTTTATTCTTTATGTTTAAGTATACTTAATTGGACAAAGAATTGAAACTTGTAGATAATTGATTCACCCCGCCCTCTCAGTTATCTCTTGGGACTATTCCTAACAAATATGTCATATATATATATATATATATATATATATATATATATATATATATATATATATATATATATATATATATATATATATATATATATATATATATAAGTTGTTAGTGCTTAATTGACCCTGTGTTGCCAAGGGTTCTTTAGTGAGGCATTACACACCAACACATGCAAATCTCTTTTACAACTCATTATGTGTCCAACATATTTTAATGTTTCCCATTCTTGGAGATCCAACTTCTGGAGGCCATAACTTCTGATTTGGATGTCCAATTGATGAACATTTGAAGCACCAAAAAGCTCACAAAGTGCTCTATCAAGCTATAATAGGCTACATTAGTTATGACCACTTTTGGACCCAAAAATTCCTCTAAAGACTTCAAAATTGACTTTTAAACTTAAAAAAATGAAACCTTTAATATCTTCAAATCTAGACACAATCTTGCAACAAAAAATTACTAGCATGCTTATTTAGCCAATCGACAACTTTGAGGAAAATTTTAGACCAATCCACACTATTAAATAATAGTAACCTTATGTAAATGCAAGGTTCATACACCATTTTCCTAACATGAATGCCATCTCCTTTTGCTAATCAAATACATATCAAAGGATTTCATATGAAACACGGAATTGCTTAAATGATCTACACCATAAGTGTATATAGGGATGTATCTTTCAAACCATTTGTTAAACATTTCAAGGTACTTGTGGCACTTGCACTATTGATCTAGCAATTTCTATATAGTCACCAACCACGAGAAATACATACTACATTCAAGTTGACCAAGTGAACACTACACAATACCTACCACCTTTGTGCATGCCTAGTATAGGCACAACCAACAAAAACATCACAAATAAATTATACAACATTGTACACATATGCATGTGGTCTTCAATCATTTGCTCAAAGTGTAAAATCAATCTAAGTAAGCGTTGACCTAGGAGAACCCAACACTAGTGACCCAACAATCTCCTCTAAGATGTTTCTAAACATTATCCTCACATGATCGAAAACAAATAAGGTGAAGCTCAAGATATTCCTACTACATATTTTCAATTACACCATTCTGCTGGTGCTTGGGTTTGACCCATAAAGATATTTAACACAATATGAAACCCACAACCTTCAAAGCGTCGATTTCAATATACCTCGAGGACAACTAGATTCTACAAGACATTATCATTATTTCCAAAACCAAATACACTTTTATCATTTCCATATTCCCTTCCAAGGATCTTCCTTGAAATTAAGAGAAATGATCTCTAGTATATAGCATATGGGCATCAAATTGAGGGTGTTAAAGTGGAGGGGGTAAAGGGGCGAAGTAAGTAAGAATAGGCAAATGGGGGGTCCATGATGGCATAGGAGATCCAATGTCCTCGCGATTCCTAGGCAAGATTCCTTAGCAAGAGAGGGGCGAAGGAGCCACGCGGAGGGAGGCAAGTGGGGAGAACAAATCTGGCGTGGCCGTCGAGCGCGACATGTGGCGCGGCGGCAGGCGAGGTTGATAATACAACCAGAAGCCAAAATTACAGGGTAAAATCGGATGCCATCGCTGTCACCTCGATTGTCACGCTGGACAGGGAAATTTAACTAATATTCGCAAACTAAAAAACCATAAAACTCTTCCCATTTGTTCCGGAAGGAGCGCTCAAATTAAAGGAGCTGCAACTTTTATGGCCTGCGAACGTACGTACGGGGAAGATGGTCAGTGGGAATGGGGGAAATGGGAGGTAGTTAAGGGGAGTCGCGAGGTGGTGGAAAGGGAAGGAATTTTGGCAACGATGAAGACGTAGTAAATGCAAAAAAATCCTGGCTAATCCGATCCATGTTGGATGATATAAATTTTCTGAGTATTTGGTGGAGATGAATAGAAATATATGCACATAACATATATCCATTTGCATTTGTATATATTTATGGATTGCCCTTGCATGCTCATGATTGCATACAGGTCAGTTTTATTATTTTAATATATCCCCCTGTGTTGTTTACTGGTTCTCCTTCCACCTTGGGGACAGCAGGGATTTGCTGTTTTTATATTGTTTTATATGCGCAAAAGAAGAATATGAGGCAAATGTGTTGCATGGGAGAGAAAAAGGCGCTGTGGGTGTGAATTGTTTATGAGGTTGCACTACAGGTGGGTAAGCGGAGGAATGAGGCTGGCAGATGGATTAGTTTAGTGTTTTTTGGGGCACCCCGCTGGTCTTTCATCATTCAAGGGGTGGTCATTTTCTGAAGAGGAGGAAGAAGAGGAAGAGAAGGAAGACAGATGGCTCAGCCTCAGTATGCTCAGTTTGGAGACACAACTCTTACCAAGGTGTTTGTGGGTGGGCTGGCTTGGGAGACGCAGAGGGACACAATGAGGCGTTACTTTGAGCAATTTGGAGACATTTTGGAGGCTGTAGTCATAACTGACAAGAATACTGGACGCTCCAAAGGCTATGGATTTGTAAGTTGTTTAAACCTCACCTTTTTTAGGTCTCTGTCATTTTTCTTGGGATTTAGGCTCCATCAAGGACACTTTGATTTCCATTTAGGGTGTGGGTTGTGGTTTTTACCTGTGGAATGGGTTCAGGTAACGTTCAGGGATCCAGACGCTGCAAGAAGAGCATGCATGGATCCGAGCCCTGTCATAGATGGCAGAAGAGCTAACTGCAACATTGCTTCGCTTGGTCGTCCTCGCCCCTCTCCTCCTCACGGTAACGCCTACTGTTAATAATGAATATGAGGAGAAGAGTAAAATGCTTTTGTATTTTGAATATGCATCAATGTTTCTGATCACACTTTCTGATCCATAGTGGAAAAAGAAAAAACCCACTTCTTTGGTTTACTGTTTATATTTTGTGCCGCTCGCTTTGTCTTTTTCCATGCCATTTACAAGTTTGCAATCGAATTAATAACTTTTTACTTTTGAATATAGGTTCTTTAACAAAAGATCAAAGCAAACCTGGAATCAAGAATTGGCTATTGTCATTCTTTATGGATCAAATTTAACCCTTGTTTGTATCAATTTTTATTTTAATTACATTTTGTTTATCAAGTTCCAGGATTTTCTGAACGTGGGTATTATATTCAAGGAGCCATAGCTCTACATTCTTACCAAGCTCAATACCAAAACCCAAGATAGTAAAGTGCTGTCTTAAGTGCTTCCTTTGTCTTTTCTGCCGCATTTGTAATTTCTCGTTATTCGTACGGTATTGATTATTAATTCCCTGGTCCTATTTACAGATCAATTTTGAGCCCTATTTATGCAATAAGAAATTTTTATTACATTTTATTCATGAGGACACCTCTCAGTCAATATGATTTGCATATGCTTGTAGCCCTATAATTCCATCATACTCCTTGAGAACAGCAGAAATCGCAGCTCAGATAGGATGCATTTCTTTACAAAGTGAAAAATAATGCTGTTCCTTACATGTTGCTCAGAGAAATGGTTAGTATTAGAAATTTACAGCCTTGTGGTAGGTATATCATGTTTAAAATTTTCATGTTCTTGAGTGATGTTTTATGTCTTTTCTGCGGTATTACAAGCTCTGGATACATGGAGCCTAAGATGCATATGGGCCAAAAAAAAAAAAACTTTATTTGTTCAAGGATTTTTATCATATTATAATTCTGAAGGTACCTTTTAACGAGCAAGAGATTGATCTTAAGCCTGGATGTGCCCAGTTGACAACACACTCAAAAGAATTTTATGTGTCATAGATGGAATTGATGTAGAATTATACAGTGTGAATATCAAGTCAAAATGCCAAAAGAAAGAAAATACAGGAGTAACAAGACACCATGATTTAACGGCAATTACAAAGTTTTATTCTGAAAAGCTTGGTACAACATCAAAGATATCAAATGTATGCTTATTCATGTCTAGCTAATCAAAGACTGAATTGAATAGATTAATATACAGATGTGGAAGATGCAAGGATGTCATGGTTTTTACAAAAGAATGCAACTGCACACCTTCTTGTGGTTTATATCCTTTGTTCTTTATGGCTCAAAGACTCTACAGATCAACTGTGCAGAATATGGCTGACATTGATGGAGCAGTGCAGCACAGACCAAGAGGAGTTAGGGCTTTGTAATATGGCCATTTGTACTTGGGAAATTCTGGAAAATTATGTGAAGATGACATGGCCATTGTACCATGAAATGATCACAATGCCATATCCTTTTCAATTAGTTATTCTTCCTTGAGAAACAGTAACCACTGTGGCAAGTTGTGGATTATAATATGAAAGCTTCTGGAAACTTGAGCTTTCCCAACCAATTCCCTTGGGAATGAATTTGATATGTGCCAACAATCTAGTAGAGAAGATCCTCTTGGCTTCTTGTTCATTTGACATAGCTTCAACTACTTGATCTGTCCATGTTGGGATATTGCAATCAGGATTGTTCTTTGCTAATTGAAGTTCTTTAGCAACATTCACTTTATCCAACAAAGGTGGAAATTAATGGTCCAAGAGTTTTTCACTAAATACTAGATGTAGACCAATATAAGTTTAAACATTAAGCTCAAAGGCGTTATCTACAATCCTTTTGTAATGTTATATAGGCCATACCAAAGATGATGAATCTTATGCTAAGGCACTATGGGTCTTTCCTTTAGCAAATCAAGTCATAACCTATCACCGGCCTTGAAGCTATGTGATGTTCAATTTCAATTGGATTATTTCATATTGATATAGTTTGCACCTACAGCTGACTGTGGTCGACGACCTTGGTGGCTTTTTCAAATTGATTTTTTAGTTGAAGGGAAGGAATTGCTTCAGCGGATAGCAACATGAGGGTGTGGCAGTTGATGTCAATCATGCTGCTTCTTGTGTTTAGCATTGAAATCTTGCACAATGGTTTTTACTTACTGCTAAATTTGCTCAATGATCTTGGCAGCATTTTTTACTTTGTTTTGAGTTTTAAGGATTTTGTTGCTATGGATCATTGCATATGATAAGCTACATCAGCAGGTGCTAGTGGTTGGAAAATCAAGCAAACTTGGAAATTTTAAGTTCAATGTTTTTTGGAATTGTACATTTTTAGAAATTGCATGATCATCCTTTTCACCATTTCTATTTTTTTGATCAATTGGGAGATGGAATTTTGTAGACTCCGTTAGATATATGTATATCATTGACTAGAGCACTCTCTAGAAATGGTTCAAGAATCTTGTGATTGGTGGATGGTAATCCAAAGTGATCCCACACATTTTTGAGTACACTTGAATTGTTTCTAGAGCCAAGTTGGTCTTTTTACAAGGTGTGAAAATTGTCAGCTTTGAAAATCTATCAACTACTGATGGAAGTAACATTACCATGCGTAGTAGTAGTTAATCTTGAAAGGAAATCCACAGAAAGTACTTCCCAAGGTTTCCTTGGAATTTGAAAGGAAGCATATATTCCTTGCTAATGGTTAGTTGGCTTTGCTATAGCACAGGCGGTATGAGATTTGATGTATTTTATGTTTGACTTGAGAATCGGAGACAAGAAATATCTCTTCAAAACTGCAAGCGTCCTTTCAATTGACTAATCTGTTACCTGACTGAGGTAAAGCTTCTTAGAAGAACATTTCACACTTTGCTTTATGTGGATTACACGAGTGTGCTAGATGGTACAGTTGTAAATACTTTAAGCAATATCTTAGAATTTGCTCATTTCTATGCAATGCGTAGTAGATATCTGCAAAGTTAAAGTGATTTTGGCCAAGGGCTAGTTTCATGTCCACATGGTTGAGCACAAAGAACGGAGCCTGGATTGGGGTTCTGCTTGAACAATCTGCTACTAGACTGGCACTTCCATTCTAATACTTATTCAAGTGGAATTGCCTACAATAATTGCATCCATTTGTGGTCTATGTCAACAAGGCACTCCTTTTCTAATAAATAATGCTTTTAATGCTTACATGGCCAGAGAATGGCATAAATCTCTTATTCATGATTTTTTCTTACCTAGGCAAGAAATTTCTTGTTAAGGTAAGAAAGTATGTAACTAAATTGAGTAAGCATTGCTCCAAATGTATATTTTGAAGCCTCTATCTCAATCTCAAAAGGTTGTTAAAGATTATATACCACAAGTAGTAGTGTGGAATAGAGTCTACATTTCAATTCCTTGGATGTTTTCTGGGTGTGGAATAGAGTCTACATTTCAGTTCCTTGAATGTTTTCTCGAGTGGCTAACTAAGCGAAAGTTGCTTGAGTATTACCTATGGTAACTTCATTCAAAGGTCAAGTGATATGTAAAAAGTTAAAAACCCAAGTGCAAACTTTGTTTAAGAAGTTTCCATTCCCAAGAAAATTTAAATTTCTTGAGGATGTTTTGTGTGGCCCAAACATAAATGATGTAGATCTTGGATGGATCAACATTAACTATATTTGTATCAACAATATAGCCAATTTATTTGTATCAACAATATAGCCAAAATAATGCATCTCTTCTAAAGAAAAAGAACATTCCACATGTCTGCATTAAACTTGTGTTGCTGCAAAGTGGTGTTCACTTGCAAAATATGGTGCAGATGGTCTTCCTCGGTTTTGCTGAAATTAAGATTATTATGAAGACGCAAAAAAATGGATGGAGCTGTAAAGTTGCAGGTACATTCATCAGCCATTATTTGCATGAAAGTTGCAGGTACATTCATCCAGCCAAATGCCATTATCAACGATTCAAATAAACCTTCCTTTGCTTTCAAGGTTGTCTTCCTGTCATCTGATTGATTATTAGGATTTTCACGGCACACTTACTCGATGATATCCACTGTTGAAGAACTTGGTGCTGCATATTTGGCTTAGTAAGTTCTCTATCCTAGGAAGGGGATATCGATCCTTCTTATTGATCTTGTAGAGATCTCTATAGTTAATGCACAACCTTATTTTGCCATCATTTGGCAGGAGCTCGATAGTTTTGCTACAAGGCAAACATCTAGACTTGATGTATTGTCTTTTAACAATTTCATTGATCTATTGTTTGATCTCTTCAACATTCCTCTGGAATTGGACAGTGTTATGGAAGCATTACAAAGAGGCAGTCCTTGATATTACATAGATTGTATGTTTCAAAACACATTGCTTATCTAGTGGGGGAATGCAAAATATCCTTGTATAAACAAAGTGCTGGAGGATTCAGATCGATAAGATACTTCACTGTGCACTTTTTATGCTACCTAATGAGTGACAAGAAAGTATCCATTCTTGTAAATCACCATCATTTTGTTTGACTAATACTTCGCTGCTCTAGGGGGTACTTTGCTAGGATGTCCTTTCCAAGTTAAGGTTTCCCCATCAAGAGAATAAAACTTCTTTCCAGAATTGATTGGCTTCGATGAATGAAAGCTTAAAGGCTAGTTCCATTATGCAACGTGTATTCTCATCAATATCTATGTTAACATTTTTCTTTTTTGTGATTTGCTTCATAGATTACATGGGAGTAGAGAAGTTATGGCTTGAAGTTTTAGACCAAATGATATTTGTGTGATGCATTTGTGGACCCAAGCTCTACCATCTAATGTTGTATGATTGTGGACAAACAACCATTGGTAATTTCACCTGTTTTTGGAGAACTCAGGTTCTTCTAACTATTGTTGTCAACAGTGAAGAGTTTAGGTAGTCCATTATCCCACGTTTGGGGATGAAATAAACCTTTGGCTTCTCTTTGATCCAGATTGGAAGATCAAGCGATGTTGGTAGTTGCTACCATGGCACTTGGCTCATGGTGCTTGATTTGTTGGCCTATATCTTGCATTGCTGTGTGGGTATCATTTGATGCTTCTATATATGCAAACAAATTTTGAAGTAATCTTTTTTTTTATTATTATCAATCTAGATTTTTTGAAGATTAGGCAATTTGAGCTGTTGCTAGAATGGCATTGGTCTCAAAATGCATGATCTTTTTGCTTTTATTATGCATCATTATGGTGCAAGTTGATGCTTCTATCTAAGAAAACTGAGCTTTGCAAGCACAACATTCTCTGATAGAGTGTCCACTAGAATTGTGTAATGTATACCACTTTCCAGTCTTAGTTGTTATTAGTGTGCTTTTGTTTCGGGAAGGGCAGGAAAGTTTTTATTTATTGAAATGACTTCCATTTGGCTCAAGGCTTGGAGTCCTTATTCAATGAGCTATCCTAGGACTTCAAATCTTCATTCTTAGGCTTGTGGTTGCCTTTTTCTTCAAACTTGCATGCATACCTATAGGCTTCTCATACTGAAGAGATATGCAAGAAATCCATGTTGGTTTTGATACGTGGTCTCAATCCTAAATTATACATCTAAATGACATTTTGTTGCAACTTTTGACTGTTTAACAATATATCCTTGAATAGACTGGCCATAACCTCAATGAAGACGATAATGCTTGATATATTGGTCCATAATATATTTCAACTGGGTAATAGATTTTGTATGAGGCTTCTACAAAATCATTCTTGGCATGTGAAGGTGAAAGGTTAGCCTCATGGGTAGCACAATCTAATATGCCATTTTTTTATAGAAAAGGAAACTCTTTATAATTGCGAAGGTGATATTTCCTATGAAAAACTTAATGACCACCTAGTATGAGAAAATGAGATTGTAGACAGCTATCTAGAGTATCAACGTCTTTTTTAACTTAAAAGAATGGGGATATATATCTACATTTACTTGTACCATATATGGCATTTGGGCTTCAAAATGTCTATGCATTGATGAAGGCAATGGGAGTGAATGGGATTGAACATGCTTTGGAAGCTGAGAGAAGTGATCAATTATCTTGACGATTCCTGTGTGTAATGTTTTTCCAATTCACCACTCTGTTGTTGCAAAGTGCTTGATTTCATTAGCTGTGACATCATTGAAGTCAACATCTCTGATATGAATTTGTATTCCATTTGTTGAGATCATGAAGGAATGTAGGATGAAGGGTCATGAGCTCAGAGACCAAGCTTCTTCTTGTCATACCTTGTGTCAGTGGACATCCAAATGCAGCAAAGTTTTTGAATGAAAAAACGCCAATATCACTAAGGTTATGACATATAGTGAATTCTTGATATCACTGTGAATTGATGTGAGCTTTGACATCATTGATTTTGGGCCCTTCATATCCAAGGGACATGATATTCAAGTGGAATTAAATGTGTTATAGATAGAACCTGATGTGAGCTTTGATGCCACTCATTTGGGGCCCAACAGATACAAGGGACAAGATTTTTAAATGGAATCAAATCTGTTATAGATAGAAGCAGATGTAGAATGGCAGAGTCTGAATATCAAATCAGATTGCTTAAACAAAGAAATGACAAGAACAATAAGATGCCATGCTAGAAGCTAGAACTGTAATCTCAAAGTTGTATTATGCAAAGTTCTATGCAATATTTGATAGGTTTGATGCAATACTAATTCATATCTGTCTACTCATTAGTAGAATGCATCAATATACTGATGCAATAGAGAAAGATGCCATGCTAGTTACAAGAAATGCAATTGCTTGCCTACTGGTGGTTCATGTTCCTTGTAATGTCATTTTCTGAAAACTCTGGAATATCTGTATGGAATAGGGCTGACGCTGTTGGAGCTGTGCTGCATAAGGCTTTGAGGTAATCATTTTCTTGAAGCTTGTGGTAAAGGTGATAATATGGCACAGTGCAATGTTGCTGTACTGTGAAACAATCATAGTGCTACATCCTCCTGGATCAAATATGTATATAATCTTATCTATATAATTTACTCAAGCTCATTGCCAACAACAGGAAGTACAATTTAAAAGAGCCCCATAAATGAATCTTTTTATAAAGTCTACATGTCTTATGTTTATGTTTTGCTACATAGTGAGTCATTATTAAGAAATTGACTGGTTGACAATAATTTTTTCTTATGTTTACACGAGGAGGTGAAGGCTTGTGCTTTCTCTTGGGGAAGAGAGGAATTCAAGCTTTTCTTTGTTGGGTGGATAGATCTTAACATGATATTGATAACTCTGTTTTGTACAAGTTTGTGTGCTTTCAACTGTTCACTGCTTTCTTTAAGCCCCTGGAATATATTTTTACAACATATAATCCTATTAGCATACTAATTGAAACTTCAAGGTCAGGTGAACAATTTTGTATTAAATTTCTGATTTGGAACTTGTGAACATTATACGGATGAGAAAGCTTTTCAAACAACTTTCTTATGTTGTGGATCCAAACAGGTTACCATGGCATTACTTTTTATTTATAGACATTCATTTTCATATGTCTCCACATTGTGTGGAAAATCAAGGAAGGGGCAACTGGTATGTAAAACAAATATTTGTTTTTTCATTTTCCTTTTCTGTACTTATGGAAATATCCTATCTAGTGTTCAATCATGGTTTGTCCTTTGTAATGAATATGGTTGGAGACAGCAATTAGCACATCTGTCATTCTCATTTTTTTAAGTAAATAGCTTATGAAACTATTAGTTTCCTCCAGAAAGATTAATTATAAATAGTCCTGGATTGGCAGATTGTCATTCTTGAAACAAGTATGGGATAGAAGCTAATCTTTGCATTTGTGTGGGTATTATGTCCTTTTAAGATACATGATTTTATAGGAAAAGCTGTGACAAATTGCAGTAGACAGTACAATGTGTATTACCAATAAGCTTATTTACTTTACATATTCCTAAACCAATATTACTTAGAATTGTCCCCATTATCTTGTAGGACGCATGCGCCTGGGGAGCCCCTATCCAGGAGCTTCTCAACCTGGACAGACCTTTGCTGGAGGCTCAACTTTTCCCCCTTCTTTTCCTTATAGCTACCCCCAGGGCATGGCATACCCTCCATATGGGTAGGCTTACTTTTCTTTTTTTTCAAAAAAATATTCTCTTCTTTTTAGGTACAATTTCATGTTTATAAATGTAAAGGTATGACAAGTATAATGAAATCTCACTTTCTTCTTACACATGGCATGGCAGATATACAACTTATGTGCCCGATGTTGGTTACCATCAGGTGCCTTACCATTCTTAGAAAGAGCTCTAGCCTTTATTTTGCAGTGCAAGGAGAGAATTTTGAGCATCCACATTTCTTAAGCATGCTTGCTGGATTGTATTTCTGTTTACTATAAAATATATTTCTTGTGTTTTCTATGCAGAATATATACAATCCCTATCTGGCACCACAATACTCCCATTTGTATGGAGCAGCTGGAACCCTTAGTCCAGCCTTATATCCGTATATGGGCCAACCATTGCAAGCAGGACATGGCTTTTCTGCCCCACATGGATATGGAGTGCAGGGGCCTCTTGTTCAGTTTTCAGGGCCAGGAGCTTCCTCCATGACAACAATGCCCCAACAATATGGTACTGTGCCAGTCTTACCGGGACCAGTTCCTTCAGCAGGTATGGTTTATTGTGCATGCTATTTGATTTTAGAGTTTGTCTCAGATTTTATTCAAGATGGGACTGACATCTAAAATCCTGTACAAGCTGCAGCACCTACCCCAGTGGCATCGCATCCTCAGTTTGTAGGGTCCATACAATCTCAGCAGAAGTATATGCAAGGGGAGAGTGGCTCAGAGCATCCATCTGGTTGATAGTACCATCTCAGAGTGGGGAGCAGCGTTACGATAAGAGGCATGAGTATTTGCAATCGATCATTAGAGGTGGGACTTTTATGGGGACTGGGCAAAATTTTTGGCAATGGATGATTTTGTTTTGCCAAGTCTGTTGCCATCAATCCATTTATTTGTTCAAGATTAATGATCCTGTATTTACAGTCATAGAAATTAATTTTAAGGGCACAACATTGGCAGCTACAAGATAGAAAATTAAGTTTTTCCTTAAAGGATTCTCTGCAGCTTTGTAGTTGGGCAGCTTGAGAGCGGTTCTAACATAATTTATTTTTGGACCACAAACATCAAGAGCAGCAAACTGAAAGTGGTACATGAGTAACAAACTTAAATGATTTACTTGCACGATGCTGGTACCCCATTAAAGAGATGATGATTTTAGTGGCATTCTGCCATGTTGTGCGGTTCATCATTTGAACAATTTATTGAGAAGGGAGGGCAGCGAACACAGCTGGAGGATGAAGTCAGGCCTGCAGGACTATATAACCCTAACATGTATTTATTTGAATTTTTTCACCACCCAGTTTAAGGCATGTGGTACAAGTGTAATTTTAGGGTACCAGAGTACGTAGACAATTTCATTGCCTTTTCCACGGAGAGGCTGTAGGAAAGTACTTCTTTTGTTCTTTTTCTGTTTTCCACTTCCAGTAGTATCTCAGGGTCAGGGATAGGGATTCATTCCAACAGATGAAGATTGGTAGATAAAACCATACTCTCTCAAGATTTTAGAGGAGGGCTAGTCTGGATGATTAAATTGATTATATTCCTGTTCTTCATTTTGGTCCATTCGAGGTAATAAATGTACTTGGGCTCTATTGGTAATTATTTTTTTTCTCCTACTAAAGCTGGTAACATGTCCGTAACGCTTCTGTTAAATTAGGTGATGAATATGCGTTTGAGATAAACTTCTGATGTTTTTTGCTAATCACGGATTGACATGGTTGGAGTCTTCTTCTAACAGTAAACAGCAAATTATACAAGTGCAATTATTCTGAATGGTGGTGACTAGGTTTATCTTGTATATGAACTGACAGTTATCTCTCTTTCTTGGTCCCAATTCTGCTAACATTAATGTTTTTATACCAAAAAGCACCAAACGATGCATAACATGACTGAACTGAAGCACTGCAAAGTGGGTACAACAGAGGCCAAGATTCAGGGCATCACATGATTTAAATTAGTTTACTGTTTCCACTACTGTTGCTAAAATAGATTGGATTCTCCTTGTGGGTCCTAGTTCCTGTCATACTGATTCTACTTTAGAATGTATTGTTTGTTGCATACACGAAATTTTTTTGGTAACAATTTAATCATAAAAGCACCGGAGAGGGCATCCGACATCATTTTACACAACACAAACAGTCACTATCACACATAATGAGAAGCACATGTGTGGTTTAAATAGATATTATTTAGCCGTAACTGCTCCAATTTACCATGGATGACAGCCAATAAAATCCCTGGATGTTTTTTGTTAAGCCTATGCTGAAGCTGTTCTGTCCTGCGATCCTGCCTTGCAGACCACCCTGTTAAATTTGTTATCATCTGCTCATGTATTTAACCAAATCACTAACCCATGTCTTGTCATTTTATCTGTGTGCGCATTTTACGAAATGACTCGGTGCAGTTAGGAAATTCTAAGTCAATTTCTAATAGCTGAAAGGGATGAGATATCATATAAAACTCTTTTGTGGTTTGGCACCATGGGACTATTTTAAGAAGACAATAATTTTCTTGATGAGCTCGTGTATATTGTTGTTTAACTGAAACAGGTTTTATTGGGAGATCAAAGTAGAAGCTTTTATAGTGAAAATTGATCTTGAATTAGAGGTATATGTCACATTGGTTTGTAAAATGTAAAGGTGTTGCCCCAACTGCTGGCAATGTTAGTGTCTGAGAGTAGGGACATGGAATTTTGCTCTCAGTAGTGGTATTACACATACCCAATTGTATGCACGGGTTTGTAAAATGCATACCCACCAAACAATCCGCTGGAGAGTATCGCAGTGGGTCGAAATTCTCAAATAGTGGGATATGCCACACTTGCTCGTAAAATTGCTTGTGAATAGAAACCTGTATTGCATCATCATATGGTACAAGACAGAAAACGCGTTCAAGGCAATTGCCACCAATAACAAGATTGAAAATGTCAAGGCGCAATCACTGGCATTGTTTGCAAGGGAGTATGGGAGGGTGATAGAACACAGCTTGGGTCCAAAGAAATGCCTTCTTTTGGGTATATAAGCTTTTAGTACTGCCAATAGAATAGGTTGGTGTCTATGGTGTGCTTAGTAGGAATGAAATGACATTACATTAAGGGAGAGGACTAGCAGCTGAGCACTAACCAATAGTTGTAATGTTCAATATTTGTAACATTATTGTATTAAAAGTTGTGGCTTTAAAGTTGTTAATGTAGATGATGACTCTTTTTATAATAGAAAGAATGTATTCATTGATCTCCAAGTAATAAATATGTGATTTCACATCAACGGATCAATTAAGCATGACTTAGTGTGCAAGCATCGTTCTCACTTTTTTTTAGCCTTTTTGGACTCCTTGGCAAGAAGCATGTTGATATGGCCTTGAAACCTTAGTTATATGTAGGGGACTTGCTAAATAAGGTGTTGTAAAGATTTGGGAGTGATTTAGAATTTCTACTTAATATTTTGAGAAGCACAAAGTTAGGGTGCATCATATTGATATTTTACTTTTGATTCTACAATTTAAAAAAAAAAACAAAAGCTAACAAAAATTGCAGACTATTCAGTCATACACAAAATATCAAAAAAAAGTACCAATCCTAATTTAATATTAACAGCCTATGTATTGGAACTTACGTTTGTCATATGATCTTGTAGACCATTTGGTCTCCACGTATTATTAAAATCTTTCCTTTCCTTTTAATGTCTTGAAAGCCTACCCTTAATTATAATTGTTGAAGATGTAAGGCTACATGTGTTCAATTAATGGCATGATAAACTCTCATTCTCATTGCCCTAAGAAATTGTTAGGATTAGTGGCTCCTAAGCTTGTTCAATTGAGGGTGGTGCACTTTTATTATTTGTCTTGAAAAATTGTGGAAATGAGTTGGTTTTGTAGCTTCACCATTTTGAATAATTAGTAAGGGTATGACTTGCTTAACTCTAAATGTCTCACTTTATCAGAAGTGCTAGAACTACTATTGGTCCTTAATAGTAAAGTGTGAAAACTACTATTGGTCCTTGTGAGTGTAATTAAATATTCCTAATTACACTTTATTTAATCTTATTTAGGATAATGCATTGCATCGTAGTTTGTTATTGACACCTAGGAGTTTGCACCTCAATTAAGCACATGGTGTAAGAGAAATTTCACTTTAGGTGTGAGATCCACCTTTAGTGCATATATCACATTATCATCTTCATCCTATGACACATACTTCATTGCATAATGAAGGTGTTGGATATTGTTGATGCATGGGGAGGTGATCGAGACATTTAATATGTTTAATCACTACGTTTTTGAATGGGCACTCATACTGTTGTCATCTATGTTTTGTCATTGATGTCAACATATGTTATGTGAGGAAAACATGCTGGTTATCACAGTGTACGGACATTGTACAAATGTTTTAGATGCTGCGAAGATAGACGAGAGTTTAGGAGGGTGTTGTGATCTTATATCCGAGATCGCATCATGTTATGTTTCATAGTGGATGAGTTACAAATGTTTTGGTGAAGACTGGTCACTAAACCGTGATAGTGAGAAATGACAGAGTTAGTCTATGTGTTCCTGGTATATCTTCCAAATGATATGGATTCAAGGTATGTGAGCTTGAGGGACGACATACAAGGTATTGAAGGATGTTCATTGGTCAGTGCAAGATACAGATTGCTTGGTGACGTCAGTTGTGGCGTGTGTTTTGGAAAAGGCTTATTTGGAAGCTGACTTAGGAGATGTAGCGTGCATTTTGTTTTACAAATGTAAATTAAGGATGTCTGGTGCAGGGCACTCAAGGCTCCAATTTGGTTTTGTCTTGTTTTGTCATGTCAAGTTTGGTTGTAATAAGAGAAATGACATGGATGGTAGAATCCATTTTCTCACTTTTTTGTGTATGATCCTTTTGTGTGGTCATGGCCTCCAACAACATGTCTATAAGCTGTGGAACCTTAGTCCACAAGGATCTCTAAGTTTTGGTTGTTTAGTTTTAATGTTTTCCTTTTTAGCATTTTTCGGTTTAGGGTAACAATGTTTATGTTTTACTGTTGTGTTACCGCATTGGGGATAACACACATTTTCCTAAACATTGTTTTAATTAGTTTTTCCCAAGAGTTACCGGTTGGGGTCGTTTTGGCAACTTTCTACAGCTTTATGTATGTCCAATCGTTGTGGATTGAGACAGAGAACCTTAGAAGCACTAAACAATAAAAGTGAAACAAATTCTGAGCACGTTTGTTTTTGTCTTTCTTGCCCACTCTCTCTAGTGCTGCAAGCATTGCTCTTTGATCCTCCGGTAGATTGCCTTGACCGGATGGATCTTGCTCTTCCTCTTCTTCTTCTTCTGACTCCTCATTGTCTCCTCTCCTCACTTGGCCTTTCAACTTATCTAACTCCCTCTTCATTGCTCTATTCTCTTCTCTGACAGCCCTACTCTCTGCCATCTGCCCCTTGACTATCTTGGCCAACTCCACATTGGTTATCCTCAATGAAATATCTTCTTTGTCTGACATCTTGACACTCCCAAAAAGTATCTTAGTGGCTATGATACCACTTGATGTAGAGCATTCACAACTGAAGTTAGGATAGGCCCAAATCAATCCACAATAGAATAACACTATTGATTCCAACCAAAACAAAAGGGTTTGGGCTACACTAACAAATTATTTGACTTCTAAATTTTTAGTAACAGGATATTGTTCAAGCTATTGGATTCCTTGAATGGAATTTTCTAATTATGTAAACAAAACTCTTTCAGCAGATTCTAATTCTTTAATAAGAATTATAATTTGTTGATGCTTCTCTAATTAGGACTCACCAAATACTACTCCCTTTATAAGTCTCAGTAATTGTTCCTCCAACTCTGTTTGCTGTTTGAGTTTACAATCAGTCTTTCACAATTCCAAATAAACAAACTTCGTAAAAGAAGTTACTCCAATCTGCAGGGGTTTCACTAATTGTGTTATTGTTGTTCTAGCAGCACCTTGTTGATTTGCAACAGTCTTACTCCACAACTAGCCAATGAACTACTATTGAAATAGAAAATTTACATGTAATATATTATTCCCGTTATATGGTAGAAGTTCCTCTGCGCAGTTTAATCACCCTATTCTAGCACCTTCGACTGTCACTGAAACTCTCTAAGCTAAGTGATCAAGTTAGCTTGGGTTAATCAGATAGACAGGAAAATGGCTATTCACGATGAGGCCGCTGCTTGGAGGATTCTAAATGACCTTCCAATGTTTCGGGTCTTTTAGGGAACAGTTACAGGTAACTCCTTGTTCCACTGTTTAGATTCATAACTTCAAAACTAAATTAGGGCTTCTAAATACCCCGAGTCATTCAGGATTCTCTGCATTCTATCACACATCACCATTGTAGTTAAACATCAAACTCGCTGTTATGGTTAACCATCTAGCTTCCTGTTTCAATATTTGAATGTACCCAATTTCGGGTATCGACCTTGAAGCACGTTTAGCAATTCCCCAAATTTTGAGTATCTAATTTCTTTAGATTCATTACCCTAACTTGCTCTTCTCCCAACAGCATTGGATTCCTGTGGAGAAGCTACAAGTTAAGGGTTATATTCCATGACCGAGTCAATGGAAATGTTCTCATTCGCGGTTTGACAGTAAATCACAGTGTGACAAAAATGAACTACCTATGTTCCATGGTAAGTTGGAACTGGATGAATGTATGGATTGGTTAGAAGCATTGGAGAACTACTTCGAATGTGATGAAGTGCATCCAAGTCAAAAGGTGAAAATAGCCAAGTCTAAGTTGAAGGGACCAGCCCTTAGTTGGTGGAACTTTCTTCAAAATGAAAGGGTGGAAGAAGGAAAGACCATCATATCTACTTGGACCAGAATGAAGGCTGAATTGAGAAGACAATTTGTACCGGAAGATTATGAAGTGACTCTTCATAAGAAGCTTCAAAACTTGAAACAAAAGGACCTTGATGTGAGTACCTACACTCAAGAGTTCCACAATCTGTCCCTAAAGGCCAAGATGTATGAAACAGAGAAACAAAAGTTGGTAAGATATATCAATGGGCTGAAATATAGTATCCAAGATGAGTTGGCTTTGGTCACTTTGGAATCAGTCCATAAGTGCTTCCAACTTGCCCTCAAGATTGAGGAGAAACAAAAAAGAAGAGGTGAACAAAATAAAGGAAGAGGGAACTCATTCAGAGGTAGAGGCAGATTTAATGGAAGAGGAACATTTCCTAAATTCCAAGGAGAAAGCAACAATCAAAGTGCTGATCATGATGCTGGTGGCAGAGGTTCATTCAGAGGAAGAGGACCAAACAATGGTAGGGGCAGATCAAGAGGAAGAGGCCTTAATGTATTCACGGGAAGATACTTCTCATGCAACCAAGTTGGCCATCAATCTTTTAGATGTCCTAAAAAGAATGGCAGCATCAGTCAAGGAGATAGGAGAGTGCAATTGATTCACGAAGAGGATGATTGCCAAAACACTTCATCTTTCCATACAGCCACCTCCAAACATGCTGATCCAGAGAAAGGAGAGACTTTCATGTTCAATAGATCGCTGTTGGTACCAATCAACAAGGAGCCAACCCAATGGAAATCTCTATTCCGAACTACTTGCAAGGCGAAGGGTAAAGTATGCAAGGTAATTGTTGATTCCAGCTCTACTGAAAATTTGGTTTCTTTGGAAATGGTTACTAAGCTTAATCTGAAATGAATTCCACATCCTACTCCATATAAAGTGTCTAGGTTGAGTAAGGATCAACAAACTATTGTAAATGAGCAATGCTTGGTAGATTTTCTAATAGGAGATTATAAAAATAAATTTATGTGTAAAGTAGTTGAAATGGATGCTTGCCATCTTCTTTTAGGAAGACCGTGGCAATATGACACTAATGCCCAGCATGATGGGAAAACTAATGTGTTTACCGTAACAAAAAATGGGGAAACTTTCACAATGACTCCTTTATCGGATGTTGCTAATGAGACAACCTTGTCTAGTGGTGTTATGTTGGTCAAAGAAAAGGAGTTCTTAGAAGTTCTTAAGGAAGAAAATACTCCATGTTTTGCTATTGTAATCAGACCTAAGGAAAGTCACCATGAGGGCAGGGGATTGAACCTTGAAGTCAAGGAAAATACTTGTCCAAAAGTAGTGGCAGATTTGTTGAATAAATATAGTGATTGTTAGAGAAGGGTTACATAAGGAAAAGTATCAGCCCATGTGATGTACCTGCAGTCCTTGCCCCTAAAAAGGAAGGTACTTGGAGGTTATGCACGGATTCTAGAGCCATCAATAGAATCACCATTCGATACCGGTTTCCCATGCCTAGAATGGAAGATCTCATGGATTGTTTAGGTGGGGCAAAGTTTTATTCCAAGATTGATCTCAAAAGTGGTTACCATCAAATCCAAATCCAAGAAGGGGATGAGTGGAAGACCACTTTCAAAACTAATGAAGGATTTTTTGAATGGATAGTCATGCCATTTGGCTTATCCAATGCTCCTAGTACTTTTATGCGCTTAATGAATGAAGTGTTGAAACCTTTTCTTCATAAATTTGTAGTTGTTTATTTGGATGACATTCTGATTTTTAGTGGCAGTAAGGAGGAGCATTTGCAACATATAGATCTGGTCTTGAGGAGACTCCATTAGGAAGGTTTGAAGATAAACTTAGAGAAGTGTTCATTCTTGCAGGAAGAGCTTGTTTTCTTGGGTTTTGTGATCTCAAAAGGTAGTTTGAAAATGGATCCTACCAAGGTTGAAGCCATCCTAAATTGGCCACCACCTACTTCGGCTATGGAGGTAAAAAGTTTTCATGGATTATGCAGTTTCTATAGGAAGTTTATCAAAAACTTTAGTGGCATTTGTACTCCTATTATCAATACTATTAAAGGTGGTAGAAAATGTATTTTTGAATGGACTAAAGAGGCAAATGAATCTTTTGAATTATTGAAAAAGAAGATATCAGAACAACCCGTCCTTGTGTTACCAGATTTTCATAAAGTTTTTGTGGTTGAGTGTGATGCTAGTAATAAGGCTATTGGTGGGGTTCTTAGTCAAGAAGGGAGACCTATAGCCTTCTTTAGTGAAAAACTAAATGAAGCAAAAAAAAAGTACTCTACTTATGATCTTGAACTTTATGCTATGATTCAGTCCCTAAGGAAATGGAGGCATTATCTTTTGCCAAAATAATTCATTGTATTTACTGATAATCATGCACTTAGTTTTCTGAATAGACAAGAGAAACTTAACCACCGGCGTGTCAAATGGATGGAGTTCTTGCAAGCTTACACTTTCAACATCAAACACAAGAAGGGTGTTGCTAATAAAGTGGCAGATGCTTTGAGTAGGAGGACACTCACCATTCAGTCTATGCAATTGGAAAGTGCAGGTTTAGATGCAATGGAAAACATGTATGCTACAGATGAAGATTTCAAAGACATCTATAAGGTTTGTTTGGACATGACAGCAAGGTATCATACTGAGTTTTCTAATTTTTTGATACAAAATGGACTTCCTTTTAAGGGTGGATTGCTTTGTATTCCAAGAGGGTCTATGCGGGAAAATATCATTAAAGAAAAGCATTGTGGCAGCTTGGCAGGGCATTTTGGTTTGGATAAAACTTTAGAATCAGTCAAGAGGTTTTACTATTGGCCTAGGTTGCAAATGGATGTAAGGAAGTTTGTTGAAACATGTTTGATTTGTCAAAAATCTAAAGGTCATACTTCTAATGCTGGACTTTACACACCCTTACCCATTCCATTGAAGCCATGGGATTCTGTTAGTATGGATTTTGTGCTTGGGTTGCCTAAAACCAAATCTGGTCATGACAACATATTTGTAGTAGTGGATCAGTTTTCCAAAATAGCTCACTTTATGCCATGTAAAACAAGTCATGATGCATCACATGTGGCAATTTTGTTCTTTAAGGAGATAGTTCGTTTGCATGGTCTACCTCTCTCCATCATATAAGATAGGGACCCTAAGATCTTAGGTCACTTTTGGAGGACCTTGTGGAAGAAATTGGGTACAAATGTATGTCTCTCATTAGCATATCATCCTCAATCCGATGGGCAGACTGAGGTCATTAATAGATCTCTTGGTAATCTCTTGAGATGTTTGACACAAGAGCATGGTACAAGCTGGGATTCAATTTTGGCCCAGGTAGAATTTTCCTACAATGATTCCGTTAACTGCAGCACCGGGAAGACTCCTTTTCAGATTGTTTATGGTGTTCATCTGAGGGGTATCTTGGAGTTAAAAGATGTTAGTAGTTTGGAAAAGCCTAGTGCATTGGCTAATGACTTTTCTACTGTTATGAAGGACATTCACGATCAGGTCAAACAAAAACTTCAACATACCAATGCCAAGTATAAGGCTCATGTAGATAAACGGAGGAAAGATGTGTCTTTCAATGTTGGGGATTTGGTCATGGTACATTTGAAGAAGGAGAGGTTACCAGAAGGGCACTACACCAAACTCATGGCTAAGAAGATTGGTCCTTTTAAAGTGCTGAAACGATGTGGTTCTAATGCCTATCATGTTGATCTTCCTACTGATGTTCATTTGTCACCTATATTTAATGTTGCTGACTTATATCTCTATAAAAGTCTAGTTGCTGATGTTGTGGTTGTAGGTAGTACTGGTTCTGTTCAAGAGGCTCAGCTTCCAGACCTTCCCAAGACACCTCTTTTGGAGATTGACTGCATCTTGGAATCCCGAGTTGCACGGAAGACCCGACGACACACTTATTATGAACATTTGGTGCAATGGAAACATCGCCCAGTAGAAGATGCTACATGGCTTACTCCTGATGCTCTTGCATAGCTTGGTTTTCCTGTTCCAGCATTCCCAACTCAAGGGACTTGAGTTTCTCTATCCTGTGGAGCATGGTGTAGGGCACTCAAGGCTCTAGTTTGGTTTTGTCTTGTTTTGTCATGTCAAGTTTGGTTGTAATAAGAGAAATGACATGGATGGTAGAATCCATTTTCTCACTTTTTTGTGTATGATCCTTTTGTGTGGTCATCGCCTATAAGCTATGGAACCTTAGTCCACAAGGATCTCTAAGTTTTGGTTGTTTAGTTTTAATGTTTTCCTTTTTAGCATTTTTCGGTTTAGGGTAACAATGTTTATGTTTTGCTGTTGTTTTACCGCATTGGGGATAACACACATTTTCCTAAACATTTTTTTAATTAGTTTTTCCCAACAGTTACTGATTGGGGTCATTTTGGCAACTTTCTGTAGCTTTATGTATGTCCAATCGTTGTGGATTGAGACAAAGAACCTTAGAAGCACTAAACAATAAAAGTGAAACAAATTCTGAGCACGTTTGTTTTTTTTCTCCTGTTGTTTTGTTGTTCATTCTGTTATGTGTTGACAACACCAACGAGTAAAAAATTTCATACCACTGCAAATTCCATTGTGATGAAACTACGACATTAACATTCTGTGGATTGGTTTGTTTTAGCTTGTATAGCCGACCTTGAATTAAAACATGCAGTTGTATTTGTTATAACAAATACCATCTTATACATCTGCGGTGTGGAAGCTTATTGTAATGCATTCATGACGTCAACTGTCCATTTGATTAGTGTCCTTATACACCCACCATATACTGTCTGTCATAAGGGAAAAGATGAACTAAATTTCATCGCAATTCCATTTACATTTTAAAACTTCTTTTTGGTTAAAGTTTTTGTTTAGGTTACAAGGAATAGCCAATTTACTGTCAAACCGCGAATGAGAACATTTCCATTGACTCAATCATGGAATATAACCCTTAACTTGCAGCTTCTCCACAGGAATCCAATGCTGTTGGGAGAAGAACAAGTTAGGGTAATGAATCTAAAGAAATTAGATACTCAGAATTTGGGGAATTGCTAAACGTGCTTCAAGGTCGATACCCAAAATTGGGTACATTCAAATATTGAAACAGGAAGCTAGATGGTTAACCATAACAATGAGTTTGATGTTTAACTACAATGGTGATGTGTGACAGAATGCAGAGAATCCTGAATGACTCGGGGTATTTAGAAGCCCTAATTTAGTTTTGAAGTTATGAATCTAAACAGTGGAACAAGGAGTTACCTGTAACTGTGCCCTAAAAGACCCGAAACATTGGAAGGTCATTTAGAATCCTCCAAGTAGCGGCCTCATCGTGAATAGCCATTTTCCTATCTATCCGATTACCCCAAGCTAACTTGATCACTTAGCTTAGAGAGTTTCAGTGACAATCAAAGGTGCTGGAACAGGGTGATTAAACTGTGCAGAGGAACTTCTACCATATAACGGGAATAGTATATTGCATGTAAATTTTCTATTTCAATAGTAGTTCGTTGGCTAGTTGTGGAGTAAGACTATTGCAAATCAACAGGGTGCTGCTAGAACAACAATAACACAATTAGTGAAAGCCTTGTAGATTGGAGTAACTTCTTTTACGAAGTTTGTTTATTTGGAATTGTGAAAGACTGATTGTAAACTCAAATAGAAAATAGAGTTGGAGGAACAATTACTGAGACTTATAAAGGGAGTAGTATTTGGTGAGTCCTAATTAGAGAAGCATCAACAAATTATAATTCTTATTAAAGAATTAGAATTTGCTGAAAGTGTTTTGTTTACATAATTAGAAAATTCCATTCAAGGAATCCAATAGCTTGAACAATATTCTGTTACTGAAAATTTAGAAGTCAAAGAATTTGTTAGTGTAGCCCAAACCCTTTTGTTTTGGTTGGAATCAATAGTGTTATTCTATTGTGGATTGATTTGGGACTATCGTAACTTTAGTTGTGAACGCTCTGTATCAATGTCGGTCCTTAATTGTTGTAATGGAATCATTGTATACTTGTTCTAGATACCATGTGTATCTTAGCAAGGGTTTTATGTAATTATTTATTAGGAAAGGCTTATGGGCCGACCTATTCATGAGAATTGTAATATGGTATAAATGAAAGGTTTTTTCTTTGGAAAAGATAGGGATGGAAAAAAGGTGAAATAAAGAAGTGAATGCTGCGAGATTGTGTCTACTGTATGTAGAGCAGAGGTTTATTGGTGGAATTCATTGGAACTGATCAAGCAAAGATAGTTACTGCCGAACAGTTCAAAAAGATTGTGTATTTCATCATATACACTTGTGCTGCGAACAATGAGTTTTGAAGGTGGATTTAACCTTCTTTGGGCAGTGAGCCCTCCCTTTCTTCTTGACTCCTAACAAGGTCTGTCCTCTAACAAGGACTATGTACTGTAATGTTTCAATAAGCTCCTAACATGGCTAAATCTTCTAACAAGGATACTATACTCTCAGTACATTATTTGTGGGTGCTAATTCCCACCAGGGTTTTTACCTTTAACAAGGTTTCCTCGAAACCAAAATATTGTGTTATTGTGTTGACATTCATTGTGTTCATTGAATCTGATATTGCTGCTACTTAATGTTTAAAGTTTAATAATCTTCCATACAACTGATTCACCCCCCCCCCCCCCCCCCCCCCCCCCCCCAAGTTGTATTGTGGACTGTGATTCATAACAATTGGTATCGAAGCTATTGGTCCTTTGAGAGAAAGCTTAACAGCTTGAGGTGATCTTGGAGATGACATTCTATAGGAAGGATAGTCCAAAATTTGATCCTGAAAACTTTGATAGTTGGAAGAACAAGATGCGAACTCACCTATTTTGTTTAGGAATTGACTATTGGTTGATTACAAGGAACAAGATAGCTATAAAGACCAAAGATGAGTTGACAACAATTACTGAGGATGAAAAGAAGATATTTTCACTTAACATGATTGCAAGAGAAGCATTGATCAATGAACTCTCTGAAGGAGAGTTTACTAAAGTTAAAGACTTGGATTCAGCATACCATATTTGGGAAAGATTAGAAGCACTATATGAGGGAGACAAGTATACCAAACAAATGAATTTACAAAACTGGAAGACAAAGATGGAGAAGCTACAAATGAATGAGGATGAAAGCATTAGGGCTTATGTCCAAAGGGTTACATAAGCTGTAGTTGGAATCAGAAACTGTAGGGGCACTTATGATGAAGAATAAGTTATTGCGAAGATCCTTAGATCATTAACACCTTCTTACAAGTTCAAGGCTATGTCTATTCAAGAAACTATACCTCTGATTCCAAACTTTAGTAGAGAGATGTTAATTGCAAAGCTAACTACTTTTGAAGTTGTAGAATTGGGAGAATCTATACCTAAAGTTGAATATGCATTTAAAGCATTTGCACACAAGAAAATGTCTACACTTCTGAGCACTAGCAATGAAGACCTAAAAGAAGAGCTTGGTGAGTATGTTGAGGAATGGGAACAAATAATGGCAGAGGAAAGAAAAATGGATGAACTTGTTGCACTGATTTCTAGAAGAGAAAAAAGAGGTAAGGGAAAATTTGAAGGCAAGTTACCCTTGAAATGCTTTTCATGGAATAAGGTAAGTCACTTTGCATCTAGGTATCCTACAAGAGTTCCTGAGTACAAACCTAATTTTTCAACTTTTAAAAGGGATAAAGAATGTTATTATGCTACATTTTTGATGATGATGATTTAGATTATGAAGAGATTGGATTTGTTGCTATTAGAGATGGACTAGTGCATGAGGAAAAGGATTTAGTATCTCATGTTGACAATAAAACTGAATGGATAATAAATAGTGGTTGTTCACATCATATGGCTGGAGATAAAAATGAGTTTGTTAAACAGTAAAGTATGATGGTGGTGTTGTGAGGTTTGGAGATAATCTTCCTAAACCTATCATAGGAGTAGGATCTATTACTCTAGATGGAAAGACTAATACAGATAATGTGCTTCTTGTTGAAGGACTGAAACATAACTTGTTGAGTGTTGGACAATTAATGGATAAAGAGTTTCAACTAAGTTTTGTTAATAGTAAATATTTTATCAAAAGTAAGGCAGGTAAGCTGATTGCAACCGGTACTAAATCTAGAGGTAATGTATTTGAATTAAATACATCTGGAGCCTCTTGTTTTGTTGTGAAGGTAGGGTTATGGCATAGAAGATTTTTTCATGTCAATTTTGATAACATTGTAAAGGCAAGTATGACCAATGCAGTAAGAGATCTACTGAAGATTGTGAAACCATCTAACACTGTATGCAAAGAATGTGTTATGGGAAAATAGACTAGAAGCAGTTACAAAAGCAAGGTATATACATCAAAAGAAAAGTTAGAGCTAGTACATACAGACCTATGTGGACCTACAAGGACAAAATCATACTATGGTGAAAGGTACTTCGTACTTTTTGTTGATGACTTTTCTAGTGTGTGTGAAAATTGTACCTAGCTGTACTGGACACAACACTTCAATAAAATATTGGAAGTTAGCAAAATTGAAATCTAAAGATAAATGAAACTAAGCTAACCAAGTGATTTACTACCTTCTAGTAGGTGTGAGTATGATGTTCTCAGATTGAAATTGAGATCAGTGACAATGCAACACCTAAATGAAGGATTTGAATGCAAAAGAATGAGAAACTGTATGAATGCAGATTAATCTATATTTTTGGATTTTCTATGCAATTAGGATGAAAAAATTGAATGAATCTAATCTAGAATGAATCAAAATGATATGCAGATTAGTCTAAGAATGATATGAATGAATGGATGCTATGATATGAAAACCATGCAAAACTATGACCAACAATGAAAGATCTCACAAATCACTTGTCGCAAGTGCTTAATCCTTCAATCGCAAATTCGCTAGAGTAATTGTGCAATTCAAGTGTTGTTAATTGTGAAGAGTTGAGCCTTGATTTTATAGAAATCTAGGGCTTGAGGATGCATTGAGAAAAGCCATAAATCACTCTTGATAAACTCAGGTTGATTTTTTGAGTTAACAAGAAATTAGAAACAGATCAACTCACAAAATCATGCAAAATCATGCAAGAACAACTTTTTAACTCAAATCTGAAGTTTAGATCAATTTTCAACTCAAAATAGATGTTGAGTTTCCAAAAGATAACAACTTGAATTGATTTTCTGATTTAAAGTTTAACTGCTCCTTCAAATGTGTATAGATAATTATGAATTAATTAAAAAATAAAGTGATTTATTGTCAACTTAACTGACGTTAAATTTAAGAATAATTGATGCATGGGTTAATCAATTATTAAATCAAACTTTTATTCAAAACTATATGATTAAATATTGACAACTGACATTAGTTAATTAAATAAGAATTTAATCAATCAGTCATGAGATTTTTGATTTATTGTCAAATTTAAATAATACAATTTAGGAATAAATTGAATTAAATCTAATTAAATAATTAAGTGACAAAATTAAATTTGATTAATTAAATATTCAGAATATTCAATTAATCAAACTTTAGGATAAATAGGATTTATCGCCAAATAATCAAAGATAATTAAATTAGGATAAAGGAATATTGAAGGAATATTCTCTGATGCAGAATTAAGATAAAATCAATTTTTGATAAACTAATGTGCAGATGTGCCTTAGGTTAGGACTTCGATGTCAATTTTGATCGAATAGTTGATGTAAGAGGTTAATGACCCTATAGCCCATTTTTGGGGTATTACATTTTGCCCCTCTTTGAATTACTGTGCGAAGCACAGTAGTTCAAAGATTAATCTGTGTTTGATGTATGAAACTGATTTGAAAGATAAACCAATTCCAAGACAGAAACCGATTGAAAGATTTGAAGATGTTAGGTCCTGATTGACCAAAGATAATGTTAACTATAGCAACACTGAACCGATGATTATGAAAAAGTGTCAAAACGCCTGATTCTGAACCTTATGATTATGAAGAAGTGAGTGACTTGATTCCAGACTTGATTATCCAAAGGAATCAAAATGGTATCACATCTAAACCCTTCAGTTACGAACAACCAAGGAAATAACACTAATGAACCGATGGTTACAAAAAGATGATACAGTTTACAAGATAGATTAGGATAGTAGATTGATATGGATCTCAATGAACCTGATATGCCCCAAGCGATGTGCCCCAAGCAACAAGGTTTTTTGATGAATCAATAACTAGATGTGGTTGTTGTCTTGATTACTGAGGAAAAGATTTGATTGACATAATTAGATTTATAGACATTAATGATGTGCAATACCATGCCCCCTTTGGGATGAAAATCAAAATCTAACAAGAAAAATTGGTGTTAAATGGTTTAGAAGCATGTTAATTGATTTGAGAAGTGGTTATACACATCCGAGAATGCATTTTGCATCGTTTGGAGGTCCTGGAGACCAAGTTTAACTAGGTTTGACCATGAGTTGACCACGGGTGACCAAGTTGAAGTTTTGAATAGTTTGATGTTAGATAATCAATTAAGTTGAATTCTAAATTTCTGTGATGATTGAAGGTCGATTATGCAAGCAGTCAGCCGTCCTAGGTCTGAAAATTTGAAATCACTATGTTGACAATATAAATGATATCAGATTTCGATTTTGATCCTGAAAATGGGTTCAGAACGTTGAAATTAGCCAAGGGTACCTGCTTGGTGATCTGTTAAGAAGACCTTCATGCGATACTCAATCCTTATGATGTGTTTAGCATAGTTTTGAAGAATCGTTTGAGTGTCAAGCTAATTTAGGCAATCATGAGATACATGCAATCATGCAAAAGTGAAATGCAAACCTAAGACCTAGGACCTAGTCACTGATCATGTGTCAATTTGTTTTCATCATTGAACTTTTAGTGGGTAACCAGATAAATCAATACAATGCCCACTAGTTAGGAAACTATAGACATATGAATATTGATTTGTATGCACAAGAATCAATACAATGCCCACTAGCGAGACAACCATGGACATATGAATATTGATTTTGTTTTCAGAATGTTGGATTAGATATAAGCACCAATGCACAAATGCCATGATGAACTGAATATCATATCCATTTTGATATAGCAATTTGTATAAGAATCAAAACATAAACGTCGTGATGAACTGAATACGCCTTGCAGTACAAACACATCAAGTAGTCAAGAGATCATTCTAAATCTAGTGTGAATTACCTGTAGTGACCCTTTATCATTCACATCCTTAGGTAAGATCACGTTTCACAGTAGGAGTAAAAATTCACTCAAAAAGACAATAGTTAGATCAAAATTCCTTGAATTTTCCAGGTATCAATGGTCGAGGTATGCATGGCCATCCAATACAAGATGAAGGCTCTTATAGATGGACACCATTTCAATCTAGAATTTCCAAAGTTGTTAGATTTTCACATACAAGCAAAAAATAAAGAAAAGATTATGCCCCCAGTCATCACTCTCTAAATCCTATAAATGACATCATCAAAGAGCTCGAAAGGACATAATATGCAAAAATCTCAATGTGAATAAGTAAGCATACAAGGAGATAAAAACATGTAAAGCATAAATTGTTTTCAATTTGTGTTGATGTTTGATTGCGTTGTTGTAGATGCAAAATCCTTTCTGGAGAGGAGATAGATTGATTGACTCGGATGAAGCTTCAAAGGACTCTAACTGGATATGACACATCTAAGATACATTGGAGGCCATAGGATATGACTGTGATTGCCCCCAAGTTTGAAACATTGATATGATATAGACACTTGAGCTGATTGGTGTACAAACTGACTTTATTGAAAACATGAATGCAAAAACAAATTGGGAGATATGTACAAACTAAAGAAAGATTGAAAACTGGGAAAGGCCAAGATTGCGTTGATATATGTAGCATTTTGAAACAAGTGGCACCCATTTGCCAGGTTTTCACCATCTTGGCAGAGATTCTATTTTTGCTACCAAGGCGCCTGTTTCCAAGTTTTCACCAAGGCACTTTTTTTTTTCTCATTTTTTTGTATTTTTCATTTTTTCAATTTTTTTTGTACTTTTGATATTTTTCAATTTTTTTGTGATACATCAAGGTGCCTATTTGCTAGGTTTTCACCAGGATGATCATTTTTCAGGACTTTTTCAATTTTTATGATTTTTTCAAGACATTTTTGAATACTGAATGCCTTAGGCGTAGAATTTCTTCAGATGGAGAACGTGATCCATTCTCAGAGCTGTTCTCCTTCAGTCATTGATAGTTGATAGGCTCTAGAGCCAAAATTAGCAGTGATAACAAAGGGACCCAGCCAGTTGGGTTCAAACTTCCCCTTACGCTCTCTATGTGATTGATTTTTAGGATTCTCTCTCAAGACTAGATCGCCAACCTGAAATTCTCTGTGTCTGACTTTCTTGTTGTAGCCTCTAGACATTCTTTTCTGATATAATCTGTGATGATCATATGCTGCTTGTCTACGCTCATCTAGTAGTTCAAGTTCTTGCAACCTAGACACTCTGTAGTCATCATTAGTGACTAGACCATGCATTCTGATTCTTAGTGATGGGATTTTAACCTCAATAGGCAGTATCGCTTCAGACCCATAAACTAAAGCAAATGGTGTAGCCCCAGTGGGCATTTTGATACTTGTTCTGTAGGCCTAGAGAGTTGGATTGATCATGAGATGCCAGTCTCTTCCTATTTTATTAACTGTACGGTGTAGAATTTTCAACAGATTCTTGTTTGAAGCCTTTGCTTGTCCATTCCCTCGAGGATAGTAGATTGATGACCAATGTTGTGTAATCTTAAATTTAGCACATAAATCATCTAAGTCTCTATTCTTGAATTGACCACCATTATTTGTGACTATAAAATGCAGAATACCATACTGACATATGATGTAGTTCAGAATGAACATAGAAATTTGTTTTCCAGTTACTTGAGTCAAAGGGACTGCTTCTACCCATTTTGTGAAATAGTCTGTAGCTGTAATGATATGGTTATGTCCATTAGAAGAATGAGGATGTATGGATCCTATAAGATCAAATGCCCATTGGTGAAAAGGCCATTGTGTAGTAAAGGGAATTAGATCTCTCCCTGGTGCATGAATTAAGTTACCATGTACTTGACACTTTTGACAATTCTTAGCAAACTTGATAGCCTCTTTTTTCATTTCAGGCCAATAGTACCCAACCTTAATAAGTTTTCAAGCTAGTGTTAAATTGTTGGAATGTGATCCACAAATACCATCATGGACTTCCTCTAATGCACGTTGAGACTCTTCTCATTCTAAACATCTAAGGAGTGTACCATCTAGACCTTGTTTGTACATATCGTTACCGATAATGACATACTGGGATGCATTTTAGATAAGGTATCATTTCTCATGGCGGTTGAACGTATCAGGAATGATTTGGTCTTCGAGATAGGAGAAAAGGTTTTTGTATCAGGATGAATCATGACCAACAACAGTGCAGATCATGTGGGTTTCAGGGGAATCATATGCATGATAAGATAGTGCTTCCACTAGGAACTCATAGCGTAGCTCATGTTCGGGCTGTTATAATAAAGTAGATAGTGTTGCCATAACATCAACAACCTTGTTCTCCATTCTAGGAATTTTCTCAAATGTGATAGATATGAAGTATTTCTTTAGATCATCTACCATTCTCTTGTATGGGATCAAATTTCCATCTTTCGTTTGATACACATCATTGACTTGGTGTATTACAAGTTGTGAGTCTCCATGAATGTGTAGTTTTGTCACTCTCCACTCAATTGCTATTTTCATGCCATTAAGAAGAGCTTCATATTCAACAATATTGTTTGTGCAAGGAAACTTGATTCTGAATGCTTTAGGGATCGAGTATCCTTGAGGAGTGATGAACAATATGCCTGCTCTAGATCCATTCTGTGTATAGGAGCCGTCAAAGAATAACTTCCATGCTCTAGAAGAAAGATTCATGATAGAGGAATCTAGGAATTCCATTTGCATTGGTGTATCATCAAACAAAGGTGCGTCAACCAGTTGATCAGCGATAAATTGGCCCTTGATAGCTTTTCTTTCAACATATTCAATGTCAAATTCACTTAGTAGCATCACGCATTTAGCTAATCTACCTGTGAGTGCAACTTTTCTTAGTAGGTACTTTAGTGGATCAATCTTAGCTACCAAATGTGTGGTATGAGCTAACATGTAGTGTCTCAATTTCTATGATGCAAAGATCACAGCTAGACAAGATTTCTGAATCATTGAATAGTTCTTCTCATATGCTACCAATGTTCTACTGATATAGTATATAGCTCTTTCCTTCTTGTTCTCATCATGCTATGCTAGTAATGCCCCCAGTGATGTATCTGTAGCGGAGACATAAAGAATCAATGGTTTCCCTTGTATAGGAGGCATCAAAATAGGAGGATTTGATAGATATTTCTTGATATGATTAACGTTCTTTTCACATTCCTCGTTCCATGCAAAGGTCACACCTTTATGTAATGTTTTTCTAAAAGGTTGTGATATATCTGCTAGCTGAGATATGAAGCATCTAATAGATTGTACTGTCCCTTGTAATGTTCTCATTTGACTGATGTTCTTGGGAGGTTGCATCTCCATGATAGCTTTAACTTTAGCTGGATCTACTTCAATTCCTTTCTTTGAAACAATGTAGCCTAAGAGCTTTCTAGAAGTGACACCGAAAGTACACTTCTTAAGGTTCAGTCTGAGACTAAACTTCTCCATTCGATCTAGTATTTTTCTCAAATCATTTAGATGTTTAGATCTTATCATAGATTTTGCTAAAGTATCATCAACATAATCCTCCATACTTCGATGCATCATGTCATGAAAGATAGATGTCATTGCTCTTTGATATGTAGCACCAACATTCTTAAGTCCAAATGGCATGACATTCCAATAGAAGGTACACCACACACACGTGAAAGCAATTTTTTCTTGATCTTCTAGAGCAATTTTTATTTGGTTATATCTAGAAAAACCATCCATTAAAGAATA
This sequence comes from Chamaecyparis obtusa, assembly GCA_027943335.1. Lineage (NCBI taxonomy): Eukaryota > Viridiplantae > Streptophyta > Pinopsida > Cupressales > Cupressaceae > Chamaecyparis > Chamaecyparis obtusa. The sequence continues at coordinate 563,375 of BSBK01001164.1, forward strand.
CATCTTGAAGTCCGCAGTCATGTCCACTATCATATCAATGTTAGGTAGTGGAAAATCATCCTTAGGGCATGCTTTGTTTACATCTCTAAAATATGTGCATACTCTAATTGATTTATCTAGTTTTGAAACATGTACAATATTAGAGATCCATTCAGCATAGTCAATAACATGGATGAATATGGCTTTTAGTAGTTTCTCTAATTCATCTTTGACCAAGAGTGCAACATGTGGATGCATCTTTCTTAATTTTTGCTTAACAGGTTTGACATCTGGAGCTATAGATAAATGGTGCATTATAAGATCAGGATCCAACCCTGGCATATCTGAATATTTCCATGAAAAGCTGATCTTCTTTTCTGTTAGGAATGTAGTAAATTTTTTCTTTTCTTCTTCTGGTAAGGATTGTGCTACATGGATCAACTGTGGTTCTTTTGCTATTCCCAAGTTGATAGATTGAGTGGGCTCAATTAGAACTGGAGATCTATCCTATAAATAACTCGGAAAGACATCAAATATCTCATCCTTAGGCACCTCAGAGAGGTTTTTACCTTCGGATACATCTTTTATTTTTACTTTTGTAGGTTCTGAGACTGCCACAAAGTGGTTTTCACCCTCAGAACTCCTTTTATTTTTATTTTTATTTTTATTCTTTTGACTGAGATATTTGATATCCAACTTCATCATGCTAATGCTTGGTTCACTGATGGAAGTCATCATAGGCTCAATTGCATTAAGGTAGCAAGCAAGGGCATAGTCATTTGGAAAATTATAGATACCTTGGCTCAGATTCATAGAGGTTTGGTCAAGAAGTTCGGGATGTCGGATAGTCAAAGTGGGGAAAGATTGGGAGATAGTGTTTACAGATATGGATCTATCATCATTGGTCCTAACCCGACTCTCAAGTTCGAAGGAGATATTACAACTCAAAACGTTCAATTCGTGAATAGGCTCAATGTCATTGTGGGAATCCATTTCAACCATAGGTGGATCAAACTTGTTAAGTTCATTATTTCTCTCTATAATTACGTTGGGTTTAGGTGCATATTGATAAAAAACATCAACATATTTTTTTGTGATAAGCTCATCTTCCTCTGGAATGAATCCCCATTCATAGTCATTATATTCATCTTCTGATTCTAAACCTCTAGGAAATCTGAGAACGTGTGTAAAGTCAGGATGGATACCCCAAGAAGGGTTACCCTCAGATTCTAATTTGAATTCATACTTGTGAGAATATGTCTCAAAATAGCTGCCACCTTCTTCTTTGAATGTTAAATTGCCTTCGAGATCAGCTGGTTCTTGTGGTGCAACTATCTCTTGTTCCATAGTAGGTTCTTATGTGTCTACTACATTGATTCTTTTAATTGGATCATCCTCTATTTCAAGAAAGTCTTTTATTTCTTTAGGCAAATGATCATAAGGAATGAGCTCGTCAGTGGTGTCTGAATCATCACTATTAGATTGTTGTGTCGTTTCCTCTGTTGGTTCAATCTGTTCTAAGATATGTGGGGAGTTCTTGCTAAGATAGAAAGGCTTCTTCTTATATCCTAGGCCTATTGTATTCTTGTTTGTTTGGCCATGATGATCAAGAGGTGATAGAAGACCCTTACCTTGTAGTCCTAGAGGTCCTTTTCCACTATATCCCATTTTTGTGATCAATTTGTCTCCTGGTCCATATGACTTCTGAGGAATTTTTCTTGAAGTGGAGTCACATTTCTGGACTGATTGGGATTGAGACTCATCCTTGTATAACCATGCAAGCACGATTTCTTCTTCCTCAAACTCTTGTTTAGATACTTGCTTTGTGACAAAACTTCCATTGAATATGACCAGGGATTCTTTAGCTCTGGGTTTCACTTTGTCAGAAGGTTGTCCATAAGATTTAGGGGACAAAGGGAGAGATGTGAGAGATAAAATAGGTTCCATTGTGTATTCTCCCATACCATTGTCTTTAATTTTGACTTCTTTAGCAAGTTCTTCTATCTTGGAAGTTGATGCAATGTCTATCTACTTAGTGGGAGATTCTTTGTTATTAGGAACAAGTTTATCACCACTTTCCTTCAATGTATTGCAAGTTGTAGATAAATCAGCTGGAATCGTCACCTCTACTCCTTCATAAAGAAATTTCACACATTGATGATATGTGGAAGGAATAGCTCTCATTTCATGTATCTAGGGTCTCCCTAGAAGGATGTTGTAAGCCAAAGGTAGATCAAGAACTTGACATATGGTGTCTCTGATAATGGGTCCTGTTCTGATAGGTAAGACAATAGTTCGTTTGGAAGATCTTTCTTGTTCATCATATGCTTTCATAGCTATCTTATTCTTAGGATTAATGGTAGCTTTAGAGAATCCAAATTGCATGATCAAGCTGTAAGAACAAATTTTTAGGCCAGTGCCCCCATCTATCAACACACATTTGACATGATGGTTTTGGATCAAGACTTCAATGTGCAAGGGCTGGTTATGCGGATGACTTAATGAATTATCATCTTCCTCTGAAAAAGAGATATACAGTGGAGATGTTAGATGACCAACCATAGTCTGGAATCTATCTAAATCAAGGTTGTTAGGAAGATTGGATCTGAGCAGGGCTTTATCTAGAATGGCTCTATGAGCTGGAGATATCTGAAGCAACTCAAACATGGAGATTTTTGCGTTTGTATGCTGGAGTTGTTGGACAATATTGTATGATGTTGGCCTTGTGTCTTTAGGATTTGATGATTTAGAAGCAGCCTTCTATTTAGAAGCAGATGAGAGATTGAAAGGCATCTTAGGGACATTTGATGAATTTGAGATTTGTCCTTGTAGATGCGCCTGAGCTTGTGATCGAGTAACTACATTTGCTGATTGATTTTCTCTATCTTTTCTTACAATTGTGATGACATTGCAACACTCAGATAGGCATGGCTCAACCATATTGATGACAACATTATTTCCAGAGTAAGCATAATTGACTTTAGCACTCACATTAGGATGAGAAGATGAATCTCCTTGACCATGTTTCAGAAATGGTTTCGTGAATGTTGTATGATCATTATTGCTTTTATGATTGTCAATTACAATTTCTCCATTATCAATTTTGTCTTGTATGATGTGTTTCAAGTGTATGCAGTTATTAGTCTTATGACCTTTATTGCAATGGAAGTCACAGAAATCATTCTCTCTCCACCATTTTAGTTTAGGTTTAGGATCAAAGAACTTTATCTCAGGCAAGGTGATGATGTTGTTAGCCAACAGAGTTTTCATGGAAAATTCCAAGGACTCTCCAAGAGGAGTAAACTTACATTTAGGATATGTAGCCCAAGGTTTATAGTCAGATTGCTTCTTGTTAGATTTTGTTTCTTTAGCTTCAGAGGCTTTGATGGCGTGGGTGCCAATAGTGAGATTGAAAGTGGGTGCCTTAGATGGGGCACAGATAGTATCAACAATGCCATATGTGACAACACCTTTATTCGTGTTCTAGTTTTTGCCTTTGTCTTTAGAATTAGATCCTGATTCATACTTGTCCTTTTGCAGTGATATGTCTCCTTTTTGTACAAGTACTTTCTCAATTTTGATTGCATTTTCTACCATTTTATCAAAGGATGTATGATTTTGCATTTGCAAATGGTAGTTGAGTTCTGGAACAAGATCGTTGATGAAAATTTCCAGCTTCTCAGTTTCTGGAATAGGTCTAGCATATAGAGAAATTTTTTTCCTCCATCTTTTGAGAAAAGTCAAGAATGGTTCTCCTGAGTTCTATTTCAGATTGTAGATATCAATCATGGTGACCGGATGTTGGATGTTGTAGGAGTATTGTTGATAGAATAGTTTGATTAACTCCTCAAAATTTTTGATTGTAGGAGTCATTTTTGAGAACCAATGAATAACTGACCCGCCCAGAGATCAAGGGAAAAGATGCATTAGGTAGGTTGGTTCATGCATGAACTCCATAGATTGAGTACAAAATTCTTTGACATGATCTTGAGCATCAGAGTTTCCATCATACTTATTGTATTTAGGCATTTCCACTCATTTAGGGAATGGTGGCATGTACAAGTCTTTATCAAATGGAAAAGGGCATAGAGCTTCCATGGAGAACTCCTTAGGTTCCTTTTCTTTTTCAAGTTTGTTAAGTTTGACTTGCATGGCATGCATCTATTTCATCATAGCAGTGATTGGAGTTTCTTCCTCATGCCTAATGATATCTTTGACATTAAAGTTGGGAGGAAGTTTAGCCCCTTGATGAGCTAACTCTAGGAAGTATGTTTCTCTGTCTTCCTTCAAGAAATGCCTCATCATTTTCTTAAAGTCATCATCATTTTGATATTGAGAAATTTCAGAAGGTGTGGGTTCTTGATCCGCACCATGTTGGGATTGATGTCCTTGGGATCCTTGGCTTGCGCTTCCTCCTTGAGACATAGTGTTGTTGAGAGAACTACCAGGGATTGATTGATGAGGAGTTGCTTGATGACCTGTATGGGTTGATGCATGATGGGTGACGTAACCACATATTAAGTAAAGATTTCTAAGAGCCTCTTCTACAAATTTAGTTGTGTCGAAGGATTGATGAATGGTCTGAGCAATCACAGAAGATGTCTCTGAAGACATTTTGGATTTTTCTCCTTATTTTCACTATGATAAAGCTCTAGTTTCCACCATTAACCTTGGGTGAAACAAAAGAGCAAGATGAAGACAACTGAAGAATGACTTGATTCAAGAAGATAAAATGACACAACCTTGTCAAGATTGGATTGATTAAAGATATATTGGACATAAATGAAGGATATTGTGCCCTAGTAGTATGGGTAGATGCCCAAAAGATGGTGGACACAAGCTCGCAACACTTAGCCATTTTTAGATTAAGATTGAATTGAAGATAATTTTGACAAGGTTTTGACACAAGATGAAAAAGACTCAAATCGATAAATCAGAAGACTAAATCAGACTCAAGAGACCACTTTGGGTAAATGATCAAATTCTTTCTAGTTTCTTCTTTGTTCTTAACACAAGGATTTGTTTGACAGAATCTGGAAATAGGCTGCAAAAATTGGGTTTCTGGCAATTTTGGCAAGTTTCTAGCGATTTTTCAAAAATTCTCATACGACTTTCTATAGGCTCGTACGACAATGGGTAAGCTCTGACATGACAATTGATGAGACTCGTACAACAATTGCAAAGCTCGTACGATAGTTGCTAGCAGATTTTGACTTTTTGCTAGTGATTTCTGACAAAACTCGTATGATAATATACAAGCTCTCATACGAAAATCCTGGGGTTTTGATACGACAAATGCTCAAAACTCGTATGACTTTATGATCTTGTGGGATGAATTTTGACTCCAAAAAGGAATTTTGCGTCAGATTTTACAATTTCAATTTTCAGAATCAATCTGTTTTGCAAGGTTTTCTGTCCAGATTTGAAGTTTGTTTTAGGATTGTTCATTTTCAATAACCAAGTAAGTAAACAAGCATGCAGAACAACATACAAGTGCTTTCAAGCACGTCTAAAAATAATGAATAGGGGACAAAGCAATCCTGCACATGAACAATCAAGTGACTTAATATGCTAATCCCTAGGAGTGCTATTTGTGTATGTTCCAAAAAGTTTTTCAATAATGCACATATTCCTAGAAAATGAACAATTTGGCCTCACTAGGGTTTGTAGTAATGGTCTGACTCTGCAACTTTTATGATCTCAAGAGGGCAAACTCTAATCCAGGCACACCAAGGTTTTGACATAGTCTAAGAATTTAATCAATCAGGAGCTGCTAGGGAGATCTAACAGCCCAACAAGAGACCACACCTGTGAAGATTTCCTCCACAAGGACATTTATATAGTGGTTGTTGCTACCATGATGAAAATGGCTATTACCGCTTGAGGTTTCATCCACGTGGTTGACCTAATTAAGGGAGTATCCACTACGGTTAACCCTCTCTAAAGGTGACTCACAAAATATACCATAGGGGGATTAGATCGGATTCAAGGATTGGGGTTTCTGGTACTATCCAAAAAGGAAGTAGAGCATAATCCCCTAACCTCTTCACTTCACCAAAATAAAGTAGACAAATCAATCCGACACACTAAGATTGAAATTATCTTGCCAAGATATGTGATGTCAACAACTTATGCTGTATCAATCTCCCTAGAGAGAGAATGTATCAATCAAAAGCTAAAGACTCAAAAACCTAGTAGAACGCTAGATAATCCTAGTATCCTCCCTACCTACAAGGGGATCCTTCATCAAAAAGAGCTTCGCATGTGTGAACAAGAGAAAGAAGCCCACTCTCTCAAGATCATCCACAAATAGTGTTCATAGGGCCTATTTACTATGTGTAACAGATATGCAAAAAGAAAATCTATGTTTGTTTTATAGCCCAAAAACTGAAGTCTGTGATATGAAAGCAAAAAAAGTCACACAAGCTTGACACAAGAGAGTTCATTTTAAATGTCCAAATCGAAGTGTTATTAGTTGTAAAAGAATACCTGAATTCCTCGCAACACGCTTAGTAGATTTTACCTGTTTTAGCAATTTAGTTGTGCTTTCCCAATCAGAATCAAGAAATATCAATCAGAAACAACAAAATTCAATTGTCAGGGTTAGATGTTAGTCCAAATCTGAAAATCAAATTTGACAAATTGCCTAGAAATTTGAAATGACAATTGAATCCTGGTATCAAAACTCGTACGACAATTGGTTACCTCTCATACAACAATCCAAACCTCATACGACAGTGGGTCACCTCTAGCATGACTTTCTAGAAACTCGTACGACAATGGGTATCTACCCACATGACAAAGAAGTCTCCAAATGATAATTTGTAGTTGGTGGTATGAGCCTTGAAAATGTTGAATGTTGTACGACACTCAAAGGGTCCTGGCATGAGTTTCTGACAAAACTCGTATGAAAATTGTACGGACAAAGAATAAAATCATATAATTGATAAGAAAATGATAGAAAATAGATATAAATTGATAGAAAAGAAATGGAAACCCATTTTAGGGCCCCACGGTGGGCGCTAGAAATGTGTGTGTGAAAATTGTACCTAGTTGTGGATACAACACTTCAGTAAAACATTAGAGGTTAGCAAAATTGAAATCTGCAGATAAATGAAACTAAGCTAACTAGATGATTTATTGCCTTCTAGTAGGTGTGAGTATGATGTTCTTAGATTGAAATTGAGATCAGTGACAATGCAACACCTAAATGAAGGATTTGAATGCAAAAGCATGAGAAATTGTATGAATGTAGATTAATCTATATTTTTGGATTTATGCAATTAGGATGAAAAACTTGAATGAATCTAATCTAGAATGAATCGAAATGATATGAAGATTAGTCTAAGAATGATATGAATGAATGAATGCTATGATATGAAAACCATGCAAAACTATGACCAACAATGAAAGATCTCACAAATCACTTGTTGCAAGTGCTTAATCCTTCAATCGCAAATTCACTAGAGTAATTGTGCAAATTCGAGTGTTGTTAATTATGAAGAGATGAGCCTTGATTTTATAGAAATCTAGGGCTTGAGGATGCATTGAGAAAAGCCATAAATTACTCTTGATAAACTCAGGTTGATTTTTTGAGTTAACAAGAAATTAGAAACATATCAACTCACAAAATCATGCAAGATCATGCAAGAACAACTTTTTAACTCAAATCAAAAGTTTAGATCAATTTTCAACTCAAAATAGATGTTGAGTTTCCAAAAGATAACAACTTGAATTGATTTTCTGATTTAAAGTTTAATTGTTCCTTCAAATGTGCATAGATAATTATGAATTAATTTAAAAATAAAGTGATTTATTCTCAACTTAACTGATTTTAAATTTAAGAATAATTGATGCATGGGTTAATCAATTATTAAATCAAACTTTTATTCAAAACTATATTATTGAATATTGACAACTAACATTAGTTAATTAAATAAGAATTTAATCAATTAGTCATGAGATTTTTGATTTATTGTCAAAATTAAATAATACAATTTAGGAATAAATTGAATTAAATCTAATTAAATAATTAAGTGGCAGAATTAAATTTGATTAATTAAATATTCAGAATATTCAATTAATCAAACTTTAGGATAAATAGGATTTATCGCCAAATAATCAAAGATAATTAAATTAGGATAAAGGAATATTGAAGGAATATTCTCTAATCCAGAATTAAGATAAAATCAATTTTTGATAAACTAATGTGCAGATGTGCCTTAGGTTAGGACTTCGATGTCGATTTCGATGAAATTGTTGATGTAAGAGGTTAATGAACCTATAGCCCATTTTTGGGGTATTACATCTAGAATGATGTGGGTTACTTATTTAAAGGAAAAATCAGAAGCATTTGAGAAATTCAAGTTGTTCAAAGAAAAAGTAGAGAATGAATCAGGTTTAAAGATTAAGTGTCTAAGATCAGACAATGGTGGAGAGTTTACTTTAGATTTATTCAATTCATATCACGAAGAGCATGGAATAAATAGACATACATCTTCTCCTAGGACTCCACAACATAATGAGATAGCTGAACGAAAGAACATGACTATACTTGATGCTACTAGGACAATGCTGCTTGAAGGAAATTTATCTCATGTACATTGGAGAGAGGCTGTTGGGACAACAATGTATACACTAAACAAAATTCAAATAAGATAAGGTACAAGTAAGACTCCTTATGAATTATGGTTTGATCATACTCCTAGTGTAAAATACTTCAGAATATTTGGCAGTAAGTGTTACATCAAGAAGATGATGAGATAGGAAAGTTTGATGCTAGAAGTGATGGAGAAATTTTTCTTGGTTACTCTACCAAGAGAAAGGCTTACAAATACTTCAATCTAAGATTAAGAAAGATGATTGAAAGTAACAATGTAAGGATAGATGAAAAGTTTCAGATACAAGAAAGAATGTATGACAGTAATCATATTATAGAGATCAAAGAGGCTACTGCTACTGAAGGAGAATAACTTGTTGAGGTAGAATGTGAAAAAGAGGCTTGTCATGTTGACACAAGTTAGGCTACTGAGGTTCCTAAGACACCGAGGTATGTAAAGAATAATCATCCTGAATCAAATTATTGGCAATACTAATCAAGGAGTATTAGCTAGATCAAAGGTTAGAGAAGAAATTTGTTTGATTTCTCAAGTTGAACCAAAGAATACAGATGAAGCTTACAAAGATAAATTATGGATAAATGCTATGAAAGAAGAATGACACTTGGGAATTGGTTCCTAGACCTAAAAACAAAAATGTGATAGGAACTAAATGGGTTTTTAGAAATAAAATGAATGAAGAAGGAACTGTAGTAAGAAACAAAGCAAGACTAGTATGTAAAGGTTATTCACAACAAGAAGGTATAGACTTTGAAGAAACATTTGCTCCTGTTGCTAGAATATAAGCTGTGAGACTATTCTTGGCTTATGCTGCACACAAAAACTTGAAAGTGTCTCAGATGGATGTAAAATCTATGTTCCTAATGGGGATCTCGAGGAAGAAGTGTATATAGAACAACTTGAAGGATTTCCTCTATGCGAAGATAGGGACATGGTATGTAGGTTGAAGAAAGCTTTGTATGGGCTAAAGCAAGCTCCAAGAGCTTGGTATGCAAGGTTAGACAAGTATTTACTTTGGCTTGGATTCAGAAAAGGTAATGCTGACAGTAATTTGTATTTAAGGACTAGTAAAGATTTGAATCTTGATAATAGAAGTCTTTGTTGATGATATTATCATTGGAGGTAATGATTATCTATGTAAGAAATTTTATAAGGAAATGGAAAGTGAATTTGAGATGTCCATGATAGGTGAAATGAAATTATTTCTAGGACTGCAAATAAATCAGAGAAAAGATGGTATCTTTATTTCTCAGACTAAGTATCTCAAAGAAATGCTAAAGAAGTTTGGAATGGAAGACTGTAAACCAGTAGGAACACCAATGGTGATCGGTAATAAGCTATCATGTAGACCAAGTATAGATCAATGGTTGGAGGATTACAATATCTGACTCATACCAGACCGGATATTGCTAATGTTGTTGGAATTGTGGCTAGATATCAGGCAAAGCCAAATGAGACACACCTAGCTATTGTGAAAAGGATATTCAAATATCTGAAAGGAACAATTGACTATGCCCTATGGTATGATAGGAATGATAGTTTTGTACTTCATGCTTATACTGATGTTGATTGGGCAGGAAACACTGATGACATAATGAGTACTAGTGGTGGTGTATTTTTCCTTGGGAAAAAGTTGGTTTCTTGGCTAAGTAAGAAACAAGATTGTATAGCACAATCTATTACTGAATCAAAGTATGTTGCTACTGCTATTAACTACACTCAAATTTTTTGGATGAAACAAATGCTGAAGGACATAGGACTAACTTTTAATGAGCCTATGGTTATCCATTGTGATAACACCAGTACAATGAATATGTCAAAGAATTCGGTGATGCACTCTAAGACCAAACATATTTCTATCAAATATCACTTCTTGAGAGACAAGGTGGCAGAGAAGGAAATAAAATTAGAATATATTAGTACAAAAGAGAAGATTGCAGACATATTCACAAAGCCACTGCCAAAAGATACCTTTGAATATCTTAGAGGTATGCTGGAGGTTCAGGCCCCTCCTAGTCAGAATTAAATGATGCAGAAATGCATCAGTCCAGAGGTTTTCAAAGCCTTATCATAATCTGGACTGGATGTAGGGATCTACTCCTCATGGGGAGTCATCATTGAAGAAAGATATTGGAAAGCAGTTGATAACTCATGGCACCATTTTCCATTGTTGTCAAAGGGGGAGTGTTGATATGAGAAAATCCCTATTGTATGGGGAGATTGTTGGTTGCAAAACTTTGGATTGATATAACTTTGGGATGATGGATTTTCCCATATGTTGACATCAATGCCAAAGGGGGAGATTGTTGGATATTGCTAATGCATGGGGAGGTGATTGAGACATTTAATATGTTTAATCACTATGTTACTGAATGGGCACTCATACTATTGTCATCTATGTTTTGTCATTGATGTCAACATATGTTTCTGTGAGGAAAATATGATGGTTATGACAGTGTACAGACACTGTACAGATGTTTTAGATGCTGCAAAGATAGATGAGAGTTTAGGAGGGTGTTGTGATCTTATATCCAAGATTGCATCATGTAATTTTTCATAGTGGATGAGTTACAAGTGTTTTGGTGAAGACTAGTCACTGGACTGTGACAGTGAGAAATGACAGAGTTAGTCTCTGTGTTTCTAGTATATCTTCCAAATGATATGGATTCAAGGTATGTGAACTTGAGGGATGACATAAAAGGTACTGAAGGATGTTCATTGGTCAATGAAAGATACATATTTCTTGGTGATGTTAGCTGTGGCATGTGTTCTGGAAAAGACTTATTTGGAAGCTGACTCAGGAGATGTAGCATACATTTTGTTTTCCAAATGTAAATTAAGGATGTCGATCCTTAATTGTTGTAATGGAATCATTGTATACTTGTTCTAGATATCATGTGTATCTTAGCAAGGGTTTTATGTAATTATTTATTATGAAAGGCTTATGGGCCAACCTATTCATGAGAATTATAATGTGGTATAAATGAAAGGTCTTTTCTTTTGAAAAGATAGGGATGGAAAAAAGGTGTAATAAAGAAGTTGTGAATGCTGCGAGCTTGTGTCTGTTGTATGTAGAGTAGAGGTTTACTGGTGGACTTCATTGGACCTGATCAAGCAAAGATAGATGCTACTGAATAGTTCAAAAAGATTGTGTATTTCATCATATACACTTGTGTTGCGAACAGTGAGTTCTGAAGGTGGATTTAACCTTCTTTGGGCAGTGAGCCCTCCCTTTCTTCTTGAATCCTAACAGGATCTGTCCTCTAACAAGGACTATGTACTGTAATATTTCAATAAGCTCCTAACAGGGCTAAATCTTCTAACAAGGATACTATACTCTTAGTACATCATTTGTGGGTGCTAATTCCCACCAGGGTTTTTACCTTTAACAAGGTTTCCCCGAAACCAAAATATTGTTTTGGCATTCATTGTGTTTATTGAATCTGATATTGCTGCTACTTAATGTTTAAAGTTTAATAATCTTCCATACAACTGATTCACCCCCCCTCTCAGTTGTATTATGGACTGTTATTCCTAACAGAAGGATGATCCATATTTGGTGAACATGTGATTACACCTAACATATGTGATAGCTTATCAAATCCTTATCATTCTCTCTTATTGCCTTTCCTATATAAGGAGGCCTATTATGTAAATAAATCAATTCATTGGATCAATTCAATAATCAATCTTTGCATCATACAAGTTTATTCTTGTTCATATCATCTCTCTTGTATTTGTGCTATTCTTTAACTTCTAGATCCTTGGTTGAATCTTTGCTATTTGCAAATTCTTACATGGTATCAGAGCCATTGGAGCATTTTGATTAGCCTATTTGGAAAGAACTTGGTACAAGCATTGGAGGTCCAACTCTCAGATATGAAGACCAAAGTGTTGTAGAAGCATTTTTGGGTAGATCTGATCTCACCATTGCCTCCGAGAGGCTATTTTAGTTAAAATCGACTATAAAATCACTCATATTCAGTGAAAGTAAAAAATGAGACAATTTTTTTTGCAAATCAAGCTGTACGACCCGATCTGTGCCTCTGTAGTACCATTTTTCAACAAAATATTTTTTTATTTTGTTATTTTTTAGAAATTTTTTCAACAATTTTTTTTTGGACTTGGTACAGGCCCTATTTATGTTTGTGACATCATCATGAGATCATTAGCCATGACCTAAAGGCCAGACATCATCACTCAATCACAAGTTGACATTAGGGTGACATCATCAGATTTGACCATCCTCAGGATCCAGAAGACCACACACCACACAACTCAGAGCCTTAGATCATGCCTAGAGCTGGAGCCCATGCCTAAGCTTGACCTAGGCTCACTTGTTTATTTTAGCATACGTGGGTTTGCATATAAAAATAAGTTTAAAGACCCCTGCCTGTGCTGCATGTGGGACTAATCCCCAACATGAAAAAAATTAAAAGGTCATCATGGATGAGATTCCAACACTAGCTCACCTCGATGAGCTCCCTTGAAATGACCTACCAAGCATGACCTCATCCAAGCTCTCCACAAGGGTTCAACTCGACCTGAGATTGCCTCAACAACTACCTAGATAGATCGAACTAGGCTAGGCCCAAGATAGCCTCGGCCACTCCCCATAGAGCCTCAGCTCTCTTTTAATTCATTTCCTTAGGTGCACATATTTAAATTGACTTAAACATCATCCCACAATCAATGTGGGATTAATCCCACTGAACTCTATTGAGCTCAGTCCAAGCTCCATGGAGCTTTGTTGAGCCCCCACCTCTGCTCTAATAGTGCCATGTGGTGCAGTTGCAGGACCCCACATGAAAAAATCCCACACAACCACGCAAAAACTTTGTGCCAATCAAGGAGTGCCATCTCACTAGGCTCACGCCCAATCAGCCACCCACATGACCCTATTTGAAGTTGACACATGGCAACTCTACCACGTCATAAATGATGTCAGCACCACGTCACTTGGTATAGAAAATACAATGTAGCACGCTGTGTCAACATATGAACTACACATGTCATCTACCACATCATCACCCAGTCATCCACCACATTGGTAAACCTAGATTTTTGCCACATCATCATCTTATGAGCCTAAATTTGATGCCCGTCTAGATGTCAAACCTGGACAAATTGGCAATTTTGCATGACGATCATACAATCGTCAAAGTTAACAAAGCAGACTGCTGATGTCAACAAGGGTTTGAATCTCTTAGCCTTCAGCATTGAAGTTTTTGATTTTGCAGTCTAACTTCAAAAGGTCATATCTTGCTCAATTTTGCTCCTTCTTTTGAGCATTTTTTTGGGGGTATAATTTCTTGAAGATTCTAGTGGTGACATTATTTTTACAATTTGGTGGCCATATTAATCATAAATTATAGATTTTCATGACAGTTTCCGCCCATTCCTGATTTCTGCAACGTTTAGGGCTTCGATTGGGCACATATGGTAATATTTTGAGGTGAATTTTTTTTGAAAGTGCATAATTTTTTGTTTACTTTCCAGATTTGCAACCAGATTTAAATGATTTGGGGTGGGTATAGCACTTTCAAAAATAGTTTATTTTGGGGCTATATTTGCACTTGGTTAATCCTTGGATTTTAGTTTTTTGATTTGCATCAGTCATTTGAAAGAGTTATCGGTAGTTATTATTTGGTTGTATTATGGATAATTCAAGGGTCAAAATCCTCACTCCATATAACTACCATGAATGGAAATGATCTTTATGTGATCACTTGTTGAGCATTGGATTTCTTAGAATGACTCTTGGGCATGATCTAGAACCACCTATAGGTGTTGCAAAAAGGAGAAAATGGTTTTATCGAAGGGATAAAACACTTGGCTCTCTTAGATCATCCATCTCTCATGATTTTCTATTTCATATTGCATCTTGCACACATCCTCATGATGCTTGGGTCATATTGGGAGGACTCTTTGGTAAACTTGATAGAATGAGAAAATTCAGATTAGAGAATGAACTCATAGGTATCAATCCTAGTGATTTTGACAATATTCATGACTTTTTCTTTAAGTTCAATTCTATTATATTGGAGCTTTCTACTTGTGGCATTACTAAAGGGGATGAACAATTGATCTTTTCTATTCTTTCCAAGCTAGGTCCTGAATATTCAACTTTGTTTTTACTTTCTATGATACTATGGATGCTCTTGGTAGTACATACAAATTGCCTTCTCTGGATGAATTTGCAGCTCAACTCACAAGGGAACAAACAAAGTTGGCACACATGGGGTCAATTGAAGCCTTCAACACATCGTGCATTGATTGCAAATGAATCCTCTTCAAAGGCTTCTAATGGAAAAGGAAAGAAACAACATAAGGATCCTAAGCCTCAGGACAAAGGTAATGAATCTCCTTCACACAATACTTTTGAATCCAAGTCCTCTTCAAGATAGGAATCATCTATAAGAAAGAGGGATAAATGTGCATATTGTAAAAAGCTAGGACATGATGAACATAAGTGTTTTCACAAGAAGATTGATGAGCTAACTCACATTATTCAAAAGCACAATATTAAGTTTCCCTCATCAGTGTCTACTCTTTCTTCTACACATTTGGAAGCTTCTATATCTCCATCATCATCCAAAGATAAAGGTAAATGATAAGCACTTTTGGCTTCCACACATCCTGAGCAAGGTAAATGACTTCTTGATTCAGGAGCATCACATCATATGACATCTTCTATGGATATGTTATGTTCTATTGAGCCTTGTAATTCTCCTAATATTTTGATGGGTAACAACACATACATGAGAGTTTGTGGGAAATGTTCTATTCCTATGGGAGAGGGGACATTTAATGATGTTCTTTGTGTACCATCCTTGACCACTAATCTCCTTTTTATTTACCAAATTACTAATGGGGTATAAGGTAAAATTGTTAATTTTACTCGTGATTATGTCTACATTAGTGACATGGAGACTAGAGATGTCATAGCTATGGGATTTGTTGATCATACATCATGCTTGTATTCTTTTTCACATTTTTTGATGATGATGATGATATTCATGATGTACACATCCCTTTACCAAGGGATAATTATGTATGTAAGGAGAACTTTGGACACTTGAATCATTTTTTTTTGAGACAAGTGTTGAGATTCCTACTCCACCTCCTACTTCTTCATACATGAGCTCTACTATTCAACAAGATGATAATAGTGCTTCAGATATTGTAGATTGTGATGACTACTTAGATGTCTTTTCAACATTTGTTGATTCTCATGATGCAGATTTGGGAGACATATCTGAGGGGGTTTCTCTTATCTTTTATGATAACATCATAGTTGGAGATACTTCTTCACCCTCTTTGGAGATTGGTATTCATGATTCTTCTTCTTCACTTGATTTTTCACATGAACTAATAGATTTTTTGAGCTTGGAGAGACCTATTCAATCTTTAGAGATTCATACATGGAGACCTTCATCTTCTTCCTACTTATATTTGCACATGGATTGGCTTCTTCATCATTTGATGTATCTATTTCTTCCTAAGGGGAGACATGTTTCTTGTAGGCATTGGCTTATCTTTTGTTTTCAAGCACTCTTCATCAACATGGAAGCTTCTTCATTATGGGGGGATATCATGTCTCCAACTATCCTTCTTATGGGGAGATAATTATTTGTATATACATGATGTATGTGGTTCTTGGGGGGTCTTGAGTAATCACACTATCCATGCATCTTGTGTTTTCTTCTCTCTTTTTGGGGGAGGGTTTTTCCCATGAGGTTTTGCCTCTTTCTCCACATTATGAGAGTTTTGCATTTCATGTATTATATTGCATATTGTACATGGGTACCTAACATGGTCTAGTAGTCAAGACCCATCTTGCATTGTAAGTTTAAGTGCATTCCCCTAATTTTCACTTAAGGGGGGGTGTTGGTGTAATTAAATATTCCTAATTACACTTTACTTAATCTTACTTAGGATAATGCATTGCATCATAGTTTTTCATTGAGGCACCTAGGAGTTTGCACCTCAATTAAGCACATGGTGTAAGAGTAATTCTACTTTAGGTGTGAGATCCACCTTTAGTGCACATATCACATTATCATCCTCATCCTATGACACATACTTCATTGCATAGTGGAGGATGATCCACATTTAGTGGACACGTGATTACACCTAGCATAGGTGATAGCTTATTACCTCCTTATCATTCTCTCTTATCACCTTTCCTATATAAGGATGCCTATTATGTAAATAAATCAATTCATTGGATCAATTCAATAATAAATCTTTGCATCATACAAGTCTATTCTTGTTCATACCATCTCTCTTGTATTTGTGCTATTCTTTAACCTCTAGATCCTTCGTTCAATCTTTTCTATTTGCAAATTCTTACAGTCCTTAATAGTAAAGTGTAAAAACTACTATTGGTATTTAAAAGTAAAGTACATGTAAATATATAATAGTTATTATACTTAAAAACTAGTATAGTGGCAAGTCTACATGTTCAACAAAAGTAATAGTTAAGTTGTTGTAGGGAAAATTGACTTACCCTTGTGATTGATTTAGTAATGTAATGATAAATACATCAAATATAATCAAACCTTAAATTAAATTGTAAATGATAAATAATGAGATAGGAAAGTGTTTAGCTTTCTTTTGTGATAGTAGAGTTGTCAATGTAGAGGAGAATTGTGTAGTATATTAATGATGTGATGTGATGGTTTGATATTGTTTTAATTATAATTATTTTGCTTTATATCTTTTTAAATATATAGAATATGATCACACCTATGATTGCATTTATTCACACCATAGTCATATGTGGTGTTGTGCTTTATTATATTTTTCTTTAATAAATAGTTGTCTTCAATAATTTATGTTTCTTAAAAACAATGTAACACTAACAAGGGCCTTTAGAGATTTATTGTAAGAGGAATGAAGAAATGCAAGACATAGAAGTGCCTTTGAGGATTTGTTATAAGAGGAGTGAAGCAAGACTTAGTGGTGCCTTTAGGAATTTGTTGTAAGAGGACTAAAGTATGAAAATTCTTTGGCTACTAGTTGAATCACTTTATCGATTTCAAAAGATTAGAAGAGAGACACATGGATTGCAAAATGCATAGAATTAATTATGTTGCAATACTATTTGAAGTGCTTTATTCTACTTTTGTCCCTTGGAAAAATGATCCTTAATAATCATATGTGATAATGGATGATCATATTATGTTTAAGCAACTGTCATTGGTTACAAACTTTAGGTGTTCAATTTGAACTATTAGGCACACAACTAATGAGAAATAGTTATATTTTTTGAAAGACATGACCAAGAGTGAAGGAACAATTCATTTGAAAATGAATGATGTATCATGGGCATGCTGTTGTACAAAGGAATTTTTGTAGTTTAATATAATCTAGATATAGAAAAACAAACATGAGATTTAGTACAAATAAATGGGAATTGAAACACGATGTATGATTGGTTTCATGTTTATGTAATCCCATGCACAAAATAGTTCAAATGAAGCATCAAGACAACATATTTTATGACATGGCCAAATAAAAACCTAAAATAAAGGGGAGAAGGGAAAGGTATGCACCTTTTTCCACTCTAGCATGCATGAGCATTAATATTAATCATAAATGTACGGTACTCACTCTTAAAATTATATCTTAGAAATAAATATATGTCCAAAATTTGCATAAAATGTCAAAATAATCTCAAATGAAGTAGTTCTTAGTCTAGGCATTAGCACATGAAATGAGATAAATAATAATACAACCTAGGATCTCATGCCAGTTAATTAACTCAATACAAATAAGGATGTACAACTCATGTAGTTTACATGAAAGATATATGAAATATATTCAATTGGTTTGTGAACCCCTTCGACTTAGACAATCATTCACAAGATCAAAAGATGAGAACATGTCCTAGGTGCTTTAGTGCCCAACCATGAAGCTTGTGCTTTCCTAGAATATTTCATGACACAAAAGATACACAAACCTGCATGAGATGCCTAACAACTTGGAAATAAAAGGAAGGATGGAACTTTGGTGCAACTTGACACATCTACATGCATTTCTAAAGTGAACATGCAATTTTTAGAATAACATTGTCCTAATCAACTAAGGGGGGGGGTGAGTCAATTGATGCCAATAATGAATACTTTAAACTTTAACTTCAAACTTATTACTGAAAACAAAATACTGAATTAAAAAGTAAATGTAGCAATAATACACATTCACATGGACACCAAGATTTGTTCTTGAGGAAAACCCTATCAAGGGAAAAACCCTGGTGGGGATGGAGCCCACAAATATCTTCACTATGAGTATAATAACCTTGTTAAGAGTTCTGACCCTATTAGGAGATGAGTATTACAATAGGTAGGTCCTGGTTAAATGACATACCTTGTTAGGAGTCTTTTACAATGTGATCCCTATTAAGGAATCGACCTTGCTAAGAGTCCAACCCTACTAGAGGCAATAAACCTATTAGGGGTGCACAATAGATCAACTTGATCAAGATATTTGAGAGTTAAAGTCACCCTCAGGTTCTCCAAACCTCACAAATTCAATGGTAAGATAATTCTAATATGAAACTACTTCCAACACTCAACCACTGCCCAACAAGCTCCATCTTGTGCCCAAATGCACAACTAATATTTTCCAAACAACAACCAATGTAGCCTCAAGCTCACATTCACCTCTACAATTCACACATGCAATATCTTTCTAATTTTCCAAGGATCTCAATCCTTAAATACAAGTTACAACAATTAAATCTGGATTAGCCTACATAGGATAAATCTTATTTACAAAATATAAATGGACCCATGCAAAGATGCACACGAAACCTCTTACAATGTTACTATTGGTGCTCGAAAATGATGATCATTTTGAGGCCAACTAATAGGCACAATGGATGCCTCTACAATTCTGGTTCGATTGAACTAAGGCTAGTAGGCCTAAATTGGATATATTGTCTAACTACACAAACTACGTGCATAAACAACAAAAATCCTTCCAAAGGGGTTACTGATCCTTGGAAGAAAAAGAAACCTAATATCCTAATTTGTCAAATGGCTAAATATTTAGGCTAAAGCTATGAATTAATGCTAACCCTAATTTAATGTTTTGTAAATAAAATAGCAGATTAGAAATATATTCCACAGAAATAAATAAATGAAAATTTCAAAAGAACAGATAGACCAGTGCCTGATACAATATTGAAAATAGAGTCAAATACATTCAATACTATAAGTAACTAGAGATGGTTTTAAGATAACTCATTTCTACAGAATGAGACCATCACCCTATAAGTTTCTATTTAAATAAAACTTTATGATAATTCATACAATAGGTCCTATGGTTTTTAACTCAGCTTAAGAGCTTGAAAGGAAACAACAACAGGTTCCTAGACCATGATATCATTATTCAAATTGTACAAACTGATCATAAATAAATGCATAAAATAGAAAACAAAATAGGACACCCTAGTTTGAGAGTAATCCAATAAACTGGCTGAACATAAAAAAACTATATAATCAATAGGGTATAAGCACTTATCAGATATCCATGCCTAGGATCTTGAGACATTAAGTTTCAATCTATGAGAAGGTATAAGTTTTTTGCGGTGACAAAAAATTGTATCCTCTTGCTTACATTTGAATAATTATAAATATGAATCCGAATGGTTTCCTGTGAAAGTACATGCCCTTTCACAGGACCTAATAATACAACTAACCCTAAAATGTACATAACAAACCATGACAAATGGTTGTTCGGGAAAATTTCCCTTATAATTAATTTAATTTTGGTGTCCCGTTCATAATAGTTTATCTTTTAGTTTCCTGCACACACAAAAACACTCAACATTAGTGCATCTTAAACCTAAAAATAAAAATCATAATGTATGTGATGCATTGATCTTATAAAAACTATTTATTATTTATCAATAATTAATTGAAAATAAATAAGTATCATAAAAAATAAAAATGAAAATGTAATTATACTTAAGTCACAATAATTATTAAATTATGAAAGATTTATATAATGAGACAAATAAAAACATTACGTTTATAATTATCTTTTTATTTCAAAATAAAACATAATGTATTTATTTAAGAATATAATCCACTTAATGAAAAATGAATTTAACCCTAAAAAAGAAATCAATCCACTTTAGGGCTAACACATTAAGTTTGGAAAACTATTACCCAAATGATATAAATCTTTCTAATACAAAATTATATTATAATTATGAAACAATACATATGATTAGGGAACCCAAAAATTTAACTTTCTAACAATCACCATAAAACATACATATAAAAGAATTAACTAATTCATAAAAGTTAGTAAAATAAAATTATTAACACCCTAAAATTAAAGTAAATAAATAAAGAAAAGTTACTTTCTAGGGATTTGCAATAAATGGCAAACCCTAAAGTCTATAAATGTATATATAAAATATCTATATTACACCTCTTTAAAAATTAATAATATTACAATAACGTTAAAGAACTTTTAACCTAACTTAGTAAAATATTAATGTTAAAAATTTATTAGGTGACAATTCCAAATGGGAAAGAAAAAGAGTTAACATTAAAAATATACCAAAACCCTAACAAATCAATATTTATCAATTTTAACTTTTATATCATATTTTCACTTTTAGGGTTTTGGGGGGGGGGATACACAAATTAAAATGAAGCCATGATTAGTGCTCCTAAAATTTAAAATTTCTCCCTCGCAAACAATATCAATTTTAATATTTAATTCAAGAAGAGATAATACTTTCTTTAATTTATATGTTTATGTACATACTCATTCTCGAAGAATAAAGTAGACTAACTGGTTAGGGGTAGGGTCAAGTAGTTAGGTAGGAAGAGGAATGGGTCGAGAGGTCGAGTGTTCAACTCCCTCTCCCTGTTCTTTTTCCTAAAATTAGAAAAATAGGTAAATACTCAAAATAACATAGTAATCACATTATTTAAATTACAAAAGATAATTAGGGAAGAGGTAATTCCCTGTGTAGAAGGTTGTTTTTACTTCTCATCTGCACATAGAAATGAAGATAAATAAATATTTTCTCATAACCCTCTCGAAGAAAACAAGTAGACTAACTAGTTAGGGGATAGAAGGGTAGATAGGTAGGAAAAAGGTCGGCTTGAGAGGTTGAGTGTTCAACTCCCTCTCACCGCCTTTTGTTCAACCTATTTTATTTTTATAATAATTATTTATTTTTAAAATTAAATATGCATTTATGGAATTAGAATAAAACAATTAACAATCTACTAAATGAAAATACATTTCCTCTTTTATCATTTTAATTTTTTCAACACAAGAAAATGATATAAAACTGAAATTTAACACCATACTTCCCTGACATCTTGTCTATTTAGAACCTGAAAATTTCAAAGTCAACAGTGGCTCCAATTGGGGACATGCATTCATGCTTGGATGCAGCGAGATCCTAGTTATCTTTGGAAAAGCAGACGATAGTGAGAAAAGAAACATGATGCTTAAATGAAAAAAAATAGTAATATACAAGTTAAAGAATACTTCCTGTTTTAAGAGAAAAATGGCTTCAAGTATTGACCGTGAGTAGGGAATTCCTGAATGACTTCATTGGTGTCTTGTAGATAATATGAATTCTCACCTGCTTTTGAAACTACCTTGTAAGGTCCCAGCCATAATGCCTCGAACTTACCATGTTTTCCTTTGTCTTGGTATTTTGCATTCCATTTCAATACCCAATCACGTTCTTTGAAAGGTCTATCTGACACTCTTTTATCATGCAAGGTCTTAATCTATTTTTGTTGATGAAGATTCCTTTCTTGTGCCATTCTTCTCGTCTCATCTAACTCTGATAACTGGCTTAAACGGTCTTCCATAAAGTTTACATCTTCAAGCTCTTCTTCCTGAATGAATTTGTATACTGGCAAGAGATTATTCAATGGTAACCTCGCTTGTTTTCCATAAACCAACTCATAAGGAGAAAAACCTGTCGATCTCTTCACTGTTACTCTGTTCGCCCATAAAGCTAGATTTAGCTTTGAGTCCCAGGCCTTTTTATTATTACTCAACATTCTTCTGATAATCTTCAGTATATTCTTATTGCTTAATTCTGCCTGACCATTCCCTTGCGGATGATATGGAGTTGAGTATGATAAGTTGATGCCATATTTTTCACAAAATTCTAAAAATTCCTTAGATCTGAAACACATGCCATTGTCACAAAGAATCTTATAAGGTACCCTGAATTTGGTAAGTATATTGTCAGTCAAAAACTTGATGACCACCTTGCTCGTGGCCTGCCTTGTGGGTATAGCTTCAACCCACTTTGTGAAATAGTCTGTCGCAACCAATATGCATCTGTGACCTCCACTTGAAGCATCTACAATTTCCCTAATAAAGTCTATTCCCCACATTTTGAAAGGCTCTTCAGTTTGTAACAGAATAAGGGGTAAAGCACCATTGTATTTTAGTTTCCCAGAGAACTTTTGACAGGACTCACACTTTCTAACATAATCATAAAAATCCTTGAAGACACGAGGCCAGTAATACCCAGCTTTCAATATCTTGTGAGCTGTTGTCTTAGCTGAAAAATGACCACCGCATACCCCATCATGTAAATCTTTCATAACTGACTTGACCTGATAGGTGTCTAGACAAAATAGGAGGATACCATCATTATTTTTCCAATATAGGTCTCCTTGAATCAACACATATCTAGATGCTTGTAACCTTATAGTTCTTTTATGATTATCATTTAGACCTTCTTGACACTTCATATGTTTTAAGAAGTATACTATGTCTATGTACCATGAACAATGCTCGATACTCATCTCTGCCCTTTCTAAATCTACTTGGTTCACTTGTGCTACATCCAAATTTGTTTTTTCCATAAGCTTAGCCAATCCTTGTCCTCTGATTAACTTAGTGATCTGAATTTCAATGTCGAACTCTTGAATCTGATTTATCCATTGACATCTTTTTCCTATAACCTCTGATTGCCTCAAGATATCCTTAAGTGCTGCATTCGGTACGTATGCCACAATCTTGGCCCCATCCAGATAAGGTCTGAATGATTTCACTGATTTAACCAATGCATAAGCTTGATTTTCATGTATGTCATAACTCAGCTTAGAAAGTTGTAGAGTTTTACTGAATAATGCTATTGGTTGCTCATATCCTTCATCATTTTTCTGTAACAAGACTTCTGCTATGGTGTGGAAAGAAGCAAAGGAGAACAACTGAAATGGTTTGGAAAAATTAGGAGACTTCAAAACTGGCACTTCTTTTATTGCTTTCTTGATATTGGAAAATGCTTCTAAAGCCTCATCTGTCCAATTTATAACTGCACCCTTTTTTAACATCTTTGCAATAGGTTTTATGATTTTTGAAAAATTTGGGACAAATCGTCTTACAAAGTTGATTTTCCCAAGGAAAGATTGAATTCCCTTAACATTTTTAGGGATCAGAACCCTATCAATTGCTTCAATTCTTTCTGGATCTATTCTGACTCCTTCCTTGGAAATAATATGACCAAGGAGTTTACCCTCGGTAACCCCAAAATGACATTTCTTTAGGTTTAAGGATACTCCATATTCAAGGGCCCTTTTGAAAATCTTCTTTAAGTTCTTGGAATGATCTTCTGCTTTGTTTGAATAAGCTGTGATGTCGTCTTGATATATTACCATGATAATATCAATGAAATCCTCAAAAGCCACATCCATGGCCCTTTGAAAAGTAGCTCCTGCATTCGTAAGCCCAAATGGCATTCTTGCATAAACATATGTACCCCATGGTGTAGTGAATGTTGTTTTGTATTGTTCTTCCTCTTTAACTTTAACTTGATTGTACCTAGAGAACCCATCCATCATGGACAATAATTCATTTCCTGTAACTTTCTATAATAATGCTTCCATGTTTGGTAATGCATAATTGTCCTTTAATGAAGATATGTTCAGATTTCTGAAGTCCACACAAAGCCTAATATCTCCGTTCTTCTTCCTAACAAGTACCAAATTTGAAACCCAAGTAGAGTGTCTAATCGGCTTTATAATACTAGCATCCCTCATCTTAATGAGTTCCTCTTTCATCTTAGGAGCCAAAGTTGGATTGATCGATCTTTGCCTTTGTCTAAAAGGATTTGCATCAGGTCTTAAGGGCATTTCATGTTGGAACAAGTCTTCTCTATAAGCCTTAAGATCATCATAGGACCAAGCAAACACATGTCTATACTTTCTTAACAAACTAACTATATCAGATCTAATTTTAGGAGTTAACTTTTTACCAATGAAAATTTCTTTAGGAGTGTGTTCATTTCCTAAATTTATCTTTTCCACTTCCTCTATATTAGTATTTTCCATTTTAACCTTATCACTACATTCTTTACTATCAAACATCTTTTCTAGTGTAACAAGTCCCTTAGGAATTTTATTAGTTTTAAGCTGAATTACACCTTTTCCAAATAAAGTATCATTTTCATCTATTGTTTCAACATAAGCATTTAAATCAATGAGTTGATCTTCGTACCTTTCCTCACATGCAATAAACTTTATGATGTCTCTATCATTATCAAAGACTTGCCAATTATGAACGTTATCAGGTATTGATGGCCTTGGTTTGATCTCTATCTGCACAATATCTTCACATGGGATATCATTATGTTTAACTACTAGGTTAGCCATGAAATCAGCGAGAATATTCTCAGATCTATCTATCCATGTTATTGAAAAAGCATCAAAAACTTCTATGGAATCCCACACTTCATTTTTGTACCTTTTTAGGATATGATTTTTAGTAATAAACTTGTCCCTAATCTGAGATACAATTAATTCAGAATCACCATAAATAGAAAGAATTTTGATACCATGCTTACCTGCTATTTTGTGACCTAGTAGGAGTGCTTTGTATTCTGTAGTGTTGTTAGTACATTCAAATGCTAACAAAAAGGAATATTTAAAAGATTTCCCATTTGGGGATACAAACACTACGCCTGCTCCATTACCATTTTTACTACATGATCCATCAAAAAACATTTTCCACATGAGATCATTATGTTCCTTGGCACATATTTCAATAGGACTAGTATTTTCAATGAGGTTTTTATGAATTCTTACCTGAAAATTCTCCATGTTAGTGTGGCAAAAGTGTGTAACCTAGCTTGGATCAATGTCTTCGATGATGTAAGTAGATCTTGGCTCTCTATCGATCCTTACAACCCTATCATTCACTGGGATAGAAGCATAAGATAGATCTAATTGAATATTTCCACCTACCAAATTAGACCACTGTCTAGATAATAGCATTCCATAACTAAGAGGTACTTCTACAATAGTAATGTCTATTTTATAAGATTTTTCAAGACATGATGGGAACTTAAACTCAACATTTTTCATTATTCCAATAACTAGAACTGACCTATTGTCCATAGCATAACACTTTCCATAAGTAGTATCCACACTCATTCCTAATTCTTTCATTACCCCATAAGGCATAATATTAACTGTTGCCCCAGAGTCTAACATACAATTTTTAACCAATTTATTGTTTATTAATAAAGTTAGAAAGAAAGGATCTACTTTAGTAGCATCTTCATTAACAAAAGTTCATAGGTAAATAAATGGTAATTCTTCATTATCTTTTTGTTCCTTTGCATCTTTTTTAACAACATCATTTATTAACTTGATCGTTTCATTCTTGCAATCAGTTAATTTAACTATTTCCATTAGAGGGATAGAAAGTTTCACTTGAGATAATGCTTGAGACATAAATGAAGTACAGTTTGAAATTTCCTTACCATTGCTCTATTTGTCCACGGGTTTTCTTATCTTCGATGTTTGATCAACCTACCTTTTAGGGGCATTTGTCTTTGCTATCTTTATCTCAGCATTCTTGTTTGAAATTTTGTACATCCCTGCTGCTTGTTCATTTCTTGAGTTCACATTCCTGTTCCTCAAGTGATATTTTCTAAGCACTTGTTGCATCACTGCTATAGTGTAAGCCTCTCTTTCCTCTCTTGTTGTCCTCCTAATAATGGGACTCTTATCATCATCTAAGAAAACTTGCTGCTCCTGTTGGCATCCCAACCTTCTGTAGCTTTCGTCTGGCATGTATTCCCCATCCGAATCATCACTATCTCTTGACCAAAAGGGTGTGAATGAAAGAGCATTTATCACAGGCCTCTCTTCATATCCCCAGTTTTCTTCCTCCAGAATCTTTTGTGCTATAAGGCATTGATCCTGAGGGTGAGGCATTTTACAAATTTCACACCACAACTCATCCCCTATGAAATGATTATTTTTCTTTAGAGGCTCTGGAGTGTCTGTCTACTTTTTTAAAGGCTTTCTGTCTTTCCATTCTATATTATAAGGCATGTCCTGTAACCTGTACTTATCATTTCTATTGAAATTTCTATCCTGTCTTCCTACTTGAAAGTGACTTTTGTTTGGATGAAATTTTTTCATCAAACTTACTAATTCATCCATTTTATCACTTTCATTGTTCTTTTTAGGGACTGCATGATCGAATAGCTTAGGATCACTTCTTTTATCAATTCTTCTAGCAACTATTCTATTATTTTTGATATTCAATGCTATTTTGAAAGCCTGTTGTAAAGTTGTTGGGTTATGAGACCTTATCTCATAATTCATCTTGACATCAAAAGATTTCAAATAAAAGGTAATTAGAAAAGAGTCAACATGACAGATATCTTTTGGAATCTTGTTCAACACCTTGTTAAATTTATTATTAAATTCCCTTACTGTTTCATTCATATTTTTCCTCATAGTGGTTAATTCATGAGTTGCAAAGGATGGATCTCTGTGATCCCCAAACTCCTCAATAAACTGATCAACAAAGTTCTGCCAACTGGTAATTGATCTATCTGGAAAATTTCTATACCACTCATCTACACCATCCTTGAGTGAAAGAACTAACATTTTCATACGCACATCTTCATGAGTGATGTCAAATTCATAAACAATGTTTTTTACATTTATGACATGTTGTTCAGCTAACTGGGATCCATCGCCAGTGAAATTGGG
The DNA here is from genome assembly GCA_027943335.1 of Chamaecyparis obtusa. NCBI lineage: Eukaryota > Viridiplantae > Streptophyta > Pinopsida > Cupressales > Cupressaceae > Chamaecyparis > Chamaecyparis obtusa. The sequence continues at coordinate 590,994 of BSBK01001164.1, forward strand.
AATAGTAGTTTTTAATTTATTTGGTATAGGATCAGGACAACACATTACATTTGAAAAATCTAATGGTTTATACCTTTCATTAACTTCATGAAATCTGGCATCAAATAAATTTCTATTATTATTATTCTGAAAATATTGATTCTGGGGCATAGGGTTACCTCCCTGGTATTGATTTTCTAGATTACCATATTGGCCATTGTGATGCTGCCGAGCCACATTCATTTGATTTAACATCCCTCCTTGATACTGTTGATGTTGTTGTTGTTGTGCAAGGTTTCTAGGTTGTCGATTTGTGCCCATAGTATTTGATTGTGTATAGTTCTGGCTTCCATTTAGATGCGTTGAACCCCGCATTTGGTGTGCATAATTTTGTTGTGTCTGAGTTCTTCCATGCTACAGATTACCATAATAATTTTGTCCTTGTCCCTATGTGTAATTTCTACTTATATTATCAACAGGAGGATTAAAAATTTGTGCCCCACCATGACTCTGTGCATGGTTTCCTAGATATGCATATTGTCCAGTATTTTGGCTATGATTATATTTATTTTCATTTTCAATATATTGATTATGCACTTCATTTCTTTCGGCATTAATATTTCCAAAATAATTACTTCGTTGTGGACAAACATCTTCATTTATTTTTCCAAAATTATTGTGAATATTATTATCACCATAATCATTTTTACTGTATTCATTATTTTCAGTAAGCTGATAATAATTACCTGGCTTATAATGTGATTCACCACCTTTTACTCCCTCTTGTTGCATAGATTGGTATTTACAATTTTGTTGGTCATGTGATTTTTGATTTTGATAATATATATCATCATCTTGCTAATTTTCCAGAATGTTCAATACAGAACCACACTGGGGCTACATGAAGATTTCATTCTGCTCAAGCTAAAACTTTTTATTTTGTAATTTATGGAAATTACTATTTCCTCCCATGTTTGGAATATTCTTATCTTTATGCGTGCATGAATCAAGGTAATGCGTGAATTCCTGCTACCACACTTTACCATAATTTGCTTGTATTTCATTTCCACCATATTCACTTTTGTTACCTTGCGTAAGCCAACATTGAGGCTGTGTGAATTCTTCAAACTGTCCATATTGCTCACCGTTAATGGGCTGCCAACACATATTACCTCTTTGCTTATCTATTTGGGTCTTCTGCGTCCATTTATGTAGCTACTCTCAGTTTTGATGGTATATGTCTTGCACGTATACCTATTTTTTAGGGCCATGCTGGTTATCATTACTATATCTTTGTGCATCTTTATGCAAATTATGTTGTATATTCTAAATAATTTCCTCTTTTCATGCAGGAAAGTAATTGTTATTATATGTTGAGTATTCCCTTTGCGTGAGCTGGTGGGCCCTTGTAACCTGCTCACATTTTTTCTGATTTTTATCATGTTCATAAGAGCTCCTTTGCGTAGATTGACAATTGGGCAGCTCACGCAAGCTTTGTCCATGCTTTGTTGACACAGTATGCTACTCTCCATTTTCTTCATGACACACTTTATGTATACTCTGCAATCTATCCAACTTATTATTATATTCTTCATTGCACATGTTTTTCTCTTTATTTTGTGCAAATTCAGGATTATGTGGTTGCTGTGTATCTAGAATTTGCGCATGTCCATGGCCAAGTATCTCATAGGGCCACACACCTTTATCATTGCACTGGCTATTTTCTTTCACTTCATTACTTGGCTGTGCACGGTGCTGGGCGTAACGCTGGTTTTGCACAAACCATCTAGGCTGCTCATGCCAACCTTTTATTTCTCTCTCTTGCGTAAAACCATACGCATCTTCCTGCGTATGTTGATGGTTAATGCTTTGTTTATTGAAGATATCATTACATTGCTCTTTTGCATATTCCTCACTTTGCTGCATTCTTATTTGATTTTGCATGGGTCTGGATAGATATTCGTGTGAATCATCATAATAGTTAGTCTCTTTACCATATGCATCACTTATTTTATCTTCATTTTTCTCTAATTGCACATCATTGTATCCATGATATATGTTAGACATTTTTAATTGCTGTTGGTGATGATAATCATTCTTTAATATATTACTTGCTTGCTGCATACGATTTTGGTTCTGCGCAAATATCCCAGGCTGCACATTATTGTGACATTTTGCAGCATTGTTCGTGTCTAATATATTATGTCATTCACTCTTCTGGCTCTTTCCATGGATCAAGACATATTCATTTTGCCGCACATTTTGAGAAAACATATTATTTCTTAGTTTATATTGTACATTGTGAATATTATTCAAATCGTTCTCCTTTTCCTGCGCAAGCATATACTGCTGCATTCTATCATTTATTTCTTGGGTGTTTTTATTATAAGGTTCATACCTCTTTTGCGCGAAAATAGTATCATTGTTATATTGTTTATTTTGTGCTTTCTCTTCTGCATGCATATTAGGGTATTGTGCATAATGTATATGCTGACATATGTTTTGGAATTCATGAGGTTGTGCACTAGTCTCTCCTTCATAGAGATATTGTGGAACATAGTTACCACTTTTCCAGCTATAATGTTTATTTTCTCGCTCATATACACAATCCTCTCCAAAATCATTATGCTCATCTTGTACTTTATCTTGAGATAGTTTATAATATTCATCTTTATTTTCAACACTTTTATTATAATACTCATCTTTTCGCTAATTGTGAATGTAGTCATATTGCAAATGTTGATCATTATTCACCAAACTATGGTCATGCATATCATTTCTATTGTCTTTATAATATGCATCCTTAGTGTGTAGATAGGCTTTATCAATACCTTTATTTCTCTGTATATTTTCATAATGCCTTTTGTTATGAATTTGCTCAAGACCATCAAAGTTATGGCCAAAATACACATTATTTTTATTTCCTTGCATATCTCCATAATTTTGCTCAAAATTATTAAAATTATGATCAGGATAATCATTATTTTCTCTCCAATACTGTGAATCTTCACCATACTGTGGGTGATTATGTTCATCGTTATCAAATAAACTGTATGTTTTTCTATTATTCACAGGTCACCCCTGCACGTCATGCCAATCACGTTTATTATCCTTATTCTGATAAATTTCAGCCTGGTGATTAGACTGTGCATGTGGGTCATATCCCCGAAAATCAATTTTATTGTTTTGATCAAGATGTTCACTGTCGCTGTCTCTTTTCTAATGACTTTCATCTCTTCTTCCCCCACTATTCTAATTGCCACAGGGATCATTAATATTTTTTGACCTATTACTTAGGTCACACATTGGATTATCCATTACTTTGAACCATTCACTATCATCTCCTATGGTTACCCCTTCTTTTTCTATTTTAAACATAGGGTTAGTGGCATTGTCCTAATTAGTATGACCACTATTCTTTCTATGAGGAGGAGTATAGATCGACATCTGAATACTTCTATCTGTACCTTCCTTGTTATTTTCTTTTGCATTTTCACCATCACTTCCATCAGGGGAAATAAGGTTTTCCCTTTCTATTCCTATTCTTCTAAGAGTTTCATCTAACCGTCTTCTAAGGGCTCTAAGCATCTCCTTATCTTGATGCTCCAACCTAATCATCCCCTCAACTATATCATCCATCCACATTTCCTTCTACTTCTGTTCAGTGTCATTCCTTGTGCTACAGTGATCTAAAGTTGGGAATTGCTCACAAGCAAATTCCTGACCTTTATCTTCATCACATTGCTTTTCAGGAGACACATACAACATCTTCTTCTTCGATTTCTTATTCCTCTTTTTCGGTTTCAATTCAAAAAATGAATTGTTCTTTAGGGACCTTCTCCCTAACATAAGCTTCACTTGATATTGAATTTTAGATTCGCCACCTCACTTCCTGTGAGGAATTAATAACTATTCTGAATCTTTCTCCCAGTAGAGTCTTCACAACTTAACCAAAGATTCTGAAATTGACATTCACTGATAGGTTTTCCCCAGCAGAGTCGCCAATTTGTTGGTGCTCAAAAATGCTAATCATTTTGAGGCCAACTAATAGGCACAATAGATGCCTCTATAATTCTGGTTTGATTGAACCAAGGCTGGTAGGCCTAAATCGAATATACTATCTAACTGCACAAACTACGTGCATAAACAACAAAAATCCTTTCAAAGGGTTTACTGATCCTTGGAAGAAAAAGAAACCTAATATCCTAATCTGTCAAATGGCTAAATATTTAGGCTAAAGCTATGAATTAATGCTAACCCTAATTTAATGTTTTGTAAATAAAATAGCAGATTAGAAATATATTCCACAGAAAGAAATAAATGACAATTTCAAAAGAATAGATAGACCAATGCCTGATACAATATTAAAAATAGAGTCAGATACATTCAATACTATAAGTAACTGGAGACGGTTTTAAGATAACTCATTTCTGCAGAATGAGACCATCACCCTATAAGTTTCTATTTAAAAAAAACTTTATGATAATTCATACAATAGGTCCTATGGTTTTTAACTCATCTTAAGAGCTTGAAAGGAAACAATAACAGGTTCCTAGACCATGATATCATTATTCAAATTGTACAAATTGATCATAAATAAATGCATAAAATAGAATACATAATAGGACACCCTGGTTAGAGAGTAATCCAATAAACTGATTGAACATAAAAAAACTATATAATCAATAGGGTATAAGTACTTATCAGATATTCGTGCCTGAGATCTTGAGACATTAAGTTTCAATCTGTGAGAAGGTATATGTTTTTTACGGTGATGAAAAATTGTATCCTCTTGCTTACATTTGAATAATTATAAATATGAATCCGAATGGTTTCCTGTGAAAGGACATGCCCTTTCACAAGACCTAATAACAACTAACCCTAAAATGTACATAACAAACCATGACAAATGGTTGTTCGGGAAAATTTCCCTTATAATTAATTTAATTTTGGTGTCTCGTGCATAATAGTTTATCTTTTAGTTTCTTGCACACACAAAAACACTCAACATTAGTGCATCTTAACCTAAAAATAAAAATCCTAATGTATGTGATGCATTGATCTTATAAAAACTATTTATTATTTATCAATAATTAATTGAAAATAAATAAGTATCATAAAAAATGAAAATGAAAATGTAATTATACTTAAGTCACAAAAATTATTAAATTATGAAAGATTTATATAATGAGACAAATAAAAACATTATGTTTATAATTATCTTTTTAGTTCAAAATAAAACATAATGTATTTGTTTAAGAATATAATCCACTTAATGAAAAATGAATTTAACCCTAAAAAAGAAATCAATCCACTTTAGGGCTAACACATTAAGTTTGGAAAACTATTACCCAAATGATATAAATCTTTCTAATACAAAATAATATTATAATTATGAAACAATACATATGATTAGGGAACCACAAAAATTTAACTTTCTAACAATCACCATAAAACATACATATAAAAGAATTAACTAATTCATAAAAGTTAGTAAAATAAAATTATTAACACCCTAAAATTAAAGTAAATAAATAAAGAAAAGTTACTTTCTAGGGATTTGCAATAAATGGCAAACCCTAAAGTCTATAAATGTATATATAAAATATCTATATTACACCTCTTTAAAAATTAATAATATTACAATAACGTTAAAGAACTTTTAACCTAACTTGGTAAAATATTAATGTTAAAAATTTATTAGGTGACAATGCCAAATGGGAAAGAAAAAGAGTTAACATTAAAAATATACCAAAACCCTAACAAATCAATATTTATCAATTTTAACTTTTATATCATATTTTCACTTTTAGGGTTTTGGGGGGGGGGGGGGATACACAAATTAAAATGAAGCCATGATTAGTGCTCCTAAAATTTAAAATTTCTCCCTCGCAAACAATATCAATTTTAATATTTAATTCAAGAAGAGATAATACTTTCTTTAATTTATATATTTATGTACATACTCATTCTCGAAGAATAAAGTATACTAACTAGTTAGGGGTAGGGTCAGGTAGTTAGGTAGGAAGAGGAATGGGTCGAGGTCGAGTGTTCCTTCCCTCTCCGAGTTCTTTTTCCTAAAATTAGAAAAATAGGTAAATACTCAAAATAACATAGCAATCACATTATTTAAATTACAAAAGATAATTAGGGAAGAGGTAACTCCCTGTGTAGAAGGTTGTTTTTACTTCTCATCTGCACATGGAAATGAAGATAAATAAATATTTTCTCATAAGCCTCTCGAAGAAAACAAGTAGACTAGCTGGTTAGGGGATAGAAGGGTAGATAGGTAGGAAAAAGGTTGGCTTGAGAGGTTGAGTGTTCAACTCCCTCTTGCCACCTTTTGTTCAACCTATTTTATTTTTATAATAATTATTTATTTCAAAATTAAATATGCATTTATGGAATTAGAATAAAACAATTAACAATCTACTAAACGAAAATACATTTTCTCTTTTATCATTTTAATTTTTTCAACACAAGCAAGTGATATAAAACTAAAATTTAACACCATACTTCCCTGACATCTTGTCTATTTAGAACCTAAAAATTTCGGTGTCAAAGTTACAACATAACAATTAAATCAATTAATCATCCAAATCCATAAATCAAGCTCTCTCATCATGTTAATTGAAACACATTCCAAGTTGTCCTCCAAATAGCTCTTCACCAATGCACAAGCCATAGATGATGTCACATGTGTACACACTAAATAGTGCACTTCTCTAAATCATTGCTTCCAAGAGAATCCATGGATTGGAAACCTTGAGAAATAAATTTAGAGCTCCCTAGGCATGGAGTGCAAGGGTGTTAAGAATGCTCTAAGCTAGAGCTATTAAGCCAATAACCTTGGTAGTAAACCATGCAATGGGAGATTCAAATGAAGACAAGGGCAAGAATGCCAATATCCTCAAGAATCAAATGAAATGCAATGCAAGCTAGATTAAGATGAATATGCAAGCTAAACTATGGAAATGAAAGAACAAGTATTAAAAAGCCTCCTAGTTAAGCTAGATGAATTAATCTAAAGCGTAAAGGAAACTAAGCTAAGTATGAAGCTATGAATGCCATGATAATGCAAGAAATGAAACTATGATAACATGTAGATGCAAAAGCCAAGAATGCTTCAAATCTTCAAAAAGCTCCAAAGTGACCTAGAAAACCTGCAGCATAACATTAGTATAAAAAGTTGGGGATCTAGAATGAAGAAGAGAGCTCTCCTTTTATAAGAAATGAGAAAGAATAGACCATGGAGATTAAGAGGCAAAAGATTTAATCAACAATGGAGCTTGAAAGAGGAGCAATCCATGTGCACAAATATGCTCCAATGAGAAAATAAGAGTTGACTTTTGTGTCCATATGAGACAAAAAGTGCTTTTTCCCTTTTTATAAAATAAGAATAATGCTTTATTTGTGCAATTTAGGATAAGAGGAAAAGTGGGGGGCTTTTTATTTAATTAAAAGAGGAGGAAAATCCTTTTAATTAAATAAAGACTTAGGATAAGATGGTTAGCCCATAGAAAATAATCGAATAAATGACAGAACTAGGATTTGATCAAGAATAAGCAATTGATGATTTTAGCAAAAATGCTAGCAAAGGGGCTAATAGTCTAGATGACCATTTTTAGGTGTATACAACATGTACGATCAAAACTCCATATGATCACAATAAGATCTCTAGCCAGTGTCCAACATGAACCTATGATTTCTCATCACGACTTAAACAACCATGAATGCTATCCAAATAGTTCTGCAATCAACTCTATGAAAATATCAGTTTCTGTCTCCTGAAAATAGTCATCGGTAAAACAACCATAACTCTGTCAGATTAATTCATAAGTATGTGTGATCACAACCAGTGACCCAAGACATCATGTAGATTCTTCATCTAATTTTGCACATGCTAATTTGTTGTATTATGTTCATAGAATTCTTTGCAACCAATTTGCAAGCTTCTCTGAATAACCAGTTAGTAATATATGTTGACATCATTGACAAACACTGAGTGCCAACATCTAGACAGTCTTCCAACAATCTCCCAAACATACTGGAATGCAACAATTCCAATCCAACTTCCAACAATAATGTCCTACCATTAGGAAATGGTAAAGAGATGTATCAATATAATTTTTCTATTCTACATTTATCTATTTCAAGGAACACATGGCTTTGTTGAAAGCATTTGAAAATATCTAGTAGATCCAGAAAGAGGATCAACCTTCTTTGTTATCCCATATTCAACACTCATCCTAAAAGGTAAACCCATCACACACAAGTAAATAAACTACTATATCAAACATGCATATGCTCTTTTTGCTAACTCTTTTCTTTTTTGCCAATGATATTATCATGACACTACATGTATTTATTTTCTACTCATGGATCATGCCAATTTACGTGATCACATATTATCTTTCTATGCAAAATGAAATCTATATGACTCTCCATGCATAATAATCTTGATATGAATTTTCATGCGTCATCTGTTTCAAATGTATATGCAAACTGAATTTCATAGTTTCCTAATCATAATAATGTTATTTTGTAACAAGTAATAAAGAGATTTCAGATATAGAAAAAAGAAACAAGTAATTGTCTCATGTATGTATGCATGTGTGTGTGTGTGTGTGTGTTGGTGTACATCTATATACATATGGGTATGTTCTGTTAATACAATAGAAAGACCATTTTTAATGCTTTTATGCTTATAAATAAATTTGATTTTATGTAAAATTTTGAACTCAAAAAATAATATTAAGGTTTTAGAAAGAGAGTAGAGAATATATCATGCATACATATATATAATCATGCACACACACATGGTATGTGCTATTATTACTATAAAAATACCATTTTAAATTCTTTTATGCTCATAAATAAGTATGATTTTGTATACAATTCTAAACTCAAAACCAATCATTTGGATATCATGAGAAAGAGAAGATCATTCATGTTATTCAGTCACATAATACATATATATACAACTATGTGCATGCATGCACGCACACACACACAAACACACACACATCAATGTATGTATATATATCAATAAAAATACCATCATTTTAATAATAAAGCAAAAAACAACTGTATGCATTTGTATTTTCAAGGTAATGAAAAAAATTACATTTATATGCAACAAACACACATGCATATATTTATACACAAAGAAGCAGATTGATCTATTATAACATCGATTCATAGAGGTGAAATTATATTAGTAATAATATTTGTGCATTGATTCAAATCCAAAATGTAAGAAAATGGTGTGAAATGCATTCACATGGAGTATTAATAGGTTGAGGTATGAATCGTGTAGGTGCCCCAACAAACGGCTCTAGAATACCTCAATTGAAACCTGTTGGTTAACAAATTGGATAGTAATGTTTATCTAAACCAACTCAGGCCCAGTAACTACCCAACACCATAATCAACAGTTGAAAGGGGTAGCACCAATCAAAAAATTAACCCAATTTCTAAATTTTGACCAGGTATAGCTCCTTGTGACTGATGTACAATGAATGTCTTTTAATCTAAATAGGGGTACACTCTTAACTAGAGAGTAGAAGAGGCAGATAAGTAAGATTCTATAGCTACAAGAAACTTACTGGGATCAAATTTTTTAACAAACTTCCTTAACTCTAATCTACTCCTAACAAGGAATTAATGCACAATCACAATTGCAACTATACACCAACTCATTCCACTGACGACTAACTTCTACTTTAAATCGATAGAGATGAACAAATTAACTTTGAGACTAGATTAATCATAGAGGAATATTCTCAGATAGCCTCACCATTTCCCTCCAGTCAAAAACTATTTTTTCTTAAGGAAACATTTATGCAGTCAATAGAACAAAAAGCCATTCATTCATCGAAGACTAACCAAAACCAACTAAGCTAAAATGAACAACATAAATGAAATACACAATACTTTGTGTCTCACTCAATGGTCTCAGCCACAGGGGGAAGCCTAAATGCACTCCAAAAATGTCGATCCCCTGCATGAGTTCAACGACAAAAATATATAGTCTCTTTGCCTACCCCAGGTGGTTACAAAATAAGATTCTTGAAAAAAGAAATTTTGAAAAGAAATGCCATTGAACAAATGTCATAAAAGGAACTAAAACTGAAAAAGAATCTTCAACAGATGTCATGTGGCCTTTTCATTTCCTTCCTTGTCACTTGCAACATCTCTGAGTACCTCTTTTCAGAATTTTGGAAATCATACCTCTCAGCTACAATTCCTGACTTTTTGAAATTGCACTTTTTGGTAGCATTTTGTCCTTATCTCTTCAAATGTAACATGAGATAGAGTAACATAAATTTTGAGATGCTAAATCAAGAACATGAGGTTAACAATAGGCATATAATAATTTTTAAATTTTTTTTAAAAAGGGGGCCAAATCTTGTGCAACAACTAGCTTTGATTGGGGATGACTTTTTCTTGTAAAGGAAAAGCCGAGAACTCTAGAATCTATGGAAAAGACTAGTGCTTACCCATTGGGTAGCAGAGTCAAAGAGATTTAGCATGGAAAATAAATTCCCTCTTGCAGGGAGGGTAGAGGGAGCAAGACACAATAAAAATGGGAAAGCCAAAAATTCTAATAGCCTATAACAAGCCAAAAAAATTATTTTCAACTATATACAGGGGTATAGAACCCTTACCTCAGACTCTCTAGCATGCTCATATAAAAACATTGATGGGTTGAGAAAAATATAAATCCATACGGAAGACATGTGTGTAGCCATGAATGATTTGGGAGCTCAAAGACATGTTGAAGATGATACATGCTAAGCCAAAGCATGTTGAGCACCATAAATCATATAAAGACTTGTCGAAAAGCCATACTTCATCATATATTTCTTGGACATGACCATCTATCACTTCATATTTTTATTTTGACAAAAAGGAGCCATTAACTTCATAGAAGTCCACTTGCATACCTTGTTCCAGATAAATTTCAAAAAAGAAAACATTTCCAACAACATTACAAAACACAAAAACATTACCTTCTGAAGGAAAATTATCATCTTCTTCAATCACCGATTCAACTACCTTATCTTCTTTGAGCACCAAATTCATATTTTCATCTTTATTAACAACCACATATGAATATTTATCCTCTTCATTTGGGAAGCCTTCATGTAGTTTTTGATGAGGGAACCTATGTGCTAGTGCCAACATTAAATCTGATTCTTCATAGATAGCCAAGAAACTTTTCATAGAAATACAAGCATAAAAAATATTTGTAGAATTTGAACAAGCTTCCTCATCATCTGAAATTTTCCCACAGCCACTTGAAACACAAAAACTATCAGAAAATGAATGGACATTCCTCACCTCATCCATGCACAAGTTATCTTTATTCCCTTCTTCATGATTCTCCAAGTATTCCTGTGTAAATAATTTATCACTATCATATTCCTCTTGTATTTCTTCTACCTTGAGATTTTCTTGATACAAACATTTATCAACATCTGATTCTTCTATGTGAATGCTAACATAAATCTCAAATTTTTATTGTAATTCATTTTCCTTATTTTCATTAATATGCTTTTCAAATTTGCAATCTCCTACATAAGAGGCATTTTTTGCATATGAGGAATCATCTTCAACAATATCATTATTGTATATTTGAACTGTTACTTGATTGTCCATATTGAAACAAGATGTTTCAGTTTCTCTAATATCTACTGAGGCAACTTCAGATTCCTCAAGAATACTCAAATTTTGAGAAAAAAACAATATTCTCACCATTGTTTACCCTCTCAATATCTTGCAAGATTTTTAATAAAGAAGAATGAACCTCTTGAGGTTGAAACTACATACCACCATAAAAGCTTTTTAGGAAATTAGTTTGTACTGGTTCAATCATACTATTCCTTTGAGAAGAAAAATCATCATCATCAATTTCCCTATCATATTCACTAATCATAGGAGAAACACAAGATGGTCTTCATTGGAACTAAGCCATGATTCAATATTCATAAACAGAGTCACCAACCTTCATTCTAGGGAAGAAAACTTTTAGATTTCTGAGAAAATAAGATACCAACACTTCAATTCTTTCCCCAATAGAGTCACCAAAAATATGTTGGTTAACAGATTGGATAGTAATGTTTAGCCAAATTGACTCAAGCCCACTAACAACCCAACACTATAATCAATAGTTGAAAGGGGTAACTCATATAAGGAAATTAACCCATTCTCTAAATTTTGACCAGGTATAGCTCCCTATGACTGATGTACAATGAATGTCTTTTAATCTGAATAGGGGTATTCTCTTAACCAAAGAGTAGAAGATGTAGATAAGTATGCTTCTATAGCTACAAAAAACTTACCAGGATCATATGCTTTAACAAACTTCCTTAACTCTAATATACTCCTAACAAGGAATTAATGCACAATCATAGCTGCAACTATACACCAACTCATTGCACTAACAACTAAGTTCTACTTTAACTCGATAGAGATGAACAAATTAATCACAGGGGACTATTCTCAGATAGCCTCAACATTTCCCTACACTCAACAACTATTTTTGCTTAAGGAAACATTTCTGCAATCAACATAACAAAAAGCCATTAATTCATCGAAGACTAATCAAAACCAACTAAACTAAAATGAACAACATAAATGAAATACACAATACTTCATGTCTCACTCAATGGTCTCAACCACAGGGGGAAGCCTAAATGCACTCCAAAAATGTCAATCCCCTGCATGAGTTCAATAACAAAAATTTATAGTCTGTTCACCTACCCTAGGCGGTTACAAAACAAGATTCTTGAAAAAAGAAATTTTGAAAAGAAATGCCATTAAACTAATGTCATACAAGGAACTAAAATTGAAAAATAATCTTCAACAAATTTCATGTGGCCTTTTCATTTCCTTCCTTGTCACTTACAACATCTCTAAGTACCTCTTTTCAGAATTTCAAAAATCGCACCTCTCAGCTACAATTCTCGACTTTTAGAAATCACACCTCTCAGCTACAATTTCTGACTTTTGGAAATTGCACCTCTCAGCTACAATTCACATCTTTTGGAAATCACACCTCTCTACTACAATTCTTGACTTTCAGAAATTGCACCTCTCAACTACAATTCCTGACTTTCGAAAATCGCACCTCTCAACTACAATTCCTGACTTTCAGAAATTGCACATCTCAGCTACAATTCCTGACTTTTAGAAATTGCACTTTTTGGTAGCATTTTGTCCTTATCTCTTCAAATGTAACATGAGACAAAGTAACATAAATTTTGACATGCTAAACATGAACATGAGGTTAGTGATAGACATTTGATAATTTTTTTATAAAATTTTAAATGGGGGCCAAATCTTGTGCAACAAAACCTCAATGCTTTGCTATGCCAAAAATATACTAGTAAGGTTTAGTCCCAATAGTTTCCTCATAGTTGAAGAAACCTTCTACATAACAATACAACTTGCAAGCTCAAAATAGCTCTAGTTTGATGTCCAATATAGGACTCCCAAGATGTAAGAAAAATACCTCAATATGCCTTCTAATGGATACCACTCCTACTATCAATTTAGTTCTTGGTTTCTAGTACTCAACATGGTGAGGACATAGAATCATTGTTTATGTTTTATGCAATAAAATCTACCCCAAATTGGGTAATGCAATTTATCTCACATCTCTAAAGAAAGAGTTAAGCCAATGTTAACGTACTAGAGCTTATTCCCAAAACTAAAGTTTGTTTCACGCATAGTATTTACTTTATACATCGGTCACCATTTTGGCATCTCATTGCACTTCAATGCTGGATTTTATGTAAATAGCTCTCTCTCTCTCTCTCTCTCACACACACACACACACACACACCCACACAATATCTATGAAAATATAAAAGAATATACATATATGCATTTATGTATATATATGTATATATATGTATATCAATGTTTTAATTGTTGCATGTAGTATGTTCTTCCCCTAGATTCTAAACACACATGTTGCTTAAGTTTAATAAGAGGCCACATAAGAGTATTCCCACTCTAAGTGATGTTATAAAATAATCACTTTTCCACCTTAAGTGGGACTTCCACCTTTGGTGGACTTATCACTTTTTCACGTTTGGAGGGTGATCCACCTTTAGTGGACATGTGACATTTTCATGTTTCCACCTTTTGTGGGTGATAAGTTATCACTTAATGTATCGACATAAGATTATGATACTTTTCATAATCTTTGTACTCTTATGTTCTCACCTTGGTCTATTTAGCAAAGGGGTCTCCTTCGTAATATCAATCCAGATAATTCTAATGCATTCTTGGTGAGAATATAGTTTATTCTTGTCATATTATTTATCTCTTGTTATTGTGCTTTCCATTAGGCCCCTTGATCTTGGGTAACTATTTATATGGATAAATACTACATGGTACCAGAGCTTATTGAGTTCCATTAGCTATTTTTTGAGAGATTTGAGTGTATTTTTTGGTGGATGTTGGTTGGGAGGGGTCCTCTTTGTAGCTTTCTATTGCAAGTCAAATTGGAGCTTGCAGGTGCAAATCCAAGATCACCATTGGATTCAAGATGATCAAAACCCCCAAGGTTGACTTCTTTATCCAAATCTAACTTTGGAGGCCAAATCTATAAGCATTTAAATGTTGGAGGTGTAGCAGTGATTCAAGCATTAGAATGTAGATAATTTTCAAACAACAATATCTTTGTCATCTTGACTCCTTTTTGTGAGTAATTTTTTTATTTACAATAGAATTTTGTGCTTGAATTTTTCAAAAAAATGAGTAATTTTTATTTTTTGCAACTTCTAAGGCCTCATTTGAGTTCATACATACTCCTTATCAAGTGCAATTTTGTTTTGAAAGTGCATGATTTTTAATGTAATTTATAGTGGTGCTATTAGTTATAATAATTATGATTAGAAATTATGCTTTCAAAATTAGCTTACTTTTACAATTGAAATGTAGAGATCTTAGTTTGGTCTTTTGAATAATGATCTAAGTCTATCATAGCCTGAATGTGGCAATTGTAATCATTGAAATGGAAATAAAAGGAAAACACTATTTTTTTCTATATTATTTAGTAAAGTTTTTAAGTAATAAAATATTTTTGATAAACTTTTAAATAAATTTCAATTTTTTTTATTAATTTATAAGAAAATTTGGGAACATAAATTTTAATGTCCATCTACTGAGCCCATACAAACCAACCATTAGTTCTTCCATGGGATAGCCATTAGAGGCCAATTGTTCAACACTCAACTACTTTAGGGCAATTTTGTGGTGGCACCATCTTCATGTTCCAAATTTGCATCATCATGTCATTGTTGTAATTTGGTTGCATGAGTCATGTTGTAAATGCACTAAAATAAAGTGCTAGACTTTATTATACTTTTTCATTGGTGCTCGATTTGATGTAATCCTCTTGTATTGAGCATTTTTTATTTTCATCTCTCTTTTGGGGAGGAGTTTGTCCCATTGAGTTTTCTCATTTTCTCCATTTATGAGAGATTGCATTGCAATTATAAAAGGGTACCTAACATGGCCTAGTAGCTAGGACCTATCTTGCATTATGTGCATATATTCTCCCTGGTGGAGCCGAAAATTATAGGCACAAATTTGCATAATCCATCTCCAAATGATTGAGGGAAGTATAATTTGCATTTTTACATTATTTGATACTTCCATGCTTTTAAAATTAAATTATTATGAAAGCTGTGATATTTACCATTTCTTCATATTCATGCCCTCGAAGAATCAAATATTTTATCGTAATGTTTGAAATACATTTATATTCTTTAAAATAAAGGGGTTATTTAAAGTAAAAGATTCCTTTTTGAACAAAAGGGTGGTAAACGAGAGTTGACCACTCAACCTCTCAAGCTAACCATTTAACTACCCTAGCTACCCATCCCCCCCTTTCTACCAATTGCTATATGTTATTCCTTGGAAATATTGGTTATGAAAAAAAAAACATATGCTTTTTAATATCTTTTACCCTTTATTATGCTTGTAAATCTTATTGGGGTGAATTGCATCTTTCAAAGGAATGACGTGTGTAAAAGCATTAGAGTTTTTTCTTATTATTTATCCATAATGATTGGATTTTTCCATTATAATTAAATTATCTTAGGAATGAAAAAAGTACATTCTTGGGTAATAAAAGAAACATCTTTGATTTTTACATTTCAATATAACATCCTTACTTTGTATAAATATTTGAAAAATATTATGGTAAGTATTGATTTCAAGAAAGGGATTATGTATTATTTCTAGGATAATTTATGTTCTATTGAAAATTAAATCATCTTACAATATGGATGAATATTAATATTCCTACAAGATTATTATTTCAAACATGATATATATTTATTTTCCTTCTATATGGGATTATGATATCAAAAGGGAAGATATATTATTTTATTTTATTCTTGAATAATTTTTATGTTTACAAATTTTAGTGTGAATTATAGCAAATATATCTATCACTAATATTTTGGTCAATGTGTAGGTAAACTTCCCAAAAGAAGACATTTTGATAGGGGGTGTTTCTTACTTTTAAATATTTTTGAATAATTAAAATATCATTATCTGAATTTCTTCTTAGGTCTCATGTTAAAAATATAATCTTTTAAATTAAAAATATAGTTTCACATAAATGTATTTCTAAAATGAAAGTATACTTGTATCCTTTGTTAAAAAGTATTGAATGAGTATTATAACATAGTTGCCCTAATAATTGAACAAGTAGTTAGTATTAGGATAATTTTTCTATGTGTTAAAATAAATATATCCAATGGGAAAAAAGTATCTATAAATGTGAAATTACAATTTTCAGACTATTATATTCTAAAAGCTAAACATATTTTTATATACATTTTACCTAATATTAAATAATTGAAAATCATTAATAGGGATAGCTTAGTGAAAATATATCAGTCAATAGCCTTTGCGTAACTCTTGCAAATATATTTCCAAGTTACAAAGCATTTTCAAAAGAAATTAATTTGGGAGTATATGAAGTTTTAAAGACATTAATCTCCTAAAAGCCTTAATGGAGAATAAGTTTGATTTATTACGGTATCTTATTTATTCATTTAATGTGCATGAGCTTTCTATCTAGTGACATTATTCAAAAGTGATTATTCAAATATGTGACAACAACATGCTTTGTGGGATAAAGGATGAAGATTGTTTCAATGTGAGCATTATTGAATGGATGAATTTATTAAATATATTAACCAATAATACAGTTATATTTTACATTGTAAATAATTATAAAGTTGCAGTTGTTGAAATTAGGTATTAGTTTTGAATGGGTGCATTGGTCTGAGACTTGTCGCATCCCTTGAATTTTATATAAATGGGATACTGGGACTATTGTAGGGACACATACATTAAAATTTTACAGATAGGATAGGAGTGATCAACAACTACAACATGGAATCAGATGTATTATTCTTTCAAAATCAATAAAAGATATATTTTTCCTATCCTCTTTGTGTATTGGTTTTCAATTCCCTTAATTAGTCCCTTGGATAAATTTGCATTGAGGATTTGCTTTATTGTGTTGAATTCTCATGTTATTATATTTTGAAATAGATATATAGTTTGATTAACAGTTGAAGCCCCTGAGATGATAGTCTTATTTTTATAAGAAAAACTGTCTCTGAGGTGTACATAGGGTTGAGGATTGGATTGAATCCATTGCCCAAGTGGGATCAAGGCACTGGTCTTATTGATTATTGGATTATAATCTTCTGGTTCATTGTTTAAAATTTTGTGATATTCTACTCATCTGTCCCTTTCATTTATACATCTTTTATCAAGCATTATTACAATTAACATAAGCAATTAGCATTCACAATTCATATTAATTTCAATTTGATTCTCTTTCAAGTCCATCTACCACTTTGAGAGAATCCACAAGTTTTATATTCAGTTATCTACTCTAAAAAGGCCTCAAATAGGTTGAGGTTGTTGGAAATATTCAAGACTATCTAGGTTACTGAGAGGGGAGGGGTGAATCAGTAACTTCAAAACTTTTAATAGATTTAGATCTTAATAATATTAGATTGATAATCTGACTGCATGCATGAGTAACAGAAAGAATAAAACATTCATAACACTTTGAACACAGAGATTTGGTGACCCAGAAACCTTCCAAGTAGAAAGTAAAACTGGGGTGGGGATGATACCCACAAAACTTCAATACTGCAGTATAAAGTTTGCCGGTTAAGGCTTACAATGATCACTTTTGATGATCTGCCCTGTTAGGAGCAATAAGGACTGCTAGGTCCACCTTGTTAGAGGATTTACAAACATACAATGAAGTATGCACTCGGTTAAGAGATTTTACAAAGACTGTTAAGTCTACCCGGTTAAAGGATTTCAAGTTGATTCACTTGTTAGGATGAAACAGTAGATCTCTTACTTGAAACTGTACTTTCTGATTGAGATTCTCTGATGTACTGATCACCTTCTATGATGGATAGATCTGTGCTGCTTCTTATACTACTGTAGCCCTTTGTAATTTGCTTATCTCTGCCTTTCTCTCTTTTTCATACTTCACTATTTTTCTTCACTTTGGATATGATATAAAACATTGTTTATATATCAATCTAAAACAATTACAACATAATTACAAAGTTCGCTCTTAAACAAGCTAACACAAATATTACTAAGTCGACCCAAATATAGTGACTTGGTTACTGCAAACTAACTCGGTGACTTTCTGATACTCAGCATCCACTGCATTACTCAACATCATCATGCACTCGGTAGAAGTGGAGGCACGGTCCATACTAACCACTCGGTTGTAGTTTTGAATAGGGTATATACTGGAGACTCGGTAGATATAGTGTCACTCGGTAAACACTGTTCTGCTCGGTAAGCACTGTTCTGCTCGGTAAGAATTCAGAGTTAGAATAAGTGTTGTCACTGATGAAAATCATACTTAATGCCAATAGAGGTATAGGCATACTAGCCTTGATTTTGTAGATCTAGAATTGCATGAATTCAAACCATTATTGAGGTTGAATTCGTTAGTTAGCAAAAACAATTGGATTTCCCAGCATTGGATTTGGCAGATCCATAGGAAATCCGATCCATCATTTTTGGGCACCAACACTCCCTAAGTTGCACTTAAGGGGTGTGTTAGTGTGTTTGATTGTTGCACCTAGTAAGTTCTTCTTCTAGGTTCTAATACACATGTTTCTTAAGTTCACTTAGGGACCACATAATAAAATTCCCACTTTAGGTGATGTTATCACATTATCACTTTTATACCTTAAGTGGGACTTCCATCTTTGGTGGACTTATCACTTTATCACTTTTCCACATTTCGAGGGTGATCCATCTTTAGTGTATGTGTTGCACAAACACATGTCCAAATTGGTGGGTGATCTACCTTTAGTGGATATGTGACACTATTGTTTTTTCACCTTTGTTGCGTGATAAGTTATCACTTTATGTATCATCTCACAAAATTAAGGAACTTGTCATAATCTTATGCACTTCTATGTTCTCATCTTGGTTTATTTAACCAAGAGGTCTCCTTTGTAATATCAATCCAATTAATTCTAATGCATTCTTGGTGAGAATACAATTTTTTCTTGTCATATTATTTCTCTTGTTATTGTGCTTTCCATTAGGTCTCTAGATATTGGGCAACTACCTTCATAGCCAAATCTTACAATGCATATGTTATTCGCATTAACATATATGTACATGTATATAGATACATAATATACATGCTTTTAATCTTGGAAAGAAAATGTATGCATTAAAAAAAAATATTTTATTTTATTACAAAAATAAATACAAAACATATGAGAGAAATGACATAAAATAAAGAAGATGGTTTATTTTCCCTATGAATTCATTTTAAACAAGCACAATATAAACAAAATGTATGTCCACAAACATCATTTAAACATAATGTTCAATTAGACTATGCATCATAACTACATGTGTGTGTATTGGGTTTCCATCACATGGATCATTGTCAGGTAGATTAGAAAATTCTACCTTAGTCAAATTCTCATGTTTGACAAGTTCCTACACTAACCTACACTCAAATTGTCATCAGTAGGTTAGTCCATAAACTGTCGTCGAAGCACATTTTATTATAATTTAAATTCAAATTTTGATTTCATTTCAATTCCATGCATCTGAAAACACATTTACTCATAATCAAATAATTATATTATCAACCATTTTATTAATGCATGTAAAAGATGAGATTTGATGTAAAGAAAGCAATAATTGAAATAGTGAACATATTTAAAGATTATATTTAATTTGGACAATACCCAATTTAGTTCTTTGTGTCATTGGTAGAGTCACATATCCTAATTCAAATACACACATAAAAGGCATCAAAACCATCAAACATAAGAAATCATAATCATTTTACATTAATGTAATTATTTTATTCATTGAATATTTAAACAACAAGAAGGGTGTATAGTTGGGTTTAGGTGATGTAGGACCCACAAAAGTACCATTTTGACCAAGAAGGGTTGTGTAAGACTCATGGAGGTATCACTTTAACCATGAGCATACAAGACATTAAAGAAAAAATTGTAAAGCATAATAAACAATTGTAAAAAAAAGTTATGGTATTCATTCAAAAGGATATTAGACAAAAGAGGAGAAGCACTACACTAGTGCTTCCATAAAAAAAAAAAACATAAACCTAAAAAATAAAGAAAATATAAATTTAAAGATTATGATGAAAGTGTGTTGAGGACACTTCATGGTATTTTATCATTCCAAATCCATATAAAATAAAATAAAAGCATATAAACAAAAAATAAGAAAATTACCATTTCATAAAATTTAAAACTATATTCTAGTTTGAGTTGTCATAAGAAATGGTTGATAATGAGTTTTTAAATGATTTTAATACTAAATTTCATTAAGGAAATATTTGGTTTATGTTAATGCTATTTCTAAATTAAGGAAATATTTGTTTTATGTTAATGCTATTTTTAAATATCTTTAATAACATTATTAGATTCTATAAATGCAAATTTGAGTTCCAAATCATCCTTTTAGAATCTTGACATTATGAATTGAAATATTGGATTTCAAGACTTCTAAAGTTGTTGAGATCCTAGTAGATTACTAAAAAAAAATTATACTTATTAAACATAAATATTTTAGAAAAAACACAACTAAAACTCTTAATGGCATCATTAGATATGCAATATTATATCATGTGAGATCATAATAGAGTTTAATATTGAAAACAATATATAGATATATTAGTAGTTAACAAGGGTAGAGGCAATTACAGTAATATTTTTCTCATTGGAAATTAGAGAGTGGGAGGAGTTGTTGGTTGAATCTAAGGGAATTAGATAGTGGAAGGAGTTGTTGGTTGAGTCGAAGGGATAGGAAGTTAGATGACCAATAAACTTAAACTTAATCTCTCTTTACTTTTAGCTTTCATAAGGTCATAAAGAGGAATTGGTTATGCAATTTATATGAGGGATTATAACAAATTTTTTAAGTGGGTAAAATTATGAAGGTTTTTACACACCATAAATGAGATACAAGTATTTAATAAAAAAGGAATCTGACAAGATAAATAGAAAATAAATCTTCTTATGGGCATCAATGAAGTTAATCTCTTATATCGAATTAAAGGTTCACTTGATAATGATAAAAAATATTATTTCTTTTACTATCTCTAAAAATATTTTTCTAGAGGTTAATGTTAGTTTTTTTACTAAAAAAACACAACCTAGGACCTAATGTCTATGTATTAGACAAAAAACCATATTGACAAATAATCATTATCTATATTTAATATATGAAGCATAATTACAAAAAGTGGAATAAAAATATATAGGCCTCTCATATCCATCAATAAAAGAGATGCCATTACTAAGAGATAAGAGTAATTCCTCATCACTTCCAACCAGGAGGTGAGTTAACTAAATTTAATTGAGATAGAAGAAAAATTGACTAAATAGAGGTGGTGCCTAATTATCATCAATCAATTATTGATGAGGCAATGGTGTCACTTGAGCTCCTCAAGCCAAGTTGAACACATATCATTATTAGCTACCTAGGTTAGAATGATAAATATTCTTATTATTCAATGTAAAATTAATAGTTATGTGTAATAATACACTTACGATGAGAACTATATTAAGTAAAGTGAAATACTTACATTGACAATAACATTTATTGTAACTTAGACAAAATAGAAATGGGACCCATTTACAAATCCATGTTAGGTATCGTTGTATAATGATTCCCTCAAATAAGAAAATAAAGAACCCTTCAAAAGAGAGAGACTAGGTAGCCCCAAGATGTGATGCCTCATTTATCACTGATGGATAGTTAACTTCATATTTTATAGAGGACCTGTTCTCACAAAATAATGATATTTTTTGATTCCTAAGAAGCTTACACTTAAATAAGGGTAGTCAAGAAGTTTCACAAGTGTAGGACCTAGTGCATCTTGTGAAACGACCACCAATATTTTAGAAGTTGACTCTTTATTTTTATAGAAGGTTTGAAAAGAGAAAGGACTGATTCTAATGAAAGCTACACTAAGGTAGTACACCAATGCAAAGCTTTTACAACACATAAAAACCACCTTCTGGGAAAGTAGGAAACTATTATAATCTTAAAGGGGAACACGATACACCACAATCCCTTCATTGTTAAAGAGGAGAACAAAATACATAAAGTGACAAAGACATAGAGTATGATATTCAAATCCTCACCAAGGGTAGCACTTGTATGGGTTCGATGAAAATGAATAGGCCCATTAAAAAAATACACAATGATTAACCATTATGAGAATCCTACTATAAATGGTATAATTTAGCCTCTATCTTGAGGAAAATAGAAGAGTAAAAGACTTACATAATCCAAATTTTATCAAAATTATAAGAAAACATAAAAACTAAAATAAAAAAAGTGTGATCACATTCATGCCCAATGACATAAAACATTCTATTATATCAAGAAAAAGGAGGCAAATCTAACACAATTTAAATACTTTATCAAGAGATAATCTCTAAAACTCCACTACATGGAATCAAGTTATAAAAATATGGAATCCCCTTATTACATCATGCATGTGTTCTTTTATATAATACACTCCTTTTTATGCATGTTGGCTACGTAGAGATCTAATCATGGTAGTTATTGTAGCCACTTTCATGCCAGTGATTTTGTATTGTTTGATTCTCTCACACATATGACATAAAGGCTAGTTTTGCCTTCCTTAACTTCTATGTCATCATGAGATAGTAGCCTCCTGATTTCACTCATGGTGATTATTTTTCTTTTGTCACATGGCTATGGATTTCCTTTTGGATTGTACTTCCCTAGAGATGCTCTAGAAGATTGACAAGTGGCACCTATTTTTTGTAAGATGTGGGTCCTGCAACATTATTTACTGATACAAGTATGGCTCAAACACATGGTATATAACCAAAATAATTTTAGAGTTTTCCTCTTGAACTTATTTTGAATTCCTCTGGCGCTGACATGTGGAAAGCCCACGGGCTTGTGTAAGGATGAAGGCTTTGCACTCTTAGAAAAGTGTACAAGGCTGATACACATCCCAATCCATTAAGAAATAAGAGTGGAAAGGAGAGGAGAAAGAATCCATACACCTTGTGATCTTGAAATAGGGAAAATCAACTACCATTAATAAAGTTTATAGCTGTAGACACCAAAAACTGAGCAGGTGTCTTAGAATCATTCAAATTTGCAAAATCTTAACCAAATGCTGTAATTTTCATCAAAATGGATCAAATCAGTTTCAAATGGACATTTATTAATCAAAATTGGACAAAATCATTTAAATCAAAGGAAAAATCAAATCATGACATCAAATAATTAAATACAAGCTTAAAGGGATCAATCACACTATATAATTGATTTTAATCAATTAATTGTATAGTTTTAAATCAAAAATCAAATTGAACCTATTACCCTTACATGGATAATTTAATTAATTGATGAAATTTTATTAATCCTAATATCTTTCAACATAATTTGAGCAACCAATAAGAATTGAGAACACAATGCACATGGATCACTCCAAGTTGTTGAATCTCAATCACACATTTTCATCCAAACTTTTGAGACAATCATTTAAATTGTCCCCCCATTTAAAAACATTTCAAAGTTTTTGACTCAACCAAGGCTAAATCATGATCAAGTAACTCTACCCCCTACCCTTGGGATTTTACTACAAATAGAAGTCATTTTGAGAGCATAATATCTTAGAAAATTCAAGTGCATAGCATCATCACTATAGGCAATTTGAGAGCAATTGAGCAATATCTTGAGCATTTTGAGAGAAAATAGTGAAATTGAGAGCATTATCATGAGCATTTGAGTTAATCTTTGTATAAAGTTGAGAATTGAGAGCTAGATATAGGTATTTCATCATAATTTTCTCATTCTAGGATTGTCACTAGTATAGAATAAGGCTGAGAGCTCTACTTACCAAGCTTAGATAGAGAACCATGAGATGATATGGATGTTAAATGTAATTCTTTAGATTAAATTTCATTGTATTTTCATAAAATTGTTGATAATTGTCCTAATTTCATGAAGGTGTAAATACTCACACACAAATGGCACCCACCGTGGGGCCTTGAGCCTCATTTCTATCATTTTTATCAAGTTTTGTGTGTTTTTAGCTTCACTTTTATGTGAATTTTGTAGAAAATAGGAGAAACACCACCTACGAAGGATCTAATGATGCTCATGAGCATTCTGACGATGCCTAGAAGAAGTTGACTGGTGCCTATGAGATTCTTTCTATTCTATCTTTTATTCTTTTGATGCCTATGAAATAAAGTATTACGCCTGAGAGCATAAAGCGTCACCTAAAATCTGAGAAACAATGCCTATTAGTTGTTCTTTGCCACCTGTGATACTTTATCTTGCGTAATTTAGAGTTATTTGTCACACTTAGCAGCTAAAGGTTTACGCTTAGTAATTTTAAAAAGTTGCTTGAGTCACTGGAAAGTGATGCTTGTGAACTTTAAAATAACACCTACTAGCTTTAACTGATGCCTATTAGTTGTTCTTTGCCACTTATGATATTTTATCTTACACAATTTATAGTTATTTGTAACGCTTAGAAGCTAAAGTTTTACACGTAGTAAATTTGAAAATTCACTTGAGTCACTGGAAAGTGATGCCTGTGAGCATTAAAATAATGCCTACTAGCTTTTAAATGACACTTATTAGCTGATAAATGCCACCTAGAGTTTTCTATTTAATTTTATTGTCAAATTATTAATTTCTATTTTCTAACTCTCTATCTGTGTTTTTCCCGCAGATGAGTAGACACAGGAAAGTACACAAACCATAAAGCAAAGTTATTCAAGAGTGCAAAGAGGTAAGAATTCAAAACAAACATAAAAAAGAAATCCATACTGCTACAATTTTAGATAGCTTGGAACTAGAAGAAAAGCTTTACAAGCATTACACACTAGTAAATTTTAGCTTATTTTTCGACGAGGATTAGTCAAATTTTCGATACCAATTGGTTGACCAAACGACCAAAACTATTGTTGGAATTTTTTCGTCGATTATATGACATACTAAACCATCATCAAAATTCCAACATCTGTAGTGGTTGAATTATCGACAGACCCGTCATTGAAATAATCGCTTCAACCTGGAAGAATTATTGCTTCAACCTGGAAGAATTATCGATCATACCTTCCATCTATGCGACCAATGACTATCTAAATTGTGATGAGTTAGGGTCGAAACTGTCATCAAGGGTTCAACATTCTTGTCGAAAGGCCAAAGAATGTCTGTCTCTTTGTTGACAAAATTTTGTTTAAATGCCAAAGAATGTTCGTCTCTCCGTTGACAAAATTTGGTTTAAATGCCAAAGAATGTTTGTCTCTCTTTCGATAAAATTTGGTTAGAATAGTCATCAAACATATAGCATTCTTGTCGAAAGGACTATTATTGATACGTCGAAAAAGTGACCAATAATCATTTTTGGTTTAAAAAAATAAAATATATTATCAAATTAAGCATACCAATATTATGCTTTAATTGTTTACATAGTAATCATGTCCAATGGCATAATTTAATTAGGGCCAATAGAATAAATTACAAAAATTACATCAATTAGCACTATTCATGATACACTTAATGCATAGATCACTAAATCCACCTTTCCTTATCATATCCTAAATATCACATAAAACATTAGTTTAGAGAAGAGCATAATATTCAAGCCATTAATGAATATCAACTTATATTTTTATTATTCTAGTACATTAAATATTGGAAACACAAATCAAAGCTACAAGAATAATTTATTTCCATTACTCACAAATAAAATTTATAAATCTCAAGGAAATGTATTTAGAACAAAAAACCTCCTTTTTTTTACAGTTTGACTGGTAAATGACAAAACTGGGCAACTCAGATCAGAATGGCACAGTACAAGAGGTGAATCTATTTAAAATTCATGTGTTTTCCCCATGTTCTTTGACCACAATATTAGAGCCCTTCTATAAAATACTAAGGCTAACTTTACTACCATATATCAACTGATGGGCTTCTCTTGCATTGGATTCTCATTATAAGATATACATAAAACATTTTGAAACAACCAAACATTAAATTGACATTTGAGATAAAAATTTCAATATATGTTTATAGACCACCTAAAAAATCCCAAGGCTAGTACTAATTTTCTAAATATTGTACAATTACAACATTTCCTCATCTTTTTATAAATATATTCAAATAATGAAGAATATGTAAGGCACGCTCGAACATATCTGAGAGAAAAGTGCCAATCCTTACTCATAAATATTAAAAAATATAATGCTTTGGAAATTTAATGATTCAAACCTTGTTTTTGAACAATATTCATAAATTCAAACTATTAAGGATTACATACGACACATCCAAACACAACCAAGAGAAAGGAGCCAACACTTACTGCCAAAACTAGGAATAACTCCAAGAGAAAGCTCTAGCAACCCATGTTGTGCTTTTGGTGTTGAAATACGAGCATGACAAGACTTCACAAACAGAATGAATTGGAAACTTAAGATAGATCATGCAATGCAATGAACCTTTGGAAATATAAAATAAGAAACTGAGTGTCATTGCTCCATAGTCCATACCATTGCTAATTCTAACCCTCCACCAAGTGCAAGCCCATGAATAGCAGCAATGGAGGGCTTCTTAGCATCTACATCAGAACACAAATCAGTGTTATGAGGCACAAGTCAAATCGATAAAAATAAGTAAAATTCTTTTCTAACATTTTATGTTCTTAATAATGCAATGAAACAATACTAACGAGATAAAAAGACATGTTTTCTTGTACACTTACATTTTCTTGAAAAACAACATCTCCAAAGTACAAATTCACCATCAAGCTCACAATATCAAATTTAGCTTTCCAATGAAAAAAATTTATATTAAAAACTTAAATACCACATTACCAACCTTCAATTCTTTTGATCATCAAATCAACAAAAACATAAACTAGGCTAGATATGTCCCCTGTTAGAAAACAGTTAAAAATAATTGAACACTAAGAAAATTTAGAGCTTGTGAAATTATATGAAACAACAGATCAAATAAAATTTTGGTAATAGTCCTTCAGAAACTCATACAAGTCTTCTAACAGTCCTGGAGAGTGCTGATGTCAAAACCACCTAAGAATTTGCTTCCCTGCCCTAGTGGATAAGAAAACAAGAATAGAGAAAGAACACATGGTCCTTTTTCATGTTTCTAATTATAAAACTCAAAAACACTTGAACTTGAATATGATGTTGATATTAAAAGGGCATGCATACCAATAACAACAATTGCCCTCACATCATTTCTTCTCATTGCCTCATCATACTTTTCCCAAAGTGCACCAAGGACTGTAAAGAAATAAGATAAACAAATCACAAGCATATAGCGATGTTAGAATAGTTACTAAAATGGTCATAAATTATGTTCTTATAGTAAAAGAATACTTTGACATAAGAAAAAAAACTACACAATATTAAAACATGACATTGTGCTTTAAAAACTAAAAAGGTAATAATACGAGACCATTCATTAATTAGCTATTTAAATTTTCATTAGTTGAGAATTGATTGGTCATTGCTCTCACTTAAATATAGTCTCCAAATTCATTTCTTAATATAACAAAAGAAGGTCAAAAAATATTTCCCTCTTTATGATATGAGCTTTTCTCCTTTCTACGATTGTGGTAAAAAAATAAAATATATTATCAAATTAAGCAACCATAATATTAAGCTTTAATACAAAAATTTAGCACTTTGGAACCGTGTCCTTGTCAAAATCATCTGGCAGCTCATTAACCATAAGGTTTTTAATAGCTGCTGATTTTTTTAAAAAAAAATCTTACTGTAATGAATTCCATTTCATCAAACTATGAGATGCAAAACAATGATGTTTAATGTCACATTGATAATCATCAATAGCAGTGATACAATAATACCTAAGATTAAAGGGTTTTAAACATAGTGGCATTGCATTATAACACTAAAATTGAGCAATATACATAGAAAGCCAGTGTCATGAAGGAATTGATATATGAAGATCCTATTAGTCTGAAGGAATGTTTAATGCCAGTCAAGAACAATGCTAAAGATAGTAGTGTGAGACAATGCTGGTAAATAAAATGATTAGGAATACAAAATAGTGACCAAGAAAGATAAATTAGCGAGGGAACACTAGAAGAGCACTATTAGAGAACAATGATAGTCATTGTCAAAAGGACAAGAAACTCATCCCCTAAGTCAAAGGGATACATTTATGAAACAATTAAGATAATGATTCAAAGACAAAAACACTATTATTGACAAAGCAAGAAAGATCAAAACAATAGTTTTTCTGCTATAGTGCATGATTGGGCCAAACATTGTTCAATGCAAACAATAAATGAATTAAGGGAAGTGAAGAAGGTCACAAAGTAGTGCCATTCCCTGTCACAGGGGTATCAATAAGGGCCATGATTGTCAAAATAATTGAAGTAAAAATAAATCATTGTTATTAAGTAACAAGAAAGAGCAGCCAAACTGACAAAATTAGTGCTATGAAGACAATTCTCTAAAGGACAACAACATATATAAACAAATCAGTGTTTATAGATGGATTGAAAATGAACAAAGAGGTTTCAAAAAATAGTGATGTGTACACTGTCAAAGAACATTGTGGAATTCACAATCAAAGAACAAAGATGTGCTCAAGGTTATAAAATAGTGATTTGTTTTAGAATGTGAAGAGTGTAGTAAGAACAGTAGTAAGTAATGTTGCAATAACAACGAATGCAGGACAAAGATGTAATGAAAGTGAAAAAATAGTGATTGTTCAAGGGTTTTGCTATACAAAGTCACTGGTGAACAAACATTGATACAAAATAATGAAATGACAGGATCCATGAGGAAGATGAGTTGTTCACCATTCTTGATGTAGAAAAGTCAATGAGATCGGTCAAAGGCCATAATAAAATTAGTCACAATTATCTAGGAACCATGTTAAAGCACTGTCCCAAGAAATGATGGTGTGTTTTCAAGAACAAAGATGGAGTCTTTGTTTTGACAGAGGGGTCATGTTTTAGAGAGGGATGAAAAGAACCATAATACAGAGGTATCATTTTATTATTTTGTCATCATGAATAGCATGGCAAGTTTGTAAATGATTGTCATAAAGAGCAAAAAAAGATACATAATAGGAACACAATAAAAGTATCATATGGGGAAAATTAGAGGCCAAAAGGACATCAAGTGACAATCACAAGAACCTTATTGCAACAAGCCACAGTGAAAGAAGATGGTTGTGGCAAAAATAATGGTCAAGTGGGCTTAAAGATAGTGTTGCTATAATGCATTAGCAATACATAAAAATGATTAGTAAAGTGTACAAAAAACCAGTGATAGAGTGTTGATATGCATAGAGGGTCATAATAGTAATAGATGTTTATAACAATGCTTTTAATAATGCTCCAAACATTGAGAATGCAAGATACCTGTAATGATGAACTTCATTTCGACTTGCTTGGCTGTCACTATTAAATTTAAGCTTATCTTTAAAACTTGATGCATGCTCACATTTTCCATCTGAAGCTCCATTGGCTATTGAAGGTAAATTTGTGTTTGCCTTCAATTCAGAATGCTTACTTTTCATTCTTCTTTTTTCCAAGATTCCTGTTAAGAAAGCAGTGCACAATCATTCTCTTCAACTTGACTCAAATGAGAATTTCCAAGCTTTAAAACATCTATTTCTTGATCTGACTTACTAGATAATTTAGGTGCATTCCCACTACTTAGATGTTCTTCCAACTGAATCTATTTACAAGTAACAAAAACAATGAGTTAATTGCTAAGTAATGGAAAAAACTCAAAATTAAATGATCCTAGAAAAGAGTGATGAGTAATCATCAATGGATAGTTTCAATGAAATATAACAAGAAAAAAGAAAAGGCAGTGACAGACAAAAAATGACATATTCAAAGAGATAAACAGAGAGAACTAGAAGAAAAAGAAGTAATAAAACTTTCATAAGTATATGCTTTATATAAACTCATGCGCTCACCACTGATGTGCGAACTTGATTAAACCTCTGAAATCCAAATGTTTGGATGTTGCTATGAAATAATAAGTCTAGAATATTATTCCCCTTGTTATTAAATTTCTCTAGCATACATATAAATCTACAAAGTCAACCATACTTGTTATTATACCAGATATTATTACAAAACATTACAATAAGAAAATAATCACCTTGCTCCCACACAGCCATCACTGACACTTGCCTTGACTTGCTTTAGCTCCTTAGGCCCTAATGAAGAAGATGACTTTTCTTGAACATTCTTAGTGGATGAAACTTTTGTAGTTGCATTAAAACCAACCAAGAACAATTATTTTGAAGATGATTTCTGTGATAGCTATAAGAGTTCTTGCTGGAATTTTGACTTTAGATAAATAAGCCATGGCTTTTGACTAAAAGGCCAAGCCAAAAGCCTATCAACGTCTGTGAAGTTTTCAATTGATTGGCTGAAAAAGTCATGAAAACACCGCAAATCAATTCACTGAAAGTTACATAAACCTACATTACATTACAATATAAAAGCAGTATAGAGAGATACATGTTTGTAATTATGTTCACTATTCATGATACACTTGCTTACAAATGTCTAAGAGTAATTATGTTCATTTGGCATTTCTAGATTTGTCTATATTATGTTCACTTTCTTATCTATAAATCTAATTTGATGAACATGGTGATGTAGATTGGTTGATGAACATGTTTAAGAAATAAAATATTTCTTAAAGTGAATGAGAAATAATATGGAATAAGAAGAAGGTGTTTTTGACCATTGAATCTACGTCATTGGTTTAGTTTGAGCTTCACTTGGTTTCAAGAATAGTTTAATATTCTCTACTTAACAAGGCCAACCATGTGAAGGTGGAAGCTCATTTGGCCCCTCCCCCCCCCTAACATCACTCTAAATTCCCCATTAACATGTAATAACATTCATTCATTCATCCATTTTTGAAATATAACATTCAATCATTATAATCACATGATAACATTCATTCATCTATTTTTGAAATATAACATTCAATCATTATAATCACATGATAACATTCATTAACACATAAAATTCATTAACACACAACATTCATGAATAATTCATTAACACACAATATTCATGAATAATTCATTAACACATCATTCATCAACATTACTAGTACAAAATTATATCCATTAAGACAACGTTCTCTCATTAGCAAAAAATGTTAATTATAATCATTTCTTTTTGGGTTTCTTGCTATTCTTTTTAATGTAACTTCTAAGAGGAAGATCAATGTCCTTGTCATTCCCCTCCTCTACTCATTCTAATGCCAACACATGTCTCCTCCTCATCTATTCAGGAATAGGAGGCCGTTGCGCCAAAGGGGAGTCCGTTGAAATAACAACTATGTCATGAGTTAAATTCACACCATTTTATATTAGTGAATTACAAGTATTTAATTAAGTAAAATAACTATAAATTAAAAAATTAATTTAAAAGAATAAAACATAGATTTTCTTTACCTGAATGTGCCACATGATCTACATGGTGATCACTCTGAACATCCTCCGGCACTTGTTCAGCATGACATTATGTATCCTCTAAAATATACACAAAAAAGGTTACACCAAGTTCAATTTAAGATGTTAAATTGTATTAATAATTACATAATTGATTTTAAATAGAAAATTAACAACTCCATCGACACTACAATGCACATCAGGGGCTTCATCATGCGGTGTAGGATCTATGTTACAATTAGGAGGCTGCATTGCAATGTCATGCACATTATTATCAAATAGATTGTTGCTCAAGTATTCAATTTCTAATATATATTTTTTGGCATATTTACCTATTCACATGATGCAGGAGACTCTTGGGTTGGGCCAGTGGAAGCTTGGCGTAGGTATTCAACCATGGCTTGATAACCTTCCTTGAAGACAATTTTTTTGTGTTTTGCAGTGGCCTCTAAATTAAATTCAGAGCCCTTCATTTTTTGATTAAACAAAATTATTTGTATTTTATAAATAATTTTTTTTTGGAATTCATTAACTGCTACTTACAATTCATGCTTTAATTTTGGAATATCCACCAGAGCCAAGTTTGTGTTGCCCAATCTTTTGTAGCCTGGCCTTTGTTGCCTTTGATGTGTCTTGCAACATATGAAAAGTTTGAAATATGTTAGATGATATAGATATAAAGATCACTAATTAGTGCATTATTACATTGTACTAGTAGTTAATACTATTTCATACCTTCTTCTCTCATTTGCTAGTGTAGTTCCTCTTTGAGCATCCCCTTTCTCCTTTGCATCCAAAATGAATTCATTCCAATCCCTCACTGGAATAAAGGGAGGACGCTCGTACTTTGGGTTCTGGATGAGACTCCTTCTATATGAGTCCCTCACAGTCTTAAGATGTTTGGCAACTTTTTCTAAAATTTTCTTCTCCTCAAAAATATTACTACCAAACTCATGCTCTAAATCTTTAATGAGCTGATCTTTTAATTTTTTGTCTTGCAAGTTCCACCTTTTAAGAAAAAACACAAAATTGTTAGATACAAAAATTAACTAAAGTTGTGTACCTTGAATATAGTAAAAGAAAAGGCCTGAATGAAAGAAAAAATATTGTACCAATTAATGACATGAAAAAAAAATAGTGGGATAGGGTTAGTTCACTTATGATGTTCCACCTTGTATGTATGGTGGGCTCGAATATCTTCAGCATGAGGTCATAAAGCGTCTTATAAAATGAATTGTTTCCAGCAAAAAATGTCATGGGATCATCAATCCAAATTTTTTTATGAATAGGTAAATGCATATTACAATATAAAAAATAATAATTTAAAAGTACCTAGAAGCTTAGGACATTTTAAAGGCATCAATTCATTATCGTCAATCAAAAATGATGTCTGCATAACTCCTGTTCTAGAAACACAGGTAGATCCAAGAAATGATGGTGAATTATCACTAATACATGTACTCTGATCTATATCTGGCATAGCAGACAACGCTAGTGTATCTCCTACTCCACAAAATTAATCCACTACGAGATGCACCCAAGATTAAAGTACAAATTATCAAATCATAATTAACACAAAACCAAATATAGAAAAACAAGGATTTACCAGGCATAGACCATGAAGGTGTTGATGTTTGCATGCCCCTTGTTACCAACATTGCACTTGGTAATCTCAAATGGACGTCTGTTGACCTCTTAGGAGGAGTCTCCTGCACTTGATCACCTAAACAATACATTGTTAGCAAAGACATTTTGAAATAATAAAAGTAAGAGTTAACTGAAGAAGTTTTTGAATGCTCCAAAGAAAAAATTCCTTGTAACTTGTCAACTTAAGGATTTTTTACCTGAGGTAGCTAGAGCTTTGCTAGTACCAGCCTCACCGTGATGTCCTTGACCAGGTACTTGAGTTTGCAAAAAATCTTGTAACAAGGACACATACATATTTTAGTTCACAACATAAAAGAGTATAAAATATAAACCTTTATTGAACTTTTTTTATAACTAAAGATTCATTACTACTTACTTCATAATGACGTGCTTGTGCCATCAATTCATATTGCCTCTTTAGCATCTCCTCGGTTGGATTTGCTTCATCCAAAATGCTAATAATTTCTAAATTGACTTTTTTTTAGTTTTTTCTTCACCATATTTGTTAAATTAGGCATTTCTGGGATATCTTCATCAGAAGGGGTAGCTATTGCCTCTATTTTTGTAGGTGCTTTTCCCCTATCCTGAACATCAAATTATGACATGAATATTAGTAAAACTATCATAAAAAATCCAAAACCCTAAATAAAATAACATAATAATATAACATTTTTCAACTATCTAATTTGTACAATTTCAATAAGGTTTACCATTACCAAAGAATGGGTGGGAGGAGCATTCCCGTGGCCTCTATCATGTGAGGGATCCATATCATCTTGTGACAAAGATTAAATATAAAAACTTCAGTGAACTGAAAGCAATAGACTTAGCAAAAAAAACCTATTAATAAAATGGTATATAGTACTTACCACCCTCATGATAGTAACTTTGTTTGTATCTATGCAATTTAAATTCTAATCTATTAGCAGTTCTTCCCCTGCACTTATTGATTTTGTCACACATATAAAAACTTGATTCCCCTCACGCACTTCAAATATGCAATTGGGTTGCTTATTAGTTGAGGAAGGTCGCGTACTATTTATAAAACCCACAATATTACCTGTTGATTTTGGTCTCCCATCAATGTACATAGAAAATCTTTTACTTTGATCATTTTATTTCCATTGTATATAATTTGTTGATAGTGCATATCTATGCATACTTTTTTTATATTGAACAATCTGCATCCAATCATTGTAATTGTAACAAGGACCGACATACTTCATCAATTCAACAACTTTGTTGTAACATACCTTTATCCCATTCATGGAAAATAGGCCCAAACCATGTAATGAGGATGGAGCTATGCGATATATCCTCTCATTAACACAAAAATTAGTGTTAATTAGAGGTAGCTCATTAGGTACCCATTCTTTCTCAATATGTGTGTACCAAAAAGTCACCTTGATGTCGCCTTTGGTCTCATCATCATAAGAACATGACCCCCCTTTAGCACAAAAAATTGCATGCTTTTATTGAATTTTTTTCTAATATTTTGACCTCTAGTTGATCTCCCCATTTTAGCCATACTACATGTAGAACTTTCATCTACCATTCCCTCATTTCCCTCATTCGATGTAGATAGATCTGACAAGTACCTATTTGGTGGGTCCTACAATCCATCAAATGAGATATTGTCACATCCCCGCTTCAAATAGAATTTTGATAATAATTAAATAATATATATAGAATAATCAAGTCATGACCCATACGTACGGTTCTTCTTTGTCTATACATGGGAGATATAAAATGTACTAAGTTGAAAATGATTATATAATTATATGTCTATACGGTTCTTCTTTGTCTATATATACATTATATGATTATATAATATGTCTATTTATAACATACGTGCTCAGTGATAAACAAGAAGAATATAAGAAAATTATGTCTATTTATTGACTTATACTTGCTGATCCATGTCACTGTGCAAGATCCTCGCCAAAGGGGTTAAATTTTTTGCATATGTTAATCATTTATCTTAAGTTAGCTAAAAATTACATGATACATATGCAAAAAATAACTTAGAAGACAACATGAACAATATGCAACATTGTAAACATGAACAAATTTACCTTATATATGGAATGCAAGATCATCAACAGAAGGGGTGATGATGTTTGTAGTTAATTGCGTGTTTGAAAAAAGGGTGACAATCAAACATAATATATACATGTATTAGCAGCAATTAATTGAGCATCGTAAGTAAAACATTGGTAATTATAAATCACATATGTTGTAATCATTAGAATTGAACACAATAAATATGTAATCATTAGAATTGAAATCAATAAATCAATATTAAACATATATACTAATCAATATAAATATATATAAATAATTAAATCACATACCTTGTACATTTCAATAATGTCATTGATCATCTTCTTCAGCCATCTCATCATCATCATCATCATCATCATCATCACTATCATCATCATCATCATCATCACCACTATCATCATCGCCATCATCACCATCATCATCGCCATCATCATCATCACCACCATCATCATCATCACCATCATCTTGATCTTCATCATCTTCTTCTTCATCATCTTCAATATCTTCTTCTTCCATAACATTATACTTTATCGGCCTTCCTCTTGGATCATGTCTAACAACAAATGACCAACCCTATATATGTGGAACCTCTAAGTAAAACACTTTCTCACATTAGCTTGGAAGAGCATAGGGCTCATCTCCAACTGGCTCAAACAACCTTGTATTAATCATTGTAAATCCATTATCATGTTGAATAATAGTTCTATCTGGATCATTTTGATTCAGTCGTAGTCTATACCATTTGACGATGAATAGAACTACTTTAAAGGAGTTAAAGTCACACTTAATTTTATCATCCAAGATGCCATAGTATCAATTTTGAGATTGTTGAGGATGTATGTCATTTCTAGATGATATATTAGTGACCTCAAAAACTGCAGTTATCCCAGAATCACAAGTTTTCTTCATGTCATCCAATTTTTTTATGCAAAATTTGTGGCCATGATAGTACACAGCTTTGTGGTGCTTGACCTACAATTTTTCAAGTATGTGAAAATTATTTGTATCGTGAGTTGATATGAAACATATGAGTCATGATCATTAATAAATTTTTACGTACCTCTCTACCTCTTAAACCATATGCTAGATCAATTACCATTGGCGTAACATTGGAATCTCCATTACGATGAGCTTCTCTAACCAATGAAGCAACACCTTCCCATGTTAATGAGCAACCATTTTGTTGACATCGCTCAATCCATAATGTCATCCAATCAAGATTGTTCACAATATACAAATGTATTGCATCCCACTCTCGACCAACTGTATCAAAAAAATACACAAATTATAAATAACTTACATTGAAAATTTATAAGAATTAATTAACTACAATAACATCTTATATTTACTTCTCACTTTCCTCAATCTACCTTTTCCCATCAAGTACTCCCCTTTGAATTTTTTAATAGAGTTGGGATTCCAAATATGATCTATATGGATCTTTGTTGCAAACTTAGGAAGATATTCACTAATGTACACCATGGTCTGGTATACCATATATCCCTCCACCATAGAACCCTCCAGATGTGCTCTCTGTCAAACCAAGCCTTTCAAAAATTTCAAGTGCCTCTCAACCATCCACATTGACCTAGTTGGTAGAGGTCCACACAATTCAATCTCCTCAACTTGATGTATGAGGTAGTGTTCTTCTGCATTGAAAAAATTTGAAGGTAGAAACTTTTGCATTTCACACATAAGATGAGGAATTTTTCTCTTCCAATATTTTATATCTTCTTTATCGATTTATTTTGATGACAACCAACTCATGTATTTTCCAAGATCATATATAACTTGTTTGACACTGTTGTCAAAGTGGTGCGGGAGAGATAGAGGTAGAACGTACTGCAATATTTGTAAAATGATCTTATCAATATTTTATAAAAGAATGCAATGAAAACTACATGTAGTATAAAAATATATAGTGAATACAAAATAACATGAATTACCTTAATAAATGTATGTCAATCATGTGTTTTCATCCCTAACCCAAATTCATTTTTCTTTGATATGAAATCTTTATGTTCGCAGCAAATCCTGTGGGAAATCATATTTTTTTTATGACTTCTTTTATAGCATTGCTCTGCTGCTTCGACAATAACCAACTAAGGGCACTTGTATCAATCTGGTCTCCATTGTTATTTGATCGAATGACATTTTTCATTTCATGGTTGGATTCTTCAATGTCACTACAAATTTTGACAATTTTATTTTGTCACACCTTCCATCCAAGATTTTCCATAATGTCTATGTTACATTCTTTCCAATATGCATAGGATCAAACAAATGCATGATTGAGAGTTGCTCGTAGTACAAACTACTAAATTGTGTAGGATAACTTTTTAGTCCTTTCAGAAGTTGGTCATTAATACCTTGATGACCTTCACAAGCATCAATTACATCATCAGTAAACAAAACACAATATCAAAATATAAATTTCAAACAAAAACCATCAGATGCAATGACATTACCTCGACGATTTATTTTATTGTATTCCAACTTCCATAGGTGAGGTGTTATTCTCTGTGTCTTTGATGTAGTCTCCTCTTTCCCATTGAAAAGATGTTTTTGGGTAATTATTTACTTATAATTTTTGTGGAGAAAGTGTCTATGCTCATCGAACACCTGCTTTCCTAAACTTTTTGAATGATGAGATTTCATCTTTGGACCACAAACTGGACATGCAAATTTTCCCTTTGTATGAAGACCTACAAGATCATGTATAATTGGATTAAATATGTTAACTTTGTGTTAGCACTATAACATACCAAAAAAGAGGTGTTAAGAAGAGAACATACCACAAAAATGTGTTAGCACAAGGGCATCATGTATTGTCCATACAAGCATTGCATGAAATTTAAATTTTCTTTGTCCTATTGGTCTAGAGATGTCATACATAGTGACCCCATTCCATAACACCATCAACTCGTTGATAAGGGGCTCAATATATACATTGATATCTTTAACTTGGTACTTACCTAGTTGAATGAACAAAAACATTACATAATTATTATGACCATTTTGATGGATTATTTATAATAAATTAATTTAGATGACTATTAAATGAAAAAATACCTGGAACAACAGTGCCAACATTATGTGCTCCCTCTTTATGGACATAAAAGGAGGAATGTTATTGTTGATAACAAAAATAGACCACACCAAGTAAGTAGATCTCATCTCTCCAAATGGATTGACACCGTCCGCTACCAATGCAAGCTTGAGATTATGAGGTTCTTCTTTAAAGTGTGGCCATTTTTCATCTATTTCCTTAAATTTTAAACCATCCACATGCATTCACATAATGTCATCTCGACTTCTATTGCATGCATTGTAATCCATAAATTGTGCCAAGCTATTGCACCTGAATAATCGTTGTAGACGTGGAATAATGGGAATAACCCGAAGAACCTTGTGAGGCACCTTTTTTGTTAGTCGATCTGATTGATATCTACTAATATGACAAACAAGACATTTTTTTGCAAATTCATGTTGTTTATGATATATAATATGATCATTCAGACATGCATGTATTGTTTGATACTCCATTCTAATATCTTTCATAATGGCAGATAATTCTTGGTATGAGTGAGGTAGAATGTTTGATGGTGGTAACAAATAGTCACCTATCAACCTATGACAAAAAATATAATTTGTTAATATAAAGAATATTAATTGCTACATGATTCACCCAATATTAATTGTAAGGGAATTACGACTAAAAAAATGAAAAAAGATGACATACCTTAACATACGTGTCATTGCTACGTTGGATAAACCATTCATAACCTTCAAGTTCACCAACAAAAATACAATGGCAAGAAGAGTTGTTTGGGAGCCTTCGTATAGGGGCTTGTGTGCCTTCTCAAGTATAGGCACATCAAGGTCTGTGTCAACATCATCATCATCATCATCATCTTCATCATCATCATCATCTTGATCATCATGATCTTCTTCATCATCGTGATTTTCTTCCATGGGATCATTAACGTCTACTTCTATATTCACACCTCCATGTTCCCTCATTTGGAAATCCACATTCTTCAGATTGTCATGGTCCATAACATGAAACCTAGGGTGGTTGACCTATATCAAAATGATGACCTTATATTAACCATGACCATGATATCATCATCAAATCATGTCTTATGTATTTTATAAATTATTAAAATACATACCAATGGATGAAATTCATTTTCCCATTCAATTGACCATGCTACCTACAATGTTCCTTGTCTATTTTGATTAGATATCTTTGAGTCTTTAAGCCCTTAAAAATTTTGCAAGGACAATAACATTTTCCATCACCTTTTCTTTTTAAGTTAGACCACAGTCTAGCAATTGTCTCCCTATTTTGTTGTGCGTTGATATTGTCAGACATGGTCTTTCTTGAATGGAATGACTCATTTGTGGAAGAAGGATGATTTGTTTGCAACCTACAGATTCTATATCAAGTGTATTAAAATAACATCCAACATTAATAATCAAGTAAATTCTAGCAGGTTTATTTAATTCTATTGGTTAAATTTTATTTTGAAAAGTAAGAATATCTAAATTAGCATAATGATTATGATACAAATTCAGGGACACAATGTTCACATTATTTGGAGTACTCCTCCATCCCCCTATTTCATGATGATGTCAAGTCTGCAATACTTCAACCTAATATGAATGGTTTTATTATAATTCACTTTAAATTTTGAATAGTTCAATTTTTGACCTTCAACATCAACACTTTATGTAGTGGTCATTAATGAACTTCCACCCAAGAAAACCTTTATTAATTCATGGTTTTGTAAAATAATGTTAGGTGGTTTAGATTATCATGCAGTAGATCATACATATAATACTCATTAAAAAAAATAAAAAAATAAAAAGATAATATCAATATCCCCCCCCTTGATAATGGGTTTGATCTTAATGTTTGTGACATTGACATGTTGCATAAAGTCAACATAATTCCAAGCTTATCCAACCCTATGATTCTCTCTCTCTTTGTAGCTTTGACAATGTATCTAAACAATCCTTAGATACAAACACCTTACATGTTATGATAGGTCTAGTTACTTTACCTACACCTATACATGTCATGCTCGATACCATTAATTATAATCTTCTTCTATGGAGACTGTGGTTGCATGCTATGCTATGCTATTTAAGTTCCTATTATGTCACACTATCTGACATTATTAGCCTATCCTTTAAGGGCTCATTGTCATTCATGGTCGGACAATTTTGGTGCAATCATACTTTTTGAGCAACATAATAGCTTTTCTTATCATTGCCTCTAGTCCTCTTTTATCTTGATCCATTTTGTATGGTCAGGGTTCCTCAGGCATACCTATGAGCCTAGGAGACCCTTAGTCCATGTGGATCCTTGTTGGTTCTGAATGGCCAAACTTAGTTTTAGTATATTTTATTTTATTTTCTTTAGTTTTAAGGAATTTGAGGGATCTAGACCTTAGATCACCCTCTTAGTTCTTTTAGGAAGTTGTTATTGAGTTTTAGTGTATTTTTGACAAAGTTGCACTCCAAAGTTGCATAGATTGTGAAATGTTGTTAATTTTTTGCAACACTGTCGACAGATTGTAAGTCTGGTTCTCCAATGACCACAACCGATTTCATGTTGGTTGGATCAGTTGGAAGACTTTTTGGAAGTGGTTTTTAAACCTTCTCCAATCACGGGATTGGCACAAGGAGATGATCTTCAAAGCAACATTGAATAAAAGAAACCCAAAAAACATTCTGAGTACATTTTTGTTATCATACTCTATCTGTTACAAATAGGTATATGGATTGATCATTCTGCAAGTTCATTGTATGCATTGTTTATTCGAATCCATCTTAGTTTTGACTGTCATTTGATTTCAAGTTTTAGTTACATTTACACAGTCGATTATGAACTGAACACATGGATTGACTGTCATAGAAAACCTGATCATGTAATGGTTAGAGAGTTTTAATGTCACTATAGGTTCATTTGTGCATCCACAACTCTTGTTAGAGTTCATTTAACTAGACTTTGCAAATATTGTATTTTAAATTTGGTGTTGATCTACACAAGAACCCAACCTCATTGGAAAAATGGCTTGGGAAAATCTATAGTCGGCTTTGTCATGAAGGTGGAACCTTGACTTGTGGTTTCCCCATTGGATTACAATGCCATTGGGTGAGAAGCAGGCCAAGGTTATGTACTTTAATAATATAAGTGCTTAGACTTTGGAAGGAAGCATATTTCTTCAAGATTTGATGCCCTAGGTAGATACATTCCATGTATTTAACTAGTAAGAAGAAGAGAAGTTTGCAGCAGTGTAGTAACAGGAAGGTTGAAATTGAATCATAGATTGAATTTGATAGTCTCAGGCACATTGAAGAGTCCTTGTTGATTGTACCTGCTATGTGAATCCATCGATTAACCATTCTAAATTGAACCTAATCTAACTTGATCAATTAGATTAGAGTGTCTCTGTGACAGTCAATGGTGCTAGGCTAAGTGGCTACAATTGTGGAAAAGATTCAGTGTGACATCTCAGTAGATAGTACAATATATGCCGAATGGTCTTAACCCAAATCTAAATAACCAAATGTATAAGGAACACTGTTGCAGGCTCAAACCAAAGATTGATAGAATTTGAATACCCTTGTATTTGGTGTTTACGAAAATTTTGTTAATTAGTGGAGTTACAACTAGAAGTGTAAGAATAGATTATGATAACCTGTTAGCACCTAGTGAAACTATAATCAGAGTTTGTAATAAGTTAAAATTGTTGATACCTGTGGAGAAGGAAGTGACATTTGGAAACTTTACCATTCCAAATTAAGGAGATTAGTGATTGCAAGAGATATGTATATAAGCAAAGATAGACAAGAACTTCAATTAGTTGTTTTGGTTCCAACAAGTGAATCTCCTCGTTCATTAGCCTCTATTGTTGACAACTTGAATTTCCATGCATTAATAGTTTTAAATCAAGGAGGAGTTGCATCGCTACATGCATCATGAAATTATGTGATTGATACACAACAATGCCAACAGCATAACTACTTTTTATGATTTGTTGATGATATTAATGCAGTATTTGAAGCCTTTGCAAAAGCGAGTAGTGCTTTGGCTACTGCTGGAAATTAAAGTTACAGAGAACATGAAATATCTGTGGCAAAAAAGCTATCAATCTGAACTTTCATAATCTTGATGGACTATTCAATCTTGTGAATATAAATCTACATTGTTATGTTGACATCTATAAAATTATCTATTGAATTGATTGGCTTCAAAAATATTTTTTGCAGAAATAAGGTGTGCAAACATGCACAAGTTAACTAGGACTTCATATCTGATTTATATATTCCTTAGTCACTGGTGATTGGTTTAGGTCTTATTTCAATATGCCTATTCCTCAAGACTTCTAGCCAATTTTATTTTAAGTCAATCTACAAACTAAACTTTCATAATCTTGATGGACTGTTCAATCTTGTGAATCTACATCGTTATGTTGACATCTATAACATTATCTATTGAATTGATTGGCTTCAAAAACATTTTTTTGCAGAAATAAGCTGTGCAAACATGCACAAGTTAACAAGGAATTCATATCTAATTTATATTCCTTAATCACTGGTGGTTGGATTAGGTCTTATTTCAATGTGCCTATTCCTCAATATTTCTAGCC
The DNA here is from genome assembly GCA_027943335.1 of Chamaecyparis obtusa. NCBI lineage: Eukaryota > Viridiplantae > Streptophyta > Pinopsida > Cupressales > Cupressaceae > Chamaecyparis > Chamaecyparis obtusa. The sequence continues at coordinate 634,430 of BSBK01001164.1, forward strand.
AGTTTTATTTTAAGTCAATCTACAAACCCTAATACAGTTAATAGATTCACTTACAAATAAATGTGAATATTGGGATGCTTTGTAATCAATATATTTTGTAGAAATATATAACTCTACTTCCATAAGAGAAGGAACTCTATAAGATCTGGATGACCTGAAAAAGTGTTAGGGTTGTGCAAAAATGCAAGTTTATGTATCATGCACTTGTAATTTTTTCAAGGGTAAAATGTTAAATAACATATATTTTATTGATGATATATATATATATATATATATATATATATATATATATATATATATATATATATATATATATATATAACGTATTTGAAGAATTATGTTCAAACCCTAAACTGGAACAACTTGAAATGGGAGAGGAACATTTTGGTGATAAATGTTCAAGAAAGAGAGAGAGTAAAATCACATGTAGCTTCCTATCAATTGATTTCATTTTAAATAGAACCGTGCTTTGTTACTTTCATATATGTGTCTTTAATTATTGACCTCTTGAAGGATCCCATCTTCTTTTTCTCTCTGCTAGCTTTTCAAGAGAAGTTCTACATTTAGAATAAAAAATAATAAGCCTTCAAACCTTCCACAGGTTGTTCAATATTGTTCACATAGGGTAAATCCAGCACTAGAGAATCATGAGAATCCGGTCTGATAGAGAGTCACTTTATTCTGGTAGAATAAAAACACAATCTAGACAATTGAAATCACATAACAGAACTTGCTATAATAGGAAAAATCTACTTATTCATTTCACGTTCAATTGTGTAAAGAAAAATGCCACAATCCTATGCATAAACCCGCCCAAAAATAAGAATATTTAAGGAAGCCCTTGTTCAATACATAGCAAAGCAAAGAAGAATGCAAAAATTAATAATCCTCTGCCACATACCTTATGTAAAGATTGCACTCAAGCTCTTGTTGCTACCCCATGATGTCAAGTTGGGACGTATATCTTGTGTGCACGATGCCCTTCTTTTTTTCACAAATGAAATAATGAAATGAGAAATGAAATTCACCTTTTTTTTCAAAGTTATGCTCGTGTTTGTCAAAATTTTGACCACCATAAAATTTGTCACTATATCGACAAACATGGGCATAAATTAAAAAAAAACCAAAGTTTTCCTTCTATACTCCAAGCAAGTAAAACCTTCTTTTTTTTGGTCAAAAATTTTGGTAGAAAAACTAGGCCAAATGTAATAGTGACATAAAGGTGTTGGATGCATATAAAAAGAATTTCCTACTTTGAACTAAATTGTTTGCATTAAGTTGTTAAAATTTTCTTTGCAAAATCTAGTTAAGAACACTTAATTGCATTTCAATTTGTTCCTTTTGGTTTCCTTCACTTTGTATGGCTGTGTTGACTAATTTTTTGGAGGATCCAGGATGGGAATGATCACCACTAGGTAAGTAAGAAAATAAACATAAAAAAACTTCAAAAAAGCACCTAGCCTTTGCTAGCTACAAAAGAGGTATTTTTCATATCAAGCTTGCATTGCTTAAATTGTGGCTTTTCTTTGGATCTAGATTAATAGGAAAAACCTTACTATTGTCCAAATTGAACAAACATTAGGCATATGCTCTCCATTTTATGAAGTGGATCAAAAAGCCAAACATGTGAGTTTAACTTGGTAGAAAGAAGGGGATGACGAATTAACCAAACATTTCATTTATAAGAATCTCCTTATCAAGAGGTTGAAAAAGAACATATTTTTCTTGAAGTGTTTGGAACAAGGAACAATAATAGGGATATGCTTGTCACTTTCTAAGTGAAACAAACTCCCAAACTTGTTGAACCAAGTTTGATTTCTTATTTTTCTATATATGCCAGATAAATTAGATCTTTAGAGGACCTGCCTCTCGAGAATTGCCTTACGAGGACGATGAGAGGGAACGACCCAAAGTGGAGGAAGCCCACAAGTGGGTAAAAGAACTTGACATGATCTAGAATGGAGGTGTTCATTAAAAATACTATTAAATAGTAATCTACCTTTTAGAGCCAAACGTGTTTAAAAGCCAAATCTGACTCTAGGTAGATTACTTGGAAGACATTCTTGTTTATACTTGTGAAAATGATCAAGAACATACACTTTTAGTGTGGTTTTAGGGATATGGTACAAATTTTATGTGTGTGTTGTGTTTGTACTTTATTTTCAAGCAAGAATATTCTACAGATCTGATCAAATCACTTTTAAAAATCAAAATTTACAACCTGATTTGCAAAGTGCCGCCTACACACAAAGAAAAATTGCTTATACATAGTAAAGTTATGCCTATGACTAGTAAAACAACACTTGTAAATGATGAAGTCACGCCTGTGACATTTTAAGAAATGCTTGGAAAAAGTTAAGAAATGCCTATCAATAGAAAAAAGCCACCTGCTCTTTGCAGAGCGCCGCCTAGGCAAATTCCAGTAACAGCGTACTAAGTTTTAAGTCACGTCTGCACATAGGAAAGTGACACCCAAAAACAAAGAAAGGAAAATAGTGGATATTTCTCAGGGTTTTAAAAAAATTTGGATTTCATATTCGAATACCCTTTTAGACATTCTATTTGTTTCAATATTCCACCTAGTCAGAAATCTTGGTTTTGAACATTTTTGAAAATTTTGTAAGGATTTGGCCACAAGAAAGTGAGATAAAGCCTATTGTCAAGAGATTTATGCTCATGCCGGCTTTCAATTGATCTTACTATGTAAAGAAAACCTTGCAATCAAATGGAATGTATCTAAGGAAAGAACTTCCTTTTTTGAGTGACACATTTACCTCCTCAAGAATACCACAAGAACCCATCCAAGGGGTAGAAACCAACATGACTTTTCCTTTTGGCAACTTGGGTTCAGATCAAACCAACAACAATGGAGGAGGCATTGACCCAAACAATCTAGGGTCAAATAACAACAATGGAGGAGGAGGAATAGACCCCTAACAATCAAGGAATTAACAACACTAACAATGGGGGAAATGGTGAACCAACTATTGAAGATGCAACTAATGAAAAGGTTAATGAATCCATACAAAGCCCATACTTAATGAAGCTCATGGAAAAAGTGTTAGCAAGAGATAAGGAGAAGTATTTTCTAGACCTAGCCCGAGCAGGTCTTAAACTCCCTCATGACTTCAATGTCAATCAACTTAAGGAAAAGGAAGTTGAAGATAGTCTGATTGATATCATGAACAAGTAGTTTAAATTATTCCAAATGCAATTGGACACAATGAAGCAAAGTGGGGCTCCAAAACCATTTTCCATAGAGGCATTATGTCCTTTCCCATTTGACAAGAGTTTAATCATGATACCATTCCCTAGTAATGTGGTCTTTCCTAAGTATGAAAAATATGAAGGAGCATCTGATCCCCAAGATCATTTAAGGGAATTTTGTGCATTGAGCTTGGAGTTCATGCATGACACTACTTACTTAATGAGATTGTTTCCTAGAAGTTTGGGAGGCATGGCCATGGAATGGTTTTCAAAATTACCTTCGGGCATCTGAACTTTTGAAGAGTTAGCTACTAAATTTGTAACACATTATTCATATAATATCAAACATGAAGTTACAATGATTACCTTATGCAACACCAGGCAAAGAGAGGGAGAAGGATTCCTACTTTTTTTACAAAGATGGAGAGCAGTATTTGATAGATACCCTCAAAGTGTACCAGAAAAGGAAAAGATGGACATCTTTATAAATAGCTTGAGTAATGAAATGAATTATCAGTTGAAGCTACAATGTCCTAGGTCTTTTCAAGATCTTATTGAAAATGGAGTGACTATAGAGGAGGTATTGGTTAAGAGTGGAGAACTAAAGCTTTACAAGGATAACAAGAATCACAAAAGCAACAATACCTCCAACAACAATAACAATCAGAATAAGAATCCTCCTAACAACTATAAGTGATTTGGTTTGAGTAACAAAAATAAAGGTGTGGTCAATGATGGGGTTGTTGATGCTAATAATTTGAAACCCACTCCTTTTACTCTCACAAGAACACATACTCAAGTGAATAATGAAGATCAAGCTCCCAAAGCACCTTTTAACAATAATACCAATAATAAAATTTTTAGGAACAATCAAGGGACTAACAAACCTAATCCATTCCTTGCACCATCTCTCAAGAGGAAATTCACACCTTTGGGTGAACCCCTTGTGAATGCATTGAGAGCTCTCATTGCTAATAAGATTATTGATTTACCTAGAGCTCAACGATATGAACCACAAAACAAGCCCAATTGGTGGAAGGAGTCTAGTCATTGTGAATACCACAGAAATAGAGGACATACAACAAATAATTGCTTGCAGTTGAAAAATGTGGTACAAGATTTGATTGACAATGGTGTCATCCATATAGAAGGGCCTCAAAACAATGAAGATCACACGGCCTTTAAGAAACCTTTTTATAACCATGATAAGGGTGAATCTTCCAATTCAAATGAATAAGGCAACAATAATGTCAATTTTGCTTATCATTATGATAACATTATCAACACATTATCCAGACAGGAGCATGTTGTCAATGTTGTTGTAATCAAGGAAAAACCCAAAAAGGAAACATCTTATGCTATCACTAGGGGGAAAACTTCAAGGATTACCCTACAAGGGGTTGATCCTAAACCTATTGGTCCTACACAATAAGGTATTTTGGCTAAACAACCATCTACAACAACAAAGCCATATAATTTGGTGGACCAATTACAAAAGACTCCGGCTCAAATTTCTATTTTGGAGTTGTTAAAATTATCTCCAAATCACAAGGAGATCTTGTAAAAAGCCTTATTGGAGACTAATGCTCCTATTAACTTGGAGGAAGAAAAATTTCAAAACATGGTGGGACACCTCATTGCACCACATTGTCTTTCATTTTCAGAGCAAGATGATATGTCCATCACTCATCCTCAAAATTTACCATTTCATATAGAAGTCCTCATTCAAAGACATAGGGTTAAGAGAGTTCTCATAGATGGAGGAGCTGGTCTTAATATTTGAACTTTAAACCTTGTCAAGTCCTTAGGTTTATCTAAATCTTCTATTGAGCCTAAGAAGAAAATTACCATTAAAGCTTATGATGAGGAGGAGAGATCTTCAAAAGGCATGATTATCTTACTGATTCAAGTTGGGCCCATCAAAAAGGACACCATATGTCAAGTCCTAGACATGAATTTAACTTATAAAATCTTATTGGGGAGGCCATGGATACATGAGATGCAAGCGGTTCCTTCTACATACCATCAATGTATCAAATTTCCACACATGGGAGAAGAAATCACAAGTGGAGGGGATTCAAATCCTTTTCAATATTATAACACATTGAAGCCTCTTCATGAATTATTTATTCCTCATAATAGAGAAGGGATTGTTCAAAATACTACCATTGAAGAAACTAAAGGTGATGATCCTAAGTTAACATCAAATGTTACCTCCACCTCGAACCCTATTCAAACTAACTCAACTACATCAACTAAGGGAAATGAAAAAGTGAGTTATGAGGGTCCAAGTTCAAATGACAATTTAGGCAAAACATAGTCACTAGAGGTGGAACGTTCTAAACCTGCCAAAGAGGAGAGAGACAAAACCAAAGAAGATCACTATAGTCAAATGAGTGAGATGATGCACAAATTCAAAAAAGAATGTAGAATCAATTCTAAAGGAGTAGGGGAATATCTTGTTTCCCTATTTGATTTACCTACTTCCCCAAAAACACATGGGAAACCTTCCAAGGCACATCCTCCTCACAAATACAACTCTTATTTTGTAAGAGATAGTGACAAGTCAGCACTTGAGAAAGAAGACGATGAGGTTCTACAATGGATTTACAAAGATGAAAGTGATACTTCAAACAACCCCGTGGAAATAATTTAGCACATCAATATCCAAACTGACCAATATGGAAAGGGGTTTGAAATTATGCAAAAAATGGGGTATAAGGGAAGAGGACCCTTAGGTATGAGAAATAGAGGTTTTCTTGAACCTATTGAACCTTCTTGGATATCAAAGGAAGAAAAATCAAGAATAGGTTATCAACACAAAGGAGAAAGTTCTAGACCTATGCATGATTTTTATGAACAAGTGAATGTGGTAGAGTCTGATATTAATAGTGATGATTCTAGAGAATATGAGTGGGATTCTTTATCCAAAGACTCTTTCCATGAAAAAGATATTGTCATAATGAATTCTTATACTAATGTTCCTAAAGAACAAACTCAAGATAGTGAAGATCCAGAGATAATTTCTACGTACATGCAACCCGATCCATAGGAATCTAACATAGGGAAAGCACACAATTATCCATGGGTAGGTGAACCTTGGGTACCTTCATGGTTGGATGATTCAAATGGTAGGTTTAACCCGCGTGTCTTCTTTCCCATAGAAGTCTTAGAGGACTCAAGTGAAGAAAACTTTGATCCTTCTTCCATGGATCATCTTGAGCAAGCTCATGTTATTAACCTTAATGATACAATGTATGAACCATCTAATGAGGTCATGTCCTTAAACTCAGCCAATGACAACTTTCCAATTGAATCTTTATCCTTAATGCATCCCAAACTTATTGATTGGGACTTAAATGAACCAAATGATTTACTATACTTTCCCAATGACCAAGAAATGACATAATACCTAAATGTGGTTGAGCCCTCTTCCACCGATGAGTTTAATCCAAACATGATGAGAAAGGTAGGGGTCCAACCTCTTAATCCAAAAGAAAAAATGGAAAAAAGAAAACTAATTGAAGATTTCTAGTGGTGAAAACCACCATGTGGCAGTACTAGAACCAAGAAAAGTAAAAATAAAGGATGTTTCCAACGGTGAAAAATCAACTGTGGCACCTAAGGAAGAGAGGTTGGATAACTTACCAGCACATGAGGAAGAAAGCTCACCAATTCTTATAGAGCCAATGGATAAAGTCAATATTGGAACCGAATTGGAGCCCAAATTCATACATTTAGCAGCTTCACTTACACTTTTAGAGAGAAAGGATTTCATTGAATTTTTCCAAGCAAAGCAAGTGAATTTTTCATGGTCCTATGCTAACATGTCGAGATTAGATCCAAACTTCATCATGCATCACTTGAATGTCAAACCAGGAGTTAAACCTATCAAGTAGAAATTGAGGAAAATGCATCCACACATAGCTCTTCTAGTTAAAGCAGAATTGGAGAAATTGTTGAAGGTGGGGTTCTTAAGAGAAATTGCTTATGCAGAATGGATATCAAATATTGTACCAGTTACCAAGCATGACAAATCCATTCACGTATGTATGGACTTTCTAGATCTTAATCTTGCATGTCCCAAAGATGACTTCCCACTTCCAAGTATAGATGCAATAGTGGACTTAACAGCTGGTCACTCCATGTTTTCATTGATGGATGGTTTTAGTGGATAGAACCAAATTAAGATTGCACCTGAAGATCAGGAAAATACAACATTTAAATGCCCTTGGGGAAATTTTTGTTGGAATGTAATGCCTTTCGGCCTCAAAAATGTGGGAGCTACTTACCAAAGGGCAATGACTATTATTTTTCATGATATGATGCAGACCTTCATAGAAGATTATGTCAATGATATATTGGATAAGTCATATCAAAGAGAGGATCATTTAAAAATTCTTGAGAAGATATTTACACGCTTGGAACAATTCAAAGTAAGGCTCAATCCAAAAAAGTGTGCCTTTGTTGTTCAATCTGGGAAATTATTAGGATGCAAAGTTTCGACAAAAGGTATTGAAGTGGATCCTGGAAAGGTTCAAGAAATCATGGACATGGAAATTCCTAGAAACATTAGTCAAATGAGGTCTCTTCAAGGAAAACTTCAATCAATAAGGAGTTTCATTTCTCAACTAGCTGAAAAGTGTCACTCATTCACTAGATTGCTCCACAAAGACACCATTTTTACATGGGATGAAGAATGTGACAAGGCCTTTAATTTTTTGAAGACTTAATCAATCCACCAATTCTAATTCCTCCTATCAAAGGAAAACCATTTCTTTTGTATATATCAGCAATCGGGAGGTCTTTAGGAGTTCTTTTGGCATAAGAAGATGATCAAGGAAAAGAGAGAGCTATCTATTATTTGAGTCGAACATTGATTAAGTATGAATTAAACTAAACCTTCATGGAAAGAGCATGCCTAGCTATTGTCTTTTATTCTCAAAAATTGAGACACTACATGTTGATGCACAAAGTGAAGCTCATTGCAAAAATTGACTCTTTGAAATACTTGCTTAGCAAAACTACCTTAACGGGAAGAATAGAAAAATGGGTCATGGTGTTAAGTGAGTTTGATATTCAGTATGTGGATAGAAAGGCCATTAAAGGACAAGTGATAGAAGATCACTTAGCTGAAAATACATTGGTTTCTACACATCCCATGCAAGTGGAGTTTCCTGATGCAATAATTGTCAATATAGAAGCTAAGACATGGAAATTGTACTTTGATGGATCATACACATAAGGAGGTTTCAGAGCTGGCATATTGTTGATTACCCCTGAAGGGTATACTATTCCTAAATCATACAAGCTCTTATTCCCATGTACCAAAAACATAGCTGAGTATGAAGCTTTAGTCATTGGTATCAAGATGGCTTTAGAATGGAATATTACCAAGCTACAAGTGTATGGTGATTCTCAATTAGTGATCAATCAAGTCAATAATGAGTACAACATAAAAGATGAAAAGTTAATGCCTTACAAGACAATGATTGATGCTTGGAAAAAGTACTTTGTATTCATAACTTTTGAGAAAATTCCAAGAGAGAAGAGTAGAGTTGCCGATGCAATGGCTACCTTGGCTTCATTACTCCAAGAGCTTGATCAAAATGAAAGGTACAAATTCTTGGTGGAGGAGTTGGAAAAAGTAGCATTTGACCTTCCTGATACCCAAATTATTTCTTTACTTAATGGACATGACTCACCTTGGTATGGTCCTATTTACACATACCTTAAGGACCAAGTATTACCCTTAGACCAATCCCGAGCCCAAAAATGATAACATTAGACAATCGACTTGATATATTATCCTTTCTGACATATTGTATTGTAAGGGTCTTAACAAAACTTTACTTAGATGTCTAGAGGAAGAAGAGTCTAACGTAACTTTACACAAGGTCCACGAGGGCATTTGCGGGTCACATTCAAGTGGGTTAAACTTAGCTAAGAAGATCCTTCGCATGGGGTATTTTTGGAAAACCTTAGAAAAGGATGCTTGTCACTTTGTTAAGATATGCACAAAATGTTAATATCATGGTGATATGATACATGTACTAGCTCAAGAACTACATCCTTTTGTTACACCTTGGCCATTTTATCAATGGGGGTTTGACTTGATTGGTGTGATTTATCCACCTTCATCTAATTGGCACAAATACATTGTCACAGCTACGAAATACTTCACTAAATGGGTAGAGGTCATTCCTTTGATCACTGCTACAAGAAAACAAATCTCTATGTTCATCTTTAATCACGTAATTTTTAGATATGGTATTCTTCATGCCATAATTACTGACAATGGAAAACAATTTAAGAAGAAAGATGTGGATGAGCTTTGTGATACTTTTCATATTACCCATCACTCTTCTTCCATTTACTATCCACAAGGAAATGGACAAGACGAGGCTACTAATAAGAATATTCTTAAAATCTTAAAGAGATTGGTGAACAAATAAGGAAGAGATTGGCACGTACAAATCAACCTGACTTTGTGGGCTTATAGAACTAATATCTAGACACCTACAGGAGCTACACCATATTCATTGGTTTATGGAGCCAAAGCCGTTATACCTTTGGAGGTTGAAATCCCATCCCTAAGAGTATCATTGCAAGGATTAGTAACAGATGAGGATTATAGGGTTTCTCAACTTCAACAATTGGAATTGTTAGAAGAACATCAAGAAAAATCCTATGAACATTTGAAAGTGTACCAAAATAGGATTTCGAGAAACTATAACAAGCATATTAAACCAAGAGTCTTTCAAGTGGGTGATTTAGTGCTAAGGGAGAACCCTAAAAATCAGGCAGAAAGGGAAAAGAAGGGTAAATAGGAAGCAAATTGGCTTGGTCCTTTGATCATTGTTTCTTGTTTTGGAACAAGGACTTACAAATTAGCCAACTGTGATGGGGAAGAATTACAAGAGCCCATTAATAGCATCCATTTAAAGAGGTTTCATACCTAATCAGATGAGAGAGTATTAGAAGAAAGAGTATCAGGCGAGTGTGTATCTGATGACTCAAGCATCACTTTTGTACATGAGAAAATAAAAAAGATCAAAAACATTGAAAAAAGTTCAAAATCCAAAAAAATTAAAAATTGAGAAAAAGAAGAAAAAAAAATGAAAAAAGATAAAAAAGTGCCTTGGTGAAAACCTAGCAATAGGCACATTGGTAGAAACAAAAATGTAAAAAGAGAAAAAGAGCAATAAAGCCCAAAAGGTGAAAACTTGGCAATCAAGCGCTTTTTGTTCCCCTAAGTCTTTCCTAGTTGCATGTGTACATATTGCATTTCCATCATCTCACTTGTAACTCTTCATTGCATCTGTCATTTGTGCATAGTCATAATAAAACCTTTCAGCTACATTGTTGCATTTTAGATTTCCTATTTCCCTAAGTTTTGTCACACGATCACATTTATCACTTGGGGGTAGGAAAGGATTGGATTTTTGGTACAAACGGATTCAATAGTGCTACTTTCAATCACACATCAGAGGGAATTACCAGAGCTTCAGAAGAGAGATATTTTGTTGAACCTTTGATGGATATCATTGTTCACAACCAAGTATTTTGATCCTACAACTTGATCCTTAAACTTTAATTGACTTTATTATTTAGGATTAAAAATTGACATCACTTAAATGATCAGAATGTTTGGAAATTCTTTTTGGAAAATCTTGATACATTGCAAAACACTTGAAGCTTTTTGATGATCTTTATTAAATTTCTTCTTATCATGTCTTTTTAGCTAATCGATGATGTTCCTACTAGATTTGCGATGATGGAGATATGATATTTTTCTTGCCTTTGAGTGACTGTCTTGAGGGAGATCCGACAACTTATGTGAATTCGTCTAATGGCATGGTCATCAAATAACCATTGAGGACTTTTATATAAAGTGGAGGGTTCAGCTTTGTTTGTTTACACAAACATATACCTTAGCTATTTAGATCTTCCATATCTTAATACCAAAATCCAATTGCAACATTGAATCCGTTGAAACTGGTATTCATACTCCCATAGTTGGTTATTCAACTAGTGAGGGTTGTACTAGTTTTCTAAAGGTTACCAAATGTGATATAAAAGCAGTATTCATATCATCATGATGTGGTCAGTGATGATTGTACTTGATTTCCAGTCCTATAATTCTCAATGATGAAAATATTTCTCTATGGCATTTCTTTGCTAAAAGCTAGTGACAATTAGTTGCATTGCATTGCATTTTTCATGTTAGATTAAGTGCATTGGTTTGTAGTATTTTTCCAAGAGAAAGGGGGTTCATTCATTTATTATCTTGATCAATCATTAAAGGGGGTTCAATTAAAAACATTATCCTTGGTTCAAATCAATAATGTGAGATTATCTTTTGCATTCATTCATAGCATTACTCATTATTCATTATCCTTATATCTGAAAAGAGAAAAAAGAAAAAGAAAAAGATTCATTAATCATTAATCATTTTCATACATTTAGTTAAGTATTGCATTTTGAGAGTTGCATACATCAAAAAATAAAAAACATAGTTGCATTCATTATATATCCATATTTCCATAATAAATCATTTGCATCCATACATTGAAAATCAGAAAAACATATCAAAGTTACATTATCATTTGCATTCATTTATCTATATCATATATAAGATACATTGCATCCATAGCACAATCAAAAGTAAATGCATCATAAACATCATATAGAGCTGCATATAAAGATAATCTCACATAAACACATCACGAGAATCAAGGATAGTCCATAATCATATAAATGTCCATAACATCAAAGATCGATCAAATCTGTATATCAAAGATATAATATCATCGACAAAATGATACATCAAAGTCCTGATCAATAAATATAACATGATACAAAATCATCATCAGGAAATCATCAATAATCAATCATTTTGATCAATTAGGGGTAACCTAATTCTCTTCATTACCTGTATCTACATCTGCACCTGATTCATATCAAATGACCCTATCTATTAGCCTTCCACCATTAATCTTCTCATCAAATCCAATCCAATCAAATATCAATAAGTCAAATCATCCAATTGATCATCTAACATCAATCAAATTATCCTATCATCCATGTGCTCTTCTTGAGCGTATCAAATCTCCTAACTCTATATCGTGAGGAAGGAAAATCATTGTTTTGTCTCTCTAGATTGTGAGAGAAAAATATATATCCTATCAATTTTCTATCCTATCCGATTGACATCAATATAGCATCAACCAAGTGATTTTGACTGACATCAAACTGGGGCATTTGTTGAGACCTTGATTATCATCGATGTTTTTTAGAAATGAAAACATATTGGATCTATTTTAAATCAACTTCATCATATTTTTCTATCTGGTGATCAATCTGTTTCATTTCTGAGGGGGCATTATCATAGTATCAAATTTGCATCAACATTGAATCTGGCGCATAAAATTTTTGAACTATTATCAGTGGGGCATGTTGCATCATTTTCAAATCAAGTTTTATCAATCAAATCAGTTTCAAATCAGTTTTGTATCAATCAATCAAGTATCAAATCAATGATTAGGACATGAAATTTTCTTTGAATCAATGCACTACACACATCAATTCAAAGAGGGGCATTTTTAGACACCAAAAATTGGGCAGGTGTCTTAGAATCATTCAAATTTGAAAAATCTTAACCAAATGCTCTAATTTTCATCAAAATGGATCAAATCAATTTCAAATGGACATTTATTAATCAAAATTGGACAAAATCATTTAAATCAAAGGAAAAATCAAATCATGATATCAAATAATTAAATACAAGCTTAAAGGGATAAATCACACTATATAATTGATTTTAATTAATTAATTGTATAGTTTTAAATCAAAAATCAAATTGAACCTATTCCCCTTACATGGCTAATTTAATTAATTGATGGAATTTAATTAATCCTAATATCTTTCAACATAATTTCAGCAACCAATAAGAATTGAGAACACAATGCACATGGATCACTCCAAGTTGTTGAATCTCAATCACACATTTTCAAATTTGAATCTCAACCACTCAAATTTGTCTATTTGTCCAAACCTGAGACAATCATTTAAATTGTCTCCCCATTTAAAAAAAAATTCAAAGTTTTTGACTCAACCAAGGCTTAATCATGATCAAGTAACTCTACGCCCCACCCTTGGGATTTTACTACAAATAGAAGTCATTTTGAGAGCATAATATCTTAGAAAATTCAAGTGCATAGCATCATCACTACAGGCAATTTGAGAGAAATTGAGCAATATCTTGAGCATTTTTAGAGAAAATAGTGAAATTGAGAGCATTATCATGAGCATTTGAGTTAATCTTTGTATCAAGTTGAGAATTGAGAGCTAGATATAGGCATTCCATCATAATTTTCTCATTCTAGGATTGTCACTAGTAGAGAATAAGCTGAGAGCTCTACTTACCTAGCTTAGATAGAGAAGCATGAGATGATATGGATGTTAAATGCAATTCTTTAGATTAAATTTCATTGTATTTTCATAGAATATTCTATAATTGTCCTAATTTTATGAAGGTGTAAACACTCACACATAATAGCTTTGGAAACTCATAGGGAACCTTTTCTTGTAGGGGGTGAACACCGTGATCTTAGGATGCACAAATGAGCATTTTAAAGTGCTTCCCTTTTATTATTTCATGTTGAATGTTATGGATCGGATCTTAATGATGGATCTAGTGAGTGGGAAGTTCTTGAACTTGTTCCATGCATGATGGCTTATCGCTTTCCCAATTTTCCTACAAGTAGATTTTTTAAATGTCATTAATGGTGATTATTTAATCTAGTTAATTTAACATTGTAATTAGTAAGTTCCTTATTGGTGTATTAAATTTCATGATTGTTTAGCACCCACATTAGTGTGTTTTTATTTTAACATACATAATAAGACTTCATATGACACTTAATGGACACCTAAATTCAAATATGGGTCCTATGTGTAATTGCATAGTATAGGATTTGTAAAAACCTATAATAACATAGAATATATCAACCAAAAAGAGATAGTTAGTGTACTTAGTATTCCCAATAATCAAGAAAGGATGTAAGACAAACAATAAGAATAAATGCCATACATAATGAAATAAATTGAAGAATATGAATACACAAACCACAAAAATCCTTCCTTGGTGTTCTCCTCCTCATGCAATGCGGGCTCTCAAAATTGAGCTCAAGATTGTGCTAGCATAAGAATTCAAAGCAATTGTAGTTACAAAAGAGATCCATCTGGTATCATTATCCTTAAGAAGCTTGTTCCCAGCGGTTAGTCCTTCGAAAAAGTGTTTAAATTCCCTCAATCATTTCAGAATTAGATAGAGGTATTAGTAGAGATCTTTGATTAAAAGTTCAATTTTTTGTACTGGAACACACTTGCTCACAACTCCAAAATCTAGATTCATTCTGTGGGCCATGTAGTGAATGGGAGTAACGTAGGAGGCACAAGAAGATTTTATCTTTGTGCAAAGATGCCCCTGTGGCCTTGCATTATTGAAGCTCCATCTGCTCCAACACACACCAGATTTTTGGCAATTGTCATGTCATTTATACCTCCATATTCAATTAGAGAACTCTTTACTAGATCAAATAAATTTTTTCGTTGTTGCATTATCCTTCATTTTAGTAACAATTAGTGGATGAGGTTGATGAACAAAATTGTGTATAGTATAAACATGCATGCATACCCAGGAAGTATTATCTACTGTTGTAACCTCATCTAAAGACAATGCAATAAAATTTGACTCTTTAATTTTTTCCTTTAGATCCTCTTTTTCAACCTCCACAAGACAACTTGCCCATTCCCATCCACTGTTTACTGACCAGTGACTATTAGGATAGATACAAACTTTTAGAAAGTGTAATAAAGCACTCAATGATGGGTAGTCTTTCATAGGATGCCCTCTGCTAAAAATATTAAACTCAACACTTAACTGAACAACTTTTCCCATTAGTTCTACTTCCAATGATTTTCCAAAACAAGCTTCAATAGAGCCTTTAACTTCAACAGGCTTCATCTTTATATTCTACTGAAATTCATATAATTCTGTATTCCTAACATGCTGAGATTCCTCCTTTGTTTTCCATCTTATAATTGATTTTTAAACTCCATATATGGTTTTCTTTTCATAAACTTTACCCATATGCTTCTCTATGGTGTTAATTTTCAACTGCAACCTCTTTTCCTTCTTATTTATCTTGGTGCAAATATTACATCTGCATTCTACTAGAGGCTCACCTTCAATTGGATTGTCCACTAGCTCAATGAATGGATACTTTGACACCCATTCTACTTGAAAATTCCTCAACAGATCCCACATCTGATCTCTTTTCGATTCTATATCATTTTTTGAATTGTATTTTATTTTCTTCTTCCCTGCACCATCAACTTCTCTGACATTCTTAGTCTCATCCAAGTTGATTATATCATTATGGATACGCTAGATATTTAATTGAAAATATTCTTCAAGTTCATCGTGATTTGAGATATCAGGCTCACAGACTTCTTCAATATGTCATGTAGGTTCATGTTGTGAATCTTGAAAATCTTCTTATGATGAAGTAGCTTCCTGATTTTGGCCAAAAACATTTCCAACACCATGACCAAAGTACGATGATAAGGTTTTTCATGTTTTTGGCCTCTCTTGGATTTCCCCATATGTGGGAGCCTTACCCTTATTCTTGTTTGACATCTCGATTCTTCAATGAAATAAAGGCTACTAGCCTACCAATGCAAAAAAAAATGTTTACTTGTTGAAGAAGTGACAATAGAACTATAATATATATAAATATGATTCATTGACCCTTAAATCATGTCTGAGGTCTCACTGTTCACCACTGTTCACTAACTGGTCCCCACTAAATAAGAATCAACTCAAATTTACATAGTCACAAAATAATAATCACTTACCTTTACCTCAAATTCAATTGCAATTGTGCCTCGCCAATGTAGTCAAGACTCAATAGCCTAAACTTTGCTATCAATCAAATTGAATTGAACCAAATTGTGTACAATAACACTGATCTATGAATGTATTTATACTAATCCTTTTTGGGAGAATTTGATGAGAGGTATTAGGTCTACAAATATTTGGCAAAGCCCATGTAATTATAACATGTCTTTTGTTATTTACAAGGTGATTATGGGTCATCCGATACCTTGGTATGATTAATAAACTTGACAAAAATACATCAGTTTGAGACACATGCCATAAAATGCTAGACAAATTTGGGGCCACCTATAAATAGATATGTATAAAACTATTGGAAAATATAGGCCATCCATTTGGGGCTGCTTAGAAATTATAGGTGAATATTTAAAATTTATTGTGGCCAAAAATTATATTCCATTGGCGATAATGTGAAAGAAATGGACAAAATTAAATAAATTTATGGGTGATGGGCCCAAGCATTGGACCCAATTTTAATAAATTTAGGGTGATAGGGTCAATCCCATATGTGAAATATATTCTCCAAATCGTGGGTTGGTGACATGCAACATTCACCAAATGGTGAATAATCACCACTAAAGTTTTCACTGGTGTCATAATGGTTCTCCTCATCATGACTGAGTCTTGTTTGCTTCTTTATTAATGTTTTTCGATTCACTCTCCAGTCGGTCCTCTTTCCCTGGAAGGTTAGTAGCACATGCATATATATTCAAGTATTCAACCATTCAACTTAATCCAAATATTAGGACATGCATTCAAACAATTATATGAAATATTGCATCATATATATATATATATATATATATATATATATATATATATATATATATATATATATATATATATATATATAAAATATTTTAGCAAGGTATGTCAACTACTATCTACCCATAGGTTTTGTGGATTTGAATGTACTTTTAGCATATACATAAGTTCAAGTACTTAAAAGACACAACAAGTATTTTGGAAATGTCTAGAACAAAGAATAAAAGTAGTATGAAACAAAGACAAATTATTGCCCCATCATCTTCCCCCTACAAGCATAATGCTTGTCGTCAAGCATTTCACTTCTTGTAAATTCCCCTAAACTCTCCAACTTCAATCTTTCATCTCCATTTCATTTTGAAAGTGTAATAGAACCCTCTGGTTCTTTCCCATTAGTCCATCCCGTCGTCTACCTGTAGCTGGTCCAATTTTGTAGCATTAATGTCATACAAAGGCAATAGAAGTATTGGTGGCTAGAATGTCAAGGGACACTAGAGCTCACGTTGGATTTTCCTTCCCAACTACATGTATTTAGGTGTCTGGTTAATTGTTGCTTCCAAGTTGAGAGGACTATGTGGTTCGGATTTCTTAAAAGCCTGTGGTAACCTGTTCCATCTATTCTTGACACCAGCTAGGGCTTTCTGAAATGTGAAATAAGGCATCCCTTGACATTCATTATAGACTTTTTCTTTGACAAAAAAATTTTTGTCCCTAGTTTCTATTTTTATATTCACATAAGTGAGACTGAACTAGTCCCTCAGTAGAACATCGGGCTTACTACATTCAACCCTAAAGGGTAATTGTTCTAATCTTTCTTGATCCCTATAATTATCTAATTGCCTTTCATAATTAGTATCATTGCACATCCATGACATCAAGGCTTTTAGATGTATGTCTCCAATGTAAAGCAAGGGATTCTAATCAGTTTCTTTAGGAATGGTAAAGTTATGGAGATATAGCTCACAAAGAAAGTTTTGTTGCCAAATGGGAAGGGTTTGGTATAGACCATAAAATTCTTGAGTTGTCCTAAACTCAGACTCTTTATCTTTGATGGTCGTCAGCAATTGGAACAAGATAAATTGCTCTTTTAAGAAAATGACATATACTCTAGGAGGAGGCCTACAAGCTATGATTTGGTCAGCCAACTTTAAAGCATGGTCCATCTTATGTTTATGTTTCTCCATTTTCTCTTTCAAGTCCTTTATTTCCTCTTTTTGGTCATCAATCTCTTTTTGCATCTTCTTTCTCTCTTCTTTCCACCGAGTCTTCTTAAAAACAAACTGAGTGTACAAACTAAAAAGAATGGACTCTAGAGTAGGTGATCCAAACTCTTCTGGCTGAGTCTTTTTCCTATTCTTTTTACTATGGACTTGCTCTAAGTAATTAGTGATCCAAGTTCTCCTAAAAGGTACAATAGCATTTTGAAAACAAGAGTGAGCTGATGGTTGAGACAACTGAGGTTCTTTCTGCTTATCTTCTTGAATTGTTTGATGACTTTCTTCAAGTTCACTCTGATGCATGAGAGGCTCATTATCAAGTTAATCATTTAAATTTTGGGAAAGATTTGGAACATTTGGTTGAACTAGGGAACTATCAGAAACATAATCAATATGGGGTGTTGTGGCAGATTTTTTTGAGGGAACATATTGGCTATTTGGAGGAACTTGTGGAATTTGCTAACTTCTCCACAAAGGAGTCTTTGTAACCTCTACAGTTTTCTTTATAAAAATTTTCTTCAGTCTCTCTACTGTAGGAGTAGTTACTGCAGGAGTTGACTTCCTTTTCTTACTTCTTGAAACTGTAGGGTTTTGGGGTTCATTCTTAGGAACTGAAGTTCCTTCACCAATCTTTATTTTTCCTTTCTTCTAGGAAGAGGTAGGTACATTTTCCTCTGGAATAGGGGAAGGTTCATTTTCCCTAATATTTTTAGGTTCTCCTTCTTGGGTAGTTGTTTTAGCAGCTGGCTTGGAGGGAGTTTCATTCTCATTAACAGGTTGTTCAATAGGTTAGTTTTGAGGTTGCAAAGTCTTGACCCAAACAAATTCATCACATGCCAAGGGAGACAAATCTCTAATAGATCTTTCAACTATTTATTTAACTAGGGCATGGTGGGAAACATAATTTGTTTTTCCTTTCTGGGTTTCTTCAGCACTAATGCTCAGTATATTATATAGAAAATTTGGAATGTTTACTGGAAAATTATGCTTGATATAACTAAGCAATTTAAAATGGTGTGCATGCAAATGGGAAAACCTTCCTTCACAGGAGAGGTACCTTATAATATGTGATTCCAACTCATTAAATGGGGTAGGAAGTGACATGCGCTTGCAACCCTATTTTTTCACCTCCAACAGAGGGTCTGAAGGAAGAGTGAATTGAGCCCAAGCTGGCCTAGCATCATATTCATTAGGATAATGCTCCCCAATTTTAGACAACCTAGTCACTTCTGTAATGCATTCCTCTATTGCCAAAACCATCAAACCCCACACATTTTCCTCTCCTATTTTCTTGAACTCAGTAGGAAGGTGTTGGGTCTCCAAATTCACCACCAACTTACATCGATAATTCTTCTTTTGTTGCCAATAGTGAGGATGGTATTCAGATAGATTTGCCTCAAAATCTTCATGCTTCTTTTTGGCCTGCATTGTGTCGAGGTGTGTAGAAACATCATTGATAATGTCTTGTTTGAAATATGACAATAGGTTTGAGATTTTCATCTTAGATATGCATAAGATATTTTCTTTAGCAAGTGTGGGTCAAAATCCTCTGCCCTTATTTACTGTTGATCTTGAATAGTTAAGGCAAATTTTCTTAAGATCATCCCAAGAAGATTGAGATATGTCTCCTCTAGCAATAAGGTCCAGTGCTTCAAGATAGTTGTCATTTACTCCCTTCAAGAAAATGAGTTTTTGTGAATGCTCCTGCAATGCATGTTGAGGATTCTTCTATAGATTGTACAAGAAGCATGAAATTTAATCTTCCAGAGTTTCATCTTCCTTCTATGACATCCAAAAGATGTCATCTCCTCTCAAGTCACCCCCTTTACAATACTCTTTATACTTATGAAAAAACAAAGTTTGTATTTCATTCCAATCGGTTGCTACATTAGCCCCTAATCCCATAAACCATCTTAGAGATGACTTCTTCAATGTTGCTAGAAACAAATTGAGTTTTTTAATATCAGTGCTATAGTCAAAGCTTCAACAAAGAATGTCAAACTCAAATAGAAAGGTGTCAGGGTCTTAAGTGATTAGGCCATATAACTTTGAAAGTGCAATAGTGGGTATGTTTTTGAGATTAGCATTATTTATAAGGCTAGGAAGAGGAAATGGAAAGGTAGGTTGTTCCATTACTGTAGGTACTTGGGAGTGAAGTTACAGCTAGGAAATGAATATAGCCATAGGATTATTAGCAACAGGTGCACTTGGGGTGGAATTATCAAGAAAACTGATCAAAATTTTAGCAAAAGGTCGAACGTCAGATGGATTAAAAGGGTCTTCTATAGATGAAGATGCTGAAGGAAATTTTGGACTTGCATCAACAAAAGGTAATTCAAATTCTCCATATTATTCGTTTAGATTAATAGGTTCTCTTGGAAGGAATCTACCATAGACATCTCATCTTCTTCCTCTTCGATGCATGAAAGTAATTGGATGAACTTGTGAAGCAAGTTTAGGACTACAAACTACTATCTAGAAAATAGGAAACTATCTAAAATGACTCAATAAGGTTCTCAGCTTGACACCATCCCTAACAATGGTTCCAAAACTGAACAACCCCTAAATAGGTAATAATAATCGTGCCAAAGCTTCTCCTAGGAATAGTGTATTCAAACTAAGTATTATTTTCCCTATCATGAAGTGCATTTAAATTGTCAACCTAGGGAAATATACTTGAAATGGGACAACACGGTTTGTGCACTGTGTCTCTCATGGAGTCATTTTACTTAAGCTACAGGAAGGAAAATACATGAAAGAGACTTACACTATTGTTGCGGGAAAGTAAACACACATAACCACTAAATGAAAATGATGCTGACAACTATAAGTTCAACTTTTACCTATTCTACCAACCCAAAGCATTCACTATGATTATCTTTACAGGTGTTGCAGGAACATACACATGGTATAATGCTATGGGAGAGAAAAATGAATTCTACTTGAAATATTGTAAATGGTTAAACTACTTACTTTATTTGATGAAGGGTACTCCCCTTAATACCACAAACACATAACAGAAACATAGAAACAACAAAAATTTGCAAGAACAAAAAATGGGCTTCTTATTATCTCCACAAATGTGGAATTACAAATTTTAGAATTACAATATGCAAAGCCACATGGGCATTCCCTTTACAATATTTTGTAGGACAAAGCCTCGAATCATTACCCAGATCTACCCAGAAATGCCCCCAACTACCTAAGACAACACTATAGCCTTCCTTATATAGGCAATTTTCCACCACCTGGGAAGGTTCCAGAATTTTAGCCAATAAGGTTGACCAAACTTAGAATTATTTTATTTTTCATTTTATTACATCATTGTCGGCTCAAAACAACTTTTGAAACCCAAACAAAAATTTTGAAGGAAAATCATTTTCCGCCATTTCAGGTGACTCAACTTTCGGAGACCATAAGTCAGCACCCGTTGACCTAATTGACTATTGTAACCCCATTTTGAAATGGGTGTGAAGTGCTCTATAGCACTTGAATTAAGAAAGCTTCATTCAACTGAAGTTTCAACCTCATCTGGGGCCTCTAAAACCTTCAAAATTGAGTTTGAAGTTTCTGTACCTAGCTGCCAATACCGAAAATTTTCAATATCTACAAAGCTAGACTTGATCTGTCAATGAAACTTTACTAGCAGGCTGATATGACCAAAATGAACCTCCAGAGAAGAAAATAGACCATTCTGAGCCTAAACAAAAAAAAATAGTAACTTTCCAAAAATAGCAGCTCTGCACAAGATAGCCCTTATTCAAAAGAAACCAAAAATATTTTTGGGTGATGCAAGATTGCTCTTACAGCCAGGATGCTCCTACATCACTATTATACTCTAATCCACCTCCCAAGTGGGCCCCCTTGGTCAGCTTTTGCTAGCTATCAACACAGAATATAACTCAAAATGACTCCATTGTATTTCCAGAAAAATTGATTACATCATCATAAAAAAAATACACAGAACTAAAAGAGTAACTTTACTTCCAGGTTATTACAACAATACAATCATCTGACTAACTTGATTTCTAACAATCATATCCCTTTATATAGAGGATTGATACTTATTTGAACATAAAGATAAGGTATGAATAATTCATGCCTTAAATAAAGGAGAATGCAACAGTCCATGACAGAATATCATAAAGATTGAATAACCACTTCAACAGAAGATTGACAACAGAGAAATATAACATAAGTGTGTTCCTATATTCCCTAAAATGATCATTCCTTCAATTCATCAGGCATGTTCTGCGGTGTCATAATGGTTCTCCTCATTGTGACTGAGTCTTCTTCACTTCTTTATTAATGTTTATCGATCCACTCTCTAGTCGCTCCTCTTTCCCTGACAAGTTAGTAGCACATGCATATATATTCAGGTATTTAACCATTCAACTTAATCCAAATATTAGGACATACATTCAAATAATTATATGAAATACTACAATATATATATATATATATATATATATATATATATATATATATATATATATATATATATATATATATATATATATAATATTTTAGCAAGGTATGCCAACTACTATATACCCATAGGTTTTTTGGATTTGACTGTACTTATAGCATGTACATAAGATATATATATATATATATATATATATATATTAGCAAGGTATGCCAACTACTATATACCCATAGGTTTTTTGGATTTCACTGTACTTATAGCATGTACATAAGTTCAAGTACTTAAAAGACACAAGTGTTTTAGAAATGTCTAGAATAGAGCATAAAAGTAGTATGAAACAAAGACAAATTATTGCCCTATCTTTTCTTTGGGTTCAAATGAAGCTTCTTCAATGCTTGTACCTACCTCTCCCAAAGGCCCCTATTCCTCATCATTAGTCGGAGAATGACATCACATGTGGAGCCAACCACCATGGAATATTCTTATTGTATTTGTTTCTTTTTACCATCTAAAATATTTAATACCTATACACGTTAATTCTACCATGCTATCATTCCCTCAAATATGGTTTAGGGTTTAGGTGTCACATGAATTTATAACTTACAATTTTTTCTTCTGATTATATTAGATACATGGGAACATTTGGTAACATAGGACAAGTGCTCTATTTTTATCAACGTATTTCAGTTGATCATATCTATGTCCAATGACCTTGACTTATCAATACAAAGTAAAAGTAGCCCCTGCTGAAAAAGAATCATCAATAACAGAAGAGAAAGAAGGTTGATGAAGAACAAGGATTTAGCTTGCATTTAAATTGGGACAAGAAGGACCAACATCTACCTCAAATCATCACACAAAGGGTCAACATGAAAAGAATAACCCGCACTCAGAAATCAAATGATGCTAATTATGAAATATAATATCTTCCAGCCATTCATTGTGCCACAATATTCATTTATGGAATCTTCAGTATTAATTATCTATGTAAAAAATTATAAATTCTTATGTATTATGGCCTTGATAGGAAAACAATCAAAGATCATAGTTGAGTAAATATATTTTACGACTCACTAAAAAGTGGGAACAATTCTAGAAAATGCCTATTATAAAAAGTAGTTTTGAGATGCAAGGATTTAGGATCCCTTGTCTTCCAAGTCAATTTTTTACAAATCATTAAAAGTTCTCTTTTCTTGCTATCTTCCTGATAATGCATCATAGTGATTGATTTTAAATGTTGGTGTCTCCTCTATTCCACTAATTACAACTAAACTTAGGAGAATTATAAAAAAATTAAAAGGCAGATGACTATACTGTAGAGTTTCTTATTTTGTGGAATTGTTGTAAGAAATAATTAATGATCAGATAAGGTAGAGTGATTAGGAAGAACTTTGGAGACATCAAATTTTGTATATATTCAAAATTTTCAAAATTTTCTAAGGCATAGGAGAAGCAGTAAGTATGTTTCACTCATACAACTTTGATTATATTTCTAATTATCAAATTCATCTCTAATAATCTCAACCAGTGTAGTATTGATTATAATATCATTATTGAAATGTTACACCCTCTAATTGATTGAGTTTTCATCATAGATTAAAGGGCAAGCTTGAAACCTAATAAGATGTGGGTATGTACAAACTATAGTCTAAGCACATACACTTTTGGCATATGCCAAAATAGGAGTTTTGGAATAGTGTATAGCCCTAAGCTAGACAACAACAAGTGTTACTACCTCTGAACATGGATATCCCACTATCTTATTGTTTCACTATGTATTAAAAACTAGCAATTATATTTTGGTGTACAAAGGGTATTGAAGAGGTTTGGAAGATCAATGAAAAAATATTTTTTCTTTTTTTTACATACAATTGTGAAATACATGAGGTCAAGTGGTAGGTAATTTAGAAAATGATATTGTTTGTACAACAAAGACTTAAAATTAGGATCACATTATGCCTACAATAAGGAGAGGGGGATAGATAAGCATATATACAAGGATACAAAAATAGTTCATTTCATCATTGATGACCTTCCAACTATGAGGATTATTCCTATCTTTTGAGGATATACATAATTTCTATTTATTAGAAACCATTGATATAATTTGTTTTATTAAGTTATGCTTATTAAAGTAGATCCAACTTGTTCTTTTGAAGAGGATTTGTATATGTTGTATTTGGTGTGGAAGAAGAATTTATCAATGTCCAAATCTTATATTCATTCTATAAAGAGAATTATGTGTGTTTCTAGGTAACATTGAATGATCATAATCCTATTAGGTATGTATGACTTGAGTGCGAAAACATGTATAATTTTAATGTTAGGCATGAATCATGAAATGTAGATGTGAAAATATATTAGTTAAGTTAGTTTAATTTACTTGCTTTTGATCTAGAACAATTGGTTTAACTTGATGATTTCAATAATGGCACTTAGTGAAACATCATCTCATTCAATTCTACTCTTGACATACTTGGGATGAACATACTTAATTTTTAATAACTTACTATTACTTTTTATTTAATCACAATTAAGATGGAAAACAATTTAATTAGGAGGAGATATTTATATTACTAGAACTAATAATAATTATATAAAATTAAAAGTAAATAATTTTTTATTTTAAAAATATTTTTCAAATCTATTTGTCATTTGAAAAATAAATAAAATATCAATAAAAAACTAAATTAGATAATTAAAGGGAAGGGAAAATTTCTTCATGGGATAGAAAAAATAGGTAGTTTTTTATAAATATAAATATATTTTAAAAATAAGATAATAATATTCTGTTTGTAAAAATGTTTTTATCATTTACTAAATTTTTTAAAAATAAATTCTTAAATTAAAATTGAAAATATTGAATTACAACCTTATTTTTTAATAATATTAGATATTTGTATTAATAAAAAATATATAAATTCTATCAACATTTATGAGCATATACTATCTAAGCCTAGGCCTCTTACAAATTAAAAAAAGTATGTGGTCCCTACATATTAGTGTTAATGACATACATTTAAGAAATTACAAGTTTAAATCATCTTTTAATTCCTAAGAGTAGTTCCAACAATTTCACCCCCAACTCTAATTTTCACAAATTAGTTTCCTGCATTAGCTGCAACCAACCATTTTTGTTTGATAAATAAAATAGGACTATTAAACTACATCTCCTAGAAATTATGTTTTTTGAAACACGCAAACAACTTTTTCAATAAACAATAAATTTATTTCATTTACATTTGTTAAGTCTTATGGTTAATACCATGAGCAAAGAAAAGAAATAGCATGTACCAACAAGAACAAACTACTTTTTCCTTGGCCCTAGATTTTTCTTAATAGATATGAGTTTACCACTTATTAATTAATATTTCACTATAATTGGTGCTTCAGCTACATAATATCAAATGAGAATAACACCATACCTCTGACTTCTTCTGTTGACTTAATTTTTGTAGTTGAGGGTACTTCTTCTAGTGGAGTGTCTTTTGGGGGTAGTGTTTAGAAGAGGATGGTGCATATACAAGGGCAACTTCTTTAGGAGGAGCTTCAACAAGAGCTATTTTTGCTGGTGATGGAGTCTCAACTAGAGGAGTAATGGAAAATCATTGAATATTAGACTTATTTATGTACCATAGTGCTCTAATATCAACTAATGTAGAACCTCAACTACTCTACTAATAATTTGGCCACATCTCCTCTGTATAATTGCATTAAAAAGGACATATCTATTATAGTTATTTTCTTCCTATGGATTTGATTGAGTAAGTGTGTTTGAACATCAATATTTCAAACACACTTCATGACCCATTCTCAGGATGTAGAGAGCATAAGGATTCAACTCCTTATTCTAATTCAGAAGAAAAACAACAACATTAATGTCATGGATTGTGGAAATCTAATGACATTGATATCTAATGTAGTTATAAGAAATCTAATGGGCTACAAAACAAGAACAAAGGTAAAAGGGGAGAGATAAATTCAAAGATAATTGGATAAAATCGTGCACAAGAAAATACTTACTATTTTTTTATTGGTTCAAAGAACTTCCACAAGGAGATCTTTAGCAGTGGAAAAACAATACCCTTCTCTTTTCTAATAGTACATTGGGCTAAATGAAATAGTCCTTTCTGGGTGTGTTCTCCAAGTGGAATTAATGGCTACTTTCAATGAGTTTGTGGTTTTTGATTCATATCATGTGAACTGAGTATGTACCTTTACTAATGGTTGAGTGGTAAGTACACCAAAAACCATTTTCAATCTTGTGAATATGATGAGCACTAGTTACATACTATTTTAACAGGCTTTTCTCTGAGACAAACAAAAATGAGAAGATGAGATACCAAAGGTTAAATGTTATAAATGTGTTGCAGAGTATCTGAGATGGATTTTTTCTCTCACATGATTTTTTTAATTCTTGTTGGTTTTATAGTGAAAGATTGAAACATTTCTTCTTTAGTACAGTAGTCAAAAGGTATAGGAGATATCAACTTTCTATGTGTATTTGAGTAATAGACCTAGTTGGTGAATTCTTACCATATTTATGCATGTATTGTTGTAATAGGCATAAATGGTGAATGATGCATTCTAATTTGGGAGAATAATTATCCTCAGTTAGTTAGGGTTTGGATTTGACCTCTAGATATCATCTTTCTGTGGACATTGGAGTAATAGACCTAGTTGGCAAATTCCTGCCATGTTTCTTTGTATATTGGAGTAAAATGCAGAGACATGGTGAATGAGGAATTTTGGTTTGTGAGAATAGTTATCCTCAATTATTTAGGATTTGGATTTGGCCTTGTATTAGGAAGGTAAAGTCTATGTAACCTTGTTGCCATACCTAACAAACAATATGGATACGAACGTTACACTAAGTATTGCTAATGTTTCATATTTTTTCCTTTTTCATCATTATTTTAGGACATGAATAGGTCAATCAAACCTAAAATTTCCAAATTGCATTGTTGGTTTCTATGTTGAGGATGTTGGAGCTTTTCTCAGATGTGAACTTGTTGATATTTCATGTTTTTGTTGCGATAATAAAATAGTAAAAATATTGTTGATATTTCTTTTTTTTATTTTGATCATATCATAGGGTAGTAAAGATAAGTTTCTTTGCATGACATCAAAAAATATTTTTATGGAGACTTTGGAGGCACACCCACCAAAGGATGGAGAGGGGTCCATAAGTACATATGTGATGGTCAATTTTGATGGGCAGTGCAAGCCTACAAAGACACTGCCCAAAAACTTGAATTTTGCATGGAATGAAACACTGAAGTTTACTATAAATGATCCAACTAAAATGATTGGTGAGGAATTGAAAGAAAAATTATACAATGATAAGAAGACTACTGTTGGAATTTTTTGGGAAGAGTGAAGTTTCTTAGAAGCCAATTTCCCAAGAAGGGTGAAGAAACTTTGGTTTTTTATTCTCTAGAACAAATATGTGTCTGGCACTGTCAAGGGAGCTTTAGGGCTTAAAATATGCTACTTTGATGAACCTATTAAGCCTCCTAATCCTCCACTAGTAGAAGATCCACTAGCTAAACCCCCTCCACTTGCAAAAATGACCCTACAAATGCCCTAGACCCCCCTACAAAAGCTCCTCACATAGATGCTCTAGCACCCCTACATATGCTCCAATTCCCCTTGCAAAATCTCCCCCCCCCCCCTGAAAAAAAAAACATCTCCTCCTTTAGATGCTCCCCTACAGATAACCCCCATGCAAAGGCTCTTCTTGCATAACAACCCCTTGCAGAGGCTCTAGCTACTCTAACACCTATTGAAGCCCCACTGTTGAAGACCCACCAGTTGAAGCTCCTCTAGTTGAGACTCCTCCACCTACCAAAAAAGCTCCTACAAAAGATCCTCTTGCAAAAGCTACACTTGCAATTGCACCAACCTCTTTCAAAGCACTACCCCAAGGTGACACACCACTAGCAAAAGCACCCTCAACTACATAAAATAAGCCAACAAAAGAAGTTAGAGGTTTGGTGCTATTCTCATTTTATATAGTGAAGCACCAATTTTAGTGACATTTTAATTAATAAGTGGTAAACTGATATATATTAAGAAAAAGCTAGGGCCAAGGAAAAAATAGTCTGTTCTCCTTGGTGCTTTCTATTTCTTTTCTTTGCTCACAATATTAACCATAAGACTTAACAAATGAAAATGAAATAAGTTGTGGTTTATTGAAAAAGTTGCTTGCATGTTTCAAAAAACTTAATTGCCAAGAGATGTAGTATGATAGTCCTAATTTATTTCTAAAACAAAAATGGTTGGTTCCAACTAATTCAAGAAAGCCATTTTTAAAAATTTTTAATCGATAAGAGACCTAGGCTAAGATAGTATACATTATTAATAATAAAGATAATAACAAAAAAATATGTTCCTATCAGCATACCCCTTGCTCCTTTGAATGCAAGTTCTAGTAATATAGACACCATTCAAAAAATTTCTAACAAATTACTAAATAAAACTAGCAGTCATATGCTTTTGTGCATGCAATGAGTGCGCCGATAAGGAGTTAGATTTTAAAAAATGTGAAATCTAAAAATTATAAATGATCATTCATATATTTGTTTTCACATACAAATGAAAAGAAAAATAAGTGTAGCTTTTATAATAACTCTTATATACAATAATTCAATCATTATACAATTTTAAAAATTATTATTTCATTTATCAAAATATAAGAATAATTCATATTCAGCAAAAATGGCGATTGGAGTGAAAATAGAGTAGGCGAAAGGAGCAAAAGTAGAGCAGGAAAATGGAGCGTCGGGTAAGGGGCATCAGGCGAAAGGAATGAGGAATGTGGTTTATCATGGCCAACAGTTTCAAAGAGGTCGTGGATGGAAGCAGGGTCAACAAGGAAAGCTTTTTCCTTTGGCAAGAGGATCTACATTTTGGCCTAGGGTTTCTCATTTGGGAAATTTGGGAGGTCAGTATCAGGGTCTCAATCGGGAGTTTCATTACTCGAACCATTATTCCAAGCATTTCCCACCCCTTCCAAAGTTTTTGGCTGATGCTCATCACCCTAGGTTGCACCCTTATTTTGACATTTGTTTAGGTCCTCTTCTTCCAACCCCTATTTGTGCCTCTGATGGCTCTTTGATTGGAGATTTTGACCCAAAGCTACCTTCCTTTGTTTCCTGGCCGAACTCTCTGCCTATTCACTCCCCAAAATTTGTCACTTCATCGAATAATATCCCTCTTCAAAACCCACATGTTCACTCTTTGCAACCACCATTTTTGGCTATGCTAAATAATATCCCTATTCGCATCAATCAGGGTTTTGGTAATCAACAAGAAAACCCTAGTTCTTTGAAAATGGATGGTTCAGGGAAAATTTCTTTGCAAAGGTCTAAGCCCATTCTCCAGTTTGTGGATGGCATCTTGGAATCGCAGGTACTGTATATGAGCGAAAAAGCACTCATTGGTAAGATCTGGTCTTTTTTACCTATTAATGTTTTTCACTCTTGGGCTAATAACAATTGGTTAGGGCTTCTGGATTTTTTCTATTTGGATCACACTTCAAATTTCTTTGTCACAATTTTTGATTCCTCAGTTGCTCATAATGATGTCCTTCATCTCAATTACTGGTTTTGTAATGGTACTAGTATTTGTTTAACAAAATGGACTCCGAACTTCAACCTGAATGACTTTGTATGTTCTTTTATGCCATTTTGGGTGGAGTTTCCTACTTTGCCTTTGGAATATAGAGATTTAGATATTGTTGAAGCTATTTCCAATAAGATTGGTAAATTCATTCACCATGATTTGACCCCTCATGAGGAATTGCACCGAGCTATTAGGGTTTGTCTTTTCTTAGATATCCTTAATCCTTTTCCTAATTTTATTAACCTCCAATCTAAATGGGGTTCTTGAAGGCAAAAAATTATTATTCAGGATGCGTAGGCTGTTTATGCTTATGCAAATTTGTTAGGTCACTTTACAAATCAGTGTAAAGACCCTAATTGTTCCAATCTGATTATTTGTAAGGATCATACCTCTTTTCCTACTAAATGTTCTACGGTTTCTAATCTTTTGGATCATTTGACTTCTTTCAATGCCTCTTCTCTTGAAAAGGAAGATTTTTCCCATACTCATGGCAATTTGGGTAATGTTGCTGAAATTCTCAATCAGGAAGATTTGTTAAACCAATCCCCCCTATTGTTATTGATTGTGAGCATTTAGTGGAACTGGAGAAACCATTTAAGGATATCATGTCCTCAGCTATTATTTAATTCCATCCTTCTCTATCACCTATTATTCCTTGACAATTAATAGCAACTTTTGCTAATATGTTAAAAATTTATCTCCCACCTATTATTGCATTCCTCTCTACTATTGATATTTCTCAAGTTGTTTCGAAAGCTAGTTCGGTATTTAAGTTTCCAAATTTGTCAGATTTTGATTCCATAATTAAATTCTTAATATTTTTGAATGCCCCTCTAAAGCTTGAGAAAGTAACTAAAGAACATGTGGTAATAATGTCTACAGAGGTAATGTCTGTTGTTTCTTCTCAACCTCATGATTTAATGCCTAATTTGCCAAGTGATAGTTTGCAGCAGGGAAGTCATTATTGTGTTAACTTTGTTGCTCAGTTGAATCCACTACATGAGTTGGGAAATTTATTGGATGTTCAGCTACTTCCCCCTACTTTATCTCAGGCCCCTCACTGTTCTATTCTTTCGTATGATGATGCCTCTGTTGGTTGTTTTGATGACATTAATGGGCAATTCAAGTCAATGCAAGTGTGGGAATCTTCTCCCTTATCCCAATAGCTTGAGCAGCATCCCTCTTTGCATAATGTTAATTTGGTTCAAGTTGATAAATCTTCAATTGTTCAGACACCGCTTCCCCTAATCCTACTGTTAAAACTCCTAAGACTAGAGGCAGGAAGTCTAAGGCAACTAAAGCTTTGGAGGATATTCAGGCTGGTCTCTAGTATACTTTGGATAAAAATTTATTTACATCTAGAAGATGTTCAATGAGGAGAACTAAAGGTTCTCCTTGTCCTCAATGAATATCCTTTCATGGAATGTCAGAGGCATTAATACCTCTGACAAAAGGCATAGGATTAAGGCTAGACTTGATTCTGTGCGTGCAGATATTATACTTTTACAAGAAACTAAGTTGTCTTTGGATTCTTTCAATTTGACTATGGGTAAGTGGTCTGGATGGCAAAGCATCTGTGTATCTATTATTGGGGCTTCAGGTGGATTGGCCATTTTATGGAATAACACTACAGTTTTTGTTCAATCCTTGCAGAATGGATCAAATTGGCAATTTTTTAATGTCAGATTCTTCAATCAATCATTTTTTCTCATGAATGTTTATGGACCTACCCCCACTTTGGATAAGTATCATTTATGGAAATCTCTCACTTCTATTATTCAACAATATTGTAGATGACTTTAATGCCATTTTAGGAGCTAATGATAAAAAGGGGGAATCTCTCCTCCTATTTGTTCAATCACTGATTTCAATAATTTTGTGTTGGATAATGCCCTTTTTGATGTTTTACTAGAGAATGGTGCTTTTACTTGGACTAATCGTAGAATTGGATTTTGTCAGATAGCTATCAGATTAGATAGATTTTTTTGCTCTCAGAATTAGAAATTAGACCATACTTCTATGCTGGTAGAAGTCATTCCATTTTCAGATTTCGATCATTTTCCAATTCAAATTTCATTTGATTTATCATCTAATCCAGCCCCCATTTATTTTAGATCCTCTTTTAAGTTTGAATCAATCTGGTTTAGGCATCCCTCATTTCATTCTCTTCTTAATTAGTGGTGGTTGGAAGCTCTACTAGAGGATGGGTCAATGATGTTCAAATTTTATAAGAAATTGTCATACATTAAGAAACTTATTAAAGCCTGGAATGTGAATGTATTTAAAATAATTTTGCAAGAGAAATCTAGGGTTAAAAAGGAGTTAGCTGACATAAACTAGAAAATATTTTCTAATAGCCTAGATCCACAAACCTATATCAATCAGAAGAATCTTTAGGAATCTTGGGATGAACTGTGTGCAAGGGAGGAACATTATTGGAGACAGAAGTCTCAGGAATTATGGTTGCAAGTAGGTGATCATAACACAATTTTTTTTCATGCTTCAGCTAAGTAGAGGAAGGCGGCTAGATCCATTTTCTCTATTAAGGATGGCATGGGAAATTGAATATCTGATGAAAAAGGTATTCAGGAGGAAGGTGTTAGGTTTTTCTCAAACCTCCTTTGTCCTTCTTCTTCGTATCCTATTGATGAGGATAAAGTTGATTATGTTCTTAATGTTATTCCTACTTTGATTACTCCTATTGATAATTTATCTCTAATGGCTCCCTTTACATTACTTGAAGTTAGGTTGGTTGTTTTCTCTCTTTCACCAGATAAGGCTCCAGGGCTTGATGGGTTTATGACTCTTTTCTTCCAAAAAACTTGGGATGTTATTTGTTGTTACCTTCTAGCTGTTATTGAAGAGTCTAGAAAAAATATAGCTATGTTGAAAATTTTTAATGCCATAAACATTGTCCTAATTCCTAAAAATGATGACCCCCAGTCTTTTGCAGAATTCAGACCCATTTCATTGTGTAATACTATTTACAAAATTATTATGAAAGCAATCTATTTAAGGTTGCAACATCTTATTCCCAAGATTATTTCTTCTGAGCAAGGGGGTTTTGTCCTAGGTTGGGAAACTATGGATGGGGCCATTTTGGCTCATGAAACTCTTCATTCCATTCATGAGTTTTCTATTCCATCTTTTATTGTTAAGCTAGATATGATGAAAGCTTATGACAAATTGAATTGGTCCTTCCTTATTAAGGTTTTTCTTAAGTTTGGCTTCTCTAAGAAATGGTGTAAATGGGTTGAAGCTTGTATTTATAGTGCTCATTTCTCTATCATAATTAATGGGGTTCCTGCTGGCTACTTCCCATCTTCTCAAGGTGTAAGGCAAGGTGATCCCCTTTTTCCATGCCTTTTCATCTTAATGGCTGAAGCTCTTAGTCAGTTTATTAATAATTATCATGTTTCCAATTTATGGTTGGGTGTAAAACTTCAAAATACATCTATTTTAGTTACTCATTCCCTCTTTGCTAATGACACATCACTGTTTGGATCAGCTTCCATTTCTGAAGCAAAGAAAGTTAAGAAGGTACTTGATGTGTATACTCATGTTCCAGGTCAGAGAATTAATGCTCAAAAATCAAAACTATATACCTTTCATATGGATGCTAAGCTGTCAGATAAGATTGTTAATGTGTTAGGCTTCTCCTATGATGATCTTCCTTCTACATACCTAGGTATTCCTTTTTTTATGGGACAAAATAAACCTTCCTTTTGGCAGGGAGTTATTAATCACATCAAAGCTCATATTCTTGCCTGGAAGGCTAGATGGTTGTCTCTCTCAGGTAGGATCTTGCTTATTAAATTGATTCTATCAACTATCCCAAATTATTATTTCTCAGTCCTGCAAGCTCCCAAATCAATTCTCACTCAAATTGAAAGTCTTATTAGGGAATTCCTTTGGACTGCTAACATGACAGGGAAAAAGAAGATTCCCCTTATTTCTTTATCTAACATGTCTTTGACTCCTCCTACTGGTGGGATTGGTCTTCATGACCTTTCTAATAGGAATTTGGCCTTTGGTGGTAAATTGGTGCGGAAGATGTATTCCCATCCTCACATTAAGTGGTGTCAGTTGATGCAACAAAAATATTTAGATAATTTAGACCCTGCCAGGATTATCTCTGCTCTAGATCCCCCAAAGGGGTCTGCCATTTGGAATTTTATGATGAAGTCTAGACATATCATCACATCCCAAGTGTCATGGGAAGTTCATAATGGAGAATCTGTTAGATTTTGGCTTGATTTGTGGAATGGATGTCCTCCTTTAGTATCTTTAGATTTTTTTAATGATGTCTGGGAGATTGCTTCTTCTAATTGGGGTCCTTTTTTAATTAATTATGTTTTTGCAGTTCACATTCATTCTGGGCTTGTTATTTGGAAGGACTTTCATGAACTCCCAATCGATGATCAGAAGCCTTCTAGTGCAAATCAATTGCTATTAGAAAGGGTGGTATTTTTATCCAGGACTCTGGATCAAATTTTTTGGACTCCATCAGAGAATGGCTCATATTATGTTAAGAAAGATATGAGTTATTACAATCAGTACAAGTAATGCTATTAAACATAGAGCTTTTTCCTTTTGTTGGCATTCTGTTGTCCTTCCTAAAGTGGGTTATTTCTCATGGTTAGTTTTGAAGAAAAGAATCCTTACTAGTGATAGATGTTGGAAATCTGGCTAATGTAGATGCATAGATGTTGTCATTATGGAAACATATGATCTCTACTAAGAGCACAGAATCTAGAATGCAAGTATGGCAAGTTGAAGGAAGAAATTGTCTAAGTATGGATACAGTGATCCTGACAGAGCACTCGATGAAGATTTAGTTGGCGACGTCCACTGGAGAAATATTTTTTTTTGTGTAGTTAACTAAAGCTTCTACAGAGTATGAGGATACCCCATCTTAGTGTGTATAAAGTTTGGAGTAGTAAAAATGAAGTTATTCAAAGCTTATCGAAGATAATTTTGCAGACATAATAGTTTTGGAGACAGTATTAGCAAAAGAGTTAAGGGATTATTTTTCTTGTCAAAATAATGACTTAACATTATGAAGGGACAACATCCTAGATGTTTACCCTTGGATAAATATTTTGGAAGCTGACCATATGAATTTATTAGCTCTATTAACTCATATATTAGGCATACTTGAAATGTAATGAGTATGATGTTTTTTGTGAAAAGAAAGAAAAGGATAACTTGCAAAAGTTGTATATTGTGATAGCAGCAAAGGCTATTGATGCGAAGTTGTAAGCAGTACCATATTATACTCAGAAACATTTTGTATTACTTGTTTGGGTAGTGAGTTCAACTAGTGATCAGGTTTTGTAATCTAACTCCTAACAGGGTTAAGGCTTCTAACAAGGCCTAAAGTCCTTTAACCAGGACAGATCTACTATACATTGTAAACAGACTCTTAACAGGGTCCAATATCCCTAACAGGATACTTTTGATTAGTGATCTTTGTGGGTACCATCCCCACTGGGGTTTTCCCTTGGCCAGGGTTTCCTCGAGAACATATCATGTGTTATGAGTTCTTTCTATTACTGTTGTGTCTGTTAATTAGCTTGATAATCTTTGTATGCACTAAAGTAATCTGTTATATCCATAAGTGGGAAAAAGTAAAAGTTTGTGAAATACTGATTCACCCCCCCCCCCTCAGTATTTCCTATTTCTAACAATTGGTATCAGAGCATAGTTACTCGGAGAAGGAACATTCAAGGAAAGCTTAGCAGCTTGAGTAAGATCTCTATGGATATGGATCAACTTCAGAAGAATCTTGAAGAAGCTCTTGAATAGATTGATATGCTTACTAATGAAAGAAACTCCTTAAGAAGAAAGTATGAAGACACAATGAATGTTATTGACAAATTAAAAGGTAAGATTGAGGATCTAAAATCTGAAAAGGAATCTGATATTCTTGTTGAAGATTGTGATGAATTAGAAAAAGAAAATGAGATCCTTAAGCATGAATTGAAGATAGTAAATCTGAAGCTTAGTATGAAAGATGGAAATTTGAGATCTGATAATGAAAAATTAAAAATTGA
This sequence comes from Chamaecyparis obtusa, assembly GCA_027943335.1. Lineage (NCBI taxonomy): Eukaryota > Viridiplantae > Streptophyta > Pinopsida > Cupressales > Cupressaceae > Chamaecyparis > Chamaecyparis obtusa. The sequence continues at coordinate 670,694 of BSBK01001164.1, forward strand.
GAATGAAGATCTGAGATCAAGACTTGAAAAGGTAACATCTAAATCTAAAAAAGTAAAAGTGCAGTATGCAGAACTTGAGAAGTATAATAAAATTGTGAAAGGTGAGTTGACTCAATCTAAACAACAACTTGAAAGGCTATACTCTAATTATGATAGGACTGAAAAACAAATTTCTTTTGGAGAACCATTCTTTGATAAGACTGAATTTGGATTTAGTATGTTTAGAACAAATCATGAAAGTAAGAAGCCAGATCTGAAGACATCTAAAAGTTTGGAGGAAATGAAGCTAGATGAGAACACATTGGAAGATCCACCTAAAGAAGAACCACCTAGAGAGAAAGAAGAATCAAAGCAAGAAGAATCAAAACAAGAAGAATCATCTAAAGGTATGCAAAGAGAATTCAAAGGTAGATTTTTTGCTTGTAATACTATTGGGCACATGAAGAGAGATTGCACAGGTAAGCAATTTAAACCTCTTAATGGACATTGTTATAATTGTCATGGTTTTGGACATAGAGCTAACGAATGTAGAAGACATAAATTAATTTTGAATAATTATGATAATAGAATGATTGGGAATACTAATGATGCAGATAAGAGATCTATTGAAGAAATGAATAAAAGAAAAGTGGTAGTATGTTTTAGATGCAACAAAGTAGGATATATTGCTCGAAATTGCAGGTCACAGATTAACCAGCAAGGATAGAGATTTGGAAACAATGGAATCATTTGTCAGATATGCAACAAGTTTGGACACTCAGCAAGAGTTTGCAGAATGAAAAATGGAGGTTATCATCATAACCCTAACCCTAGGAACAATGCAAGAAGGAATGAAAATGCAGGAAACAAAGAGAAAGGTTGTTGTAGCAATAAAGATGAAGTAAAATTTGATAAAGGCACAGATCAAGGAGGTATATTCAGCACTGAAAGTAGTCAAGAAGGTAATGTATCTGATGGTAAGGATGAATCTTTACCTGACCCTTCTTTAAGTACTTAAATTATGTAAGTTTATGTAGTTTAGGGCTTAGGATTAGTGTAGATTAGGAATTTGAATGAATTAAGTTTTGCGTAGTTAGATATAGGTTTGTATGTTGTACTAATGCTATGGTTAAGTATGCAAAAGAAAATATTGTGTTTTGCGAGGTCGCAAAAAGTTTTATGGTTGCAGGAAAGCATGTTGAATTAGATCCTCAGCAGAAGCAATCAGAGGAAAAACATGCAGAGGAAGTTGGTATTGAAGAAGTCCCATCTTCTTCACATATCAATATTAGCAAAGAATCAATGGACATTGAAGGCACCAAAGTGACACTAGAGTCAGATGATGCAGTGTTTTGTGATCTAGCAAACATTGTTGACAATTTGGCTTTAGGAGAGCAAGAGAAGGTTACAGAATCAGAAAAGGATACAGAGGCAGAGGAACCACCAGTTGTATTAGAATCAGTTCTAGCAGAGTAGACAGTTAAAGGTAAACAAATTTTCACAGAGGTCACTGTAATACCCTAGAAATGGGCTATAAGTTCATTAATCTCCTACATCTTCAATTCGAATGAAATCGACATCAAAGTCCTAATCTAAGGCACATCTAAACATCATCGAATCATAATTGATTATCTTAAATTTTGCATCGGGGAATATTTCTAGTAATATTCCTAATCATCATAATTATCTTTAATTTTATAATTATTTGGCAATAAATCACATTTATCCTAAAGTTTGATTAATTGAATATTTTCATATTTGATTAATTAGATTTAATATTTGCCACTTAATTGTGTAATTAAATTTAATTCTATCTATTATTAATTGTATTATTTAATTTTGACAATAAATCTAATATCATATGAATAATTGATTAAATTCTTATTTAATTAATTAAAGCAAGTTGTCATTATTTAATAATATAGTTTTTAATAAAAGTTTGATTAAATAATTGATTAACCCATAAATTAATTATTTTATTTCAAAAAGTAGTTAAGTTGAGAATAAATCACTTTATTTATTTATTAAATCATAATTATCCATGTGCACATTCAAGGACCAGTTAAACTCAAAATTGGAAAATCAATGCAAGTTGTTAGCTTTTTGAAACTCAACATCTTTTTGAGTTTTAAAGTGGATCTAAACTTCTAATTCGAGTTGAACTGTGCTTTTGCATGATTTTTATGACTTAATTATCTGTTATTTAAAAATAACTCAAAAATCAACCTGAGTTATTTGAGTGATTTATCACTTTTTTTCCATGCACCTCCAAAGCCCTGGATTTCTATAAAATCAAGGCTTCAGCTCTTCATAATTCATCTCATAATTGTGCAAACTTATGCTAGAGAATTGGAATTGAAGAATCAAAGCTCTTGCGAATCAACATCTTTGTGAGATCAATCTTACTTTTGCATTCATATTGCATATTATTGTTAGATTAGCATTGCATATCAATTTTCAATAGCATTCATACCATATCAATTTCATCTAGCATAGATTCATATCAAGTTTTCATTCCTTATTGCATAGAAAATCCAAAAAAATAGCTTAATTGCATTCAATCTCATATCTAGATCAATTGCATTCAAATCCTTCATTTAGGTGTCATCTAGGTCACTGATCTCAATTACAATATGAGAACATCAATCTCGCACCTATTAGAAGGTAGTAAATTGCTTGGTTAGATAACTTTCAATTTTGCACGGTTTTGATTATTACTAACCTCTAATGTTTTACTGAGTGTTGTGTCTATAGATCAGGTACAATTTTCACACACACATTTCTGGCACCCACCGTGGGGCCCTGAAACAGGTTTCCAATTCAATTCTATCAATTTTTATCTTTTTCTTCTCGGGATCTATGCAAAACTGTGATTTTTAATTTTTGTTCATACATCTGTCGTACGAGTTTCTGACAAATATCATATGCGAGCATACCCACTATCATATGATACTGGACCCACTATCGTATGATAGTCTATCAGATCGAGACTCATTTCATCACATACCCACTATCATTTGGGAGCTAAACTATCGTATGGTAGCATACCCAGTGTCGTACGAGTTTCTGGACTGTCGTCTGGGAGCATACCCACTGTCATACAAGTTTTGGTACCAGATTTCAATTGTCATTTCATTTTTGCAGACAGTTTGTCAGATTTGATTTTTGGATTTTGACTGACAGCTAACCCTAACAATTGAAATTTACTATTTCTGATTGATTTCTGCTGATTTTGATTGGGAAAAGCGCAAGAATTGCTTAAAATTAGGTAAAATCTACTAAGTGCATTGCGAGGATCACAAGGTATTCTCCTTGTTCTGAAAACATTTCGATTTGGACTTAAAATAAATCTCTCACGTGTCAAGCTTGTGTGCATCTTTTCATGCTTTTGATCTATTTCTACACACTTGCATAATTTGATACTAGGTTGTGATCCCTTAAGGATTCATTAAGTAGTCTTAGAATACTTGTGATTGATCTTGATTGCTATCTTGGGTTATTGGACTCGCTAATCCACTGGCCCCTCATTTCCACCCCATGGTTGCAATCTCAGCGCCATAAAGGGGAGGGGTCAACAGGACAGAAGCGTTAAGTGTTCCACTTGGCAACCCTTTTGTGCTTTTAGGAACTCACTTGTTTTCTAAGTTGGGGACTTGTTTTCAGCTTGTGTGAGGTGTTAAGTGTTCCACCTTGTGGACTCATCTCATATTCACTTTAAGCGTTAAGTGTTCCTCTTTCTGCTTTTTGGGTACTTTTGGTAGATTTGCTTTCGGGAATATATCTGTGCTCACATAGTAATTAGGCCCTATGAACACTATTCGTGATTCTTGAGAGATTGGATTCCTAGAGAAATCTTTCTTGACGATAGAATCCTTATAGGTAGGGAGGATACTTAGTGCGTTTCACATTCAACTTGGTTAGTGCATCTTCTCTTATTGATCGACACATTCTCTCTCTAGAGAGGTTGATAGATCACGTGGGGTTGATATCATGAGCTTTGGTGAATCAAAATTAGTTAGTGCATCTTCTCTTATTGATTGATACATTCTCTCCTCGGAGAGGTTGATAGATCATGTGGAGTTGATATCACAGACCTTGGTGGAACAAAACTTTGTCTTAGCGTGTCAGATTAATCTGCTTGCTTTGTTTGGGTTAAAAGTGAAGAGGTGTCAAAACCTTGAATCTGGAGCCAAGTCCCCTTGCGGTATAAATTTGTGAGTCACCTTTAGAGAGGGTTAACCGTAGCGGACAATCCCTTTACAGGGAAAACTATGTTGATGGAACCTCAAGCGGTAATAGCCATTTTTGCCATGGTAGTGACAGCTGCTATATAAATGTCCTTGTGGAAGAAATCTCCACGGTATGGTTCATTGTTGGGTTGTCAGATCTCCCTAGCAGCTCTTGAAGATTAAGTTCTCAGACTGTGTCAAAACCCTGGTGTGCTGGGATTGGAGTTCACCCCTTTGAATCATAAAAGTTGCAGAGTCAAACCATTACTAAAAACCCTAGAGAGGCCAATTTTTCATTCTCAGGTATATGTGTGTTATTACAAAACTTTTCAGAACATACACAATTAGTACTCTCAGGGATTAGCACAATTTGGTCACTTGATTGTTCATGCGCAAGGTTGCTTTTGCCCTTGTTCATTGTTTTCAGATGTGCTTGGAATCACTTGCTTGCTATTCTACGTGCTTATTTATCTACTTGGCTATTAAAAATGATCAAATCTAGTATAACCTTCAAAATCTGGACAGTACAATTTGCAAACAATCCAAAACTAAAGACCTTAAATTTTGTAAAAATTGACGTAAAATCTTTTCTGGAGTCAAAAGTCATTTCAGGAAGTCAAAATTCGTACGAGTTTTGTCAAGTGTCATTTCAGTATTGCCCATCTATCGTATGATTGAGAACCCAGTGTCGTACGAGTTTTCAAACCAGCAAATTCAAGAAAATCAAAACCAAGTTAGCAACTGTCATATGAGTTTTGTCAACTGTCGTACGAGTTTCGTCAACTGTCATTTCATTGCCACCCAACTATCGTATGAGTTTAGCAACTATCATTTCATAGACTACCCAGTGTCGTACGAGTCTGCAGAGTGTCATTTGGAAAAATTTGAGAGAGTTGTCAAAAATTGTGAAATTGCAAGATATCCAATGTTTCCAGCCTAGTTCCAGAATCTGTCAAAAATATCATTGTGTCAGGAACAAAGCAGTAGCTATTGAGCATTCTACCATTTTTTGAGATTGATCTTTTGAATCTGATCTAGCCTTCTGTTTGATCAATTTGAGTCCTTTTTATCTCGTGTCAAAACCTTGTCATAACTATCAATCTTCAATCAATCTTCAAAAATAGACTAAGTACTGAGAACTCGTGTCCGCTATCTTTTGGGCAATCTATCCCATACATCCAGGGCACAGTATCCTTCACCCATGTCTCATCAGATCTTCAAAACTATCATAATCTTGACAAGGTTGCGTCATCCAATTTTCTCGAATCAAATTGTTCTTCAGTTGTCTTCATCCTTTTCTTCCGTTTCATTCAAAGTTAATGGTGGAGACCAGAGCTTCGTCACACAAGAAATCAAAAGAAACATCTCAGAACTTACTTTTGACCAATACCCCGGGTCCAACTCTTGAACAACTCATTAAGTCAGGTATCTACGAAGACGACGGTCTCGGTAACTTTCGATTGAAAATTGGTTACATACCTCCTTTATCAAGTCACAGAGGTAATCAGCAAACTCCTCCTCAATCTGCTCCAGGGAGCCCAAAAACTCCTACCATGTCTCAAGTAGGGACAAACCATGGTTCTCTAGGAGGTGGATCCCAGGGACACCATTCTCAACATAATGCCGACCAAGAACCTACACCCTCTGAAATCCATCGATGTCAGAATGACGATGAATTCAAGAGAATGATGAGGCATTTCTTGAAAGTGGATAGAGAGGCATACTTTTTGCAATTAGCCCAGGAAGGAGCTAAACTTCCTCCTCACTTCAATGTCAAAGATATCATCACGCATGAGGAAGAAACTCTGATGACGGCCATAATGAACCAGCTGCATGCTATGCAGGTCAAAATGAATAAAATTGAGAAGAGAAGGAATCCAAGGAATTCTCCATGGAGGCCCTTTGTCCTTTCCCTTTTGACAAAGACTTGTATATGCCTCCATTCCCAAAAAGAGTGGAGATGCCAAAGTATGACAAATATGATGGACAATCTGATCCTCAAGATCATGTCAGAGAGTTATGTACGCACTCCATGGAATTCATGCATGAACCAACCTATCTGATGTGTCTTTTTCCTAGATCCTTGGGAGGAGCATCCATTCAATGGTTTTTGAAATTACCTTCTACGATCAAAACTTTTGAGGAATTGATTAAATTGTTTTATCAACAATATTCCTACAATATTCAACATCTAATTACCATGATCGATATCTATAACCTCAAGCAATATCCAGGGGAATTATTCCTAACTTTTCTCAAGAGGTGGCGAAAGAAGTTTTCTCTATATGCTAGACCAATTCCTGAAATGGAGAAACTTGAAATCTTTATCAATAACCTTGTCCCAGAGCTCAACTATCCATTACAAATGCAAGATCATGTATCTTTTGATAAAATGGTGGATAATGCAATCAAGATTGAGAAAGTACTTGTCAAGAAAGGAGAAATCACACTTCAAAAGGACAAGTTTGAATTTGGATCTAGCTCAAAAGATAAAAACAAGAGCTAGAATAGAAACAAAGGTATCGTCTCTAATGGTGTTGTTGACACTATCCACACCCCATCAAAGGCACCGGCCTACAATCTCACCCTTGCCACCAAAGCCATTGAAGCTTCAGAGCAAAAATCTGCTAAACCATCTCCAAAGAAGCCATTCAAATGATGGGATAATAAACAAAAGTTTACTCCCCTGGGAGAATCTTTGGAATCTGCCCTGAGAACCCTAATAGCTGATAACATGATCTCTTTACCACCAATCCAAAAACTTGATCCGGATCCAAAACCATATTGGTGGAAAGATAATGAATTTTGTGCTTTCCATCAGACTAAAGGCCACAAGACTAATGGATGCTTCCACTTGAAGCATACTATTCAAGACTTGATAGATCAAGGGGACATCACGATCGATAAGCCTACTAGCAATAATGATCACACAGCATTTATAGAACCGTTTCCACAACATGGCAAGGGAGTTTCCACTTCTCAGCCTGACATGGGGGCAAAAGTCAACTATGCCTATCCTGGAAACAATGTTGTCATCAATATGGTTGAACCATGTCTCTCTGAGAGCTGCAATGTCATCATGATTGTACAAAGAGACAAAAATCATTCCTCAGCTAATGCGGTTACCAAATCACAAGCTCAGGCTCATCTGAAAGGACAAACACCAAGTTCATCCAATGTCCCTAAGATACCTTTCAATCTCACATCTGCTTCTAAACAGAAGACCACCTTGAAATCTTCCAATCCAAAGGATACAAGACCTACATCTTACAGCATCATCCAACAACTCCAGCATACCAATGCCAAAATCTCTATGTTTGAGTTACTTCGAATATCTCCAGCTCACAGAGATATCCTAGACAAAGCTTTTCTCAGCTCTAATGTTCCTGATGATCTAGATCTAGACAGGTTCCAGACTATGGTTGGTCATCTAACGTCTCCGCAATATATCTCCTTTTCAGAGGAAGATGACAACTCCCTAAGTCACCCACATAATCATCCCTTGCACATAGAAGTCTTGATCCAGAACCGTCGAGTCAAACACGTGTTGATAGATGGGGGTGCAGGCCTCAACATTTGTTCTTACAACTTAATCACATAGTTTGGATTCTCAGAGATGGCTATTGATCCTCAAAATAAGATCACCATAAAAGCCTATGATGAACAAGAAAGAGCTTCTAAAGGCACCATTGTCTTACCCATCCGAGTGGGTCCGGTCATCAAAGATACCACATGTCAGGTGCTTGATCTACCATTGGCTTACAATATCCTTCTAGGGAGACCCTGGATCCATGAAATGCAAGCCATTCCTTCTACGTACCATGAATGCTTGAAATTTCCCTATGAAGGAGTGGAGGTTACTATCCCAGCAGATCTGAGTACAACTTGCAATACATTGAAGGAAAGTGCCAATAAACTTGTTCCCAATAACAGAGAATCTTCCATCAAGCAACAAAATGTGACTTCCACATCCAAGATGGAAGACATTGCTAAAGAGATCAATATCAAAGAAAATGGGATGGGAGAATACACTATAGAGCCAGTCTTGTCTCTGACATCTCTCCCAATCTCACCTAAGTCATATGGACAATCCTTGAAGCAGTCTAAATCAAAACCTACGGAACCTATGGAAGCATACAAATTTTTTTTTGTGGCGGAACAAGTATCCAAACAAGAATTTGAAGAGGATGAAGCTGTGCTGGCATGGCTATACAAAGAGGATTCTGAATCTAAAATTGTTCAACCTAGTGAATCTATAGCACCTACAATCCCTTCTAATTCATATGGCCCAGGGAACAAATTGATAGCCAAGATGGGATATTCTGGTCAAGGACCTCTAGGAATTAGAGGAAAGGGTCTTGTGACACCCATTTCACATATTGGTAGAGCCAACAAAGATACTAGTGGCTTAGGCTTTAAGAAGAAACCCTATCATCTCAAAGGTGGTTGTTCTCATGTCATAGAACAAATTGCACCAGGAGAACCCCTTCTCAAGAAAGAAGAGATAGAACCCTTAGATGATGATTCAGATAGTTCAGAACTCATCCCCTATGAAAAATTGCCTAAAGAGATCAAAGATCTTCTTGATGATAAAGATGATCCTATCAAAAGAATTAATGTAGTAGAAACACAAGAACCTACTTTAGCACAAGAGATGGTTGCACCACAAGAACTAGCTAATCTCGAAGGCAATCAAACTGATCAAGAAGAAGGGGGTAGTTATTCTGACACTGATTCCCATGAATATGAATTCAAGTCAGAGACTGAGGGTAATCCTTCTTGGGGTATTCATCCTGATTTCACACATTTTCTAAGATTTCTTAGAGATCCTGAATCAGAAGCTGAGTCAAATGACTATGAATGGGGTGCCATTCTAGAAGAAGATGAGCTTATAATAGAGAAATATATTGATGTTATTCACCAATATGTATCTCAATCCAATGTAGGTCTAGAGTGAAACAATGAACTTAACGTATCTGATCCACCTATGGCTAAAGAGGACTCCTATGATGATGTTGAGCCTATTCATGAATTGAACATTTTGAGCTGTAATATCGCCTTTGAACTTGAGCATCGGGTTAGGACCAATGATGACATATCCATGTCTGTGAATGCCATATCCCACACCTTTCCCGCTTTGACTATCCAACGCCCTGATCTTATCGACCAAACTTCCACAAACCCAAGCCATGGTGTTTACACCTTTTCCAGTGACTATGCTCTTGCTTGTTACCTCAATGTAGTCAAGCCTATGAGGACTTCCATCAGCAAATTGAGCGTCAGCATGACTGAGTCAGACATCAAATATCTTAGTCAAAAAAATAAAAATAAAAAGAAAAAGAGTTTTGAGGGTGAAAACCACTTTGTGGCAGTCTCAGATCCTACAAAAGTAAAAAGAAAAGATGTATCTGAAGGTGAAAACCTCTCTGAGGTGCCTAAGGATGAGATATTTGATGTCCTTCCAAGTCATTTATAGGATAGATCTCTAGTTCTGATTGAGCCCACTCAATCCATCAATTTGGGTACAACAGAGGAACCACAATTGGTACATGTAGCACAATCTCTATCAGAAGAAGAGAAACAGAAATTCACTACATTCTTATCAGAAAAAAAGATCAATTTTGCATGGAAATATTCAGATATACTAGGATTGGATCCCAATCTCATTATGCACCATCTATCCATTGCTCCTAGAGTAAAACCAATCAAGCAAAAATTGAGAAAAATGCATCCTCATGTTGCACTTCTAGTCAAAGCTGAATTAGAGAAACTCCTAAAAGCTAGATTCATTCGCATCATAGACTATGTTGAGTGGATCTCCAACATTGTACCTATTTCTAAACTAGATGGTTCAATCAGAGTGTGCACAGACTTTAGAGATGTGAAAAGAGCATGCCCTAAGGATGATTTTCTACTGCCTAACATTGATATGATAGTGGACATGACTGCGGGCTATGAGATGTATTCCCTAATGGATGGCTTTTCTGGATACAACCAAATCAAAATTGCTCTAGAAGACCAAGAGAAAACTACTTTCACATGTGCATGGGGAACCTTCTCTTGGAATGTTATGCCATTCAGAGTCAAAAATGTTGGAGCTACATATCAAAGAGCAATGACATCTATTTTTCATGATATGATGCATAGAACAATGGAGGACTATGTTGATGATACCTTGGCAAAATCAATGATCAGAACTGAACATCTAACTGACTTGAGCATGATCCTAGACAGAATGGAAAAGTTTAGTCTCTGACTAAATCCTAAGAAGTGTGCTTTTGGTGTCACTTCTGGAAAGCTCTTAGGATACATAGTTTCAAAGAAAGGTATTGAGGTCGATCCAGCTAAGGTGAAAGCTATCATAGAGATGCAACCTCCCAAGAATATCAATCAATTGCGAACTTTGCAAGGGAGAGTATAGTCCATCAGAAGATTCATATCACAGCTAGCGAACATATCACAGCCTTTTACAAAAACATTACATAAAGGTGTGACCTTTTCATGGAATGAAGAATGCGAGAACAACTTTAACCATATCAAGAAGTATCTATCAAATCTGCCTATATTGATGCCTCCTATTCATGGGAAGCCATTAATATTATATGTCTCCGCAACAGATACATCACTGGGGGCATTACTAGCACAGCATGATGAGAACAAGAAGGAAAGAGCCATCTACTATATCACCAGAACCTTAGTGACCTATGAGAAGAACTACTCAATGATAGAGAAGGCATGTCTACCTGTGATCTTTGCATCATAGAAACTAAGACATTACATGTTAGCTCATACCACTCATTTGGTAGCTAAAATTGATCCACTGAAATATCTCCTAAGCAAAGCTGCCCTCACAGGTAGACTAGCTAAATGGGTCATGCTCTTGAGCGAATTTGACATTGAATATTTTGAAAGAAAAACTATCAAAGGACAGGTCATTGCTGATCAATTAGCTGAAGCACCACTGTTTGATGATACACCCATGCAAATGGAATTTCCTAATTCCTTCATCATGCACCTCTCTTCTAGAGCATGGCAGTTATTCTTTGATGGCTCCTACACACAGAATGGATCTGGAGCAGGCATATTGTTCATCACTCCTCAAGGATACTCGATACCCAAATAATTCAGACTAAAGTTTCCTTGCACAAACAATATTGCTGAATATGAGGCACTTCTCAATGGTATGAAAATGGCAATATAGTGGAGAGTTACAGAGATGCACATCCATGGAGACTCACAATTGGTTATCCACCAAGTCAATGATGTGTACCAAACCAAAGATGAAAAGCTCATTGCTTACAAGATAATGGTAGATGATTTAAAGAAATACTTCATCTCTATCACATTTGAGCAAATACCCAGAATGGAGAATAAGGTTGCCGATGCAATGGTGACACTATGTACTCTCTTACAACAACTCGAACATGAGCTACACTATGAGTTCCTGGTGGAAGCCCTATCCTATCCTGCATATGACTCCCCTGAAACCTGCATGATCTGCACTGTTGTAGGTTATGACTCATCTCGCTACAAAAATCTATTCTCCTATCTCCACAACCAAATCATCCCTGAGTCCTTTAACCATTTTGAGAAATGAAACCTTATCTGATCTGCATCCTGATATGTCATCATTGGTAATGACCTGTACAAATGAGGTCTAGATGGTACACTGCTTAGATGTTTAGAATGGGAAGAGTCTCAATGTGCATTAGAGGAAGTCCACGAGGGTATATGTGGGTCACACTTGAACGGTTTAATGTTAGCTTGAAAACTTATTAGGGCTGGGTACTATTGGCCTGAAATGGAGAAAGAAGCTATTAAATTTGCTAAAAACTATCAACAGTGTCAAGTACATGGCAACTTGATTCATGTTGTAGGGAGAGATCTAATTCCCTTTACTACATAATGGCCTTTTCAACAATGGGCATTTGATCTCATAGGTGCTATCCATCTGCACTCTTCCAATGGACATACCCATATAATCACAGCTACAGATTATTTTACAAAATGGGTAGAAGCAGTTCCTCTAACACAAGCAATGGGGAAATAGATCTCTATGTTCATCCTGAACTACATCATTTGTAGATATTGGATCCCTCATTCCATAGTCATAGACAATGGGGGACAATTCAAAAATAAGGACCTAGATGACTTATGTGCCAAATTCAAGATTACTCAACATTGGTCATCTATCTACTATCCTCAAGGGAATGGACAAGCTGAAGCTTCAAACAAAAATATCTTGAAAATCTTGCACAGAACAATGAATAAAATAGGAAGAGAATGGCATCTCATGATCACTCCAGCTCTCTGGGCATACAGAACTAGTATCAGAATGCCTACAGGGGCTACACCTTTCACTTTAGTTTATGGGTCTGAAGTGGTACTACCTATTGAGGTTGAAATCCCATCACTTAGAATCAGAATGCATGGACTTGTCACTGATGAAGACTACAAAGTGTCTAGGTTACAAGAACTTGAATTACTAGATGAGCACAGGCAAGCAGCGTATGATCATCTCAGAGTGTATCAGAAAAGAATGTCTAGAGGCTACAACAAGAAAGTCAAACATAGAAAATTTCAAGTTGGTGATCTAGTGTTGAGAGAAAATCCTAAAAATCAATCACATCGAGAACGCAAGGGGAAGTTCAAACCCAATTGGCTGGGTCCCTTTGTTATCACTGCTACTTTTGTCTCTGGTGCCTATCAACTCTCAATGACTAAAGGAGAACAGCTCTGAGAACCAATCAACGTTCTCCATCTGAAGAAATTCTATGCCTAAGACATTCATTACTTGGTAAATGTCCTGAAAAAATCTTAAAAATCAGAAAAAGTCCTAAAAAAATGAACATCTTGGTGAAAACCTAGCAATAGGTGTAATACCCCAAAAATGGGCTATAAGTTCATTAACCTCCTATATCATCAAATCATATGAAATCGACATCAAAGTCCTAATCTAAGGCACATCTAAACATCATCAAATCTAATTGATTATCTTAAATTTTGCATCGGAGAATATTCCTAGTAATATTCCTAATTATCTTAATTATCTTTAATTTTATAATTATTTGGCAATAAATCACATTTATCCTAAAATTTGATTAATTGAATATTTTCATATTTAATTAATTAGATTTAATATTTGCCACTTAATTATGTAATTAAATTTAATTCTATCTATTATTAATTGTATTATTTAATTTTGACAATAAATCAAAATTCCTATCTTTAATTGATTAAATTCTTATTTAATTAATTAAAGCATGTTGTCATTATTTAATAATATAATTTTTAATAAAAGTTTGAATAAATAGTTAATTAACCCATAAATTAATTATTTATTTTCAAAAATCAGTTGAGTTGAGGATAAATCACTTTATTTATTTATTTAATTCTTAATTATTATGCATATTCAAAAGAAACAGTTAAACTCCAAATCAGAAAATCAATGCAAGTTATTGACTTTTTGGAACTCAACATCCTTTTGGAGTTCAAAAAGCTGATCTAAACTCTAATTTGAGTTAAAAAGCTGTTTTTGCATGTTTTTGCATGATTTTGAGAATTAACTATCTTTTATGATCAGATAACTCAAAAATCAAGATGAGTTAATTTGAGTGATTTATGGCTTTTATTCATGCACCTCCAAAGCCCTGGATTTCTATAAATTAAGGCTTCAGCTCTTCACAAATCATCTCATATTTTGCACAATCACGCTGGAGAATTGGAGACTGAGGAATCAACTTGCGAATTCAAAGCTTTGTGAGATCAATCTTATTTTTTTTGCATTCATATTACATATCATTGTTAGATTCATAGCATATCAATTTTCAATAGCATTCATAGCATATCAATTTCATTTAGCATAGATTTCATATCAATTTTTACAATTATTATTGCATAGAAAAATCCAAAAAATAGCTTAATTGCATTTATTCCATATCCATCTTTTGCATTCAAATCCTTCATTTAGGTGTCGTCTAGGTCACTGATCTTGATTACAATCTGAGAACATTAATCTCGCACCTATTAGAAGGCAGTAAATCGTTTGGTTAGATAGCTTTCAATTTTGCATGATTTTGATTATAGCTAACCTCTAATGTTTTACTGAGTGTTGTGTCTACAGATCAGGTATAATTTTCACACACACATTTTTGGCGCCCACCGTGGGGCAACCCACCTTTGCATGCTGGTTTTGATTTTTTTGGAGCTAAAACCCCAAAGTTTCAAAGATTTAATTTTATCTCCCAAACGGCTTAGAATTTTGATCTGAAATTTTTTTTTGCAGGTTGGTGACATGTCATGGAAGCTACAGTAAAAAATTTAGAATTTTCTGAGATGTTTTGAATTTTTAATAATTTTTTCTTGAAATTCCGGAAAAAATTAATATCTGACGCAAATCAGCATATTTTTCGAAAAATTTTATATTTTCGGAAAGCTCTTTAAATTCTACAGGGGGTCCATTCTTTGTGTTTTAAATTTGGACATGATATCATAGCTTAAATAGTCAATTTACAAAAACTGGTCTGTATTGATAAAATGGGTTTCTAGGGCACAAATGAAGAGGTTTTTCTAAAAATTTTGCATTTTTGGAAAGCTCTCTATTTTTTAGCAGGGGTCTCTATTCTGAATTTCTATTTTTGTGGCCAAAATCATATCAAAAAAATTAGATCTTGTTGACTAGGTCAAATGCAGCAAAAAAAAAATAAAGTTTTGTGATGGGTATGCACTTATTTTTTTTACATGGTTCAATGAATGATATGAGTTGTCATTTGGGTTGATTGCTGGTTATTATTACTGATAATAATTGATTTTTAGAGCTAACCCTATGGTTTTCATAAGTTGAATATATTTTGCATATCTTGTTTGCTTGTTTGCTTGTTGGAGAGTTCGTCACTTGCTTGCATGGAAAAGCTCAACAAAAATTGCTAAAAATCAAGTAAAATCTACTAAGCGCGTTGCAAGGATCCCAGGTATTCTCCTTCATCTAATAATATTTTGATTTGGGACTTAAAATAAATCTCTTATGTGTCAAGCTTGTGTGCATCTTTTCATGCTTTTGATCTATTTCTACACACTTGCATAATTGATACTAGGTTGTGAACCCTTAAGGATTCATTAAGTAGTCTTAGAATACTTTTGATTGATCTTGATTGCTATCTTGGGTTATTGGACTCGCTAATCCGCCGGCCCCTCATTTCCGCCCCGTGGTTGCAATCTCAGCGCCATAAAGGGGAGGGGTCAACAGGACAGAAGCGTTAAATGTTCCACTTGGCAACCCTTTTGTGCTTTTAGGAACTCCCTTGTTTTCTAAGTTGTGGACTCATTTTTAGCTTGTGTGAGGTGTTAAGTGTTCCACCTTGTGGACTCATCTCATATTCGCTTTAAACGTTAAGTGTTCCTCTTTCTACTTTTTGGATGCTTTTGGTAGATTTGCTTTCGGAACATACATCTGTGCTCACATAGTAATTAGGCCCTATGAACACTATTTGTGATTCTTGAGAGATTGGATTCCTAGCGAAATCCTTCTTGACGATAGAATCCTTGTAGGTAGGGAGGATACTTAGTGCGTTTCACATTCAACTTAGTTAGTGAGTCTTCTCTTATTGATCGACACATTCTCTCTCCGGAGAGGTTGATAGATCATGTGGGGTTGATATCACAAGCTTTGGTGAATCAAAATTGGTTAGTGCATCTTCTCTTATTGATTGATACATTCTCTCCCCAGAGAGGTTGATAGATCACGTGGAGTTGATATCACAGACCTTGGTGGAACAAAACTTTGTCTTAGCGTGTCGGATTAATCTGCTTGCTTTGTTTGGGTTAAAAGTGAAGAGGTGTCAAAACCTTGAATCTAGAGCCAAGTCCCCTTGTGGTATACTATTGTGAGTCATCTTTAGAGAGGGTTAACCGTAGCAGACAATCCCTTCACAGGGCAAACTGCATTGACGGAACCTCAAGCGGTAATAGCCATTTTCGCCATGGTAGTGACAACCGCTATATAAATGTCCTTGTGGAAGAAATCTCCATGGGTATGGTTCATTGTTGGGTTGTCAAATCTCCCTAGCAGCTCTTGAAGATTAAGTTCTCGGACTGTGTCAAAACCCTGGTGCGCCGGGATTGGAGTTCACCCCTTTGAATCATAAAAGTTGCAGAGTCAAACCATTACTAAAAACCTTAGAGAGGCCAATTTTTCATTCTCAGGTATATGTGTGTTATTGCAAAACTTTTCAGAACATACACAATTAGTACTCTCAGGGATTAGCACAATTTGGTCACTTGATTGTTCATGCGCAAGGTTGCTTTTGCCCTTGATCATTGTTTTCAGACGTGCTTGGAATCACTTGCTTGCTGTTCTGTGTGCTTATTTATCTACTTGGCTATTAAAAACGATCAAATCTGGTATAACCTTCAAAATCTGGACAGTACAATTTGCAAACAATCCAAAACTGAAAATCTTAAATTTTGCAAAAATTGACGTAAAGTTCTTTCTGGAGTCAAAAGTCATTTCAAGAATTCAAAAGTCGTACGAGTTTTGTCAAGTGTCATTTCAGCATTACCCAACTGTCGTATGAGTTTAGCAACTGTCATTTCATAGACTACCCAGTGTCGTACGAGTCTGCAGAGTGTTGTTTGGAAAAATTTGAGAAAGTTGTCAGAAATTGTCAAATTGCAAGATATCCAATGTTTCCAGCCTAGTTCCAGAATCTGTCAAAAATATCATTGTGTCAGAACAGAGCAGTAGCTATTGAGCATTCTACCATTTTCTGAGTTTGATCTTTTGAATCTGATCTAGTCTTCTGTTTGATCAATTTGAGTCCTTTTTATCTCGTGTCAAAACCTTGTCATAACTATCAATCTTCAATCAATCAATCTTCAAAAACAAACTAAGTGTTGAGAACTCGTGTCCGCTATCTTTTGGGCGATCTATCCCATGCATCCAGGGCACAGTTTCCTTCACCCACATCTCATCAGATCTTCAAAACTATCATAATTTTGACAAGGTTGCGTCATCCAATTTTCTCAAATCAAATTTTTCTTCAGTTGTCTTCATCCTTTTCTTCTGTTTCATTCAAAGTTAATGGTGGAGACCAGAGCTTCTTCACACAAGAAATCAGAAGAAACATCTCAAAACTTACTTTTGACCAATACCCCGGGTCCAACTCTTGAACAACTCATCAAGTCAGGTATCTACGAAGACGACGGTCTCGGTAACTTTCGATTGAAAATTGGTTACAGACCTCCTCTATCAACTCACAGAGGTAATCAACAAACTCTTCCTCAATCTATTCCAGGGAGCCCAAAAACTCCTACCATGTCTCAAGCAGGGACAAACCATGGTTCTCTAGGAGGAGGATCCCAGGGACACCACTCTCAACATAATGCCGACCAAGACCCTACACCCTCTGAAATCCATCGGTGTCAGAATGACAATGAATTCAAAAGAATGATGAGGCATTTCTTGAAAATGGATAGAGAGGCATACTTTTTGCAATTAGCCCAAGAAGGAGCTAAACTTCCTCCTCACTTCAATGTCGAAGATATCATCACACATGAGGAAGAAACTCCGATGACGGCCATAATGAACCAGCTGCACGCTATGCAGGTCAAAATGAATAAAATTGAGAAAGAGAAGGAACCCAAGGAATTCTCCATGGAGGCCCTTTGTCCTTTCCTTTTTGACAAAGACTTGTATATGCCTCCATTCCCAAAAAGAGTGGAGATACCAAAGTATGACAAATATGACGGGCACTCTGATCCTCAAGATCATGTCAGAGAGTTCTGTACACAATCCATGGAATTCATGCATGAACCGACTTATCTAATGCGTCTTTTTCCTAGATCCTTGGGAGGAGCATCCATTCAGTGGTTTTCAAGATTACCTTCTACGATCAAAACTTTTGAGGAATTGATTAAATTGTTTTATCAACAATATTCCTACAATATTCAACATCCGATTACCATGATCGATATCTGTAACCTCAAGCAATATCCAGGGGAATTATTCCTAACTTTTCTCAAGAGGTGGCGAAAGAAGTTTTCTTTATATGCTAGACCAATTCCCGAAATGGAGAAACTTGAAATCTTTATCAATAACCTTGTTCCAGAGCTCAACTATCCATTGCAAATGCAAGATCATGTATCTTTTGATAAAATGGTGGATAATGCAATCAAGATTGAGAAAGTACTTGTCAAGAAAGGAGAAATCACACTTCAAAAGGACAAGTCTGAATCGGGATCTAGCTCAAAAGATAAAAACAAGACCTGGAATAGAAACAAAGGTATCATCTCTGACGGTGTTGTTGACACTATCCACACCCCATCAAAGGCACCGGCCTACAATCTCACCCTTGCCACCAAAGCCATTGAAGCTTCAGAGCAAAAATCTGCTGAACCATCTCCAAAGAAGCCATTCAAATGATGGGATAATAAACGAAAGTTTACTCCCCTGGGAGAATCTTTGGAATCTGCTCTGAGGACCCTGATAGCTGATAACATGATCTCTTTACCACCAATCCGAAAACCTGATCCGGATCCAAAACCATGTTGGTGGAAAGATAATGAATTTTGTGCTTTCCATCGAACTAAAGGCCACAGAACTAATGGATGCTTCCATTTGAAGCATACCATTCAAGACTTGATAGATCAAGGGGACATCACAATCGATAATCCTACCAGCAATAATGATCACACAGCATTTACAGAACCTTTTCCACAACATGGCAAGGGAGTTTCCACTTCTCAGCCTAACATGGGGGCAAAAGTCAACTATGCCTACCCTGGAAACGATGTTGTCATCAATATGGTGGAACCATGCCTCTCTGAGAGCTGTAATGTCATCACGATTGTACGAAGAGATAGAAATCATTCCTCAGCTAATGCAGTTACCAGATCACAAGCTCAGACGCATCTGAAAGGACAAACACCAAATTCATTTGATGTCCCTAAGATACCTTTCAATCTCACATCTGCTTCTAAACAGAAGGTTGCCTCGAAATCTCCCAATCCAAAGGATACCAGACCTACATCTTACAGCATCGTACAACAACTCCAGCATACCAATGCCAAAATCTCTATGTTTGAGTTACTTCGAATCTCTCCAGCTCACCGAGATATCCTAGACAAAGCTTTGCTCAGCTCTAATGTTCCTGATGATCTAGATCTAGACAGGTTCCAAACTATGGTTGGTCATCTAACATCTCCGCAATATATCTCCTTTTCAGAAGAGGATGAAAACTCCCTAAGTCACCCACATAATCAGCCCTTGCACATAGAAGTCTTGATCCAGAACCGTCGAGTCAAACGTGTGTTGATAGATGGGGGCGCAGGCCTCAACATTTGTTCTTAGAACTTAATCACACAGTTGGGATTCTCAGAGATGGCTATTGATCCTCGAAAGAAGATCACCATAAAAGCCTATGATGAACAAGAAAGAGCTTCTAAAGGCACCATTGTCCTTCCCATCCGGGTGGGTCCAGTCATCAAAGATACCACATGTCAGGTGCTCGATCTACCATTGGCTTACAATATCCTTCTAGGGAGACCCTGGATACATGAAATGCAGGCTATTCCTTCAACATACCATCAATGCTTGAAATTTCCCTATGAAGGAGTGGAGGTTACTATCCCAGCTGATCTAAGTACAACTTGTAATACATTGAAGGAAAGTGCCGATAAACTTGTTCCCAATAACAGAGAATCTTCCATCAAGCAACAAAATGTGGCTTCCACATCTAAGATGGATGACATTGCTAAAGAGATCAATATCAAAGAAAATGGGATGGGAGAATACACTATAGAGCCAGTCTTGTCTCTGACATCTCTCCCAATCTCACCTAAGTCATATGGCCAATCCTTGAAGCAGTCTAAATCAGAACCTAAGGAACCTATGGAAGCATACAAAAGACATTTTGTGGTGGAGCAAGTATCTAAACAAGAATTTGAAGAGGATGAAGCTGTGCTGGCATGGCTATATAAAGAGGATTCTGAATCTGAAATTGTTCAACCTAGTGAATCTATAGCACCTACAGTCCCTTCTAATTCATATGGTCCAGGAAACAAATTGATAGCCAAGATGGGATATTCTGGTCAAGGACCTCTAGGAATTAGGGGAAAGGGTCTTGTGACCCCCATTTCACATATTGGTCGAGCCAAAAAAGATAATGGTGGCATAGGGTTTAAGAAGAAACCCTATCATCTCAAAGGTGGTTGTTCTCATGTCATAGAACAAATTGCACCAGGAGAACCCCTTCTTAAGAAAGAAGAAATAGAACCCTCTGATGATGATTCAGATAGCTCTGAGCTTATCCCCTATGAAAAATTGCCTAAAGAGATCAAAGATCTTCTTGATGATACAGATGATCCTATCAGAAGAATTAATGTAGTAGAAACACAAGAACCTACTGTAGTGCAAGAGATGGTTGTACCACAAGAACCAACCAATCTCGAAGGCAATCAAACTGATCGAGAAGCAGGGGGTAGTTATTCTGACACTGATTCCCATGAATATGAATTCAAGTCAGAGACTGAGGGTAATCCTTCTTGGGGTATTCATCCTGATTTCACGCACTTTCTAAGATTTCCTAGAGATTCTGAATCAGAAGATGAGTCAAATGATTATGAATGGGGTGCCATTCCAGAGGAAGATGAGCTTATAACAGAGAAATTTATTGATGTTATTCACCAATATGTCTCTCAACCCAATGTAGGTCTAGAGCGAAACAATGAACTTAACGTGTCTGATCCACCTATGGCTGAAGAGGACTCCTATGATGATGTTGAGCCTATTCACGAATTGAACATTCTGAGCTGTAATATCACCTTTGAACTTGAGCATCAGGTTAGGACCAATGATGACATATCCACATCCGTGAACACCATATCCCAAGCCTTTCCCACTTTGACTATCCAACGCCCTGATCTTATCGACCAAACTTCCACCAACCCAAACCATGGTATGTATACCTTCCCAAATGACTATGCCCTTGCCTACTACCTCAATGCAGTTGAGCCTATGAGTACTTCCATCAGTGAACCGAGTGTCAGCATGACCGAGTCGGACATCAAATATCTTAGTCAGAAAAACAAGAGTAAAAGGAAAAAGAAAAAGAGTTCTGAGGGTGAAAACCACTTTGTGGCAGTCTCAGAACCGACAAAAGTAAAAAGAAAAGACGTATCTGAAGGTGAAAACCTCTTTGAGGCACCTAAGGATGAGATATTTGATGTCCTTCCAAGTCATTTACAGGATAGATCTCCAGTTCTGATTGAGCCAACTCAATCCATCAATTTGGGTACAACAGAGGAACCACAATTGGTACATGTAGCACAATCTCTATCAGACGAAGAGAAACAAAACTTCACTACCTTCTTATCAGAGAAAAAGATCAACTTTGCATGGAAATATTCAGATATGCCAGGATTGGATCCCAATCTCATTATGCACCATCTATCCATTGCTCCCGGAGTAAAACCAATGAAACAAAAATTGAGAAAGATGCATCCTCATGTTGCACTCTTAGTCAAAGCAGAACTAGAAAAACTCCTAAAAGCTGGATTCATCCGTGTCATAGACTATGCTGAGTGGATTTCCAACATTGTACCTGTTTCCAAACCAGATGGTTCAATCAGAGTATGCACGGACTTTAGAGACGTGAACAGAGCATGCCCTAAGGATGATTTTCCACTGCCTAACATTGATATGATAGTGGACATGACTGCGGGCTATGAAATATATTCCCTTATGGATGGTTTTTCTGGATACACCAAATCAAAATTGCTCCAGAAGATCAAGAGAAAACAGCTTTCACATGTGCGTGGGGAACTTTCTGTTGGAATGTTATGCCATTCGGACTCAAAAATGCTGGAGCTACATATCAAAGAGCAATGACATCTATTTTTCATGATATGATGCATAGAACAATGGAGGATTACGTAGATGATACCTTGGCAAAATCCATGATTAGAACTGAACATCTAACAGACTTGAGCATGATCCTCGACAGAATGGAAAAATTTAGTCTTCGACTAAATCCTAAAAAGTGTGCTTTTGGAGTCACTTCTGGAAAGCTCCTAGGATACATCGTCTCCAAGAAAGGCATTGAAGTTGATCCAGCTAAGGTCAAGGCTATAATAGAGATGCAACCTCCCACAAATATCAGTCAAATGAGGACGTTGCAAGGTAGAGTTCAATCTATCAGAAGATTCATATCACAGCTAGCAGACATCTCACAGCCTTTTACAAAAACATTACATAAAGGTGTGACCTTTGCATGGAATGAAGAATGCGAGAACAACTTTAAACATATCAAGAAGTATCTATCAAATCCACCTATATTGATGCCTCCTATTCATGCGAAGCCATTAATATTATATGTCTCCGCAACAGATACATCACTGGGGGCATTGCTAGCACAGCATGATGAGAACAAGAAAGAAAGAGCCATCTACTATATCAGCCGAACTTTAGTGGCCTATGAGAAGAACTACTCAATGATAGAGAAGGCCTGTCTCACTGTGATCTTTGCATCACAGAAATTGAGACACTACATGTTAGCTCATACTACTCATTTGGTAGCTAAAATTGATCCACTGAAATATCTCCTAAGCAAAGCTGCCCTCACAGGTAGACTAGCTAAATGGGTCATGCTCTTGAGCGAATTTGACATTGAATATGTTGAAAGAAAAGCTATCAAAGGACAGGTCATTGCTGATCAATTAGCTGAAGCACCACTGTTTGATGATACACCCATGCAAATGGAATTTCCCGATTCCTCTATCATGCACCTCT
Source organism: Chamaecyparis obtusa (assembly GCA_027943335.1). NCBI lineage: Eukaryota > Viridiplantae > Streptophyta > Pinopsida > Cupressales > Cupressaceae > Chamaecyparis > Chamaecyparis obtusa. The sequence goes on from BSBK01001164.1 coordinate 693,686, forward strand.
CTTCTAGAGCATGGTGATTATTCTTTGATGGCTCCTACACACAGAATGGATCCGGCGCAGGCATATTGTTCATTACTCCTCAAGGATACTCGATACCCAAAGCATTCAGATTAAAGTTTCCTTGCACAAACAATATTGCTGAATATGAGGCACTTCTCAATGGTATGAAAATGGCAATACAGTGGAGAGTTACAGAGATGCACATTCATGGAGACTCACAACTAGTCATCCACCAGGTCAATGATGTGTACCAAACCAAAGATGAAAAGCTCATTCCTTACAAGAGAATGGTCGATGATCTAAAGAAATACTTCATCTCTATCACATTTGAGCAAATACCCAGAATGGAGAATAAGGCTGCTGATGCAATGGCAACATTATCTACTCTTTTACAACAGCCTGAACATGAACTACGCTACGAGTTCCTGGTGGAAGCCCTATCCTATCCTGCATATGACTCCCCTGAAACCCGCATGATCTGCACTGTTGTAAGTTATGACTCATCTCGCTACAAAAATTTGTTCTCCTATCTCCACGACCAAATCATCCCTGAGTCCTTTAACCGTTTTGAGAAACGAAACCTTATCCGATCCGCATCCCGATATGTCATCATTGGTAATGATCTGTACAAACGAGGTCTAGATGGTACACTGCTTAGATGTTTAGAACGAGAAGAGTCTCAACGTGCATTAGAGGAAGTCCATGAGGGTATATGTGGGTCACACTCGAACGGGTTAACGTTAGCTCGAAAACTTATTAGGGCTGGGTATTATTGGCCTGAAATGGAAAAAGAAGCTATTAAATTTGCTAAAAACTGTCAACAGTGTCAAGTACATGGCAACTTGATTCATGCTCCAGGGAGAGATCTGATTCCTTTTACTACACAATGGCCTTTTCAACAATGGGCATTTGATCTCATAGGTGCTATCCATCCGCACTCTTCTAATGGACATACCCATATAATCACAGCTACAGATTATTTTACAAAATGGGTAGAAGCAGTTCCTCTAACACAAGCAACGGGGAAATAGATCTCTATGTTCATCCTGAATTACATCATTTGCAGATATGGGATCCCTCACTCTATAATCACAGATAACGGGGGACAATTCAAAAACAAGGACCTAGATGACTTATGTGCCAAGTTCAAAATTACTCAACATTGGTCATCTATCTATTATCCTCAAGGGAACGGACAAGCTGAGGCTTCAAACAAAAATCTCCTGAAGATCTTGCACAGAACAGTGAATAAAATAGGAAGAGACTGGCATCTGATGATCAATCCAGCTCTCTGGGCATACAGAACTAGTATCAGAACGCCTACAGGGGCTACACCTTTCGCTTTAGTTTATGGGTCTGAAGCGGTACTGCCTATTGAGGTTGAAATCCCATCACTCAGGATTAGAATGCATGGACTTGTCACTGATGAAGACTACAGAGTGTCGAGGTTACAAGAACTTGAACTACTAGATGAGCGCAGACAAGCAGCGTATGATCATCTCAGAGTATATCAAAAGAGAATGTCTAGAGGCTACAACAAGAAAGTCAGACACAGAGAATTTCAGGTTGGTGATCTAGTGTTGAGAGAAAATCCTAAAAATCAATCACATCGAGAACGCAAGGGGAAGTTCGAACCCAACTGGCTGGGTCCCTTTGTAATCACTGCTACTTTTGGCTCTGGTGCCTATCAACTCTCAACGACTGAAGGAGAACAGCTCCGAGAACCAATCAACGTTCTCCATCTGAAGAAATTCTACGCCTAAGGCATTCAGTGCTTGGTAAATGTCCTGAAAAAATCTTAAAAATCAGAAAAAGTCCTGAAAAAATGAACATCTTGGTGAAAACCTAGCAATAGGCGCCTTGATGATTCACAAAAAAAAAAATTAAAAAAAAAAAAAAAAAAATCAAAAGTACAACAAAAAAAATCAAAAAATATCAAAAGTACAAAAAAATTGAAAAAATGAAAAATACAAAAAAATGAAAAAAGAAAAAAAAAAGTGCCTTGGTGAAAACCTGGAAACAGGCACCTCGGTAGCAAAAATAGAATCTCTACCAAGATGGTGAAAACTCGGAAAACGGGCACCACTTGTTCCAAAATGCTCCATCTATCAGCACAATCTTGGTCTTTCCCAGCTTTCAGTCTTGCTTTAGTTTTTACATATCTCCCGGTTTGTTTCTGCATATCCTGGTTTCAATAAGTCGGTCTGTACACCAATCAGCTCAAGTGTCTGTATCCTATCAATGTTCAAACTTGGGGGCAATCAATGTCATATCTTATAGTCTCCAATGTATCTTAGACATGTCATATCCACTCAGAGTCCTTTGAAGCTTCAAGTTGAGTCAGTCAGTCTGTCTCGTCTCCAGAAAGGATTTTGCATCAACAACAATCAAACATCAAACTCAAACTGAAAACAATATGTGCTTTTCATGCTTTTATCTCCTTGTATGCTTACTGATTCGCATTGAGATTTTTGCATATTGTGTCCCTTCGAGCTCTTCAATGATGTCCTTTACAGGATTTAGAGAGTGATGACTGGGGGCATAATCTTTTCTTTGTCTTCTGCTTGTATGTGAAAATCTAACAACTTTGGAAATTTTGGATTGAAATGGTGTCCGACTGTAAGAGCCTCTATCTCGAATTGGATGGCCATGCGTACCTCGACCATTGATACCCAAAAAAAAATTCAAGGAAGTTTGATCTAACTATTGTCTTTTTGAGTGAGTTCTTCCTCCTACTGTAAAACGCAATCTTGCCTAAGGATGTGAACGATAAAGGGTCACTACGGGTAATTCACATTGGATTTAGAATGATCTCTTGACTGTTTGATGTGTTTGTAACGCAAGGCGTACTCAGGTCATCACGACGTGTACGTTTTGATGCTTGTACAAATTTCTATATCAAAATGGACATGATATTCAGGTCATCCTGGCGTTTGTGCCTTGATGCTTATATCTAATCCGACATTCAACAACTAAAATCAATATTCATATGTCCATGGTTATTTGACCAGTGGGTGTTGTATTGATTCTTGCACATACAAATCGATATTCATATGTCTATGGTTTCATGGCTAGTGGGCATTGTATTGATTTATCCGGTTACCTAAAAAGTTCAATGATGATAACAAATCGACACATGATCAGTGACTAGGTCCTAGGTCTTAGGTTGCATTTCATTTTGCATGTCTCATTGCATGATCTCACAATGATTAAATGAACTTCAATGCTTAAATGATTCTTCAAATCGCATCTTCAAGTCTAACAAGAGCTAAATCTCACACGAAGGTTCCTCCAATGAAATAGCAAGTAGAATCCTTTTTCGGGATCAAAATTCAAATCTGAGATCATTCATATTATTAACTACTTGCATATTCGACCTTCAATCATCACAGAAATCTAGTATTCAACTTAACTGATTATCTTACATCAAACTATCAAAATTTCAACTTGGTCAACCATGGTCAACTCATGGTCAAATCTAGTCAAATTCGGTCTCCAAGACCTCCAAACGATGCAGAATGCGTTCTTGAACGTGTATAACCACTTCTCAAATCAATTAACATGCTTCTAAACCATTTAACGCTGACTTCTCTTGTCAAGTTTCAATTTTAATCCCGAAGGGGGCATGGTATTGCACATCAATTCAAAGTTTGTAAATCAAAATTCTATCGATCAAATCTATCAATATCTTTCATCAGTGATCAAGATAACAATCACGTCTAGTCACTGATTCATCAAAAGTCCTCATCGCTCGGGGCAAATCTATCATCACTTGGGGCATATCAGATTCATCAAGATCCATATCAATCTGATATTTTCTTAATCTTGTAAACTGTATCAATTTTTGCAACCATCGGATCATAGTGTTCTTTCCTTGGTTCTTCGGCAACTGAAGGATTCAGATGTGATACTTGCTAGTTCTGCTAAGACAATCGAGTCTAGAACGGGTCACTCACTTCTTATCAATCCTAAGGTTCAGAATCAGGCATTTTGACACTTTTTCGCAATCATAGGTTCATTTGCTGCTACAGTGAACATTATCTTTGGTCATTCAAGACCTATTATCTCCATATCAAGTCAATATCAATCAACTCCTATCTCAATATCTTTCAATCGGTTTCTATCTTGAGATCGGTTTATCTTTTGAATCAGTTTCATATCTTTATCAAACACAGACTATCTTTGAACCACTGCGCTTCGCACAGTAATTCAAAGAGGGGCAAAATGTAATACCCCAAAAATGGGCTATAAGTTCATTAACCTCCTATATCATCAAATCATATGAAATCGACATCAAAGTCCTAATCTAAGGCACATCTAAACATCATCAAATCTAATTGATTATCTTAAATTTTGCATCGGAGAATATTCCTAGTAATATTCCTAATTATCTTAATTATCTTTAATTTTATAATTATTTGGCAATAAATCACATTTATCCTAAAATTTGATTAATTGAATATTTTCATATTTAATTAATTAGATTTAATATTTGCCACTTAATTATGTAATTAAATTTAATTCTATCTATTATTAATTGTATTATTTAATTTTGACAATAAATCAAAATTCCTATCTTTAATTGATTAAATTCTTATTTAATTAATTAAAGCATGTTGTCATTATTTAATAATATAATTTTTAATAAAAGTTTGAATAAATAGTTAATTAACCCATAAATTAATTATTTATTTTCAAAAATCAGTTGAGTTGAGGATAAATCACTTTATTTATTTATTTAATTCTTAATTATTATGCATATTCAAAAGAAACAGTTAAACTCCAAATCAGAAAATCAATGCAAGTTATTGACTTTTTGGAACTCAACATCCTTTTGGAGTTCAAAAAGCTGATCTAAACTCTAATTTGAGTTAAAAAGCTGTTTTTGCATGTTTTTGCATGATTTTGAGAATTAACTATCTTTTATGATCAGATAACTCAAAAATCAAGATGAGTTAATTTGAGTGATTTATGGCTTTTATTCATGCACCTCCAAAGCCCTGGATTTCTATAAATTAAGGCTTCAGCTCTTCACAAATCATCTCATATTTTGCACAATCACGCTGGAGAATTGGAGACTGAGGAATCAACTTGCGAATTCAAAGCTTTGTGAGATCAATCTTATTTTTTTTGCATTCATATTACATATCATTGTTAGATTCATAGCATATCAATTTTCAATAGCATTCATAGCATATCAATTTCATTTAGCATAGATTTCATATCAGTTTTTACAATTATTATTGCATAGAAAAATCCAAAAAATAGCTTAATTGCATTTATTCCATATCCATCTTTTGCATTCAAATCCTTCATTTAGGTGTCGTCTAGGTCACTGATCTTGATTACAATCTGAGAACATTAATCTCGCACCTATTAGAAGGCAGTAAATCGTTTGGTTAGATAGCTTTCAATTTTGCATGATTTTGATTATAGCTAACCTCTAATGTTTTACTGAGTGTTGTGTCTACAGATCAGGTATAATTTTCACACACACAATAGGCACCTTGATGATTCACAAAAAAAATTAGAAAATATCAAAAATTCAAAAAAAAAACAAATTGAAAAATGAAAAATATAAAAAAATGAAAAAGAAAAAAAAGTGCCTTGGTGAAAACCTGGAAACAGGTGCCTTGGTAGCAAAAATAGAATCTCTACCAAGATGGTGAAAACCCAGTAAACGGGTGCCACTTGTTCAAAATGCTCCATCTATCAACACAATCTTGGTCTTTCCTAGCTTTCCGTCTTGCTTTAGTTTGTACATATCTCCCAGTTTGTTTCAACATTTCCAATTTTCAATAAGTCAGTTTGTACACCAATCAACTTGCGCGTCTGTATCCTATCAATGTTCAAACTTGGGGGCAATCAATGTCATATCCTATGGCCTCCAATGTATCTTAGATATATCCTATCTAGTCAGAGTCCTTTGAAGCTTCATGTGAGTCAGTCAGTCAGTCTTGTCTCTAGAAAGGATTTTGCATCTACAACAACGCAATCAAACATCAAAACTCAACTGAAAACAATTTGTGATTTTCATGCTTTTATCTCCTTGTATGCTTACTGATTCGCATTGAGATTTTTGCATATTGTGTCCCTTTGAGCCCTTCGATGATGTCCTTTACAAGATTTAGAGAGTGATGACTGGGGGCATAATCTTTTCTTTGTCTTCTGCTTGTATGTGAAAATCTAACAACTTTGAAAATTTTGGATTGAAATGGTGTCCGACTATAAGAGCCTCTATCTCGAATTGGATGGCCATTCGTACCTCGACCATTGATACCCAAAAAATTCAAAGAAGTTTGATCTAACTGTTGTCTTTTTTGAGTGAGTTCTTTCTCCTACTATGAAACATGATCTTGCCTAAGGATGTGAACGATAAAGGGTCACTACGGGTAATTCACAGTGGATCTAGAATGATCTCTTGACTGTTTGATGTGTTTACAATGCAAGGTGTATTCAGGTCATCATGACGTTTATGTTTTGATGCTTATACAAATTGCTATATCAAAATGGACATGATATTCAGGTCATCCTGGCATTTGTGCCTTGGTGCTTATATCTAATCTGACATTCTGAAAACAAAATCAATATTCATATGCCCATGGTTGCCTAGCCAGTGGGTGTGGTATTGATTCTTGTGCATACAAATCAATATTCATATGTCTATGGTTTTTTTAAGCTAGTGGGCATTGTATTGATTTATTCGATTACCTAAAAGTTCAATGATGATAACAAATCAACATATGATCAGTGAGTAGGTCCTAGGTCTTAGGCTGCATGTCTCTTTGCATTTTTCATCTTTGCATGATCTCACAATGGCTAAACGAACTTTGATGCTTAAATAATTCTCCACTTGTTTCTTCAAATCTAACAAGAGCTGAATCTCACACGAAGGTTCCTCCAATGAAGTAGCAAGTAGAATCCTTTTTCAGGATCAAAATTCAAATCTGAGATCATTCATATTATTAACTACTTGCATAATCGACCTTCAATCATCACAGAGATCTAGTATTCAACTTAACTGATTATCTAACATCAAACTATCAAAATTTCAACTTGGTCAACCATGGTCAACTCAACTCATGGTCAAACCTAGTGAACCTTGGTCTTCAGGACCTCCAAACGATGCAGAATGCATTCTCGGACGTATATAACCACTTCTCAAATCAATTAACATGCTTCTAAACTATAACGCTGACTTTTCTTGTCAGATTTCAATTTTAATCCCAAAGGGGGCATGGTATTGCACATCATTCAAAGTCTGTAAATCAAATTCTATCGATCAAATCTATCAATATCTTTCATCAGTGATGAAGACAACAAACACATCTAGTCACTGATTCATCAAAAGTCCTCATCGCTCGGGAAAAATCTATCATCACTTGGGGCATATCAGATTCATCAAGATCCATATCAATCTGGTATTCTCCTAATCTTGTAAACTGTATCAGTTTTTGCAACCATCGGATCATAGTGTTCTTTCCTTGGCTCTTCGGAAACTGAAGGGTTTGGATGTGATACCTGCTAGTTCTGCTAAGACAATCAAGTCTAGAATGGGTCACTCACTTCTTATCAATCCTAAGGTTCAGAATCAGGCATTTTGACACTTTTTCACAATCATCAGTTCATTGCTGCTATAGTAAGCATTATCTCTGGTCATTTAGGACCTCCTATCTCAATATCTTTCAATCGGTTTCTATCTTGAGATCGGTTTATCTTTTGAATCAGTTTCATATCTTTATCAAACACAGACTATCTTTGAACCACTGCGCTTTGCACAAGTAATTCAAAGAGGGGCAAAATGTAATACCCCAAAAATGGGCTATAAGTTCATTAATCTCCTACATCTTCAATTCGAACGAAATCGACATCAAAGTCCTAATCTAAGGCACATCTAAACACCATCGAATCATAATTGATTATCTTAAATTCTGCATCGGGGGAATATTTCTAGTAATATTCCTAATCATCATAATTATCTTTAATTTTATAATTATTTGGCAATAAATCACATTTATCCTAAAGTTTGATTAATTGAATATTTTCATATTTGATTAATTAGATTTAATATTTGCCACTTAATTGTGTAATTAAATTTAATTCTATCTATTATTAATTGTATTATTTAATTTTGACAATAAATCTAATATCATATGAATAATTGATTAAATTCTTATTTAATTAATTAAAGCAAGTTGTCATTATTTAATAATATAGTTTTTAATAAAAGTTTGATTAAATAATTGATTAACTCATAAATTAATTATTTTATTTCAAAAAATAGTTAAGTTGAGAATAAATCACTTTATTTATTTATTAAATCATAATTATCCATGTGCACGTTCAAGGACCAGTTAAACTCAAAATTGGAAAATCAATGCAAGTTGTTAGCTTTTTGAAACTCAACATCTTTTTGAGTTTTAAAGTGGATCTAAACTTCTAATTCGAGTTGAACTGTGCTTTTGCATGATTTTTGTGACTTAATTATCTGTTATTTAAAAATAACTCAAAAATCAACCTAAGTTATTTGAGTGATTTATGGCTTTTTTTCATGCATCTCCAAAGCCCTGGATTTCTATAAAATCAAGGCTTCAGCTCTTCATAATTCATCTCATAATTGTGCAAACTTATGCTAGAGAATTGGAATTGAAGAATCAAAGCTCTTGCGAATCAACATCTTTGTGAGATCAATCTTACTTTTGCATTCATATTGCATATTATTGTTAGATTAGCATTGCATATCAATTTTCAATAGCATTCATAGCATATCAATTTCATCTAGCATAGATTCATATCAAGTTTTCATTCCTTATTGCATAGAAAATCCAAAAAAATAGCTTAATTGCATTCAATCTCATATCTAGATCAATTGCATTCAAATCCTTCATTTAGGTGTCGTCTAGGTCACTGATCTCGATTACAATCTGAGAACATCAATCTCGCAACTATTAGAAGGTAGTAAATCGCTTGGTTAGATAGCTTTCAATTTTGCACAATTTTGATTATTACTAACCTCTAATGTTTTACTGAGTGTTGTGTCTACAGATCAGGTACAATTTTCACACACACAGTCACTACCTCTAGTGCACCTTCTATACCAGTTGAAGACATTAGCACACCTGACAGTAAGAAGAGACAAATTGGTTCAATTTTTGAAGACCTTGGAAAAGAGGTTGAAGATGATGATCAGCTTGAGTTCATCACATCTCTTAATAAAATTATTGGAAAGAATAAGAAGGTGAAGGACCTTGAAGGCAAAGTTAGAGTTTTGACAAAGAAACTTGAGAGTGTGATCAACACTAAGGTATTTGACTCGGATCCACTTGAGAAAGCTAAAATGGTAATGGACTCTTTTGACTCTGAATTTTCTAACTTGAAGGATATTGCTAGAATAAAAGCTCAAGAAGCTTATGAAGCAGAAATGCAACAAAATATAAGTGTAAATATTTGAAATGATATTGGTAATTTGGATGTATGTATAAAGAATTTGAGGAAACATTTTGAGACTGGAAAGAGTTTTTATATACAATGCACAAAATTAGAAATCCTAACAGTTGAAGAAGATAAGAAGATCAGAGAGAAGATAGATGTAATTACAACTGAGACAAACACCTTGACAAGCCCTAATGTAAAGATAAGTTCTGTGGAGAAGAACATAAGGAAGTTAAATGATGAAATCAGAATGTTAGTAGAGGAGAAGAATAGAAAGATGATCAGGATTAACATCTTGAGAGAGCATGTCTCAATCAAGACCTCAATTGTTGAAGACCAAATTGAGGAGTGTCTTTCAGTGAAGACATCTTTTCAGAAGTTTAGCTTTAATTCCCTGCAAGCTTGTTAGATAGCAACATATGGATTGAGTACTTTACTCAATGTTGCTGAATCCATCAAGAATATATGGGAGAAAGATTTCAAAACATGGAAGTCAGAGTTTGGTGACTGTGTTGCAAGCCTACTGGCTTTGCAATAGCTGATAACAAGGTATCGAATTTTTTTTTAAAAAATTTGTACACCCTATCTTTGTCATTGTTGTCAACAGGGGAGAGATAGCAAAAAATTGATAATATGTTGAGGAAGGATACTCATAGGGGGAGCTATTCTATGGAGTATAATATTGTATATGTTTTGTATAACATTTGGCCACAATTTTGTATAAGTGTTTTGAAGTTTTGTTTGCACACTTAGCCAATTTTCCCATATGTTGCCACCAATGACAAAGGGGGAGATTGTTGGAAATTTGGCTAATGTGGATGCATAGATGTTATCATTATGGCAACATATGATCTCTACTAAGAGTGCAAAATCTAGAATGCAAGTATGGCAAGTTGAAGGAAGAAATTGTTTAAGTATGGATACAGTGATCCTGACAAAGCACTCGATGAAGATTTAGTTGGTGACGTCCACTCAAGCAATATTTTTGTTTGCATAGTTAACTAAAGCTTCTAAAGAGCATGAGGATACCTCATCTCAGTGTGCATAAATTTTGGAGTAGTACGGATGAATTTATTCAAAGTTTACCAAAGATAGTTTTGCAGACAGAATAGTTTTGGAGACAATATTAGCGAAAGAGTTAAGGGATTATTTTGCTTGTCAAAATAATGACTTAACATTATGAAGGGATGACATCCTAGATGTTTACCCTTGGATAAATATTTTGGAAGCTGACCATATGAAGTTATTAGCTCTAATAACTCATATATTAGGCATACTTGAAATGTAACAAGTATGATGTTTTTTGTGAAAAGAAAGAAAAGGATAACTTGCGAAAGTTGTATATTGTGATAGCAGCAAAGACTATTGATGTGAAGTTGTAAGCAGTACCATATTATAGTTAGAAACATTTTGTATTACCTATTTGGGAAGTAAGCTCAGCTGGTGATTAGGTTTTGTAATCTAACTCCTAACAAGGTTAAGGCTTCTAGCAAGACCTAAAGTGCTTTAACCAGGATAGATCTACTATACATTGTAAACAGACTCTTAACAGGGTCCAATATCCCTAACAGGATACTTTTGATTAGTGATCTTTGTGGGTACCATCCCCATCAAGGTTTTCCCTTGGCCAGGGTTTCCTTGAGAACATATCATGTGTTGTGAGTTCTTTCTATTACTGCTATGTCTGTTAATTAGCTTGATAATCTTTGTATGCACTAAAGTAATCTGTTATATCCATAAGTGGGAAAAAGTAAAAGTTTGTGAAATACTGATTCACCCCCCCCCCCCCCCCCTCTCAGTATTTCCTATTTCTAACAATAGATTATCTAGACTTAATATTGCAGCCCCTTTTCAATGTGTCACTTGCAACTAAGAATTAGAGTCTGTTGATCATCTCTTTCTAACTTGTCCACTGGCCCAACTCTGTTGGCAGTTTGTGTTGCAAAAACTAAATTTTCCTATGCCTCTCCCATTTAGAATCTAGGATCTCTTTCAGTCCTAGCCTATTTTGTGTCATAAATTAACATTTTCATGTATTTGGATTGTTATTCCATCATTGGTTTTGTGGTCATTATGGTGGGAAATAAATAAAAGGATGTTCTGTAGTCAGCCTTCATCCTTTGAATTTGTTCTCTTATCCTTAGAAAGATCTATTGTGGAAGTGGTTAATGCTTATTCTTGCAAATTTAAGGGTGGTCAAATATTCTCATCATGGGATAACTCTGTGGCAAAATTTTTTAAGGGGTTATTGTTTCCATCTCTCCCCTTTCCCTTGTGTCCTAAGGATATATCTTCTATTAGCTCCCAAATCAAGTGGACCCCTCCCCAACAGGACTTTATTAAGCTTAATTTTGATGGGGCTTCTAAAGGCAATCTGGGAAATTCAGGTATTGGTTTTTCTCTTCAAGACTCCTCTGGATCTATTTTATGTTTTGAGGCTCGACCTATTCCCCTTGGGACAAACAATTTAGTAGAGGCTTTGGCTTTGTTGTATGGTCTCTCTGTCACAAAAAAAATTGAAATATAATTCTCTCCATATTAAAGGTGACTCCTCAGTGATTATTAATGCTTGTATCTCCAGGCATGCTTTTTCATGGAAAATTCTCTATGTTTTAGAAAAAATCTGGTCCCTACTAGATTCCTTATCTGAGTGTTATATATCTCACATTTTTAGAGAGGGAAACAACCTAGTAGATGCTCTTTCTAAAATTGGATCTGAGGGATGCACCTTATTATTCCCCTCCACCTTAGTCTCTTCTGAATCTCATCCATCTATTTTCAAAATTATAGACTTTGAGTCGATTTCTTCATCTTCTATGTAACTTGATACTTTATTGGCATATTCTCATGGCTGATTGGTTCAGTTTGCTCTAATATTCTCCTTCTAGAGATTTGTGCCTATCATTTCTATGATGTTTTTTGTCATGATCATTGGTCATGCTTTGTACTTTGCATCAGGTTTCATGGTGTAAGCAAGGTTCATATTCTGAGTTCATGCCTTTGATTTGGAAATCTGTTTATGTCATCTTATTAATTGGGATGTCTATTTCATTATTATTCTACTAACTAGTCTGTGCCTCGATGGCTTTTGATTTGACTACTTATTATGATTTGTGATGCCTTAAATTCATTAGTTGTTGACATGTTTATTTCTTGTTAGTTCCATCACACGTGTTGTAGATTTTTTAAAATCTAATATCGGGTATGGTTTAAAGGATGTGTATGATCCCATGCTTCATTGGTCTTTTCTGCATTTATCCTCCTTCTCATTATCTCTGTGCCCTCCTATATATTAATGCTATGTTATGCTTTGTTTTATGTATCATGTTTTATGTGGGTAAGTCTTTTTTCTGGCAATGGCTCCTTCAAGATATGCGAATGAATTCAAACCTCTCAACTTAAGGGTTTCCCTATCCACTGATGAATTGGAGTTACCATTTGAAGGTAAAATCTCAGATGAATTGCTTGATTCTATGTTTCATGTTCATTGTCCAAAATGTCAAAGGTGCATTCATCAGTTAATTGGGGAATCTATTTTGTCTCCAAGCTCTAAGAGAATTATCTTTCCCTCACAGATAATCTCTATATTATGTTCTATATTTTTGGAGCTTTCTCAATCTTGGTCATTATTGTTTCATGTGGCTAATGCTATTATCTAGCCTAAGTTTATTCAAAATGACAAATTATTAGCTGATGTTCAAGGGTATAATTTGTGGGAAGGAGAAGCATGTGTGGGTGATATTTTTCCATGTCATTTGTTGCTGTCTTCGGACAAGTTTGTTTTGATCTATGGGGCAATTAAGGATTCCATTTCTTCTTCTTCTATCAATCCTCTGGATTTCATTATTCACAGGAACTCTGTGGACATTGCTTATCAAGGGAAGGCATTCTCAAAAACTTATGCCATTTTGGGTCTTATGGCTCTTCAGAAGCAATTTTTCATGCTAACCTCTCTCCTCAAGATGCCTCCTCTATTATTGAGGGAAGACCCTCTACGTTGGCTCCAGTCAGTTCATCAGTTCTTTTGATGAACCTTGAATTGGAACCGGCTAGAGGTAATCTTTCCCCTTCCCGACATTTTGCGGATAATTTTGTTGATGTCCCTTCAATTCATGTGGAGGCTAATAGGATTTGGAGTTCATTGTTTTTCTCTCATCCAGCTCACCTTCTCGATGCCACTGAGCAGTCCCTAGAATAATTTCATTGTATCCTTGTTTATCTTTTATTTTTGTGAAGCTTCAATCTCTCTTTTTTGGTGTGTCACAGGTCCTTTCAGCCACCTGGGATTATTTTCGTATCAGTTTTTGCTCTACGGTCGGTGATGACTTTGTTTGCTTCATTTTGGGGGATTGTTATAATTCAGTACCATTTGTCATGATCCTTCATTTTCATAATTATATATCAGCTACTGGCAAATTTAGATGTTCAATTAGGAAGCGGTCTTTGTTTATATGTAAATATTTCTTTATTGTAAGGGTTTTGGGTTGATGGGCACCCTGCCTAATTTACTATTTTTTTGGGATCAGGTAGGGGTCATGGATTATTGCATCTATCCACCCCTAATTCCTGTCAGGGATGTACGAATGATGCCTATCTGATTTTATGATGGGATCTTTGTAGCTAGGGACACAAATTAAATGATATGTAGATTTTTTGGCTTTGTATATATGGGTAACGAATTGAGTTTTTCTTCACTGGTTCTTTTCTTCAGGAGCCCTTTTCAACCAGTTTTATCATTAATATAAATATTAAATTTTCACCAAAAAAAAGAATAATTCATATTTAGAAATAATATAATTAAAAATATCCATTTTAATTATTCAATTAAAAAAAAAAATTATATTTAACTATAAAAAAATTTAATATTTTTGAATAATAAAATCTTATCCATATTATAATTCTTGTTATATAAAATATAAGATAAAAGTTCCTTTACTTATATTTAATAAATTTGTTAGGAAATGATACATAAATGATAAGAAAATAAAATAAAATAAGATGTTTAGAAATTTTTCTACAAAATATTTAAGTTACACTTGACAATCAATGTAAGATTTGTGTATAACAATAATATAAATAATTACTTCTAAATACTATGCAATGAATGTTATAATGTATCTTGTAACATTAAATTTTAAGTACTATTTATTTCCTTAGACTTTGTGACATCATACATTGACACCAACATAAATTTGAGAAGAAATTGCAGTACAAATTTTAGCTTTTAAAAGACCAATTGATTTATATCTAACAATTTCATAATCTACCTTTAAAAGCTTAGAAGCCTATATTTATTCTCTACTCTAAGATATCCAATAATAGATAAGTTTAAGCTAAATGCATCCCTCAAATATATTTTAATCTTTCCAAACATAATTCAAAATTACTTTTTTGCATAATAGCAATCTAACTTTGCTAAATGTAATATAAATCTCCTCATAGAAAACTGATTTTATTTAATAATAAAAACACCCATGTAAACCTCATTTTAATTCATATCATCTATTTATTATTAGTTATCTAATATCTCTTACTTGGATGGTGTAGACACCTAAAAAGCCTTTACCAAAATAAAAAAATATTTTATTTTGTAAAACCCCTGATGACATCATCATTTGTTAATTAATTAATTAATTTTTATACCATTAATTTCTCTTATTATAATTAAACACATTTAGACACCTAAAAAGTCTTTACCAAAATAAAAATATTTTATTTTGTAAAACCCTAGATGACATCATCATTTGTTAATTAATTAGTTATTTAATTAATTTATTTATTCTTATGCCATTAATTCCTCCTATTTTAATTAGACACATTTAATTAAAAAATCCCTCCCCAAACCACTTAAATCAAATTTGAGTAATTTTTGCCCATTTATTGAATCATTATTTGATAAATGATGTCACATTCCTTAAATAAATTTTATATTTATTTAATACCTCAAAGCCCTAGAATCTTCTAGACTTTCCTAGACTTTCCTAAACCCTTCATAAACCAACTTAGGAGGTGATTCCTACATTTCTTAGCCTAAACCAGTCTTCTTTGACTTTTGGTCAAACCCCCTCATTAATGACCTCTTACACACTCTTTAAGGCTCTTACAAGCTCATAAATGAGGACCGTGACTCTTCTTTCCACTTGGTTCCCTATGCACACTTCCCTAGTGTTTTTCACACATGTGTGAGAAACCTTAACCCTTATCCATCTAACCTTACCCCTAACTATACCCCAAACTCTACCCCAAACCTTGACTCTGACCCTAACTCCACTAACTAACCCAAACCCTTCCTCAAATCTAATAAATACCCTCACTTCTTAGAGAAATTCACCAATTCACATAACCATTTCATAGTAGTGTTATAATGCTAGATTACTCCTAGATCTTAAGCTTTTAATCATATTTATTAGATTAACTCTATTTTATGCTTTTATAGATCATCTTAGAATAGCTTAATGGATTGAATCTAGTTCTTTGTTAAGATTTTCTAATCATTTCAACATCATATCATGTTTCATTTGGATTAAAATCAACTCTAAATTAATCATTTGTAGCCTAGTTTGCATTTAATCTTCATTAGGATCCTTAAGCCCTTAGGGAAAATAAGGTGAACTATACCTAATTTTGTGCCACTATGGGGTTCTTATGGTCCCTAATCCATCCCATTCTTTCCTAACCTGCATTAGGGAATTTCTCCAAGTTTTTTGAGAGCTCACCCACATCCCTAAATCAACAACAAATCAAACAGTGACAGGGTGCTCCCGTTTTGGTTCTATCTAATGTCTTTGCGAATAGTTTTCTCTATATGTTTAGGAATATGTTGTTAGAATTTGATTAAATAATGTTTCAATGTCTATGCTTTCTATTCCAAATAGGTTAGGTTCTCTTTGCACACATTTTGGCACACCCGGTGGGAACCACTTCACGGGTTCTTTGCTAATATTCTAATGTGGTTTGGAGTGTTTTTCTAATTTTTCAAGCTTGTAGGTTGAGGGAGAATTTGGAATTATTATTCTTATTCTTATTCTTATTCTTCTTCTATTCCTTCTACTACTACTTCTTCTTCTTCTTCTTCTTGTGGGATCTTGGCTTATTTTCTAGAAAAATCCATAAAGAGGCACTTTCATGAAAACCTTTGTAAGTTTTGCATACGAGCTCTATTTTTGATGATTCAGAAAGCACCAGAAAGATGGTTTAGAGGTCTATCCAAATCTATAGACAAATTTACTAGATTCTATGCCAAAAATTAGGAACAGTCAATGGGATCGTAAATTAATGATAAAAAATAGAATTAACACACTTAATCCTAAGGTCTTAAAATGAACATTGTATGAACTCATAACACCCCATCATTTCAATTTGGGCTTAAAATTAACAAAAGATAAAATTAAACAAGGCAAATCTTACACACTTTTTTTGGTGCTTAAAATGAACAACTAAGTCTTGAATGCCTAAGGGATAAAAGAAAATCAATGCAATAAAACATTTCATTTTAGTGCTTGAAATCAATCAAACAAATCTTGAATGACTCTAAAGGATGAACCAAATCAAAATCAATTATTTCATTTAAGTTTTAAACCACATTCAATCTTGAGTGAACAAAAGGAAATTAAAGGAAAATCAATGCAAACTTCATTCTTTTAGTCCTAGAAAGCAAAAAATCTTGAATGCTAAAAGGAAAAAACTCTTGCAAATATTTTTAAAAGGATTTTTTGTTTTCAAGGAATGAACTTTGCATCCTCAATCATATTTTTTTGAAGGTCATAACATAAAAGCACACTTAATCAAATTGGAAAATGAACTCTTCATGATGTGTTTTTAGGAGTTTTTCATATTTCTATGAGTCCCATTTAAATCTAAGTGATGTAAAAAAGGTTGAACTTAGATGAGTTCACTTGTTTTACTTCTAGAGAATCCTATCGAAAGATAAAAGTGCTTCCTCTTTGGAGAATGACTTCAAACTGGCACTTCCCAGACCGATATAGAAATAAAGCATTGAGAAAACTCTAGCTTCATCCCCTCAAGCTTGGGTGATGCATGTTGATGGTAGCCCAAGGTAGGTGAATATCCCTACTATTTAGGCATGGTCAACTAGGCTCTTAAGTGATTCAAGCACATACAAACTGATTGGGAGGACACCACAAACCTAATTAGACACTTGTTAAATTAGATACTTCCCGATCTACTCCCCATGGTATCACAATCTTTGTGCAAGGATCGATCCCTATGGTTTCCTAGATCACCTTAAGACACTCACCATATGTATCCCTTTTAGGGGTATCAAGCCATGGGAAAAGATTTTGATACTAGCCTTCCCTTAGGTAGTTATGCTTGAAGTGTTTTTGAAGTTACAAACTCAGTGCAAACATTTGTCAAAACATACACATCTTTTAGAAGCATCATCAGATTCAGTGGTAAATCATTTGCTTGTATCCCATAAAGTTGCTTTGTCCATTGTCAGGATTGTTTTCAAAGTCTCTTTGTTAAGTTTGTACTTTTCTATTGGAGACATCAAAATTGAGCCCAAATTTGATCTAAATCTTTCAAACATCCTCACAGAAAAGGTCCTTCAAAATCAAATACCCAAGAACCTTGATTCAATCCAATTGCCAAAAGCTATGTCTAATTTAACCAAACACAAGAAAGCTAAGCTTCCCAATTCCTAAGTCTATCAAGAGAAGAAGATTGTAGAAAGAGACCTAAAAGATCACCAACCCATCCTAGAGGTAATCCAAGCAGAAGATAAGTATCAAGAGAAACTAGATAACCTAGGCTATAATGCTAGAGTGAAATAATTTGCATACCGATTCCAAGTTAATTGTCGCTATATCAACCTAGAGAGCGAAGACTAGTTCGGGCCCATCATATATCCACCATTCCTTCAAAATCTCACTATTCTATCTGAACATCCATTACATTCTATATCATCATTAGACTCATCATTGCATCACCATTCATCCTTAGGTGGATTTTTTGACATCTTCTTATTCGCATCATAAGTCATCCCATTTTTAGCCGCATCTAGGTCATCCTCTTAGAAATAGCATCATTCAGTCATCCTTTCATCATCTTTCCATTAGCTATTCATAAATTAGAATCCTTGTCATTATCCTTCATCCTGATCCAAATCCTAGAATCCAACATCCAAGTAAGAAACCCACCATCCTTGAACAAAATCCAGTAAACCCAATCTCAAACACTTAGTTTGTTATCCTTTGAGTTGCTTCAAACCTTTATCCTAAATCAAAAATCTTCACCCTTTGACAAAGCATTGTCTAGGGAATCCATACTTGTCCTTGTAAGCCTCATCATCTTGAGCAAGAGATTAGTGTGCATTGATAAAATCTTGACAGCCAAAGATCATTAGTCTATCCTAGGTTGACAACCCAATCCTATTTGATCCTACACTAGGAAGCAAGAAAATCATTTGACTGATACTTAGTGATCCTCCACCATCTTCCACTAATCGTCCATCATCTCCTCGATCCAAATCCAACATCCCACCATCTTTCAGCATCTCACCATCCTTAAGTTGATCCAAGTCTGTGGATCACATCCTAGAAATCTACCATCTTTAGAGATCTTTAGATCTTCATCCATCATCCTTAGAGTTCTTGCATCCACCCAGCATCTGTATTTTCATCCTTAGATCTACATTCCATGCCTACTGTGACGCGATCCAAGAGGAGAAAAAATATGGATCCCAACCTAGCCACTAGTTTGTCCGATCCTAACAATTCTACCAATGCGATGGTAACCTACAATCCAAAAATCCCACAAATCCCACAAATTGAGAATTTATGGAATGAGCCCAACGGACCCCCACTTCATTTTCCATGGAAAAATTCATGAGCCATCTTGGGCATGCACAAATATTAAGTGCACTTATTGATCAAAATCGACATGACATATTGGCTAACTTTGCACAAGAAGGTACTCCCATTCCACCACATCTCCAACCTTGAATCTCCATAAACACCATCCAAATCCCAACAGAAGCCTATACTCCCATGATCCAACACATCCCTAATCCCAACTTGCACATATCTCAGGAAGTCTCACCCACTCCCCATCTTCTACAAAGTAGCTTTGCAAGTCCTACAACACTAGTAGTGATACAATCCACTCCATTTTCCATTATGGGAGCACCATCACCTTATATGGCATCTCAAGCCATCACCCAAGCCCAAAGCTTTGTACAAAACTAACCGCCACCTCTTAGACAATATACTGCATAATAAATTACTCCACCATCCATCAGCCAAGCAGCATCACTATTTCCAGGGACAACGTAAACATTTCCCTCTTTTACCCACCAAACTTCCACATCAGCATCACCCTTTCCGGGGGCAATGCAATCATTTCCTTCCTTTTCTCAGCAAGCCTCCACATTACCATCACCCTTTTCATGGGCCACTCAAGCATTTCCTTCCAATTCCCAATCATACATTCCACTTCCACCTTTCATTTCCAATACACAAGCCCAACAAGTTACCTTCACAATGGGGATGCCCTCCATGGGGTCTCAGAATCTTCCTTCTACATCACAAATCACCACATCTGCATTCCCCACATTCTCTACATCACAACTTCCACCACAAACTGGTTCTTATTGGGGCCTCACTCAAGAAGAAGTGCAACCCTTAGGCATACCTACCCAATCTCACATATCCATGCCTACAAACCAACAAGACACTTTTCCTCAAGTAGCGCAAGAGAAACAATCACAACCTCCACCAGCTTCATCCTTTCCTTCGTACACAAACTATTTGTCTATGCCACCTACTACATCTCAAGTAGTATTGCCACCACTCCAATAGAGTTCATCTCACCTCACTAGCTACCTTGCGAACCACCTCCTATCACCAGATTCCCAACATCCATTCCACCCCTAAGCAATGTAGGAATTCATTCTTCCTACATCAGCCCAATGCAAAGGCAAGTGCACCAAGGACCATCCTATCAACAAGTTGCACCATTCGATCAGCCTCCTCCATCACAGCAACACTTCCTAGTGCAACAAAAACAACATCCTATTGTTCCAAAACAATAACAAGCATAATCCCACCCATCACAACTGCAACATCCCATCATCCCCCAGTAGAAACAATCCACTTCATATCCTCCACAACAATACGCTCCTACACCTTAGCAGCAATATCCTCCCTAACAACAATCACCCCAAAATCCATTCCAATCCACCTATCTTGCTAGGAAATCTCCATATCCCACACCACAGTATCCAACTCAAAATCATCCCTTTTTTCCAGCACCATTAGATCCTTTTCCAATGGTAGTACCTGCTCTAATGCCAATTAATGCTGAGTGGGAAGAGATGAAGAATGCTCTTAAAGAGCTAAAAGCTAGAATAAAGAGAAAGACCTTCAAATTCAATCAAAAGCAAGGGGATAGACATTGAAAAAGGTCTCCTATATGAAGGCATAATCCAAAATTACAAGGATGATTCCCACAACAAGCCTAGTAATGAAAAGACATTGAAAAAGGTCTCCTATATGAAGGCATAATCCAAAATTACAAGGATGATTCCCACAACAAGCCTAGTAATGACAAGCCCCATTGCTGGAATCAAAACAAGAATGTTGTTACTGATAGAGCCACTAACACTAAGCATGTCCAAATTGTTGTGGCTAGTCCTACACCAAATCTTGCATACCAATAGCAATAAGAACCTAACAATCAGAAACCTCCACACCCGTATCAAGTTCCAATCAATCCGCAACCCATGCAGTATTCTCAAAACAAGCCTTTGAATCAAACCTATAAGAGTAATTCCATATCAACAACTCCTAATCAGAATAGGCCTCGAGCCCAGACTCACCAGAAGAGAATCTTCACACCTCTTGGTGAACCTCTAGATGTAATATTTCATCAAATAACCAAGGCCAATCTAATCACTTACCCCCCAACTTAGCAATTTGATGATGCCACTCCCAAACCTAACTAGTACAAAGATCATGAATATTTTGATTATCATCATGTCAAAGGACACACTACCCTAAGGTGCATGAAGCTAAAGAATTACATCAAAGATCTCATTGATAGGAAAGTGATCCAAGTGGACACACCAGCCCAAGCTTCACCTAATGCCAATCTATAGATTTATCAGAATGTGTTTCATCAGCACAATGCTAGGAAGAACCAAGCTAATGCCAATCCTCCACCCCAGAACCAAGGCAAAGACAACCACGGAGACCATGATGACCATAACGACTATACTACTGCTCATATCAACTATGAAAAATTCATTGGATGTATAACCCAAGTTGAGCCCACATTCAATGTCATCCATGTCAAAGGAGTAGATAGTCAGTATGCTATTACTACCCACAGAGGCTAGATATATGTTGTCGGTGCCAATCCAAGGCTAGCACACAATGCACAATACAACCTTACAGAACATCTTGGGAATACACCTACCCAAATCTCCATCCTCTAACTTTTTTGTACTTCACCCATCCATCAAGATATCCTCAACCAAGCCCTCCAAGAAGGACATGTCCCCAAAGACATAAATACCATCTAGTTTGAGAATGCTGTGGCACATTTATCAGCATCCTGTGATCTCTCCTTCAAACCATAAGATATACCAGCTATTGAGCTAGACCACAATCTCCCCCTCCACGTCACCATCATGATCTAAGACTTTTCCATAAAAAGGGTCATGATAGATAATGGCTTGGCCCTAAACTTGTGCACTTTGAATTTAATTCAAAAAATATTGTTCATGGAGGATGAGATATCACATGAGGTCATCACCATCAAGGCATATAATAACTTAGAGCGTACCTCTGAAGGTACCATTCTTTTGCCTATCAAGCTAGGCCCTGCAACTCAAGACACCATCTGCCATGTTGTTGATATTGATTTACCATTTAACATCCTCCTCGACCGACCATGGATCCATTCCATCAAAGCCATACCACCTACATATCATCAGTGTGTCAAATTCCCACATCAAGGTAATGAGGTCACCATTCATGTAGACCCCCAACCCTTCGCATACTACCATATGTTGGAAGCATCATTCCCTCATTCCACCCATTGTCCAGGAACTAAAATTGGCACTTATGTCACTAGCTCTTCCCAATCCGATAGTGATCCAAAAATAATCCTCACCTCCACTCTCTCTTATGTCAAGATTAACAACTAGGGCTATGGTGAGTAAACCTTAACTGATACATTTGTACTAGGGGTCCTACCTCTTGATCCACATACACAAGGGCACCCGAGTCATCGAAGAAAGCCTACTCAAGCTGAGCATGAGATCAACCAATTAGGACCAATGACTTTTATTTCCCATGGAAATATAGATAGCCTTGAGATAGACCTTGACATCAATCGGTGGTTGTACAGAGATCCCCCACCACCTGACACTAAACTTCTTGGCTACTTCAAAGAAAAATATCCACAATCACACAAGTACACCATAGAATAATGGAAATACCAAGGTGGTGGTCTAGGACCAAAAGAAGGTAGAAGAAAAGATCCAATCAAAGCCTCAAATAATCCAAAGCATCAAGGTCTTGGCTTCAATACCCCTTGCCTACATACACAATAACCCAATACTACGACTGGGGGCACTAGCTTGACTTATGTTCCCTTCTTGAATAGCTAGGATGACCTCATAGAGATCGAAGACATCCTTGAAGAGGAAGAAAATAAATCATATGATGACATCTTCGATGATGATACCCTCCTAGACGCTTCTATCCTCCATCAACTCACCATTAACATCATATAAATTCCTCTCATCCACCCCAAACTCATAGATTGCAATCAACCAAGTGTTAAACATATTGATGAGTTCCAAAGCACACACACACTCCTAAGGTTCATGGTAATATTAGGATAACAAGCATATCAAAATCAAGAATCATTTCATGTTTTTAAGCTCTACACTAATGCATATTTTAGGGAAATGACAAGCTCTAGCCACAAAATTGAAAAATAAATAGAAAAGAATGAGTCCTTATGTGAAAACCCCTTTGGGGCACATTTTGATTCTAAAAAAGAGAAAATAAAGGGTGTATCTTCTGGTGAAAACCTCTCTTAGGTACTAGAAGATGGAGAATTGCCTCTTCCTCCCATCAAGGATTACAAACCCGAGCAGTCGCCTATCATCATTGAGGAAACCAAGCTAGTTAACTTGGGCACAAAAGAATGCCAAAGAATCACATACATTGCAGCATCTTTAAGTGAGGGTGAATAAATGGCTCTCACTACACTTCTCCACAAAGCTACCACTAACTTTGCATGGTCATATGCACATATTCCTAGGCTTGATCCAAATCTTGTTGTGCACAATCTTGTAGTGGATCCCAATGTCAAGTTAGTAAAGCAGAAGCTATGCAAGATGCATCCTAAGGTAGCCCTATTGGTAAAAATAGAATTGGAAAATCTCCTCGATGCTAAGATCATTAGAGCTATAGATTATTCAGTGTGGATCTCCAACATGGTTCCTGTCACTAAGCCTTCTGAAGAAATAAGAATATGTATCGACTTCAGGGACCTAAATAAAGCATGTCCTAAGGATGATTTCCCGCTACCTAATATAGACATGATAGTATATCTTACAACCTACCATGAGATTTTGTCATTCATGGATGGCTTCTTAGGATACAATCATATCCAAATAGAAGAAGAAGATTAGCACAAAACAACATTCACCACACCATGGGGTACCTTCTACTACAACATGATTCCATTTGGGCTAAAAAATTTAGGATCGACTTATCAACGAGCAGTGACAACCATCTTTTATGACATGATACATAAGATCCTGGAAGACTATGTGGATGATATTATTGAAAAATCTAAGACACGATGTGAACACCTAGACATCCTTGAAAGTTTTTTCGATCGTCTCTAGCATTATGGCTTAAAGCTGAATCCAAAGAAGTGTGTCTTTGGTGTAACATCTAGAAAACTTCTAGGCTTCATAGTATCATGATGTGACATAGAGATTGATCCCCAAAAGGTTAAAGACATTATGGAAATGCCTCCTCCTAGAACACTCAAGCAACTTAGGAGCCTACAAGGAAAGCTTCAATCAGTGCGTCAATTTATATCACAACTGGTAGACAAATGCCAACCTTTCACACATCTAATCTATAAGTGTTGTAAATTTAGTTGGGAAATGTGATACTAAGAGGGGGGGTGAATCAGATATCATTTATTAATCCACTTTTGCATTACTAAAACTTTGCATATCTTTAAACTAAAACCATATCACTATAATGAAGCAAATACATTAAACAACACTCAAGAAAGTACTCATAACACAATAATTTTGGTTACCCAGAAACCCTTGAAAGGTAAAACTGGGGTGGGGATGACACCCACAAATCTTCACTACTGCAGTATAAAGTTTTCCTGTTAGGGCTACAAATTTTATCACAAAATATGATCTACCCTATGAGGGGTATACCCTGTTAAGAGCTAAAAGACTTATACAATCTACCTTGCAAAAGGATTTAGAACTTACAACAAAGTAAGCACTCGGTTAAGAGATTACAATAGGTCTGTTAAAACCAATCAATTAAGAGATTTACCCTAACACACTTGTTATAATGTCTCAATACTTGATCCTTCGGTTTGCACTGTATGTTGATTACAGATCTTCTCCTTACCGTATTGTTTTGATCTCATCTATCAGGTTTATCTCTATTCTATCCTTCATTGCTTTACTTGGTCATTGAACTCTATCTGAATGCTTCACTAGTTTGAATATGCTCTCTGCTCATTCCTTCATTCCCTTCGCATCCTCTCACACACACTAACACATTTTAGGGTTTAGATCTTCTCTTATATAAATAGTTGAACTTCTTCAAGATTTGAGATCTACGATCCAGATTTACTCTTTTTGCCGCTTAAACTTTACTAATTCTGATTGGCTCCAAGTGTTGCATTGGGATCAATGAATATAAAATAGGAGCTTAATTACCTCTGTAATTTCCTCAACAAACAAAATTCAAAATATGAATGTTGGCCAAAACATTTTACCTCGATGATTGTGCCATAACAAACTCATATGTCGATTCTAGCTAACTCGACAATTGATGTCCATGGTAGTTGACATTCACTGATATCACTGTTTCTTAGTATACATTACTTACATAGCTCAAAAAAAACTTAACTCGGCTTATACAGAAATACATAGTGACCATAGGTTTACTCGGTAGTACTACTACTCGGTAAATATACATTACATGACTTGGCCTATTCATGATGACTTAGTCACAGTGATGACTGACCATCATTGCCTAGATACTGACTAAGTGTAAGTCACTAATAGTCAACAAAACTATAGAGATCTACAATCTCCCCCTTTGACATTATTGGAAAAAACACTTTGTCATGACATTACAATTGTATTTACAAAAGTACTTAGTATTAGCTAAATAATCCCCCTAAGATATATATATATATATATATATATATATATATAT
The DNA here is from genome assembly GCA_027943335.1 of Chamaecyparis obtusa. Classification (NCBI taxonomy): domain Eukaryota; kingdom Viridiplantae; phylum Streptophyta; class Pinopsida; order Cupressales; family Cupressaceae; genus Chamaecyparis; species Chamaecyparis obtusa. The sequence goes on from BSBK01001164.1 coordinate 719,587, forward strand.
ATATATATATATACACACACACACACACACACACACACACACCCACACATACATACAAAATTTGTTACATTCATTCCTTTTTGCCTAAATATGTCATGTCATTTAATTTCCCCCTTGTTTTTGGCATGCCTGATTTCTTCGAGAGTTGGAATCATGAAATATTTCTCCAAAAATGGTTTATGAAGCATCATAACCACATGTAATGCAGTCTCCCATCCTAATGTAGCAACTTTCAAAACTTTTGACTACACTTCTAGCTCAGCAGCTAGATGGACTAGGCTCTTGGTGGTAGATAGATTTGGATCTTTCTGTGTTAAGTCATTAGCCTTGGCTAACTCTCTTTGAATGGCCTCCAAATGAGGTGTCAACATTGTTTGCATAGAGAGTAGATGAGCCCTTATCTTACCATCATTAGCCATCAACTTGGCTATCCGTCCTTGTGTATGCATAAGCTTGGCATAATGTTTTGAACTAGAATTTGCATCCAAGCTCAAGGATTGACTAGTAGACTTGATTTCTTGCTGTAGTTTGTCTACCAGCCCCTGGTTATGCTTTGTGAATTCTTCTACATTGCATAGTTTGGTAAGTAAAGATTGTGCATTCACTACCACTTCTTTTGAATCAGTTATTATAGTAGAAAGTTCTACCTATTTTATTGCAATCTCGGTAGGTACCTTGGTTTCAAACTTCTTTTTTGACCACTACAAAAGCTTGTCACTTGCATCACTTCTATCATTGGTCACTTTCCTAACTATATGGACAAGTTGTCCCAATATGGGAGAAAAATTATTTACATCAGACATTTCAAAAGCATCAATAAATATTTCTTTTATGTCCTACAAGACTTGCTTTTGCTGATGTCCTCCTTTTAATTCTTCTTGCCTACTTTTCCTCTTCAGTAGGTATCTCAATATTTACATCTGTTCATATGATAAGTTATTAGAATCCCATTTCAGAATTACAATAACTTTGTCAATAGTTACCTCTGGTGTAGGAACTTTCATCTTCTTTTTATGTGCCTTCTTTGGTGTGCTCCCACTCAGCATCTGTACTAGAGCTTGTATTGCCTCTTGCTCCTTAGACTATTGAATATCCATAGCTTTGTCCTTCTCTTCTTTTCCCTTATCCTCTACATGAGGACTTACATTCACTGATGTAGACTGATCTCCTTTATATTTTTTGTGACTCCTCGACAGATGTAGACCGATGTGCTATTGTCGACTGGTCATGTTCCTCAGTAGTGCTCATACCAGCTAGCATGTCAACTATAACAACTTCAGGTTTGGTAGGGGTAGTGTTGACAGTTGGTGTATCATCAATTTTTGGGTAATCTATTACTTGTAAGAGCACAATATTATTGCCCGGCAAAGATGTGTCTTTTTCTTCCTTGGCTTGTATGTCCTCCTTGGTCAATACCTGAGTTTTTACTGGGGTATCCTCTATGATGTCAACAATACTTACTCCGGATACCTTTTGACATATCTCTTCCTTGGGATCTTCTATCTCCTAAGTAGGTGGCTCAATTGCATCTTGTGTATTGTCTAGCTCAGCACCCTTAGATGTGCTTGTGTCTTGCTATGCATCCTTATCAATTAGCAATCCATAAATTATCTTCCAAGTCTTTAGACTTTCCTGTAGAACATACTCAACCTTGTGTTGAAGGATAGAGTAAGCTCTTTGTTTGGGAATGAATCTATTCATGTATTGTTCCACAACTTCCTAAATACTAGCCGAGGATAGATCAGGTACAACTTGAGCTAGTGTGCTCTCCCTTATCTACTTTTTGTTCATGAGAGAAAACTCCCATTTCTGTGCAACTCTATTGCTTAACTCTTTAGGGACTAGTTTCCCCAATTGTATAGGTAACATCTTGAAAGTGCAGAGCATCTCAAGAATAGCTTCTTCTACTTTTTCTTTATCCCCTATAATCAAGCTCTCAAACCTTAATTGCTTCAAACCCTCAAGTCCAGAAGAGTTCTTGATAGTGTGGCATATTTCATCCACATTTATTTTTATACTCTGCAATGCAACCTTCTTTATTTCTTCATCACTTTCTATCTCTTCATCATCTTTCTCTAAAATAAGTTTCCTCCTAGGCCTTTTGCTTATCTTTCTCAGCACTGCCTTAGGCTGAACAACTTTTCTTTTCCCTGAAGCAGGGGTTTTCTTTTTTATCTTGGTGGTAGAAGAGACTACCCTTGTTCTCGGCCTAAGCACAGGTGATGATGTAACCTTAGGTTTTTGCATCTTTTTACTTATGGGCTCAACAAGTACTATCTTCTTGCCTTTCTTGTTTTCTACTTCTACCTCTTCTACTTCATCACTCTCACTGTAATCATTTGCTTCATCTTCTCCCAATCCTTATGTTAATTCAAGAGGTGCATCCTCCTCTATTTCTCCCATCATTTTAACTATATTCTTCACAAGTTTCTTTCTTTCTCTCTCTACATTTGCAACCTTCAATCCCATGGTTATTTTGGATTGAGCCTCTAGAAAAGTTCCAAAATAAGGAGCCTATTTATCAATTTCTTCAGCTAACAGGCCTGTTATAGCAGTTGTGGTTTCATCAATGTTTACCTCATAAGGTAATGGCATCAGCCATCAAACCCTCGGTAAAACTACTTGTGCATAAGTGAAATTTTTGTCAACTAAGAAACAGATGTCCTGGGTATACTTTTCAACTAGAGACACATGAATCTTAATCCTCTTCCTCATTTTCTTTTGAACTCAATGGAATAATTCTCCATTACTCCTTCAAAACTGCCTCCTATCTATCTTATGAAATCATTAATTTGGACTATGACTAGTTTCTTTTTATCCCATATTACTCCTCCAACAATGGGAAAATACTTCTGAATATAAAAAAATAAACAGACGAGTAGGGAACCAAACTTACACATGGAATTCTTATCCTTTCAAACTGAAGATACGTTCTCAGCAAGCTAAGTTAGCTGGAGCTCGGTGAGATTGTAAGTGTGTCCCTTCTTGATAATTTTCCACGCCTGGTCCACTACCATACATGGCACATTGTCCAACTAACTAGATTGGTAGAATTTGTGTGAAATAACCCTTACTACAAAGTCAATCTCTGGATCGGTGATGGTGGAAATAGTCATTCTGTGCTTGTTCCAAACTACCTATGTATTCACCTAAATTTCCTCCTTACTTGAACATTTCATTGTTCTCTTACCATAAATTGTAGGGTATCCAATTACCTGATGAATCATATCTTTTGTTATCTTAATTGGTCCATCTTCCAACCATATCTCCAATGATTATAATGACTTGCACATGCTTGTACCTTGTGGTTGTTCCATCTTCTTATTGTGATTGTTGTCAATTTAAGGCATGATATTGTTGGAAACTACGATTGAAGCAATTGTTGTATTGTCATTAATGTCAAACCTTAACTAGTAAGACTATTTCTATTTAAGAAAGTACTATATCTATTTGAGTGTTGCTAAGGGGATAGGCAAGGTTGGTAACAACAACACCTAAGGAAAGGTTGAGTTATCTTGATACTTCAATGAGTACTTGATTATGTGGCACAATGATAAGACAATGTATTGTTTATTTAAGTAAGAATGAAGACTAAACTGGTAGGCTTAACTGAGAAAAAGTGAAGAAATCTAGTTTAAGCCGAGTGTTGTTTGTGTCAACTGAGCTAGTATATGCCGAGTAAAATCAATTTTGATTGAACACCAGTTAATTGCCGAAGAAGACAGTTTTAGCCAAGGAAATAGTTTATGTGGTGACTGAGCTTTCCAGAGAAGACCGAGAAGTTGAACATAGTATTGATCGAGCTCACTTTAGAAGAGTGAACATAATAGTAACATGTTACAAAGTGGTTTTTCCCTAATTGGGTTTCCACTATAAATCTTGGTGTTGATACTTGCGTGAATGTTTTGGTTTGAACATTTCTATGTTTTAAAAGTTAGATGTGATTGGATAAGTGGACTGCACTGTTATATGTTTTTGTTATGCAATCAGTAATGACCAAGTAGGTGTTGGTTATTAGATCTGATTTGTTGAAGAGTTTAAAGTTTGTTTTTATACATCTGGACCTGAGAACAACCGATTCACCCCCCCCCCCCCCCCCCTCTATTGTTCTAAATCATATTAACAATTGGTATCAGAGCTATTGGTGCTTACAGAGAACAAGTTTGAAGGTACTTGAAGAAAATGATCAAGATGTATAAGAAGGAGGTACCAAAGCTGAATAAGGAAAACTTTCCTGCATGGCAAAGCTTGATGAAGTTGCATCTGGCTGGTATTGGTGATTCTACAAAGTATTACATTGAGCATGACTATGTCACACCTATTGCACCTCTGACTACTAAGGAAATAAAAGCTAAACAAGAGCACAACCAAGAAATGTTGGAGATTGTGTTTACCCTAAGTTATCTAGAATTTGAAGACATCAAAGACTGCAATACCACAAAGAAAATGTCAGACACCCTTGCAAACATTTATGGCACTGACATAAATGTGTTGAGAGAAAAATTTGAGAGCCTAAGAGGTAAATTTGATGAAATGAGAATGCAAGAAGGTGAGAATATTGCACAATACTGTGGTAGAATAAAAGAAGTTGTAAATTCTATTAGAGGATCAAATGGAACTATTGAAGATGAAACTATAATAGGAAAAGTATTGATAACTCTGTGTCCTATCTATGCAATAAAATTTTTTGCAATTCAGGAATCTAGATGTAACTCTCCTAATGCTCTTACTTTAGAAAGTTTGGTTGGTAAGCTTACTACTTTTGAACTTTCTAACTATGATAAGTTCACTATTGGTAGTATTGAACCTGCGTTTAAGTCGCAAATGGTTCTGAATAAGTCAAAGAAGGAAAAAGAAAGATGCATAAGTGAAAGTGATAGTGACAGTGGCACATCTAATGAAGAGCTTGAGGATCTAGAAGCTCTTATGGCTAGAAGACTGAAAAGGGGAAAAGAAAGGTACAAAGGTAAACTCCCTATTATATGTTTTTCATGTAATAAAGTTGGTCATATAGCTGCTAGATGTCCTGACAGGGATACTAGGGATTAAGAAAGAGATAACAAGCATAAAGACAAAAGAGAAGATAGAGGTTACCAAAGATACAAGGACTACAAAGGGAAAGGTGAGAAATCCTGCTACATTTTCGAAGAAGAGACTGACACTGATAGTGATGATTTTGAAATTGAGGCTGTCTATGTTGCAATGAAAGATGAATCTGATGAGGATGAGAAAACTACATTGATATCTTATGTGAACAAAAATGATAAATGGATTATTGATAGTGGTTGTTCACATCATATGGCTGGAGATAAGAGTAAGTTTGATACCCTAAATTATTATAAAAGTAGGAGTATGAAATTTGGTAATGATGCACCATGTCTTGTTAGAGGAAAAGGATTGATTAAGCTGACTGATAAGATCACTTGTGAAAATTCTTATTGGGTTGAGGGTCTTAACTATAATCTTCTAAGTGTTGCACAACTTAATAGCACTGGCTACCAAGTGGAATTTCATCACAGGAAGGCCAAAATATTTGATGCCACCTGTGAACTGATTGGAAGTGGAGAACAGGCAAGAGGTAATTTGCTCTATCTAGACCTATCTAAAGAAACTTGTATGATTGCACAACTTGATGATATTTGGTTATGGCATAAGTAGCTATGTCATGTTAACTTTGATAATCTGGTAGAAATTAGCAAGAAAAAGAAAGTGAGAGGTCTACCTAGATTGAAGAAACCTGAGAATGTAATGTCCAAAGAATGTCAGTTGGGTAAGATGACAAAGTCTAGTTTCAAGAGCAAAACCTTTACTTCTAAGAATATCTTAGATTTGGTTCATATTGACCTTTGTGGACTGATGGGTGTACAAAGCTATTGTGGTGCTAGATATTTTATCCCGTTTGTTGATGATTATACCAAAATGATGCAGGTAATGTTCTTAAAGGAAAAATCTGATGCTTTTCAATTTTTTAAGTGGTATGTGGCTAAGGTTGAAAAAGAGACAGGTAAGAATCTGAAGTGTCTAAGATCTGACTGAGGTGGAGAATTTACATCAAATGAATTTAATCTATTTTGGAATGATAGAGGGATCAAAAGATAGATATCTACACCTAGAACTCCTCCAAGGAATGGTATAGCAGAGAGAAGGAATAGATCTATCTTGGACTATGCAAGGAAATTAATGATTGAAAAGAATGTTGCACAAAAGTATTGGAAATAAGCTATAAGTATAACTATTTATACTCTTAACCAAGTACAGATCAAAAAAGGTACAAATATGACACCTTATGAATTATGGCATGGGTATGCACCGAATGTAAAGTACTTTAGAATTTTTGGAAGTAAGTGCTACATATTAAAGGATAGTAGAAATGGAAAATTTGATGCTAAAAGTGATGAGGGTATATTCCTAGGCTATTCCACAAAAAGTAAGGCTTATAAGTGCTTGAATTCTAACACTGACAAAATTGTGGAAAGTGTGAATGTCAAAGTTGATGAGTATGTAGAGAAAAATGAAGCTGACAATAATAGAGAACCAGAAGATTACAGATCTTTTGTGTATATAGAGGAAGAAGAGGCAAGTGACAGACCTGCACCTGATGCTGAGTCTTAGGTAAGTAATGTCGAGCATCAAGATAATAATGTCGAGAGAGAAGAAGAACATGCCGAGTGACAGGAAGAAGTTGTCAAGTATCAGGAAGAGGTTGTTGAGCATTCAGAAGCTGAATTTGACAATCTTATTAGTGAACCTGATGAACAAAATGAAAGAAGAGAAGAACCTATTCTAGCACAATATGTAAGGAGACATCACAAGCCTAAAAAGATCATTGGAGATAAAGATATTGGAATTCAAACCAGAAGCAAGGCAAGAGATCCAACATGTTTACTATGTGAATATGAGCCTAAGACAACAAAGGAGGCATTATAAAATGAAGACTGGATAGAAGCAATGAATGAAGAGATAGACCAGATAGAGAAGAATGATACCTGGACTCTGGTGCCGAGACAAGAAGATAAGAATATCATTGGGAAAAAGTGGGTATTTCATAATAAGTTGAATGAACATGGCAAAATCACAAGAAACAAGGCTAGGTTGGTATGCAAAGGCTACGCACAAGAAGAAGGAATAGATTATGGGGAGACATTTGCCCCTGTATCAAGATTGGAAGGAGTTAGAACTTTGCTTGCATATGCTGCCTATAAAGGTTTCAAGGTATACCAAATGGATGTCAAGTCTACATTTTTAAATGGTATATTGGAAGAAGAAGTATATATTGAATAGCTAGAAGGATTTGTTGATCCAAATAGAAGACACATGGTTTACAAACTGAATAAAGCATTGTATGGATTGAAGCAAGCTCCCAGAGCATGGTATGAGAGATTGCACAACTACTTAATACAGATTGGATTCTCAAGGACAAATGATACAAGCAATTTGTACATGAAAGATGAAGAAGGTAAAGGAATCTTGTTGGCTAAGATCTTTGTAGATGATATTATATTTGGTGGACAAGATGCCTTGTGTAAGAAATTTTCAAATGAAATGCAAACTGAATTTGAAATGAGTATGTTTGGGGGGATCAAATCTTTTGTTGGGCTATAAGTATATCAGATGGAGAAAGGAATTTTCATCATCCAATCTAAATATGTTCATGAGATACTGAAAACCTTTGGTATGGAAGATTCAAGGCCAGTAAGTACTCCCATGGCTACTGGACAGAAGTTGTCTAAAAATGATTATGTTGTAGAAGCTAACCAGACTTTGTATAGATCTATGATCAAAAAGCTACAGTATGCTATACATAGCAGACCGGATATTGCATTAGTTGTTGGGATTGTGGCAAGATTCTTTGCCAATCCTAAGGAAACTCACATGATGGCGGTTAAAAGAATCATGAGATATTTGAAGGGAACTGAAGACTATGGATTATACTACAAGAAGCATGACAAATTTGAACTGAGAGTGTATACAGATGTTGATTGGGAAGGAAATGTAGATGACAAAAAGAGCACTAGTGGTGGAGCTTTCTTTCTTGGACAGAGATTAGTTTTCTGGACAAGCAAGAAACAAAATTGCATTTCCCAATCTACTGCTGAAGCTGAGTATGTGGCTGCAGCTGTGAATTGTTCAAATTTGATATGGATAAAGCAATTTTTGGTAGGCATGAAAGAAGAAATCACTGAACCAGTTGTCATCTTTTGTGACGACACAAGTGCTATCAACATCTCTAAAAATCCAGTGATGCACACAAAGACCAAACACATTGCCAACAAGTATCATTACTTAAGAGAATTGGTACAAGATAAAGAGGTCCGCATGGAATATGTGAATACAAAGGAATAATTAGTAGATATATTCACTAAAGCTTTACCTAAAGAAGCTCATGAACACCTGAGAAGTCAATTAGGGGTCCTTCCCCTAACTGAGGCTTCCTATTCAAGCTAGGAGTGTTGCATCAAATGTGCTGCAAAGAACATCTAACAAATTGATGCAGAGAAAGGTCACACTTTAGGAGTAGCCTAGAGTTGTGAAAAGAATAGCAAAGTCAAGAACAAGTCATAAGCAAGATGATAGAGGGAGAAATATTGTTACTAAACTAGAAGGATGATATCTACAACATGTATGTTTTTATTGCTACTTTGGCTTTTTTGTCAAAGAGGGAGATGAGCATAGATGAATACACAAAATGAGAAGATCAAGACAGTGGGAGAAATTCAGTGGATGGTCAAGCATGGATAATTGATTTTATATTAGAATGAAGCTAAGGATATTATAAATATTTTTGATGGACAGATAAGTTTTTGGATTGGTTGGTAATTCATGTGATATTCATATGGTGTTGCCATCAATGCCAAAAAGGAAGATTGTTGGAAACTACAAATGAAGCAATTATTGTATTGTCATTGATGTCAAACCTTAACTGGTAAGACTATTGCTATTTAATAAAGCATTGTATCTATTTGAGTGTTGCTAAGGGGATAAGCAAGGTTGGTAACAACAACACCTAAGGAAAGGTTGAGTTATCTTGATACTTCAATGAGTACTTGATTATGTGGCACAATGATAAGACAATGTATTGTTTATCTAAGTAAGAATGAAGACTAAATTGGTAGGCTTAATCGAGAAAAAGTGAAGAAATCTAGTTTAAGCTGAGTGTTGTTTGTGTCAACTGAGCTAGTATATGCTGAGTAAAATCAATTTTGACTGAACACCAGTTAATTGCCGAGGAAGATAGAGTTAGCCAAGGAAACAGTTTATGTGGTGACCAAGCTTTCCAGAGAAGACTGAGAAGTTGAACATAGTATTGACTGAGTGTCAGTATTTTGCATTTGAGGAAGAATTCAAATTTCCAACCGACATCATTGAATTCTTGGATTATGTAAAATGTGTTGACTTTATTTATTGATTGTATGAAAGCATTTAATGCACTGTAAAATGTTTTATTGTAAATCTTTAAGAGATTTGAGATATTTCTAGAAGGTTAGCTGAAGAACATAATGTAGGATGGATTCAATGAATCTGACCTAACCCTAAGATCTATGAAGGAGATTAAGTGGCAAAAGTTGTATTAACCTAAAAGAGGTAGTATTAAGGAAACCTAAGCGAGAGGTTATTGTAAGAAGTAGATGCTGGAAGTATTGTTGATGTTATTGACTGTCTAAGAAAAGAAGGCTAAAGAAGAAATGTTGTGATTGCTTGAAGATGGTTCCGAGCAGATCAGTGATGGAGATGGAAAAGGTTCACAATCAAGTAAGCCACCATATGTGTATGGAATTGGATCTGATATTTGCAAAGTGAGTTGTATGTTTCTTAGATCATTACTACTGCTACTTTCTAACCATTTTAATAGTCAAAATCATTTTAACAGAGGTTGAGCCAATAGTCATAGGTATAAATCCTTTGAACAAGGTTGCATTCTAATGGAGTGTATGTAAGTCCTATAACAAGGTGCACTTTTAACAGAGTGGTTTAAATCCTTTAACCGGGTCACATCTGACAATGTGTTTGTAACCTTTGATAGGGTTGAATTTTCACCGAGCTCACTACAGAAGAGTGAACATAATAGTAACATGTTACAAAGTGGTTTTTCCCTAATTGGGTTTCCACTACAAATCTTGGTGTTGATACTTGTGTGAATGTTTTGGTTTGAACATTTCTATGTTTTACAAGTTAGATGTGATTGGATAAGTGGACTGCACTGTTATATGTTTCTATTATGCAATCAGTAATGACCGAGTAGGTGTTGGTTATTAGATCTGATTTGTTGAAGAGTTTAAAGTTTGTTTTTATACATCTGGACCTGAGAAAAACTGATTCACCCCCTCTCCCTATTGTTCTAAATCATATTAACAGATATGTCAATGTCTTCTTATTGTATTTATTCTATTAGGACTTCAAACTGAGTGACATTTCCTTTTCACATGAGCATAGAATTCAAAATTACCTCTATAGAAGAAATTGTTCATTTATAGTAGATAGATGTGTTTTTCCCTATGATCTCATGCTAATGGTCATATTCAATAACTCTATAACATGATGGTTGTTCCTTTTAAGAGAGATGGTTGTTCCATTGTTCTAAAAACTACACTTTGTTGTCCTTTTGACATGATAGCATTATATGTCAGAAACTTTGAGGTTCTCTTACCTTTTGTATGTCATGGCTTCACCTCTATGTAACTAAATCTCACTCTAAAAATGATCTTCTTTTAGGAAATAATGAAAATCCTCTATGGGTTCATACTTATTGTGACTTCCCATGGTGCACTATCATTGCTTGTACACTATATTTTTCCAATTCTTTTAAATTGTCACTGTCTTTGAAAATTAATGCCATATGTTGCTTACATTTGATTCAATTTCCATATTAATTACTCTCTTCAATTGTATTAGGAACTTTTGCCTTAAGCATGTGTGATGCAAACCTAGATATAGATGGGCATTAATACATTAATGATCAATTGAATGTCGTAATGCAGCTCCCAGAGAAAGGCCATCTGGAAGCTTTAGAGGAAATAATTTGTACTAGGTATGGAATCACCTCCACTACAATGCCAAATTTTGATGTGTTATTATCTTCAATTACAAGTTTCTTTTGCAAAAATATATTGTATATCTTTATAGACTAGACAATGTGACTGTACAACTCCAGAATATATTCTCTATAATCTCTAATTACAAAATGAAGTGTAAATTGAAGTAAAGTCTTCCTTGGATAAAATTCCAACCCTTGTCTACTAATTACAATACTTACCTTTATAGTTCACGTCACTTCCCTAGGGATCTGTTAGAACTAAAATAATTTTTTTATATGCTAGTTGGCCAACTATGCCTAGTCAGCCAACTAGGAGACATGTCTTTTGGGAGGTAAAGACTCGTATAAATGAAAGATGAAACTCTTCAACCAATGAAAAAAAATAAAATTCAACACAAACATCTGTGAATTATATCCAGACAGTAGCGGACTATATATAGGCAGCAATGAATTAGATGTAATTGCTTCAACTTCACATTCTTGATTTACTTCACCATCAAGAATAATATCCACAGATTCATTAGTCTAGTGAGTGTAATACCCCAAAAATGGGCTATAAGTTCATTAATCTTCTATATCAACATATCGAACGAAATTGACATCGAAGTCCTAACCTAAAGCACATCTAAACATCATCAAATCCTAATTGATTATCTTAAATTCTACATCGGGGAATATTCCTAGTAATATTCCTAATCATCATAATTATCTTTAATTTAATGATTATTTGGTGATAAATATCATTTATCCTAAGTTTGATTAATTAAATATTTTCATATTTAATTAATTGGATTTAATTCTGCCACTTAATTATTTAATTGAATTTAATTGTATTTATTCCTAAGTATTATTATTTAATTTTGACAATAAATCCAAAATCCTATCATTAATTGATTAAATTCTTATTTAATTAATTAAAGCAAGTTGTCATATTTGATGATATTATTTTTGAATAAAAATTTGATTAAATGATTGATTAACCCATAAATCAATTATTTTATTTTTCAAAAATCAGTTAAGTTGAGAATAAATCACTTTATTTATTTATTAATTCATAATTATCCATGTGCACAATCAAAGAACAGTTAAACTCCAAATCAAAAAATCAATGCAAGTTATTGACTTTTTGGAACTCAACATCATTTTTGAGTTTTAAAGTTGATATAAACTTTTAATTTGAGTTAAAAAGCTATTTTTGCATGATTTGCATATTTTTGTGAATTAAATTATCTTTATTATCAGATAACTCAAAAATCAAGCTGAGTTAATCTGAGTGATTTATGGCTTTCTTCCATGCACCTCCAAAGCCCTGGATTTCTATAAATTAAGGCCTCAGCTCATCTCAAAGCATCTCATAATTTTGCAAGCTTACTTTGCCAAAGTCGTCTATGAATTGCACAACTATTTTGAAGAATTAGAATTTGGGGAATCAAAGCTTATTGTGAATCAAGGCTATTGTGAGATCAATTTGTTTTTTTTTTTACATTCATTTAGATTCTTTTTCATATCATTGTTAGATCATTTTAGCATATCAATTTCCATATTAGCATAGATTCCATATCAAGTTTTCATATCATTGCATAGAAAATATCAAAAATATAGATTAATTGCATTCATATTTCATATCCATCTTTTGCATTCAAACCCTTCATTTAGGTGTCATCAAGGTCACTGATCTCGATAACAATCTGAGAACATCATACTCGCACCTATTAAAAGGTAGTAAATCGCCTGGTTAGTTTAGCTTTCAATTTATTGCATGATTTCAATTTTTGCTAACTTCTAATGTTTTACTAAAGTGTTGTGTCTATAGATTAGGTACAAAATTCACACACACATTTCTAGCACCCACCGTGGGACAACCCACCTTTACATGCTAGTTTTGATTTTTTGGGGAGCTAAAACCCTAAAGTTTCAAAGATTTAATTTTATCTCCCAAATGGCTTGGATTTTTTCTCTAAAATGTTTTTTGCAGGTTTGACACATATCATGGAAGCTACAGTAAAAAAATTTAGAATTTTTTGAGATGTTTTGAATTTTTAATAATTTTTTCTTGAAATTATGGAAAAAATTAATATCTGATGCAAATCAGCATATTTTTAAAAAAAATTTATATTTTTGGAAATCTCTTTAAATTTTATAGGGGGTCTATTCTTTGTGTTTTAAATTTGGACGTAATATAATAGCTCAAATAGTCAATTTACAAAAACTAGTTTGTTTTGATAAAATGGGTCTCTAGAGCACAAATGAAGAGATTTTTCTAAAAAATTTACATTTTTGGAAAGCTCTCTATTTTTTAGTAGGGGTCTCTATTTTTAATTTCTATTTTTGTAGCCAAAATCATTAAAAAAAAATCAGATCTTGTTGACTAGGTCAAATGTAGCAAAAAAAATAAAGTTTTGTGATGGGTATGCACTTCTTTTTTTTTACATAGTTCAATGAATGATATGAGTTGTCATTTGGGTTAATTGCTAGTTATTATTGCTGATAATAATTGATTTTTAGAGCTAACCCTATGGTTTTCATAAGTTGAATATATGTTGCATATCTTGTTTGCTTGTTTGCTTGTTGGAGAGTTCATCACTTGCTTGCATGGAAAAGCTCAACAAGAATTGCTAAAAATTAGGTAAAATCTACTAAGCACATTGCGAGGATCCCAGGTATTCTCCTTCATCTAATAAAATTTCAATTTGGACTTAAAATAAATCTCTTATGTGTCTGGCTTGTGTGCATCTTTTCATGCTTTTGTCTATTTCTACACACTTGCATAATTGATACTAGGTTGTGACCCCTTAAGGATTCATTAAGTAGTCTTAGATACTTGTGATTGATCTTGATTTCTATCTTGGGTTATTGGATTCACTAATCTATCGACCCTTCATTCCACCCCGTGGTTGCAAGGTTAGCACCACATTAAAGGGGAGGGGTCAACAGGACAGAAGCGTTAAGTGTTCCACTTGGAAACCCATTTGTGCTTTTAGGAACTCACTTGTTTTCTAAGTTGGGGACTCATTTTCAGCTTGTGTGAGGTGTTAAGTGTTCCACCTTGTGGACTCATCTCATATTCGCTTTAAGCGTTAAGTGTTCCTCTTTCTACTTTTTGAGTACTTTTGGTAGATTTGCCTTTGAAAACATACATCTGTGCTCACATAGTAATTAGGCCCTATGAACACTATTCATGATTCTTGAGAGATTGGATTCCCAACAAAATCCTTCTTGACAACAGAATCCTTTTAGGTAGGGAGGATACTTAGTGTATTTCACATTCAACTTGGTTAGTGTGTCTTCTCTTATTGATCAATACATTCTCTCCTCGGAGAGGTTGATAGATCATGTGGGGTTGACATCATGAGCTTTGGTGAATCAAAATTGGTTAGTGCACCTTCTCTTATTGATTGATACATTCTCTCCTCAGAGAGGTTGATAAATCACATGGAGTTGACATCATAGACCTTGGTGAAGTAAAACTTTGTCTTAGCGTGTCGGATTAATCTACTTGCTTTGTTTGGGTTAAAAGTGAAAAGGTGTCAAAAACCTTGGATCTGGAGCCAAGTCCCCTTGTGGTATACTATTGTGAGTCATCTTTAGAGAGGGTTAACCGTAGCGGACAATCCCTTCACAGGATAAACTGCGTTGACAGAACCTCAAGCGGTAATAGCTATTTTCACCATGGTAGTGATAGCCGCTATATAAATATCCTTGTGGAAGAAATCTTCACAGGGTATGGTTCATTATGGGTTGTCAGATCTCCCTAGCAGCTCCTAAAGATTAAGTTCTTGGACTATGTCAAAACCCTAATGCATAAGGATTAGAGTTCACCCCTTTGGATCATAAAAGTTACAGAGTCAAACCATTACTAAAAACCCTAGCGAGGCCAAATTTTCATTTTCTAGGGTATATGTGCATTATTGCAAAACATTTTGGAACATACACAATTAGCACTTTAGAGGATTAGAATGAATAAAATCACTTGATTGTTCATGCGCAAGGTTTCTTTTGCCCTTGTTCATTGTTTTCAGACATGCTTGAAATCACTAGCTTGTTGTTTTGCATGCTTGTTTATCTATCTAGTTATTGAAAATGAACAAATCTGTTACAATCCTCAAATCTGGATAGTACAATTTGCAAACAAGCTAAAACTGAAAAACCCTAAATTTGCAAAATTTGAAGTGAAATTCTTTTCTGGAGTCAAAATTCATCTTAGAAGGTCAGAAAGTCATATGAGTTTTTGTCAAATGTCATTTCAGTACTGCCCAACTATCGTTTGGTGAACTGCCTAGTGTCGTACAAGTTTTTATGCCAAAAAATTCAAAAGTCAAAATCCTACTTGCAACTGTCCTATGATATTTTCAACTATTGTTTCATTACGTACCAACTATCATTTCATGGCATACCCACTATCATACGAGTCTACACAGTGTCATTTGGGAAATTTTTGAAAGTTGTCAGAAAATTGTCAGAATTGCCAGATACTTCAGCTTTTACAACCTATTTCCAGAATCAGTCATACAAATCACTGTGTCAAGAACAGAGCAGTAGCTATTGAGAATTAGTACACATGTCTCAAAGAATTAGTACACATGAGGAAGAAACTTTTATGAGGGCCATGATGAAACAGATGCATGCTATGCAAGTCAAGATTAACAAACTTGAGAAAGAAAAGGAACCTAAAGAGTTCTCCATGGAAGCTCTATGCCCTTTTCCATTTGATAAAGACTTGTACATGTCACCATGCCTCCGAACAAAATTTGAGCAATGTGATAACCCTTATGATACCTCTTCCATGGAGAGTGACACATCCAGCTTTGGAGACTATGATGACTATGATGACAGACAATGTAATGATACCTATGACACCTCTGTTCCTAAGATTCCTTCTCGTCGTGTGTTCCTACTTACTACAAATGGGCCGTCACATTGGATAGATCGTGATGGTGATCCATATGATTCTGATTTTGAAAGAGATTTTGATGGCTTTTGTGGACAATATCTAGATGATACATCTACTTCTATTGAGGAATATAAAATGCACCGTGCTGATTCTAAATGTCAATACTATAAGGATCTCTCCTCTATGAACTCTTAGGCTAAAAATAAAGATTACACTCTCAAGAAAGATCATTTTAATGTTGGACCTTTGTCTTGTGATGGTTCCCTTCCATCCCCTACTTCCTCCAATACTCGTACATTTCCTAAAGATTCTGAGTCTTTCAAATCTTTCATAGAACCTTCATCCAACACAAGCCCTGATACTTTTCATGCGGTTCCCTATAGTTATCCTCCAGGGCTACCTCTTAAAGAAACTCAAGCTAACCTTCACTTGGCTGCAAATACTTCCAATAATGATAAACCTAAAGAGCCTAAGCCTTCATATGCTATAATCCCTACTTCAGCTAGTCATCCATCATCTCTTCCAAAGTCATCCATACAATCCCAACATGCTTCCTTGTCCTTAGAAGTGGCTCCATGTCAAGAGGACTATAAAAATGATGAAGAAAAGAACATAAAGAAAGATCAAGATCAAGAACCCTCCATGTCATCCACTCCTTTTCCCGATGTCTCTTATCTACTTCATGGTTCTTTTGATCTTGTACACCCTTTTTCATGCATTCCACCATGTCTTAAGTCTTCTCCTAAGCAAGATCAAGCTACTACTTACACTACTGAGCTTATTGACAATCAAAATAACCTTACTACGCTTGCACTTTTCAAAGATGATACTTCCATTAAGGTTGGTAAAAATGGTGTTGTTACTTCCGATGTTAAGCCTATTAAAAATCAAGAAAAAAAATTATGCACTTATGCTATCCAAAGATCCTTGTCAAGATCAAAGTCTTCCATCTTCTTATTCTACCACTCCATGTTCGCTTCCACTTTCTACTCTTCCTAAGTCTTTGCAAGCTTTGAACAATCTTATCAAAGAAGGTGCTCATATTCAAGATATCCATGATTCTATCAAAAATCCTAATGCTCACTCTAAAGATGTTGATATCCTTGGTTGCCATATAGATGTTGATGAACTTATTGATTATCCTTTTGCATCTTCTGCATCCATCCTTGGACCTCCTCCACCACTACTAAGGGCTTCACATCTGCCTTCCACCTTGGGTCCTTATGTCCCTTCACTTTCCCCTCCTAACTCTCCTAATTCACCATCCATTTTGGGTCCTTACATCCCTCCATCTCCCATGTTTCCTCAAGATCAACATAGATGCATACCCTTGAATCCTTTTTATCCACCCACCCATCTAAACTAGTCATATCCTCCTTCTTCCACAAGTCCCAAGAATTTTGGAAGTAACTTGAATGTTCAATACAAGAAAAAGAAGCAATACAAGAATCCATCAAAAAAGGATCACCATGTCTCCTCTAAATGACATGGATGCATAAAGTCAAAAGAGATATCTAAGATGAAAACTACAAGACAAGTATGGGTTCCAAAATCCATCATTAAAGATATTCTCTCCAAATTACCAAAAAGAAATGAAAAGCCTATGGCTATATGGATCCTGAAGTCTCTCTTGAAAGAGTCTGGTGTTGAGCAAAAAGTTAAGTTGACATTCAAGCTTCCAAAGACTTCCACTTCATCTTCTTCCAAAAGCATTCCTCCATTCCATGCACCTAAACCACAACCTTTGCTATCCATTCACCATATTCCTTCACGTATTCCTTCATTCACGATTCCTCCATCCTCTCACCACCCTTCAAGGTATGTGTTGATGTTGAGCTTTCCTTCCTTTCCATCTACCCTTTCACAATCCTTCCATGCATTATCCTTCTACCTTCTATCATTTTTCCTCATTTGCCTATTCCTCCTATCTTCCAACCTCACTCACTTTACATAAAACCTTATCCTCCATTTTTCTCTTCCATCTCCCTTTCCCTATCAACATCTTTGAGCATATCATTTTGATTCCTTGGCATATCATGGTTTATCCTTTCAAGGAGCACTATCTAAAAAACTTCACCTTCTTCCAAAAATTCAAAAAGAAATGAAAAATAAAATAAAATTGAAAATGTGCCTTGGTGAAAACCTGGAAACAGGCAGCTTGGTAGCAAAAGTAAAGAGAAATAAATTCATCCTATGGTGAAAACCACTCCCTTGTGGTGCCTTGGATAAGTACCATGATGAAAACCTGGCAATCAGGCATCATGTGTAGTTCTTCTACATATTTCATCCATTCCATCTTCTCTCTTTGATCTTGACAATGTTGATCTATACACGAACATTTGGCTATCTTGTGAGCTATCTTATGATGATCTTACTTTCATTCCCTTTCTATTTAGCCTTCGTGTCTATCTTTCTCCATTCATTTTCACCTGTCACTATCCTTTTCCCCTTTGGTCTTGATCTAATAGAAGAAAGAGTAAAACATAGTGCTATGAAGCCTCTTGACATGTCTACTCCTTTGGACTACATCCTTTCCTTCTTTGGCATTACGCTTTTGTGACTTATCCTATGTTGGTCTTTCATTGCTTGTCCAAATGTGCTTTACATGACAATTTTTCCCTAGCTTGGGTATTCTTGAGGAGTTTGACCTTTGAGGATTTCTTCCCTTCATTCTCCTTCATTCTCTCGTCTTCCATCTCATCCACCAGCTTGTCAATCCCTCTTGTTCTCCACATTGCTAGACATTGGGACTGCACGATATGATCTTGCTTGGGAGTTTGAAATGGAAAAAGAAGCTATCAAGTTTGATAAGAACTGTCAAAAGTGCCAAGTGCATGGTAACTTGATTCATGCTCCAAGGAGAGATCTAATCCCCTTCACCACACAATGGCCTTTTCAACAATGGGTTTTTGATCTTATTGGTGCTATATATCCACACTCTTCTAATGGACATACCCATATAATCACAACTACAGATTATTTCACAAAATGGGTAGAGGTAGTTCCCTTAACATAAGCAATGGGGAAATAGATATCTATGTTCATCTTGAACTACATCATTTGCAGATATGGGATCCCACATTCTATAATCACAAATAATGGGGGACAATTCAAAAATAAAGACCTAGATGATTTATGTGCCAAATTCAAGATTACTCAACATTGGTCATCTATATACTATCTTCAAGGGAATGGACAAGTAGAGGCTTCAAATAAGAATCTCTTGAAAATCTTGCACTGAACAGTGAGTAAAATAGGAAGAGACTGGAATCTCATGATCAATCCAGCTCTCTGGGCCTACAGAACAAGTATCAGAATGCCCACAGGGGCTACTCCATTCACTTTAGTTTATGGGTCTGAAGCGATACTACCTATTGAGGTGGAAATCCCATCACTAAGAATCAGAATGCATGGTCTAGTAACTAATGATGACTACAGAGTGTCTAGGTTGCAAGAACTTGAACTACTGGATGAGCGCAGACAAGCAACATTTAATCATCTCAGAGTATATCAGAAGAGAATGTCTAGAGGCTACAACAAGAAAGTCAGACACAGAGAACTTCAGGTTGGGGATCTTGTCTTGAGAGAAAATCCTAAAAATCAATCACATAGAGAGCGCAAGGGAAAGTTTGAACCCAACTGGCTGGGTCCCTTTTTTGTCACTGCTACTTTCGGCTCTGGTGCCTATCAACTCTCAACAACTAAAGGAGAACAGCTTTGAGAACTAATCAACGTTCTCCATCTGAAGAAATTGTACGCCTAAGGCATTCAGTGCTTGGTAAAATATACTGAAAAAATTATAAAAATCAGAAAAAGTCCTGAAAAAATGAACATCTTGGTGAAAACTGAGCAATAGGTGCCTTGATGATTCACAAAAAAATCAAAAAATATCAAAAGTACAAAAAAAATTTAAAAAAATAAAAATAAAAATAAATGAGAAAAAGAAAAAGTGCCTTTGTGAAAACCTAGAAACAGGCGCCTTGGTAGCAAAAGTAGAATCTCTACCAAGATGGTGAAAACCTAGCAAACGGGCACCACTTGTTTCAAAATGCTCCATCTATCAGCACAATCTTGGTCTTTCCCAGTTTTTAGTCTTGCTTTAGTTTGTACATATCTCCCGGTTTGTTTCTACATTTCCAGTTTTCAATAAGTCGGTTTGTACACCACTCAGCTCAAGCATATGTATCCTATCAATGCTTAACACTTGGGGGCAATCAATGTTATATTCTATGGCCTCCAGTATATCTTAGACGTATCATATTCGGTCAGAGTCCTTTCAAGCTTCATTTGAGTCAGTCAAGTTTATCTCATCTCCAAAAAGTATTTTGCATCTACAACAACAATCAAACACAAACTGAAAACAATTTGTGCTTTTCATGCTTTTATCTCCTTGTATGCTCACTAATTCACATTAAGATTTTTGCATATTGTGTCCCTTCGAACTCTTCGATGATGTCCTTTATAGGATTTAGAGAGTGATGACTAGGGGCATAATCTTTTCTTTGTCTTCTGCTTGTATGTGAAAATTTAACGTCTTTGGAAATTCTAGATTGAAATGGTGTCTGATTGTAAGAGCCTCTATCTCGAATTGGATGGTCATGCGTACCTCGACCATTGATACCTAGAAAATTTAAGGAAGTTTGATCTAACTATTATCTTTTTGAGTGAGTTCTTTCTCCTATTGTGAATGTGATCTTACCTAAGGATGTGAATGATAAACGGTCACTACGGGTAATTCACATTGGATTTAGAATTATCTCTTGATTGCTTGATGTGTTTGTACGTAAGGTGTATTCAGGTCATCATGATGTTTATGTTTTGATGCTTATAAAAATTGTTATATGAAAATGGACATGATATTCAGGTCATCCTGGCACTTATGCTTTGATGCTTATATCTAATCCGACATTCTGAAAACAAAATCAATATTCATATATCCATGGTTGTTGACCGGTGGGTGTTGTATTGATTCTTGCGCATACAAATCGATATTCATATGTCTATGGTTTCATAGCTAGTGAGCATTGTATTGATTTATCTGGTTACCTAAAAGTTCAATGATGATAACAAATTGACATATGATCAGTGACTAGGTCCTAGGTCTTAGGTTGCATTTCATTCTGCATGTCTTTTTGCATTCTGCATGTTTGCATGATCTCACAATGATTAAACGAACTTCAATGCTTAAATGATTCTTCAAATCTAACAAGAGCTAAATCTCACATGAAGGTTCCTCCAACGAAACAGCAAGTAGAATCCTTTTTCAGGATCAAAATCAAAATCTAAGATCATTCATATTATTAACTGCTTGCATATTCGACCTTCAATCATCACAGAAATCTAGCATTCAACTTAACTAATTATCTCACATCAAACTATCAAAATTTCAACTTGGTTCACTATGTTCAACTCATGGTCAAACCTAGTCAAACTTGGTCTTTTGGACCTCCAAATGATGCAGAATGTGTTCCCAGACGTGTTTAACCACTTCTCAAATCAATTAACATGCTTCTAAACTATCAACACTGACTTTTCTTGTCAGATTTTAATTTTAATCCCAAAGGGGGCATGGTATTGCATATCATTCAAAGTCTGTAATCTAATTTGAAATCATATCTTTCCTCAACAATCAAGACAACAACCACATCTAGTTACGGATTCATCAAAAAGACCTCATCGCTTGGGGAAAATCAATCATCGCTCGAGGCATATCAGATTCATCAAGATCCATATCAATCTGGTATTCTCTTAATCTTGTAAATTGTATCAATTTTTGCAACTATCGGTTCAATTGTGTTATTTTCTTGATTCTTCAGTAACTGAAGGGTTCAGATGTGATACCTACATGATTCTTCTAAGGATAATCGAGTCTGGAATCGGTCACTCACTTCTTCGCAATCATAAGGTTCAGAATCAAGTGTTTTGACGCTTTCATTTCATTGGTTCATTTGCTGTTATAGTTAACATTATCTTTGGTCATTCAGGACCTATCATCTTCATATCAAATATTTTAGTTAGCTTCTATCTCATATCAATTTCAATTTCAAACATCAATTTCATATCTCTATCATACACAAACTATCTATGAACCACTGCGCTTCACACAGTAATTCAAAGAGGGGCAAAATGTAATACCCCAAAAATAGGCTATAAGTTCATTAATCTTCTATATCAACATATCAAATGAAATTGACATCGAAGTCCTAACCTAAGGCACATCTGAACATCATCAAATCCTAATTGATTATCTTAAATTCTGCATCGGGGAATATTCCTAGTAATATTCCTAATCATCATAATTATCTTTAATTTAATGATTATTTGGTGATAAATCCCATTTATCCTAAGTTTGATTAATTGAATATTTTCATATTTAATTAATTGGATTTAATTCTGCCACTTAATTATTTAATTGAATTTAATTGTATTTATTCCTAAGTATTATTATTTAATTTTGATAATAAATCCAAAATCCTATCATTAATTGATTAAATTCTTATTTAATTAATTAAAGCAAGTTGTCATATTTGATGATATTATTTTTGAATAAAAGTTTGATTAAATGATTGATTAACCCATAAATCAATTGTTTTATTTTTCAAAAATCAGTTAAGTTGAGAATAAATCACTTTATTTATTTATTAATTCATAATTATCCATGTGCACAATCAAAGAGCAATTAAACTTCAAATCAAAAAATCAATGCAAGTTATTGACTTTTTGGAACTCAACATCATTTTTGAGTTTTAAAGTTGATATAAACTTCTAATTTGAGTTAAAAAGCTATTTTTGCATGATTTGCATGTTTTTGTGAATTAAATTATCTTCATTATCAGATAACTCAAAAATCAAGCTGAGTTAATTTGAGTGATTTATGGCTTTCTTCCATGCACCTCCAAAGCCCTGGATTTCTATAAATTAAGGTCTCAGCTCATCTCAAAGCATCTCATAATTTTGCAAGCTTACTTTGCCAAAGTCGTCTATGAATTGCACAACTATTTTGAAGAATTGGAATTTGGGGAATCAAAGCTTATTGCGAATCAAGGCTATTGTGAGATCAATTTTTATTTTTTTTTTACATTCATTTAGATTATTTTTCATATCATTGTTAGATCATTTTAGCATATCAATTTCTATATTAGCATAGATTCCATATCAAGTTTTCATATCATTGCATAGAAAATATCAAAAATATAGATTAATTGCATTCATATTTCATATCCATCTTTTGCATTCAAACCCTTCATTTAAGTGTCGTCAAGGTCACTGATCTCGATAACAATCAGAGAACATCATACTCGCACCTATTAGAAGGTAGTAAATCATCTGGTTAGTTTAGCTTTCAATTTATTGCACGCTTTCAATTTTTGCTAACCTCTAATATTTTACTGAAGTGTTGTGTCTACAGATCAGGTACAAAATTCACACACACAGTGAGGAGATTTGTGTAACTCCCAAAATAATAATAACTCACAAAATACTTATCCTTTTGAATAATTTGTGGTCTAGTGAGCATGATTTGTGTGTGTATTTGTAAATCTTGTATAATCTTATAATTTTTTATTTTTTTTTATTATATACAAGATACTACTAATGTTTGTATGTTTACATTTTTTATATTTATAGCCTGTGAAGAAAGTCCACACTTGGTAATATGAATGCAGAACAAAATAATGAGACAATTGCTAGATTGTGGTCTCAATTCCCAAAAAAAGACGTTGAAAAATGTAATTGTCCTTGCAAAAAGTGTAAGGGCTTAACGAATCCAAGAATTCTAATCAAAACAACCCTGAGTCATTATAGGAAATATGGTCACATTGAAGGGGGGCATGATTTTCATCGATTGGTGAATGTGGATTTCTAATTGGAGGAACATGGAGGTGTGAATATCCAAGCCGACGATAATGCTCCCATAGAAGAAGATGATCCTATGGAAGAGAACACAATTGAAGACGATGGTATTGGTGTAGCTAATAATGTAATAGAGGACATGATTGAAGAAGATGGTATTGGCATAGCTGATCAAGATGATCATGATGATGGTACTAGCACATCTGATAATGATGATGAAGATGGTCTCGATATAGCTATAATTGAGAAGGCATATGAGCCCCTATACCAAGGATCCCAAACAACTCTTCTCTCTGCTGTAGTGTTTTTGGTGAACTTCAAGGTTATGAATGGTTTATCCAATGTAGCAATGTCACGTATGCTAAGGTATGCCCATTTTTTCATCTTCAATGTTAGCATACCATTACGATTCATTATATTAATAATTCATATTTGTTGTTGTAGGTTGATAAGTGAGTTTTTCTTACCACCATCAAATATTTTGCCTCATTCATACCGAGAATTATCTACCATTATGAATCAAATTGGAATGAAGTATCAGACAATACATGCATGTCCCAATGGTCACATTCTATATCATAAACAATATGAATTTGCAACAGAATGCCCTGTTTGTCATACTAGTAGATATCAGTAAGATCAAATAACAAAAAAGGTGCCCCACAAGAGTCTTCGGTACATTCCCCTTATTCCACGTCTTCAATGATTATTCAGGTGCACTAGCTTGGCACAATTTATGGATTACCATGCACACAATAGAAGTCAAGATGACATTATGCAAATGTCTGTGGATGGTTCTGCATTTAAAGACATAGAAACAACATGGCCACACTTTAAAGAAGAACCTCGTAATCTCAAGATTTTAGTGGCAGCGGACGGTGTCAATCCATTTGGAGATATGAGATCTACTTACTCAGTGTGGCCTATTTTTGTTATTAATAATAACATTCCTCCTTGGATGTCCATAAAAAGGGAGCACATAATGTTGTCAATGATTGTATTAGGTATTTTTTCATTTAATAGTTATGTAAATTAATTTATAAATACCGCATCAAGATGGTCATAATAATTATGTAATGTTTTTGTTCATTCATCTAGGTAAGTACCAAGTTAAAGATATGAACATGTATATTGAGCCCCTTATTGACGAGTTGTTGATTTTATGGAATGGGATCACTATGTATGACATCTCTAGACCAATAGGACAAAAAAAATTTCAATTCCATGCAATGCTTGTATGGACAATACATGATGCCCCTGGGCTAACTCATTTTTGTGGTATGTTATATATTCATGTTAAGGTCACATATTTTTGGTATGTTATAGTGCTTACACATTATTGCTATATGTTTAAGTTGTGCATGATAATTATACATGATCCAATTGTACGATATCTTTTAGGTCTTCAGACAAAGGGTAAATTCACATGTCTAGTTTGTGGTTCAAAAATGAAATCTCATCATTCAAGAAGTTTAGGAAAGTAGGTGTTCGATGAGTTTAGGCACTTTCTCCACAATAATCATAAGTATCAAACTATCGAAAAACATCTTTTTAATGGGAAAGAAGAGATGACATCAAGGCCACAAAGAATGACACCTCATCTATGGAAGTTGGAATACAATAGACTAAATCACGGAGGTAATGTCATTCCATCTGATGATTTTTGTTTGAAATTTAAATTTTGATATTGTCTTTTATTTACTAATGATGTTATTGATACTTGTGAAGGTCGTCAAGGCATCAATGACCAACTTCCCAGAGGAATAAAAAGTTATCCTAGTCAATTTAGTAGGTTGTCATACTACAAGGATCTCTCAATCATGCATTTGTTTGATGCTATGCATATTGGAAAGAATGTAAAAGAGACACTATGGAAAATATTGGATGGAAGGTGTGACAAAGAAAAAATGGCCAAAATTTGTAATGACATTCATGAATCCAATCATGCACTGAAAAGTTTCATTGAATCAAATAGCAATGGAGACCGCATAAATATGAGTGCCCTTCCTTGATTATTAACTGAGTAGCAAAGTGATGCATTAAAAGAAGTCATAAAAAAAAAAAATTCCAATAGGATTTGCTGCAAATATAAGCAGTCTTGTATCAAAGAAAGGTGATTTTGGGCTAGGGTTGAAAACACATGATTGGCATACCTTCGTCAAGGTAAGTCATGTTCTCTATTTACAATATATTTGTAAAATTGCATGTACTTTTTATTGTATTATTTTACAATATATTAAAAAGATCATTTTTTAATCATTGCAATATGTCCTACCTCTATCCCTCCTAGACCAGTTTGACAATAGTGTTAAACAAGTTATATACGATCTTGGAGAATTCATGAGGTTAGAAGCGTTATTATATTTATGACTTGCTTTACTTTTTATGTAATTTATTGTATATTTTTATCTAAAATTTTATTTATATGTTCTTGCAAGTTGAATCTCTTTTAGGTGGTTATTATCTAAAGAAATTGATAAAAAAGATATAAAATATTGGAAGAGAAAAATTCCCCAGCTTATGTGTGAAATGCAAAAGTGTCTACCTCCAAATTTTTTCAATGCTCAAAAACACTACCTCATACATCTAGTTGAGGAGATTGAATTGTGTGGACCTGTAAAAACTAGGTCAATGTGGATGGTTGAGAGGCACTTGAAATTTATGAAGGGTTTGGTTTGACAAAGAGCACGTCCTAAGGGTTCTATGGTGGAGGGATATATTGTATACCAGACCATGGTGTATATTAGTGAATATCTTCCTAAGTTTGCAGCAAATATCCATATAGATCGCATTTGGGATCCCAACTCTATTAACAAATTTGAAGGGGAGTACTTGATGGGGAAAGGTAGATTGAGGAAAGTGAGAGGTAATTATACAATATTATTGTAGTTTATTAATTCGTATAGATCTTCAATATAAGTTGTTTCTAAGTGGTCTATTTATTTTCTTTATAATTGGTTGTGAGTGGGATGTACTACATTTGTATATTGCAAACAATCTTGATTGGATGACAGTATGGATTCAATAATATCAAGAAAATTATCGCTCATTAACATGGGATGTTGTTGCATCATTGGTTAAAGAAGCTCATCGTAATGGAGACCCCAATGTTACGCCAATGGTACTTGATCTAGCATACATTTTAAGAGGTAGAAAGGTATGTATAAGTTTACTAACCATGACGCATAAGTTTAATATCAACTCACATATTGATGCAAATAATCTTGACATGTTTGAATAATTGCAAATCAAACATCACAAAGCTATGTACTACCATGGCCGTAAATTTTGCATAAAAAAGTTAGACGACATGAAGAAAACTTGTGATTCTGGGATAAGTGTAGTCTTTGAGGTCACTAATATTTCATCTAGAAATGACATACATCCTCAACAATCTGAAAATTGATACTATGGCATTTTGGATGATATACTTGAGTGCGACTTTAATTCATTCAAATTAGTTCTATTTGTTGTCAAATGGTACAAGCTACAGCTGAATCAAAATGATCCCGATATGACTGTTATTGAACATGATAGTGGAATTACAATGATTAATACAAGGTCATTTGAACTAGTTGGAGATGAGACCTATGTTCTTCCAAGCCAATGTGAGAAAGTATTTTACTTTTCCGTTCCACCTAAACCGGGTTGGTCATTTGTTGTTATACATGATCCAAGAGGAAGGCCGGTACAATATAATGTGATGGAAGAAGAAGATACTGAAGAATCAGAAGATGAAGTAAATGATGATCATGGACAACTGTTACACAATGAAGAAGAAGAAGAAGAAGAAAATGATGATAATTCTGGTGATGATGATGATATTGATGGTGATGATGGTGATGATCACGATCATGGTGATGAAGATGGTGTTGATCAAGGTGATGATGGTCATGATGATGATAGTCATGATGATGGTGATGATGATGGTGGTGGTGATGATGATGATGATAGTAGTCATGATGATGATGATGACATGGATGAGGAGGATGACCAATAACATGATCAATGAAATGTATGTCAAGGTATGATCAATGTCACGTATGAGGTATTGATTTATTCATAGAAATTTGAATTAAGTTATTATGTGTTGAACTCTATAGTCATGGAGTATATTTTGCATCATGTAAATTTTGTCTTCTATGTAATTTGTAGCTTACATATCATGTAATTTTTGGCTAACTTAAGATAAATGATTTACATATGCAGGAAATTTAATGCCTTTGACATGGATTGATAGGTATAATTTATTATTTGGTTTCCTTCTCTTTAGTCAGCAAAATATATAGATCCTACTATGTCTCTCATTTGATGGATTGTAGGTATCACCAAATAGTTATTTATCTGATCTATCTTCCTCAAGTGAGGAAAATGCGGGAATAGAAGACAAAAGTGAGACATCTAGTAGGTCTAAAATAGGGAGATCAACTAGAGGTCAAAATATTAGAAGAAAATTTGATAAACGAATGCAATTTTTCCTTGTTGAGGGGGGGTCATGTTCTTATGATAATGAGACCAAAGGTGACATGAAGTTTCCCTTAAGGTACACACATCTTCATAAAGAATGGGTACCCAAGGAACCACCTCCAGTTAATACTAATTTTTCTATTAACGAAATGATATATTGCATAGCTCCATCTTCATTACATGGTTTGAGTTTATTTTCCATGGATGGCATAAAGGTGAGATATAATCAAGTTGTTGAATTGATGGAGTATGTAGGACCTTGTTACAATTACAAGAATTGGATGTGGATTGTGCAATATAAAAAAAGTATGCGTAGGTATGCATTGTTAGAAAATTATATACAATGCAAAGCAAATGATCAAACTAAAAGGCTCTCTATGCATGTTGATGGATGGCCAAAAGAAATAGGGAATATTGTAGGTTTTATAAATAGTTCTCAACCCGTGTCAACTAATAAGCAGCTAAATTTTATATTCGAGGCACGTGAGGGAAATCGTGTATTTGTATGTGCAATAAAATCAATAAGTGCAGGGGAAGAGCTTCTAATAGATTACAATTTGAATCATGTAGATACAAAATAATTCCCTATCATGGGACTGGTAAGTATAACATTTAAACCAATTACCTCTAATTAATATTGACTCCAATCACTTCTGATTGCTAAGAATTACTAATCTTTGTCACAGGGCGACATGGATATTCCACCTCAAGATACAGGCGTGGATTTTCCTCACAGTACACCTTCTTCATCAAAGGTAAACCTTAATTAGTGTAATTCTAAAAATTATATAAAAACAAATGTCATATTATTATGTTATTTTCTTTATGGCTTTGGAGTTATTTTGATAGAATTTTACTAATATTGATGTCACAACTTGATACTTATTGATAGATAAAAGCAAAAAAGGCAGCAGATCAATTGCAATCTAAAGTTGAGGCGGCATTTATAGATGACGTAGAATCTAACTCTAACCATGTATTCATGGCTACTCAAATAAAAAATAAATATGGTAAAGAAATTCTTAACCTTATAATGGAAGCAAATGAAACTAAGGAGTCAAAGGAACTCGAAGAAGAATTGACACGTAGATTCAATTCTATTAATGTAAGCAGTAATTAATCTTAAGCAATAATTAAAGTTCAATAGATGTTTATCTTTTATACTATCTTATGGATCATGATCTAAAATATGATATGTTCTTCTTACAGGATTTTTTGACATGTGTGAAACATCATCAATATGGTGAGAGTTGTAGTTTCGCACTGCCTTCATGTAAATAATCCTTAAACCTTTAACCATTGATTTAACCTTTGTATGCATTATTGATTCAACTTATGTTTGAGATGCTTCTAGTACCCCATTTAATCTTTATCCATTGCAAATGTCTTTTCTAACAATGTATTCTTCAGCTCATGATGAAGTGAAGATGCCTCCTTCGATTAACATTCCGCATTCGATGGCTACATTGTCCTCAACAAGGTGCTTGCAGACATCTTCCTCTGTACCATCTACAACTAGTAAAACCTTATTTTTCTATATTTTGTTATGTGCTAATCATGCATTGATTATTTTTCTTGTGTGAATTTTATACACTGCATGGACCTATTTTGTGCACTAATAGATACACCTACACTTGGTACAAGAATAGATCAGACCAGTACTAGTGAAGATCAACCATTTCCTAGATCAACTCGTGTTACTAGTACTGGTTCATTTGTGGGGACATTGTTGTTGAACAAGAACAATATGGTTCTATTAAAACTACCAAAGCTTCCAGGTGCTTTAAAATTGTTATTATTTATAGTGTAATTGTAGTTTACTTATACATAACTTGTTTTGGACTGATAATCCCATGATATTTTTGTAGGAAATGATATTTTTTATGATCGTCTTTTTGAAATGACATTGAAGCTATTTGGGCCCACCATACATAAAAGGTATGTAGCTTCATAATATTGGTACAATATTTTCTTATCTTCCATTTATTGTACTATATTAAAGTTATGATATCTAACAATTTTGTTTTTTCAAAAAAGGTGGAATGATCAGGATGCTGACTTAAAAATCAGCTCATTAAATCTTTAGAGGAACTCTTTGGAAATAAAACTTTTGATAGAGTCATGATTCTTAAAAGAGCATCCAAACATATAAAGACTGTGAGGGACCAATATGGAAGGGCTCTAAAGGATAACCCAAAGTACAAGCATCCTCCTATGATTCCACCAATGGAGTGGAATGAAATAATGGAATATGCAAAAGAGAAAAGGCTAAAGGGTAGTGGAATTCAACCAGAAGACAACAAAAGAAGGTATGTCATGATAGTATTAAGTAGAATGTAATCATGCACTAATTAGTGATCTTTGTAAATATATAATCTAACATGTTTCAAACTTTTCATAGACTGCAAGACACATCAAAAGCCACACAAGCAAGATTAACAAAGGTTGGCCAACACAAACTTGGCTCTAGTGGCTATATGAAACTTTACTCTCGACTTGTAAGTAGCAGCAGTGGAATTTCATATCAAATTTTTATATATAAGGTTGCAAACAATTTTGTTTAATCAAATCATACATGCAAAAGTGACGATATTAAATAAAAAATATAGGGCATGGAATTCAATGTAGAGTCCACAGATGAAGACAAGAGAATAGCCTTGAAGGAAGGCTATGCAGTCATGGTTGCACGCCTATGCCAAGAATCCCAAATCCATAACAAAGAATCTGCTACACCAGATGAGACACAAGTAAATTTTTCAAATGAAAAGTAAATCAAATTGAATAGTTAATTTCAAACATAAATTGACTATTTCATCATAACAATGTGCATGACATTTCACTACAGCCTTCAAATCCTACCACAGAACCTGTGCATGATGAAGGCCATGATGTGCATCACAGTGTTGGAGGGATTAAATTGCTATTGGAAATAAATTACGTAATTATTAATAGAATTTAACATATTTAATTGCAATTCATCGTGTAACCTTTTTATGAATATTTTAGAGCATGTTGAGCATGTTGAGGTGGTGGAAGATCAAAATGTTATTGTACATGATGATGTGGCATTGTCAGGTAAAGAAAAATGCATGTTATGTTCTACTGGTTAATGAAATATGTGTAACAGTAAAAAAAAGTATGCGAATTTAACCCATTTACTTGTTATTGCAGCAAACCCCCCTTTAGTGCAACAACGTCATCCTCCTCGAGACTTGAGGAAGCATCATAATTTGAGATCACAACCAAAAGAGGAGGAAGATAATATTGATGCTCTTGTCAGCCTTTACCTAAATAAGAAATCTAAGAAAAACCCAAAAAAGAAATGATTTCTTAAAAATGCTCTTTGATAAAACTTGTTTGATTAACTTTGTTGGATAATGAAAGACCATTGTTTTAAATAATTATATGTGAATGTTGTGTATTAATATTGAATAATATGTCATGTTAATGAATATTTTTATGTGTTAATGAATTCTTGATTAGTGTTGCGTATTAATGAATGCTATATCATATTAATGAATATTATGTGATTGTATTGATTGAATGTTATAGTTCACAAATGGATGAATGAAGTGTGTAATTAGATGTCAATGGGGAATTTAGATTGATGTTAGGGGGAGGGGGGGTGAGGCTAGATGAGCTTCCACCTTCACAAGGTTGGCCTTGTTAAGTAGAGAATATTAAAGTATTCTCGAAACCAAGTGAAGCTCAAACTAACATACCTTCATTATTTAATCAATTTCATTTGTTCTAGGTCTTTTCTCATAAGTGCATTTTGAATGTGTCATTTTTAGGCAACTATCAAATAAAAAACTAGAAGGGCCAATAGTCAACTTCTAATTGTCATTGTCTGGCATGATTTGGCTTCATTTTGTGTAAGTATTCTCGTATTGAATGCGTCAACCTCTCTTGGCCTAATGTGGATTATTTCATTGGTTTGTGTTTTTGAGTAGGTGAAGTGTTAAATTAGATATCAGTTGGATCTATAAGTAGCATAGTTATTCTATAGCTAATAGCCTAATACACCCATGTGAATAAATTTACTTGTTGTCCCCTTAGGATTTACTTAAGCAAACTGTCCTTATGTGCTAAAAAATTAGTTGTTTTAGTGTTGCAATTGTAGATGATTGTATGCATGAATTCAATGACAAGAACTAAACATTAAGAAATGGAGCAATAACCCAAGATAATACTGCAGAGAAGCGTGATGTGGTGAAAAATCTTGCACAACAAGGCTGTACCTGTTGAAGATTTAAATGCCCATTTGTTTAGGTCTTTGCAAATGATGACATGATGTAGTTAAGTATCAAGCACCTAGTGAAGGGTGGCTAATCCAAGAAGCTATGCATGCACAATGATGATCTCTTAAAAGTCGAATTACAACTCTGAATAATAGCATTCCATTTCTTCATTGGTCAAATCTATTGCAATCTTTTTAATGATGGTTCTCTTTATGATTTTTGTAATTTTTTGGATTTTCATTTGACCATCCTCTGTGGTTATTAATTGACTTATCTTGTGCACACTATTGCTCATCCAATGCCCTGGTGTGCCAAATGTTTAGTTGGATTCCACAAACATTGTATAAATTTTTTTTGTCATTGTTTCTCTAGTAAATCTATTTGTGTCCATTGAGTCCTATTATTCCCTTGAAGGTTTTATTGGGTAATATAAGTTGTAGAACTTTTTTGGTTGACTTTGTTTTTAAAATGGTGTGGGAACTATTTGAAACATGGGCATTGCTCTTGGAAGGGTTTACATTTCTTATAAGTTTTTTTGTAACTTTAAGCTCTATGATAATGCTTGTCATCCTTATATGGTAGGCAAATGAATCCAAGAAGGAAGCTTTCAAGAAATATTTGGAGTCAAGCGATGTGCTTGATACCCTCAAAAAAGGTCTATGAGAGTTCTTATATGATGAAATTTTGAATCTAGAAAATTAATTTGTGAATTTGCATCTATTTGTGAGATAATATATTAATATTGGCAGTTCCTCTTATATGATGAAATGTTGATTTTAGAAATTTAGTTTGTGAATTTGCATCCATTATTTTTGGATGCCTGAATGTTATGTTTT
This sequence comes from Chamaecyparis obtusa, assembly GCA_027943335.1. Taxonomy (NCBI): domain Eukaryota; kingdom Viridiplantae; phylum Streptophyta; class Pinopsida; order Cupressales; family Cupressaceae; genus Chamaecyparis; species Chamaecyparis obtusa. The sequence continues at coordinate 752,905 of BSBK01001164.1, forward strand.
CTTTGTGAGGATTCAAATTAATTTGATTGATATGATCTTCAAAGTGGTGTAGTAGTCTTTTAGATTAATGTGATTTGTATTATCATATAATATTTCTGCTCTTATAAACTACCTTGTTTCCATGTATGATTGACAGTTATTCGTTCCAGTGTTCCAAAGATGAATCTGGATGATATCTTTGAGCAAAAGAATGAGGTTGCTAAAGTTGTTGAAGAACTCAAAAATTTTGATATATTCATATCAGTTTCATTTATTTATTAATGTGTATTGTCAATTGATTACTGTAAAATATCTCTTAAATATCAAACAAGATGAAATTTGAATGCAGTATGATTCAATCGTTCATTTCTATGCTTACAAGCTATGTCAAACTACGGATATGAGATAGTTCAAACACTTATTGTGGATATAGAGGCTAATGTGCATGTCAAGAAAGTAGTGAATGAAATAAATGCAGGCAAGACTTTTACATCCAATACTAAATGTCCTTTTTACCATAATATTGTTGGAGATTGCTAGCATATGCTTTTGCATTTTGTAAATGGGTTGATGGTATTCATTTATTTAAGAAAACCCAACTCATTATTCTCAACTTTGTTCACATTTTTGTTCTATATCTATTTAGTTTATTTACCCAAAATTTCTCTCAATTTCACCATCATTCATTTCATTGTTTTATATCAGCTGCAAGAATGAGGGTGGCAACACAATAAAAAGCAGAGGTAGAGAAAATTTTACAAATCAAGAGAGTAGAAGGGGAAGCAGAATCAAAGTATCTATCAGGAGTTGGCATTGCTGGGCAAAGGCAAGAAATTATGGATGGGTTGAGAGAGAATGTGCTTGCTTTCTCATGGAATGTGCCTGACACAACTACAAAGGATATGATGGATATGGTGTTGGTGACATAGTATTTTGACACCATGAAAGAGATTGGAGTGCATTCCAAATCTTTAGAAGTGTTCATACCCCATGGACCTGGTGCAGTTCATGATGTTGCTCAACAGATCAGAGATGGACTGTTTCAAGGATCACATGCCTCTCATCAGTAACTACCATCACAACAAAATTGGCAACAGCATTCAAGTTAATGGACATGGTGATGATATTGTTTTAGGGTTTGAAGCTTTCCTTATTTTATTTGTTAGTATGCATCAACACTTCCATTTATGTTATATATGCATATTTTATAGATTTGTATATTTATAATTTTAAAAGTTGTATGTAATATACATTGGGAAATAATATATTGATTTTGGTAGTTCTTCTTATATGATGAAATGCTGAATCTAGAAAATTAATTTGTGAATTTGCATCTATTTGTGAGATAATATATTAATATTGGCAGTTCCTCTTATATGATGAAATGTTGATTTTAGAAAATTAGTTTGTGAATTTGCATCCATTATTTTTGGACGCCTGAATGTTATGTTGGCCTTGTGAGGATTCAAATTAATTTGATTGATATGATCTTTGAAATGGTGCAGTAGTATTTCAGATTAATGTGATTTGTATTATCGTATAATATCTATGCTCTTATAAGCTTTCAGGAAATATTTGGAGTCAAGCAGCGTGCTCAATACCCTCAAAATAAAACATCTATGCTCTTATAAACTTTGAATTTGCAAAATAAATTCTCCTTGAGACATACTTCTCTAACATATTACATCTAATTTAGAACAAGTACCCTAAAAAGGTTCATAGGCCCATACAAGACACCCACCAAAATATAGACCATCAATTTATAGAACCCTTTCAAGATATCCCAAGGAATGACAGGTAGTGAAAACCAAATAGATAGAAAAAAGAACATAACCATATGCTGCCTCACCTATTTGAGGTAAGCCAAACTCAGTCCAATTCTCTTAACAATGGTACATATCCATCCAAGTGCAACAACCTTCAAATATTTGCAGCGGTATAGAGAATCCCCATATTTTATCAACCTAACATAGTCTTTGGCCACTTTGGCAATCAGATTGCAAGCAATATTGATTTTCCAACAGGATTTTTTTTTTAAAAAGCAAGGTTTTCATAGCATTATCTACCACTTGAGAAAATGTTTCCATAGCTAGATTTCCTTTCCATAGTTAATATTGATCTAAAGACTTACAAGTTAGTAAGTCCTTGACTAAAGGGCTGATAAAATAAATAAAGTTTCAAACATATGAACAGATAAAACTCATACAAGAAAAAGCCGAAGCCAAATTGAATAGCATTTGCTATTTGTCAGCGGAAGGTCCCTGCTAGAACAGACACATTTGTCACTTCATTAAGATGGAAATTGTATACTAAGTTTCCTAACTATATAAGTCATCGTCATCTTTATTATCTATTGTAGCAAATACATCTGAAGCACCAGGAAATCAAAATTCAAAACCAAAGCCTTGAAATTGTTGTAGTGTTTGTGCAAAGGCTTGATACTTCTGAATATCGGCATCACTAACACTTCTTTAGGCATATTTCACTGACTCCTCAAAATGAGCAGCCTTTATTTCAGCTACCTTGTCACTATCATCCTCATCCATTGCCTTGGGTTCTCACTTCTTTTTCTTTCACATTCAATATTATCCTGTAAAAGTGCAAAGGAAAGAGAACATGAAAAATTGAAATAATAAGATACAAGTTGAGGAAAATTAAATAAAAAAATGTAAAATTCTAACAAACCAGTTCAAAAAAAACCATTAAGAAATTCATAACCAAATCTAGTTTTCAAAAGCTGCCACAATTGAAACTCACCTTCTCAATAGTTTCTCTAATAGCATACTTACAAGCCCACTAAAAAATCTCTGTAATATATCATCAATAAATATAATGGATGGGGCATTCTTCTCAGCCTCCTCAAAAGCCTTCTGGAGATTGCTTTCACTTTCTCTAGCCAACTTTGACATGGTCTCAGGTCCATTGATACAAAAAAAGAAGGCACTAGTTTCATTTGCCATTTCCCTAGCAACTAAAGTATTTCCAAAACCAAGAGGCCCATAGAGAAGAATACCCTTTGGGGGCTTCACACTAATAGATTTGAAGAGTTGTGGGTGTCTAAGAGGAAGCTCTACCAATTCATAGATCACCAGTCAGAGCCTATCTCTCAAATAGTTCAAACAAAATGAAAAAACTCACAGTTTCATGCAGAGTAGAGTAGATGGATTGCTAGAGCCCAATGCAGTCTGGAAAATAGAATGAGTAAGGACCCACTGGCAAAAAGTAGCAAAATGAGTGTGGATACCTGAAGATAAATATCTAGACTAATCATCAATCAGGATGTCATTGGTGATTAGTCTAGATATTTATCTTCAATTATTTTTCAAACACTTTGTATTTCATCAAAATTTTGACTCACAGTCATAGAAAGTCTACCCTAGTTTGGTCTAAAAATTGACCATTCTGCGTCGAAATATGGCGTCATGGGTTTGGCATCCTGGTCGGAGCCGCTAAATATTTCTATTGAAAGTCTGGCCTAGTTTGGTCTAAAAATTGACCAATCTGTGTCAAAATGTGGCGTTGTCATGGGTTTGGCATCCTGGTCTAACATGCGATGAAATGTGTTCGAAATATGACTGTCACAAGTTTTTCATCTTGGTTGGAGTCACCAATATTAATCTATATTGGTCGAAAGATTGACCAATATACCAACACTTGCTAATGTTATTCTCAACCTAGATTGCCCTCATTTTTTACCAATATTGGTGTCGATTATTCTACGGTTGTAGCAATGAGTTGATATTTTGACGTAGATAATAGCGATGAACCAATTGGTCGACTATTCGGCTGAGTTGGGTAGAAACTTTGACCAATAGTGCGTCAAAAAATGGTGCAAAATGTACTAGTGTTTAAGATCAAACTTACCATGTTTACTTCTACATATGTTGGTTGTATGTCCTGGCTTTCCATAGTGATGGCATGTGGGCTTGTTATTATTTGGTTTTGCATTTTTTTGCTCTCCACTCTTTGATGATTCTCCTTCTTTAGTGGATGATGAATGCTCATTTAGTCCAAGTCCAGATCTATCACTAGATCTTCTAGGTGACCTTAACAAATCTTCAAAGTATTTTACAGCTTCATTAGGTTTGTTCATCCTTTCATTGATTTCCTTTTCAGATCTTAGTTCATTTCTTAGTTGATCATTTTCAAATCTCAGATTGTTGATTTCCATATCTTTCCTACCCAACTCTTGATTAACCAACAGTAGTTGATTTACCATTTCTAGTTGATTGTTGGTCAACCTTTGCATGTCACTTGTCCTTTCATCAAGTCTCATTGATATTTTTCTTTTGTCTTTTTCAGCCATTGTCTTGTCTTCTTCAGCTTTCTTTTTCTATTCAACTACTTCATAGAGTCTGACAGATTGAATTTCTTCTTCTCTTTAGATTTTTGATGTCATCACTTAGTATGGTATTTTTCTCCAGTAGCTCTTTTATGGCTTTGTCACTTTCTACAGAGTTCCCATTATCAAACATTCCAATAGTATCTTCTTCTTGATATTGTGAATCATTTTGTTGAATAGAAATTTCTCTTCTCCTGCTTAAGGATTTATTTAGTTCACCTCTGGCTGCTTCTAGTTGTTGTAATGCCAGTTGTACATCAATCGTCTAATTCTCTATAACCTTTCCCAGCTTATAAACTTCCATCTCAAGATCTTTATCTTCAAGTGATTAGACTTCCTATAAGAAACCCTAGAGCTCTGATACCAACTATTGGAAATTTAGTTGGGAAATATGATACTGAGAGGGGGGGTGAATCAGATATCACCTATTAATCCACTTTTGCATTACTCAAACTTTGCATAGCTTTAAACTAAAACTATATCACTGTAATGAAGCATATACATTAAACAACATTCAAGAAAGTACTCATAACACAATAATTTTGGTTACCCAAAAACTCTTGAAAGGTAAAACTAGGGTGGGGATTACACCCACAAATCTTCACTACTATAGTATAAAGTTTTCCTATTAGGGCTACAAATTTGATCACAAAATATGATCTACCCTGTGAGGGGTCTACCCTGTTAAGAGCTAAAAGACTTATACAATCTACCTTGTAAAAGGATTTAGATCTTACAACAAAGTAAGCACTTGGTAAGAGATTACAATAGGTCTATTAAAACCACTTGGTTAAGAGATCTACCTTGACACACTTGTTAGAATGTCTTAGTACCCAATCCTTTAGTTTGCATTATATGCTAATTATAGATCTTCTCCTTACAGTATTATTTTGATCTCATCTATCAGGTTTATCTTTGTTCTGTCCTTCACTACTTTACTTAGTCACTGAACTCTATCTGAATGCTTCACTGGTCTGAATATGCTTTCTGCTCATTCCTTTATTCCCTTCGCATCCTCTCACACACACTAACACATTTTAGGGTTTAGATCTTCTCTTATATAAACAGCTGAACTTCTTCAAGATTTAAGATCTATGATCCAAATTTACTCTTTTTGCCGCTTAAGCTTTACTAATTTTGATTGGCTCCAAGTGTTCCATTGGGATCCATGAATATAAAATAGGATCGTAATTACCTCCATAATTTCCTCAACAAACAAAATTCAAAATATGAATGTTGGCCAAAACATTTTACCTTGATGGTTGTGCCATAACAAAATCATATGTCAATTTTGGCTAACTCAGCAATTGATGTCCTTGGTACTCTGCATTCACTAATATCACTATTGTTCAGTATACATTACTTACATAGCTCAAAAAAAAACTTAACTCAGCTAATACAGAAATACATAGTGACCATAGGTTTACTCGGCAGTACTACTACTCGGTAAATATACATTACATGACTCGGCCTATAATGATGACTTGGTCGCAGTGATGACCAACCATCATTCCTAGACACTAAGTGTAAGTCACTAATAGTCAACAAAACTATAGAGATCTATAGTAAGGACACAAGCTTCAAATGGGATCCTATTTGTCAGAGAAGCTTTGAAAGGATAAAAGAGTATCTAGCCAACTCTCCCATCCTTATACCACCAGTTTTAGGATGCCTTCTCATACTCTACATCTCACCGACCACTATAGCACTAGGGGCACTCTTAGCATAGCATGATGATGACAACAAAGAGAGAGACATTTATCATATCAGTCAAACTCTAGTTGGATATGAGTTCAATTATTCACTAATGGAGAAAGCATCCCTTGCAGTGGTCTTTGCCACTCAAAAGATTAGACATTACATGCTCAGCCACACAATTAAGCTCATCTCAAAGGTGGACCCACTCAAGTATCTACTATCTAGGATAACTCTCACAGGTCATATGGAAAAATGGGTCATGCTACTCAACAAGTTTGACATCCAATACATAGATTAGAAAGCAATCAAAGGGAAAGTAATTGTCAATCAACTAGTAGAAGCACCTCTAGTGGATGCATATCCACTAATCATGGAATTCCTTAATGAGAATCTATGTATGTTTGAAGAACAACCCATATGGAATCTATACTTTGATGGCTCCTATGCATCACATGGATCGTGGGAAAGAATCCTATTCATCACACCTCAAGGTGACTATATTCCAAAATCATTCAAATTAGGATTCCCATGTACTAATAATATTGCAGAATATGAGGCACTCATCTTAGGCCTCAAAATTGCTATCCAATGGAATATAAGAGAACTGAAAGTGTTTGGATATTCATAGCTAATTATCAAGTAGGTCCTAGATGAATTTCAAACAAAGGATGACAAGTTGCTACCCTACAAAGAACTAGTGGACAGACTGAAAGAGCATTTCATGAATCTACAATTCACGTAGATACCAAGGCTTCAAAACAAATCAGCCAATGCAATAGCGACCATCAGATTCTTATTGGAAATCCCTTGCGATGCATCATAGTATGAATTCTTAGTCGAGTGCTACACATGCCTGCTTGTGAGAACACTAATTTAGAAATAGTGTGTGTCTTGGTTGGTCCTCAATCCCCATGGTACCATGACATCCATGCATATCTAAAAAATGATATCACATCTCCCCATCTCACCAACACCCAATGTCAAAACCTAATTCAAAGAGCTTCTTGTTACACTCTTGTAGCCAACACCCTTTATCATCAAGGATATCATAACATCCTCTCTAGGTGTTTAGATTAAAATGAAGCCATCCTAGATTTACAAGAGGTCCACACTAGAATTTGTGGTGCCCACATAAGTGGCATGGTTCTAGAAAGGAAGTTGCTTCAAGTTGGGTACTATTGGCCTATAATGGAACATGATGCTTGTGAATTTGTCAGGAAATGTCTACCATGTTAGCAGCATGCAAATCTGATTCATGCACCAGCACAATACTTGTAGCCCATTGCGCCACCTTGGACATTTGCATGTTGGGGCTTCGACCTCATTGGTTTAATCACTCCCCTTTCCTTAGATGGACATAAGTATATCATAACAGCCACAACATAATTCAAAAAGTGGGTTGAATAAATTCCTCTCACCCTCACTACTAGCATCCAAATATCCAAGTTCATCTTATATCACATTGTTTGTCACTTCGGCGTACCATCTTCACAGACCATGCCACACGTTTTAAAAACCAGCATGTGGATGATTTGTGTGCCAAAATCCACATCCACCAACATTTCTCCAGTCCATACTTCCCCCAAGGAAATGGCCAAGCTGAGGCAACCAATAAAACTATCTTGAAAATCCTCAAGAAAGTTGTCAATGATTCTGGTCATGACTGACACCTCCAAATAAATCCTACCCTCTTTGCCTACCATACTTCTTATCTCACTCCCACAGGCACCAACCCACATTCCCTTGTATATAGTGTCAAACCCATTCTACCCATCAAGTTCGAGCTCCCATCATTGCATGTCTCCATGAAGAACTATACCACAAATGAAGACTACTGTGTGGCACATCTCACACAGCTAAACATGTTAGATGAAAAGATACAACAAGCATATGATCACCTGGTTGCATACTAGAATTGAATCAAAAGGAGTTATAACAAGAAGGTCCATCCAAGACATTTCCAAGTGGGCAACATGGTCCTAAAGGAAAATCATAAAGTGCAAGCATACCGAGAGAAAAAGGGCAAGTTTGAACCTACCTGGTTGGGCCCCTATGTCATCACAATATGCTTTGGCTCTAGAGCCTATCAGTTATCAACACCAGAAGGTGAGCCCTTGAATGATCCTATCAACATCATACATATGAAGAGGTTTTAGGTTTTATGCCTGAACCAGATCCTCCATATTCAAAAAATCCATAAAAATTGGAAAATCCAGAAAAATACAAAAAAAAAAAGCAAAAAAAAATAAAGAAAAATAATCGTCCAATGGTGAAAACTTGTCAATTCAAGCACCTTGGACAAGTCTGTTGGTGAAAACTTGGAAACATGCACCATACATAATGGAATGAGTCATTATCTATCAAACTCCCATCCCCCATCCCAAATCCCAATCCTCTTTATCCAATCCCCATCCCCACCACTAACCCTTCATCCCAAGGTGTTCTATCCTCAAGCCTATCCAATGTAGCACTAAGATCCTATCCCCAATCCTGAGCTTCCTATATATATATATTGTTGAATAGTGGTAAAATGGATTCACCTCTATTGAAATGTGTGTGTGTGTGTGTATTGTATGGGGGAAATATGAGATTCACTCCTAAATCCAAATTCCCAAAGGAGAAATCCAATTTGATCAACCAAAAAGGTTAATACACAATCGAATCAATCTAAGGAGAATATGGAAGAGAGAGAGAGAGAATAAACCTATGTTTCCCTATGGTTGAATTGAAGTCTTTAGTAATTGAAATATAAATACTAACCTCAAATTAGGGCAGATCTGGAAAATGTCAAATTCTGATGTCTATGTATACTTTTAGGCAATTCTGCAACTTGTTTCAGACTGGAAATGCCGAGACAGAGAAAACCCAGAAATCTTTCTCCAAGATGAGCTCAGGTCAAGTTTGACCCTCATAAAAGGTCAAATACTACATTCTTTATTTGAAGTTCGATTTGAATTCTGTTTGTAGATCTCGGAAGTTTGTCAAAAAGGGTATCCAAATTCACTCTCAGATCTAAAATTCCACACCTATACCTGGAAGAAAAAGAGGTTTTTTGTTGTTTGTTTGAGGGGTTTGCCTTGGTCAAACCCCGATTTGGAATCAGCCTTAATATTGAAATTGAAATAAGAATGCTAGCAAATAGTAGAAAATGATCTAACAATGAAGCTATGCAATTCAATAGATATGTAATTGTATTTTGAATGTAAATAAGTATATTGATATGAAAGCTTGAACAAAACAATAAATGTAAATCAAACCTCCATGATTGTATGCTTGAAATCCACCTTGAAGGAAGAATGAAATGGATCTTGAAGGAAGATCACACCATCATAATGGCTAGATCTAGGGTTTGAATGATGAATCTTGAATGCTTGAACCAAATCCCTTCAATGGCTTGAATGCTTTAATCCTTGATCTTCAATGGAGAACTTGGATGGAGAAGAGAACTTAAATACTTGAATGGATGCTTGCTTGATCACCTTGAGAGCTTGAGAGTAATTTCTTGAGCATAAAAACTTGATGTGGATGAGATGTTCTCACCAAACTTGATAGAGAAAATGAGAGAGGAAGGCCTCCTTTTATAGTGAACTAGGGCACAATCCTCTAGAGGGGCCACCTTGGAGAATTAAATCCCAATTAGGTCCTAACCTTTAGAAAATATACCTAGATTAAATGCAATTAGAGGATTTACCATCCTGAAAGCCCGATGCCCAGAAATCAAAGAAATTGGTAATTTGAATGAGGGGGGAAAATTTGAGGTTGGACCTGACCTAGTCAGGTTCGACCTCAATCCTAACCTAGTCAGGTTTGAGCTTGATCCTGACCAGTCAGGATCAACCTTGAATTTGACCCTGGGCCCAGATTCAGTCAGAACCAGGTCAGGAGGTCCCGGGGATGCCCAGAAACCTAGAAATGATATCAGAATAGGATAGAATGTCAGGGATAGACATAAAATCCTATGATGAACATCATGAAGTCCAAGAGGACCTATTTTTAAGTCCTACCTAGAAAATAGAGCCATAGAAGAGGGAAATTAAGGAGAATCTCAGGATCCTAACCCTAATTTCACCTAGAATGAAGGAATCAAGTGTAGAAAAGAAGTGGAAAGTGGGGAGAAAGTTAGATCAAAGCAAAGATCAATTTAAGGCATTCAACATGACCCCAAACCACTTACTTAGAGGGCTAAACACTCTTAACATGGAAGTGCTTCCTTTTTAAGACTATACATTAAGCCCCCACTTTAGCAAGAGTATGGACTAGATGCAAACTCTTGGTAAAGGAAAAGAAAGAGGAGGTCCAAGTGGATTCACAAAGAGATAAAATAACACTTAGCTAAGGATATGATCCCCCAGACTAAGGATTCTAACTCAACATACACGCATGAGGGTGTCAAAAGAACAAGGGTTAGTACTAAACAACCCAAATCAACTAGCATAAGAAACCTCGCTAAGAAATATTTCTCATACTAATATCATATTTGGAAAGCTATCATAAAAGCATAAATGTTTATATAAGAAAGACAATAACAACACCATAAATAACATAGCTTCATGATCCCATCCTATTAGCATGAAAGCAAAAAGAGAGAAAAGAGAAAGTGATTACCTCACCTGGTAAGATGCCCACCTTACCGTGAATCACCCTGGAGGGAGAGCCCAATAGGTTCACCCATAAACTGCGCTTGCAAATGTAATGCATCTTTTGATGACTTTTGGAATACCCATAGATCCACCTTCTTGTATCACTATGAATATGAAATGCATGTCTCCTCAGGATTTAGCAACTTATGTGTGTTACCTTTCGAAGATTTAGCATATAAATGTGTGTCTTTTCAGGATTTAGCAACTTATGTGTGTTACCTTCCAAGATTTAGCATATTTGAAATTGGAAATGCGTGTCCCCTCAGGATTTAGCAACTTATGTGTGTTACCTTTAGAGGATTTAGCAAATTGAAAAATTTGAAAAATGTGTGTCTCCTTAGGATTTAGCAACTTATGTGCGTTACCTTCGGAAGATTTAGCATATAAATGCGTGTCTTTTTAGGACTTAGCAAATTATGTGCATTACCTTCCAAGATTTAGCATATAAAACTAAAAAACTATAGTACAAGGGAGGCCCTATATATGCCCCCCTCCTTAATATGGCAAAAACATACTATTTTGACATGTTAAGGAAAGAAAGGAACAAGGATAAAGCCTTCTTCAGCATCAAGACAATATCCTCAATCAATACCCAGTCCAAGCCAAGAAGGTCATAGCTCCTATGTGGCCATGGAAGGGATGAATGTAAAGAGATATCATGCAAGAAGTGAAAAGAAAGTAACCCTTGTGAGGGATAGCACACTATTCAGTTTCCAAGGTGAGAGATATATCAACCATGGAAAGCCAATGTCAAACAATAAAAGAGGTTGTTATCAAGGACATTGGTCCTCAATGCAAACCAAAATTTTTATGTATGATTGGATGTCACATAATAGATAGATACTGCTTAACCAAGGAAAGAGGTGAATCCCAGAAAGATAGAAAAGAAGGAGATGGCATCCTTGCCTCCCAAGTGTAGGACAAAGATGGAAGAGGATACCTACTTCACAATGCAAGGAGATATATTATTTAGCAACAATGTATACCATATTCTTAGCGAGGGATATTGACCCCTACATCCAAGAGTATAGATAATCATGAAAAGGATATATCACTCATGGAAAAGGATCCTCAAATGAAAAAGATCTTATGAACAAGACCCCCACCAAAGAGGAGTGATTTAGATAAAATATCACCTTTCAAAAGGCAGGAACAAAGATTCAATCATCAAGCCCCCTGCAAAGAAGAGGAAGAGGAATCTTTGGAATGAGGGAAGCAACTCTAACACCAAAGCAAGGGTGAGAGTTTATAAAGAACATAATTTGCAATATAGAGAAGAAGTGATGACTTAGGACAACAACTTCTCATATAGGAAACTTATCCATAGTCAAAACATCTATCAATATATTGAAATAATATTGCAATATAAACAAATACCACTAGGCCAAGGAAAGCAGTTCCCTAGATAAAGAGAAAGAAAGAGGTACCTTTCCCCCTAGAGATAAAGACAAGGGATACCTTCACAAAACACAAGTCCTAGAAAAGATATCTTGAAATATTCTATGGATGATTGAAGACATAATACAAAACCATAGAAAAAATAGGAGAGAAAGAATACCAATTAAGCCCTAATAAAAGACCTAATGGATCCTAGGAGATTGGATGAAGATACACCTCTTGCCCCCAGTCATGAGACAAGAGGGAAATAACATCTTCATTACATCTAAAGGAGGGGAATCCCCTATATCAAAGTTATGAAGGAATTGTAAAACTGTACGAGAGTGAGATATAATTCCTAAAGCAACTCTTTCTCTAACATATAACTTGAAATGTTTACAATCAGCAAGTAAGTGTTTGTTACTATAATGAAAAGGACATTTATATTTATATAGAGCATCTATCGGCATAGGTCTAAAGATTTCTTTATTGGAATTCATTAGCTCAACATATACCTTCTTAGCAATTTCTTGATGAGTATTAGGGTTATTTAAGATAGCTGTGGGGAGAGGAGGATGATGTTTAGCATCACCTACCTTAACTTGATATTTTGAACACTCAACACCATACGTATTTAGTTTAGGGGGTATATGAACTAGAAACCTAATACCATGCTCATTAACTCCTAGCCCTAAACCTTTATAACCTTGTTTAGTCATCATATTATATCCAGTAGTGTACATATTATGTAAAGCTTCTACAAGAGGTGATTGTTTATCATGCTCATGAGTAAAGGTCACATAAGGTGGGATAATAGGTTTTGAATAAGTTTCTTTACCTTTTCCTTTAATATCATCATGAAACAGAGGAGAAGGTAAATCAAAGAAATCTTGCACATTTGTATCCTGAATGATAGCTTGAATCCCATCATAAGTATGGGAAGAGCGAGGATTAACAGATGGAGAATTAGGTATCAAAATAGGATTGGGAAGATGAGGATTAGGATTAATAGGATTACGATTAGGATTAGGAAGATTAGGAGATGGTGTGTCATCTACCCAATTCTTCACATAATCCAAAAGATGAATAAGGCTACCACATAAATCTCTAACAAAAGTTTTAAATGTAGGTAGACTAGTGTCGGTCAACTTCACAAAAGCATAAGCAAGACCAAAGTGAAGGGTCATCAACATAATGAAGTGAATGATACTTTCATAAACATCATAGGTATTATAAAGAGATTCTAAAAGAAGAGCAATAAAGAACATAATTACACACCAAAGCATCTTAACAATTGCCATAGAAAATGAAATGCGAGAAATATTTTTGGATTTTATTGAATAATTTTTTTTTTGGATTTTTGAATTTTAAAATGCAAGAGCATAAACTAGATCTAATCTAAATGCAAGAAAGGATCTAAAATCTAACACAATAGGGCATCTAATTCCACAAAATAAAGGAGAGTAAGTATGTAGGGTTCATCAAAATGAATAGAGGTAAAATGGATTCACCTCTATTGAAATGTGTGTGTGTGTGTGTATTGTATGGGAGAAATATGAGATTCACTCCTAAATCCAAATTCCCAAAGGAGAAATCCAATTTGATCAACCAAAGAGGTTAATACACAATTGAATCAATCTAAGGAGAATATGGAAGAGAGAGAGAGAATAAACCTATGTTTCCCTATGGTTGAATTGAAGTCTTTAGTAATTGAAATATAAATACTAACCTCAAATTAGGGCAGATCTGGAAAATGTCAAATTCTGATGTCTTTGTATACTTTCATGCAATTCTGCAACCTATTCCAGATTGAAAATGCCGAGACAAAGAAAACCCAGAAATCTTTCTCCAAGATGAGCTTAGGTCAAGTTTGACCCTCATAAAAGGTCAAATACTACATTCTTTATTTGAAGTCTGATTCGGATTCTGTTCACAGATCTTGGAAGTTTGTCGAAAAGGGTATCCAAATTCGCTCTTAGATCCAAAATTCCACACCTATACCTGCAAGAAAAAGAGGGTTTTTGTTGTTTGTTTGAGGGGTTTGCCTTGGTCAAACCCCAATTTGGAATCAACCTTAATATTGAAATTGAAATAAGAATGCTAGCAAGTAGTAGAAAAGGATCTAACAATGAAGCTATGCAATTCAATAGATATGTAATTGTATTTTGAATGTAAACAAGTATATTGATATGAAAGCTTGAACAAAACAATAAATGTAAATCAAACCTCCATGATTGTATGCTTGGAATCCACCTTGAACGAAGAATGAAATGGATCTTGAAGATGAACAAAGGATCTTGAAGGAAGATCACACCATCATAATGGCTAGATCTAGGGTTTGAATGATGAATCTTGAATGCTTGAACCAAATCCCTTCAATATTGGCTTGAATGCTTTAATCCTTGATCTTCAATGGAGAACTTGGATGGAGAAGAGAACTTAAATGCTTGAATGGATGCTTGCTTGATCACCTTGAGAGCTTGAGAGAAATTTCTTGAGCATAAAAAATTGATGTGGATGAGATGTTCTCACCAAAATTGATAGAGAAAATGAGAGAGGAAGGCCTCCTTTTATAGTGAACTAGGGCACAATCCTCTAGAGGGGCCACCTTGGAGAATTAAATTCCAATTAGGTCCTAACCTTTAGAAAATATACCTAGATTAAATGCAATTAGAGGATTTACCATCTTGAAACCCAAAATGGCCAACCCGGAGGTGGCAAAATAAATATCTCGAATGCCCGATGCCCAGAAATCAAAGAAATTGGAAATTTGAATGAGGGGGGAAAAATCAAGGTTGGACCTGACCTAGTTAGGTTCGACCTTGATCCTGACCTAGTTAGGTTTGACCTTGATCCTGACCTAGTCAAGTTTGACCTTGATCCTAGCCTAGTTAGGATTAACCTCGAATTTGACCCTGGGCCCAGATTCAATCAGAACCAGGTCAGGAGGTCCCGAGGATGCCCAGAAACCTAGAAATGATATCAGAACAGGATAGAATGTCAGGGATAGACATAAAATCCTATGATAAACATGATGAAGTCTAGGAGGACCTATTTGTAAGTCCTACCTAGAAAATAGAGCCATAGAAGAGGGAAATTAAGGAGAATCCTCAAGATCCTAACCCTAATTTTACCTAGAATGAAGGAATCAAGTGCAGAAAAGAAGTGGAAAGTGGGGAGAAAGCCAAATCAAAGAAAAGATCAATTCAAGGTGTTCAACATGACCCCAAACCACTTACTCAGAGGGTTAAATGCTCTTAACATGGAAGTGCTTCCTTTTTAAGATGATACAATTGTATAGCACAATCCTTCCTGTATATATCATGTATAGTGAGATCTTCCTGTTCCAAATCCCTGAGCTTTTGTACATATCCACTGTAAATCTTGTCACATCTATTTTACATATCATCACATTTTTTTGTACATATCCTCATCTATCCTACAACAACATTTGATCAGATAACTTGTCCAATCCATCCTTGTACTTCCACAACATCTTTTGTCAACTATTCTTGATCACAATGATTATTCTTTAATTCATCACTTGCCAACAAACAACACACATTCTACTCATCAATTAGTAGGTCCTTGAGGATGCATCCTTCCTCTCATCTGACCTAATCTTCCACCAATCAACCCAGGTCCATGTCAATGTATCCTTCCATATGTTCAGACCAAATCTTCCCACCATCAATCACATCAATCTCTCTCCTTGGCAAGGGATGTCTTTTGGAGTTATCATTTTGGTCTTGGATTTTGTCCTTTGGATCTTGTTGATATTTTAGGGCTTCTCGTTGTTCCTCTCTTCAAATTTTCCATGATCCTTTATATCATGGTGCACTACGAATGAGGCCAATCTACGGCAAGGCCTTTTTGATCTTTTTCTTCTTCCTATGAGTTAGTCAAACATCACCCTTGCACGGCTCCCATGTGATCCTTTGGGTTACATGGTGCATCTTGATTGGGAGGACATGACCTTTTCATGGTTCCCATGTGATCCTCTAGACTACATGGTGCATCCTGATGGAGAGGACACCACGGTGCAGCATGTAACCCAGAGGATCACATGGGAACCATGCAAGGGTCATGTCTGACTGACTCACAAGAAGAAGCAAAAGATCAAAAAGACCTTGCCACAAATTGGCCTTATTCATAGCACACCATGATATAAAGGATCATGGTGACTTTGAGGAGAGGAAAAACAAGAATCCGTAAAAGATTAACATCATCCAAAGGACAAAATCCAAGACCAAAATGATAACTCCAAAAGACATCCCTTGCCAAGGAGAGAGATTGATGTGATTGATCATGGGAATATTTGGTCTGAATGTGTGGAAGGATACATCGACATGGACCTGGGTTGATTGGTGGAAGATTAGGTCGGACAGGAGGAAGGATACATCCTCAGGACCCATTGATTGATGAGGAGAATGTGTGTTGTTCATTGGCAAGTGATGAATTAAAGAATAATCATCATGATCAAGGATAGTTGACCAAAGATGTTGCGAAGTACAAGGCTAGATGGGACAAGTTATCTGATCAAATACTACTATAGGATGAATGAGGATATGTACAACAAAACATGATGATATGTACAACATATGGGAAGAGATTTACAATGGATATGTATAGAAGCTCAGGGATTTGGAACAAGAAGATCTCGCTATATAGGATATATACATGAAGGATTGTGCTATACAAGATATATACAAGAAGCTCAAGATTGGGGATAGGATCTTAGTGCTGCATTGGATAGGCTTGAGGATAGAACACCTTAGGATGAAGGGCTAGTGGTGGGGATGGGGATTGGATAAAGAGGATTGGGATTTGCGATGGGGGAGATGGGAGTTTGATAGATAATGACTCAGTCCACTATGTATGGTGCTTTTTTCCAAGTTTTTAGCAACATACTTGTCCAAGGTGCTTGAATTGCCAAGTTTTCACCATTGGACAATTATTTTTCTTCACTTTTTTTATTTTTTTGTATTTTTCTAGATTTTCTTATTTTTATGGATTTTTTGAATATGGAGGATCTAGTTCAGGCATAGAACCTCTTTAGATGTATGATGTTGATAGGATCATTCAAGGGCTCACCTTCTAGTGTTGATAACTGATAGGCTCTAGAGCCAAAGCATGCTATGACAACATAGGGGCCCAACCAAGTAGGTTCAAACTTGCCCTTTTTTCTCTTGGTGTGCTTGCACTTTCTGATTTTCCTTTAGGACCATGTCACCCACTTGGAAATGTCTTGGATGGACCTTCTTGTTATAGCTCCTTTTGAGCCAATTCTGGTATGCAACCAGGTGATCATATGATTACTGTCTCTTTTCATCTAACAGGTCCAGCTGTGTGAGACATGCCACGTGATAGTCTTCATCAGTGGTATAGTTCTTCATGGAGACACACAATGATGGGAGCTCAAACTCGATGGATAGAATGTCTTTGACACCATATACAAGGTAATATGGGGTGGTGCCTATGGGAGTGCGATAAGAAGTATGGTAGGCCTAGAGGGTGCAATTTATTTGGAGGTGCCAGTCATGATCAGAATCATTGACAACCTTCTTGAGGATTTTCAAGATAGTTTTATTAGTTGCCTCAGCTTAGCCATTTCCTTGGGGGAAGTATGGACTGGTGAAATGATTGTGGATGTGGAGTCTGGCACAAAGATCATCCACATTTTGGTTTAGGTGTTCTGTGGTCTGTGAAGATGGTAGATGGTATGCCAAAGCGGCAAAAGATATGGTATAAGATGAACTTGGATATTTGATTGCCAGTAGTGAGAGTGAGCAGAATTACTTCAACCCACTTTGTGAAGTACTTTGTGGCTGTTATGATATACTTATGTCCATCTGAGGAAAGGGGAGTGATTAACCCAATGAGCTCGAAGCCCCAATATGAAAATGGCCAAGGTGGTGTAATGGGTTGCAAGTCTTGTGCTGGTGCATGAATCAAATTTGCATGCTGCTGACATGGTAGACATTTCTTGAAAAATTCACAAGTGTCATGTTCCATTGTAGGCCAATAGTACCTGACTCGAAGAAACTTCTTTTCTAGAACCATGCCACTCGCGTGGGCACCACAAATTCTAGCGTGGACCTCTTATAAAGTTGGGATGACTTCATTTGAATCTAAACACCTAGAGAGGATCTTATGATATCCTCGATGATAAAGGGTGTTGGCTATAAGAGTGTAATGGGAAGCTCTTTGAATTAGGTTTTGGTGTTGGGTGTTGGTGAGATGGGGAGATATGATACCATTTTTTGGATATGCATGGATATCATAGTACCATGGGGACTGAGGACCAACCAAGACACACACCATTTATGAATCAACATTCTCATAAGCAAGCGTGTGTAACTTCTCGACTAAGAATTTGTATTGTGATGCATCGCGAGGGATTTCCAATAAGGATCTGATGGTTGTCACTGCATTGACCAATTTGTTCTAAAGCATTGGTATCTGTGTGAACTGTAGATTCAAGAAATCCTCTTTTAGTCTATCCACCAGTTCTTTGTAGCGTAGCAGCTTGTCATCCTTTGTCTGAAATTCATCTAGGACTTGCTTGATAATTAGCTGTGAATCTCCAAACACTTGCAATTTTGTTATATTCTTATGGATGGTAGTTTTGAGGCCTAAGATGAGTGCCTCATATTCTACAATGTTATTAGTACATAAGAATCCTAATTTGAATGATTTTGGAATATAGTCACCTTGAGGTGTGACGAATAGGATTCTTGCCCTTGATCCATGTAACGTATAGGAGCCATAGAATTATAGCTTCCATATGAGTTTTTCTTTAATCATACATAGATGCTCATTAGGGAATTCCATGATTAATGGATATGCATCCACCAAAGGTGCTTCTGCTAGTTGATCGATAATTACTTTCCCTTTGATTGCTTTTCGATTTATGTACTAGATGTCAAACTTGTTGAGTAGCATGACCTATTTTTCCATATGGCCTATGAGATTTTTCCTAGATAGTAGATACTTGAGTGGGTCCACTTTGAGGTGAGCTTGATTGTATGGCTAAGCATGTAATGTCTAAGATTTTGAGTGGTGAAGACCACTGCAAGGCATCCTTTCTCCATTGGTGAATAATTTAGCTCATAGCCAACTAGAGTTTGAATGATATAATAAATAGCTCTCTCTTAGTTGTCATCATCATGTTGTGCTAAGAGTGCTCCCAGTGTTGTAGTGGTCACTAATATGTAGAGTATGAGAGGGCATCCTAAAACTAGTGGTACAAGGATGAGAGAGTTAGCTAGATACTCTTTTAGCCTTTCAAATATTCTCTGACAAATAGGATCCCATTTGAAGCTTGTGTCCTTGCGGAGCAGATGCGTGAAAGGTTGGCATTTGTCTGCCAGTTGTGATATAAATCGATGCACTGATTGAAGCTTTCCTTGTAGGCTCCTGAGTTGCTTGAGTATTCTAGGAGGATGCATTTGCATAATGGATTGGACCTTTTGGGGATCAATCTCTATGCCGCATTGTGATACTATGAAGCCTAGAATCTTTCCAAATGTTACACCAAAGACACACTTATTTGGATTCAGCTTTAAGCCATAATGTTGGAGAGGATCGAATACACTTTCAAGGATGTCTAGATGTTTGCATCGTGTCTTAGATTTTGCAAGAATATCATCCACATAGTCTGCCAGGATCTTGTGTATCATGTCATGAAAGATGGTTGTCATTGCTCGTTGATAAGTGGCTCCTACATTTTTTAGCCTAAATAGTATCATGTTGTAGCAGAAGGTACCCCATGGTGTGGTGAATTTTATTTTGTGTTGATCTTCTTCTGCTATTCAGATCTTATTGTATCCTAAGAAGCCATCCATGAGTGATAGCATCTCATGGATTGTTGTAAGATCTACTATCATGTCTATGTTAGGTAGCGGGAAATCATCCTTAGGACATAATTTATTTAGGTCCCTAAAGTTGAAACATATTCTTATTTATCTAGAAGGCTTAGTGACAAGCACCATGTTGGAGATCCACTCTGAATAATCTATAGCTCTGATGATCTTAGCATCAAGGATATTTTCCAATTCTATTTTTACCAATAGGGATACTTTAGGATGCATCTTGTGTAGCTTCTTCTTTATTGGCTTGACATTGGGATCCATTGCAAGATTGTGCACAACAAGATTTGGATCAAGGCCAGGCATATGTGCATACAACCATGCAAAGTTGGTGGTGGCTTTGTGGAGAAGTGCAGTGAGAGATATTTCTTCACCCTCAGTTAAAGATGCTGCAATGTAGGTGATTCTTGGGTATTCTTTTGTGCCCAAGTTAACTAGCTTGGTTTCCTCAATGATAATAGGGGACTACTCAGGTTTGTAATCCTAGATGGGAGGAAGAGGCAAGTCTCCATCTTCTAGTGGCTCAAAGAGGTTTTCACCAAAAGATACACCCTTCATTTTCTCTTTTTTAGAATTAGAATGTGCCCCAAAGGGGTTTTCACATAAGGACTCATTCTTTTCTATTTCTTTTTCAATTTTGTGGCTAGAGCTTGCCTCTTCCCTAAAATATCCTTTTGGGTTGATCTTGTAGACATGAACTGATTCCTGATGTTGATCTTCTTGTTGGCCCGATGTTCCCATGAACCTTAGGAGTGCTTGTGTGCTTTGGAACTCATCAATATGTGTAACACTTGGTTGATCCCAGTCTATGAGTTTGGGGTGGATGAGGGGAAGTTCTATGACATTAATGGTGAGTTGATGGAGGATAGAAGTGTCTAGGGGGGTACCATCATCAAAGATGTCATCATATAAATTATTTTCTTCCACTTTAGGGATGTCTTCGATCTCTACGGGGTTGTCCTAGCTATTCAAAAAGGGAACGTGAGTCAAGTTAGTGCCCCCAATCATAGTATTGGGTTCTTGTGTACACAGGCGAGGGGTATTAGAGCCAAGACCCTGATGCTTTGGATTATTTGAGGCTTTGATTGGATCTTTTCTTTTGCCTTCTTGTGGTCCTAGACCATCACCTTGGTATTTCCATTATTGTGTGGCGTACTTGTGTGATTGTGGATATTTGTCTTTGAAGTAGCCAAGAATTTCAGTGTCAGGTGGTGGGGTGGGGGATCTCTGTACAACCACCAATTGATGTCAAGGTCCATCTCAAGGTTATCTATATTCCCATTGGAAACAAAATTCATTGGTCTGGTGTGTCCACTTGGATCTCTTTCTTGTCAATGAGATCTTGGATGTAATGCTTTATCTTCATGCACCTTAGGGTAGCATGTCCTTTGACATGATGATAATCACAATACTTGTGATCTTTGTACCAGTTAGGTTTGGGAGTGGCATCATCAAATTATTGAGTTGGGGGGTAAGTGATTAGATTGGCCTTGGCCATTCAATGAAACATTATGTCTAGAGGTTCACCAAGAGGTGTGAAGATTCTCTTCTTATGAGGCTGGGCTTGAGGCCTATTTTGATTAGGAGTTGTTGATATGGAATTATTCTGATAGGTTGGATTCAAATGGTGGTTTTGAGAATGTTACATGGGTTGCAGATTGATTGGCACTTGATACAGTTGTGGAGGTTTTTGATTGTTAGGTGCTTATTGTTGTTGGTATGGAAGAGTTGGTGTAGGACTAGCTACAACAATTTGGACATGATTGGTGTCAGTGGATCCATCGATAATAACATTCTTGTTTTGATTCCAATAATGGGGCTTGTCATTACTAGACTTGCTTTGGGAATCATCCTTGTAATGCCAAATTGTGCCTTCATCTAGGATACCTTTTTCAATGTATATCCCCTTGCTTTTGATATCTTGGTAAGTTTGGATGTAGTTCATCCTAATGAAGTGGGATGTAGGTTATCGATAAATATCTTGGTTAGATGCTTCTTAGGTGTTTGGTATGATAACCTGGTAGTGAGGTTCTATCATCATTACAAATAGTTGGCTAGGCTTTCTCCTCCTTTCTATTTTGAGTTGTAAAGGTCTAGCAAAGACAACTCATTCTCAACATTATGGGCATACTGGGTGACAAACTTTTCAGAGAGCTTGACAAAGGTTGAGGTTGTCCCATAGGGTATTTTGTAGAACCACTCAATAGCAGTTCCTCCCAAGCTTTGGGGGAATAGGTGCATAAGATAATTATCACTATATGCCACTTCTTGGCATGCCATATAGAACTATTTTACGTGGCTTACTATATCTCCTTTCCCTCGATATTTATCAATTTTGGGTGTCTCAAAATGTTTAGGGAAAGGGATAGTTGTGATCGATTTGTCAAAGGGATAGGGACAAACCTCCTCAAATTTGAAGGTCTTTCTCTCTATTCTAGCTTTTAGCTCTTTAAGAGCATTCTTCATCTCTTCCCACTCAGCATTGATCGGAGTTGGAGCAGGTACCCCCATTGGAAAAGGATCTAATGGTGCTAGAGAAAAGGGATGATTTTGAGGTGGATATTGCAGAGTGGGATATGGAGGTTACCCAGTAGGATAGGTAGATTGGAATGGATATTGGGATGATGGAAGTTGGGGAGGAAATTTTTGCTGAGGTGTGGGAGTGTATTGTTGTGGAGGATATGAAGTGGATTGTTGTTGCTGGGGGATGATGGGATGTTGTGGTTTTCATGGGTAGGATGATGCTTATTGTTGATGTGGAACAATATGATGTTGCTACTATTATGATGGGAAGTATTTTTGCAGTGGAGGAGGATGATGGAATGGTCCAACTTGTTGATAGGATGCTCCTTAGTGCACTTGTCTTTATGCTTGGTTGATGTAGGTAGGATGCATTCCTACATTTCTTGGGGGTAGAATGGATGTTGGGAAGATGGTGATAGGAGGTGGTTGCACAAGATAGCTAGTGAGGTGAGATGAACTCTCTTGTTGTGGTGGCAATACTACTTGAGATGCAATGGGTGGCATAGACAAATAGTTGGTGTACGAAGGAAAGGATGAAGCTGGCAGAGGTTGTGATTGTTGTTGTTGCGCTACTTGAGAAAAAGTGGCTTGTTGGTTTGCAGGCATGGATATGTGAGATTGAGTAGGTATGCCTAAGGCTTTCATTTTTGCTTAAGTGAGGCTCCAACAAGAACCAGTTCATGGCAGGAATTTCCATGCAGAGAGTGTTGGGAATGCAGATGTGGGGATTTTTGATGTAGATGGCAGGTTTTGAGACCCCATGGAGGGAATCCCCATTATGAAGGCAACTTGTTGGGCTTGTGTATTGGAAATGAAAAGTGGAAGTGGAGCGCATGATTGGGAAGTGGATGGAAATGCTTGTGTGGCCCATGAAAAGGGTGATGTTGATGTGGAGGCTTGCTAAGAAAAGAAAGGAAATGATTGCATTGCCCCCAAAAAGGGTGATGCTAATGAAAACATTTGTTGGGTAAAAGAGGGAAAAGGTTGTGTTTTCCCTAGAAATGGTGATGCTGCTTGGCTCATGGATGGTGGAGGAATGGCTTGTGCAGAAAATTATGTAAGAGGTGGTAGTTGGTTTTGTGCAAACCTTTGGGCTTGGGTGATGGCTTGAGATGCCATAGAAGATGATGGTGTTCCCATAATGGAAAATGGAGTGGATTGTGTCACTAATTGTGTTGTAGGACTTGCAAAGCTACTTTGTAGAAGATGGGGAATGGGTGAGGCTTCTTGTGATATGTGCAAGTTAGGATCAGGGATGTGTTGGATCATGGGATTATAGGCTTCTGCTAGGATTTGGATGGTATTTATGGGGATGCGAGGTTGGAAATGTGGTGGAATGGGAGTACCTTCTTGCACAAATTTAGCCATTATGGCTTGTTGATTTTGATCAATAAGTGCACTTACTATTTGTTCATGCCCTATATTGCTCCTGAATGTTTCCATATAAAATCAAGTGGGGGTCCATTGGGCTCATCCCATACATTCTCAATTTGTGGGATTTGTAGATTTTAGGTTACCATCGCGCCGGTAAGATTATTAGGATCAGACAAACTAGTGGCCAGTTTGGGATCCATATTCCTTCTCCTCTTGGATCACGTCTTGATAGGCATGGAATGCAGATCTAAGGATGAAAATGCAGATGTTGGGTGGATGCAAGAACTCTAAGGATGATGGATGAAGATCTAAAGAATCTCTAAAGATGGTGGATTTCTAGGATGTGATGCACAGACTTGGATCAACTTAAGGATGGAGAGATGTTGAAAGATGGTGGGATATTGGATTTGGATCGAGGAGATGATGGAAGATTGGTGGAAGATGGTGGAGGATTACTAAGTATCAGTTAAATGACTTCCTTGCTTCCTGATGTAGGATCAATAGGATTGGATTGTTAACTTAGGATAGACTAATGATCTTCAAATGACAAGATTCTTATCAATGCACGCCAATCTCTTGCTTGAGATGATGAGGCTTACAAGGAAAAGTATGGATTCCCTAGACAATGCTCTGTCAAAGGGTGGAGATTTATGATTTAGGATAAGGATATGAAGCAACTTAAAGGATGAGACACTAAGTGTTTGGGATTGGGTTTATTGGATTTGGTTCAAGGATGGTGGGTTTCTTACTTGGATGTTGGATTTTGGGATTTGGATCAGGATGAAGGATAATGACAAGGATGATGATTTGTGGATTATTGATGGAAAGATGATGAAAGGATGACTGAATGATGCTATTTCTAAGAGGATGACCTAGATGCAACTAAGAAGATGTCAAAAAATGCACCTAAGGATGAATGGTGATGCAATGATGAGTCTAAGGATGATCTAGAATGTAATGGATGTTGAGATAGGATAGTGAGATTCTGATGGAATGGTGGATATATGATGGGGCCGAACTAGTCTTTTCTCTCTAGATTGATATAGCGACGATTAACCTGGAATCAGTATGCAAACTATTTCACTCTGGTGTTATAGCCCATGTTATCTAGTTTCTCTTGATACTTATCTTCTGCTTGGATTGCCTCTAGGATGGGTTGGTGATCTTTTAGGTCTCTTTCTGTAATCTTCTTCTCTTGATAGACTCAAGAATTGTGATGCTTAGCTTTCTTGTGTTTGGTCAAATTGGACATAACTTTTGGCAATTGGATTGAATCAAGGTTCTTGGGTATTTGATTTTGAAGGAACTTTTCTGTGAGGATGTTTGAAAGATTTTGATCAAGTTTTGGTTCAATTTTGATGTCTCCAATGGGAAAGGATAAACTTAACGAAGACACTCTGAAAACAATTCTGACAAAGGACAAAGAAAATTTGTGGGATACAAGAAAATGATTTACCACTAAATTTGATGATGCTTTTGAAAGATGTGTATGGTTTGAAAGATGTGTATGGTTTGACAGATGTTTGCACTGAGTTTGTAACTTTGAAAAAACTTCAAGCAAAACTACCTAAGGGAAGGTTAGTATCAAAATATTTTCCCACATCTTGATACCCCTAAAAGGGATACATATGGTGAGTGTCTTAAGGTGATTCGGGAAACCATAGGGATCGATCCTTGCACAAAGATTCTGATACTTTCGGGAGTAGATCAAGAAGCCTCTAATTTAAAAAGTATATAATTAGGTCCGTGGTGTCCTCCCAATCAATTTGTACACATGTGACTCACTTAAGAGCCTAGTTGACCATGCCAAAATAGCAGGGATATTCACCTACCTCGAGCTACCAACAACACACATCGCCCAAGCTTGAGGGGATGAAGTGAGAGTTTGCTCAACGCTTTATTTCTATACCGGTCAAGGAAGTACCAGTTTGAAGTCATTCTCCAAAGAGGAAGCACTTTTCTCTCTAAACAGGCTTCTCTAGAAGTAAAACAAGTGAACTTGTCCAAGTTCAACCTTTTTTATGTCACTTAGATTTAACTGGGATTTACATAAATATGAAAAACTCCTAAAAACACATCATGAAGAGTTCATTTTCCAATTTGATTAAGTGTTCTTTTATGCTATGACCTTCAAACACATATGATTTAGGATGCAAATTTCATTCCTTGAAAACAAAAAAGCCTTTTAAAAAGATTTACAAGAGTTTTTTCCTTTTAGCATTCAAGATTTTTTGCTTTCTAGGACTAAAAGAATGAAGTTTGCTTTGATTTGCCTTTAATTTCCTTTTGTTCACTCAAGATTGAATGTGATATAAAACTTAAATGAAATAATTGATTTTGATTTGGTTGATCCTTTAGAGTCATTCAAGATTTGTTTGATTGATTTCAAGAACTAAAATAAAATGTTTTATTGCATTGATTTTCTTCTATCCCTCAGGCATTCAAGAATTGGTTGTTGTTCATTTTAAGCACCAAACAAAGTGTGTATTATTTTCCTTGTTTAATTTTATCCTTTGTTAATTTTAAGCCCAAATTGAAATGATGACGTGTTATGAGTTCATACAATGTTCATTTTAAGACCTTAGGATTAAGTGTGTTAATTCTATTTTTTATCATTAAATTATGATCCCACTAACTCTTCCTAATTTTTAGGATAGAATCTAGTAAATTTTTCTACAGATTTGGATAGACCTCTGAACCATCTTTCTGGTGCTTCTTGAATCATAAAAAATGGAGCTCGTATGCAAAAGTTACAAAGGTTTTCGTGAAGGTGCCTCTTTATGGATTGTTCTAGAAAATAAGCCAAGATCCCGCAAGAAGAAGAAGAAGAAGTAGAAGGAATATAAGAAGAAGAAGAAGAAGAAGAAGAATTCTAAATGCTCCCTCAACCTACAAGCTTGAAAAATCATAAAAACACTCCAAACCACATTAGAATGTTAGTAAAGAACTCATGAAGTGGGTCCCACCAGGCATGCCAAAATGTGTGTAGAGATAACCTAACCTGTTCAGAACATGCATAGATATTCAAACATTAGTTAATCAAAGTCGAACAGAATATTCCTAAACATATAGAGAAAACTATTCGCAAAGATATTTAGATAGAACCATTTGATTTTTTCTTGATTTAGGGATGTGGGTGTGCTCTCAAAACACTTGGAGAAATTCCCTAATGTAGATTAGGAAAGAATAGGATGGATTAGGGACCATAAGAACCCCATAGTGGCATAGAATCAGGTATAGTTCACCTGATTTGCCCCTAAGGCCTTAAGGATCCTAATGAAGATGAAATGCAAACTAGGCTACAAATGATTAATCTAGAGTTGATTTTTATCCAAATGAAACATGATATGATGTTGAAATGATTAGAAAAGCTTAACAAAGAACTAGATTCAATCCATTAAGCTATTCTAAGATGATCTATAAAAGCATAAAATAGAGTCAATCTAACAAATATGATTAAAATCTTAAGATCTAGGAGTAATCTAGCATTATAACACTACTATGAAATGGTTATGTGAATTGGTGAATTTCTCTAAGAAGTGAGGGTATTTATAGGATTTGAGGAAGGGCTTGGGTTAGGTAGTGGAGTTAGGGTTAGAGTCAGGGTTTGGGGTAGATTTTGGGGTATAGTTAGGGGTTAGGTTAGATGGATAAGGGTTAAGGTTGCTCACACATGTGTGAGAAACACTAGGGAAGTGTGCATAGGGAACCAAGTGGAAAGAAGATTCATGGTCCTCATTTATGAGCTTGTAACATCCTTAAAGAGTGTGTAAGAGGCCATTAATGAGTCTTTAAGGCTCATTAATGAGGGGGTTTGACCAAAAGTCAAAGAAGACTGGTTTAGGCTAAGAAATATAGGAATCGCCTCCTAAGTTGGTTTAGGAAGGGTTTAGGAAAGTTTAAGAAAGTCTAGGAAAGTGTAGAAGATTCTAGGGTTTTGAGGGATTAAATAAATATAAAATTTATTTAAGAAATGTGACATCATTTATTAAATAATGATTCAATAAATAGGAGAAAACTACTCAAATTTGATTTAAGTGGTTTGAGGAGGGATTCTTTAATTAAATGTGTCTAATTAAAATAGGAGGAATTAATAGCATAAAAATAAATAAATTAAATTAATTAATTAATTAATTAACAAATGATGATGTCATCAGGGGTTTTACAAAATAAAATATTTCTATTTTGGTAAAGGCTTTTTAGGTGTCTAAATGTGTCTAATTAAAATAGGAGGAATTAATGGCATAAAAATAAATAAATTAATTAATTAACAAATGATGATGTCATCAGGGGTTTTACAAAATAAAATATTTTTATTTTTGTAAAGGCTTTTTAGGTGTCTACAAATGGTATTGCAGACAAAAAGTGAAACTATCAATAATAGAAATAATCTATTATACAAGATATTTACAATATCTAAGAGTGACCATCAAAATAGAAATAATCTAACTTAGGAGTTATTATTTTAATAAAGATTTCTACAACCGAGAAAAAAAAGTCAGCTGACAATTTTTGGTAGAAAATTTATATTTCAAGGAGCAAAGCTCCCACAAAAAGCCTATCGGCTAAAATATAATTATTTACTTGAAGTTGCACATTTTTGTACATGCAACTATGAGCTATAGGAGTTTGATATGTAGAGCTTAGAAGGAATTCTGAAAATGATATATAACAATTCTTAGGTAGTGAGGGTTTATTGCAAGTTATGTTTGTTCATATCTATATCAAATTTCTTCACAACTACACCTACCGTCATTAACTAATCAAACCATCGGTACTTCCAACTATTGAGTCACTATAAACCATGCCCCCCCCCCACCACCCACAACAACAATTTATAAAAATTAATGACAATAATCTCTCATACTAGATTTAAATCTCTATTTATTTCCTCTTATCCCTTTCTCACTCCCCCCTTTATCTCTTTCTATGCATATTTTGTCTACCTCAATTTTCTTCTCTCTTTATCTTTTTTCCTAATCTCTATCTCTTTCGTTATTCCTACTTATTCCTCTACATCACTCTATATTTATATTTCTCCCTCTCTAAATATTGAGTTATCTTCCTCGTATTCTACATTCATCTCATTTTC
This sequence comes from Chamaecyparis obtusa, assembly GCA_027943335.1. Taxonomy (NCBI): domain Eukaryota; kingdom Viridiplantae; phylum Streptophyta; class Pinopsida; order Cupressales; family Cupressaceae; genus Chamaecyparis; species Chamaecyparis obtusa. Next base: position 781,801 of record BSBK01001164.1, read on the forward strand.
TCACTCTCTTCCCATATTTTTTTATCTCTCTTTATCTTCATATCTTTGTCTCTCCCTTATTCACTTTCACTCTCTCCATCTAATATTTGTTTATTTCTCTTCTATTTCTCTTTGTATTCTTACAAATATTTATTTATTAATATTAATTTAAATTTAGTGTCTAATATTTTTATATTATGATGATTTATTTCAAACATTAAAATGATATCAAATAATTGAATCAAATTCATAAATATATATTGAAAAAAATATACAAAATCATAATATTGTTTACATTTTATGTATATTAAAGAATAAATTCTAATTTCATGTACATTTTTATATGTAATTAAGGGAGGAGAGATAGATTTTCTATTTTTTTGATGAAGTGAATTATTTGTATTTTAGAAATCATATAAATTTCAATTTAATGTATAATATTAAAATAATATTAGAAATTGGAATCAAACTTAAAAAGTTTTAACTTAATGTATTATTTTATATTTAGTTAAGAATAAAAAGGTAAAATTTTAGATTATTAGATAAATTTCTCTTTATTTCTCTTTACATTATAATATAAATTTCATGTCTAATTTTTTTAGCTTATTGCAATTTAGGACTAATTAAAATGATACCAAAAATTGAAATTACACTTTAAAAAGTTTTAATTTCATGTACTTTTTTATACATGTAATTGAGGTAATTTTTAAGATTTTTGGATGAACAAATGAACTATTAATATTAAATTCATGTATGAAATAATATATTTTACTAATTTTAATTTTAATTATAATTTTATTTTTATATTTTTAATTATTTTCACATAGTCAAATTAGTAAGAAAGATGTAAAAATCAATATAAATAGAAATAGAACTTTGATAAGCATCTTTCAAATAATTTTATATTTTGAATTTTGAATTTCAATTTAAGACTATTTATTTATTGATTTGAAAAAATAAGAATGATTTCCAGTTTAAGAATAATATTGTAGGAAAATTTATACTATTCCACAAAAAAAAATGGCTCTGCTTTTTCACAAAAATTGTGTTGTCTTCACTGCTGACTCTTTGGATAGGCAGATAGCTTTGTTTTTGAAGACCAAATATGCGCAAACTTCAAGTTTTCTCTCTTCCCATCCCACCTTAGGAAGTGATGTAGTTAACAACCTTTCTTCAGCCAGGACATAAAGGGCTCCCAAATCTTTGATTATACCTACAAATAATCCTAAGGATATTCAATCTACAATGAATGGAGGAAGATTTTTTGGGGAATAACCATGCCCTAGGAGGCCCTTCGATACAAGGAAGAAAGATATCATATGGATTAAAGCCAGAAACCACATGAGCTATAAAAAAACCTCTCCTTACCCTATATATGGAGCAAAACCCTTGCACCTTCAAAATAAATTAGACACTCTCACAAATTTGGAGCAACATCCAAATCCTAAACCTGATCCCTCTCATCGGCGTAGAGAAATGGCTTCAAAGGAAAGTACTGCTTAGACTCCCATTTTGACCCAATCCCTAGTAAAAAATTATACCCCCCCAACGTAAGCAAGGAATTTCAAATCAATCTAATACCAATTATCAATCTACCCTAAACCCTAAAAGCACCCCCTACTCTCCACCCCACTGTAGACTAGTATCACAATCACCTATGCAGATTGAAGTAGAGGATGGTATAATTGAATGCTCCTAGGAATTGATGAAACTTAAGGGAGTTTTTTTGAGATGGAATGGCTACGGAGTCCTTGCAACCAGGATAGCAGATTGGCTCATGAGTAATCTCAAAGATCAGGTAAGTATTTCTCTTCACTCAGATGAATTCTTGTTTGTTTACTATTATAATATAGAAACTAAGGAAAAAATTATGGAGAATAGATGACCTGAATATTTAGGGTTTGATTTTACAGTTTTAGATTGGAGCCCGTCATTTAACCCTAAAAATATTTGAGGCATTTCAATGTCTAGAGTGATAAAACTAAATACTTTTCCCTTGGAGTGCTCTAACAAAATCATTATTAAACAGATTGGGAATATGATAGGACTTTTTGTAAGATCTATAGCCACTAAATATCCCCAACCAAAAAATATTATCATAGTAAGAATGGATATTTCGATAAAATCTCTCCCCCAATCTTAGTTCAAAGTAGCTTAAATAAGTTTTTTGTAAACCCTATCATTATGTCAAATATAGTCAAGGATTTTAAAAAATCTCAAAGGAGTATTAGATCAACCCATCCATGGGAAGTTCCACCCAAGGATATTGCCATCCATCTGAATGAAGCGGGTGGTGGATTCACAATTAATCTTTTAGCTAATTCTCCTACAAAGAACTTAACAAGGCAGAAATCTCCAGGATTGAAAGAAATTTCTCAAACTCTCCCTTCAAAAGTTCCAGTGGTAGAAAAGAAGAAAAAATTACCTAAGAGGAACACCCCCATCCTATCAAAGGAAATTTTCATTTCTAAAGATAATTTGAACAACCAGAAGGAGGAAGGAATAATTTTTGATGAGCTTAAAACTTCTCTATCACTAGATATGAGGAAGTCAAAGGAAATGAAATTTAAAGGTGAAAAATATGTAACCGAGCTAATGGAAATATAGATGAAGAAATAGCCAATGATAGAATAGCTCAAGTGAAGGTAAAATCAATTAATCTTGAGGATGAAGGAGGAAGGAGTGTTGACAGTTTCACAGTGCATCAAGAATTAGAGTCTAGAGACAAGAACAATTTGAGAAACAAAGTTTCAGCAAACCTTTTGACCCCTGTAGATAAGGAACCAACAAAAGGGAGTTCGGGAAGCCCATCAAGGCAGATTTCTTCAGGGGAAAAAGAACCTAGTAAAGGAATATATTTAGAGGATAGTAAAATTGAGGAAGAAGTTAAGACAATTTTAGATTATCTAGGAGAAATAGTAATAGAATAATTAATGGACCAATTCCTTGACGAGATCTGTGATAAGGAAGAATTGGACCTTCAGAAAGAGATCCTTATTGAAGGTATCATGTCAAAAGAGATGAATATGGAAGGTATTGTGGAAGAAATTTTAATTGACCTAAAGAATAGGGAAACTCAAGATTTGGGTTCTTTAGGGATTACCCTCTTTAAGGATAGTTGAAGTTCTCCGAGCTGTGTAAAAAGATCAAAGAAAAGGGGGAGAAAATTGAATGCTGAATTGAGAGAGCAAGCAGGTGAGGTTGCGGGGTAGGTGAAAATCACATCATTTCTTTATGCTGGAAAGAGGAAGATCCTTCCCATGGAGCTATGAATATCCTTACTTGGAATGCCCCTAACAAGCATCGATTAATCAAATGCTACATTAATACCTATAATTCAGAAATTATTTTAATTCAGGAAACAAAGATGGACAACATAGAAATGCTCAAATTTAAAAGGAAATTAGGAATTAGAGAGCTTATAGCCTCACCGACAATAGGAGCTTCTGGTGTCCTGGCCATTATTTGGGATCCACGATGCCTTTCAGTTGACATTATAGAAATAAGACAATTCTAGATGAGTGGCCTTGTAAGAAACTTTAGAAATAATTTAACTTTTAACATTATTAATGTATATGGTCCAATACAAAATAAAGATAAGCTAAGAGTTTGGCATGAAATTGAATCCTTCCTCAACCATAGCTCAGAGTCACTTTGGATTCTAGGAGGAGACTTTAATGTCATAACAAAAACATCAAAGAAAAGAGGGGGAAGTTTCTCACTGCCCATAGATGCCAAGGACTTTTCCAACTGGGTGGAAAGGATTTCCTTACTATAAATCCCTACAGAAGAAAACTCCTTCACATGGAATAATAGAAGATAAGGTTTTTGTAACATAGCAGAAAAATTAGATAGATTCTTCCTCAAAGGCAGTCTAATAAATACCGATCATTCCTTAGAGGCCAAGATCCTTCCTATCTCGAGATCTTATCATTATCCAATATTGGTAAACGTCCATGCAGAAGTAAAGCCAAAAAACTATCCCTTTGAATTTGAACAAGCCTGGCTTAGAGACCCAGATATTCTGAACCTAATTGAACAATGGTGGACTAAACCTAACTTTACGGGTTCCAAAATGTTCATAGTTGTAAACAAGCTAAAATGGATAAAAAGGAAACTTTTAGACTAGAATGCAAACAAATTCAACAATATCTCTGATTCAAAATTGAAACTAGAAAAGGAATTGAGCAACATAAATTCTCAGATAATTCAAAAAGGAATGGATGATGATCTATATCTAAAAGAGAAGAATCCACTTTTGGAATATGAGGAAATTCTAGCAAAAGAGGAAATTTTCTAGAAACAAAAATCAAGAGAGACCTAGCTGGAAGCAGGTGACAAGAATACAAATTTTTTTCACAACAACACTAAGAAGAGGAGGAATATAAATAGAATTTCATATATCAAATATGAAAGGGGACACATAATAAATGATCCAAAAGAAATTTCCAAAGAAACAGTTTGGTACTTTAATAATATTCTCAATAACTTGGAATATTCTAATAATGAATAATCAAACATAATTACTTAAAAACATTCCTAAAGTCATAACTAAACTTCACAATAAAGCTTTAACAAAGAAATTTACAATAGAGGAGGTCAAAACCGCTCTCATGTAGATGCATCCAGATAAATCCCCGAGCCCAGATGATTTCTCTGTTGTCTTCTTTCAGAAATACTGGCATTTCATAAGGAAGGAGGTAACATAAGCATTAGAAGGTATTAGAAACTCAGGGAAGATGTTGAAAGAAGTAAACAATTCCTTTATAGCCCTTATCCCCAAAAATGAAAAACTAGTTAGCCTCAATGACTTTAGACCTATTGCACTATGTAACACCTTATATAAACTCTTAACCAAAATGTTATCCATCAAGCTTCAAAAACTCCTTCCCTTTCTCATTAGTGAGGAACAAAAAAGGTTTGTCCTTGGAAGGTCTATTTTTTATGGAGTCATCATTGCACAAGAAGCCATTCACTCGGTCCAAAAAAACAAAAACCCAAGCATGCTTATCAAGTTATATATTAAGAAGGCATATGACAAGGTGGACTGGAGATTCCTATGTAAATGCTTGGAAGCTTTTGGATTTTCCAAAAGCTGGATCAACCTAATTTTTTAATGTATATCCACTCTGTCAATATTGGTTTTAATTAATGGAACTCCAGAAGGTTTTTTCAACATCTCTAGGGGTTTAAGACAGGGAGACCCCATCTCCCATTTTTTATTCATTATCATGGCTGAAGCCTTAGGAAGGCTATCACAAAGGAACAAGAGAGAGGATCTATTGAAGGCATAGCCATCACAACATACATAGATCGCATGATCCATAAACATTTTGTCGATGACACCTTGTTATATGGCGCTAGTAAAAGAAAAGAGGCTAGATCCTTTAAAAAGATCTTGGATTCTTACACCAAAGCATCCAGACAAGAAATTAACCCAGATAAATTTGAATTTTTTTTTTTAAAAACTGATAAGAAAGTAGAACAAGACATTTTTCATATCCTCAATTTTAAGCAGGGCAAGCTTCCTTGTAGATACCTGGACCTCCCACTAGTAAAGGACAATAGAACCACAGACATTTGGGACTATTTGATTGAGAAGATCAAGAACAAAATGAACCCTTGGAAGGGTAAATGGCTATCCTTAGCTAGAAGAGCAACCATGGTGAGGTCTATCTTGGCAACTATGCCAACCTATCAATTATCTTGCATTCATCTCCCCTCTAACAAAATGGTAGAAATAAACAGACACTTGAGAACCTTCTTTTGGAAAGGAAGCAGGGATAAGAAGAAAATTCCCCTAATTTCATGGGAAAATGTTTGCAAACTGAAAGATGAAGTAGGAGTATGTCTCAAAAATCTTGGACTTTAAGGAAGAGCTCTAGGAGAAAAATTAGTATGGCGATTATTTAGAAACCCAGAGGCTAAATGGGCCAAGATTCTCATAAACAAATATCTCAAAGACAAATCCCCCATTAACATTTTTAGATAGATTAATCCTTTGAGAGGATCTAGAATATGAATTTTTTTGTTAGTGTAGACACATCATTATGGAAAAACTAACATGGAACCCAGCCATAGGTGATGAGGTCCTTTTTCGGACAGATTCTTGGGGAGGATATGAAGTCTTATTTAAAAGTCTTAATAATACATCCCTAAAAAACTTCTTAGAATCAAGAAATAGGATCCTCCTCAAAGATTATATAGTTTTTAATGGAGAAGAATGGGTATAGAAATCCTTCAAAGATATAGGTTTACCTATAGCAAAGGAGAAGCTATTAACTAAAACCCTTAACAAAAAAAAGATCTCTCTAAATAACACTAAGGACACTTTAGTATGGGATGGATCAAAAAATGGTGATTATAACACAAAGGATGGATATAATCTCATCACCAAAAATCATAAGAGACCAAAGACAGATATTCCAATCAACCTATGTTGGAGCAAGGGTTGTCTCCCCAAAGCTAGTTTTTGCACCTGGTTAGCCCTCAATTATAGACTCCTAACTGCAGATAGATTTAAGAAGTTGGGCTTTTCAGGACCTAGTAGATGCCCTCTTTGTGAAAATAGTAAAGAGGATACTGATCATTTATTTATAAAGTGTCCCTTCTTGAACCAATATTGGAAATGGATTTTAGGAAACTTGGGATGTTTATCGGCTTCCCCTTTCTCTTTTCTTGAGATGCTCCAAGCTTGGCCAATCATTAAGAGGGATTGTATTTATGCTAACCTTTGGACCTCTACCCCCTGTATTTTAATCTAGAAAAATTGGAAAGAGAGAAACAAAAGAATCTTTAAGGATGAGAAGATATACTGGAGGCAATTGTGTAATAAGATTGGAGTAGCCATTATAGAAAATATTAATGGTAGAATCTCTAGAATTCAAAAATCAGATCTTCATATGAGTCATTGGGATGAAAAAATGAGAAGGGTTTGGACAGGGCTTTCCCTACCTCCCATTATTGGTTCAGGAGATTAAGGAACGATATCAAAGAGGAAAGCTTGTATATGGCACCCTCTAGAGTAGGGTTGGTTTAAACTTAATTTTGATGGGGCATCTAGAGGTAATCCAGGGACAGCAGGTGTATGTGACTGAATGTGACCTCTAAATCAAGCACAACACAACATGGTCATTATTCACTTGATAGAATTCGAGAGAGAGTATGAAGAACTCAATCCAAATTCCATGGTGAGGTGACCTGTTGCCTCCTATGTGAATGGGGTGTTTGAATACTCTCAGAACGAGAGCCAACAGCCAAGAGACCAATTCAATGGAGGATTTCCAAGAAGTAATAAAGATGAGCAAGATGAAATTAATCTAAGAGCTTGAAAATAAAGATGAGATGCAACTTAATCTAAGAACTTGAAACAAATATGATATTAAACTAAGAACAAATAAGAAAATTTAGTCTAAAATGTGATGCAAAGATTATACTAATAATGAGATATTAATCTAATAAATGCAATAAAAAGCTTTGAAAACAATGAATCAGATGAGACTAAAAAATGCCTATAGTGTAGATGCTCTCAAAAACTGCTCTCTCTTGAATGAGAAAAAGAGGTTCATTAAATAGAGAAGCCCGGAGAGGAATGAAGAGTTTCTTGATTTGAAACTCCTGACTCTTCATTCCCCTTTGAGACAAAAAGGTATGAATTATTTAATTAAAAGAATGAAATTTGCCACATGTGGGGAGTGACCTTTTGAGTAATTTGAATTATTAAATTCAAATAAAGAGGTGTCCATTCAATTAACTAAATATTTATTAATTCTTTTTTAAGGGTAATTAGCCAAAGGGGTAGATTTTAATTTAATTCAAAGTGCTTAGGACTTTAGAACTAAATTAAATTATCATAGAGGTAATTTAGCTAATTAAAGTCAAGGACTTTAGGAATTAATATTAATATTTGATTATTGTAATTTATGGTCTTTGCAATTGACATCAAGTCAAATTAAGTCAGGTAGGAGAGAGAAAATTGCCTAGGGAACTAGGACTTTGGTGATGTAAAATCGAGATAATGCACCAAAATTGATGAAATTAAATAGGTGCCAATTTTGGGGTATTACAACAAGCATAGGTTGTTGTGTTCATAACTAGGATGGAATAGAAATTGCATCCTTGGCTTCTCCCATTGGAATTGAAACTAACAACTAGGTGAAATTTTTAGCATTAGTTAAAGGACTAAGAAAGGGTATCTCCCTAAGACTACAACTTTTGGAAATTGAAGGTGACTCGACAATCGTTATTAACACTTTAAGAAAAGGTACAACCCCTAACTAGAAACTGAATTCCCTCCTCTCCCAAGCCTTAAACATGTGTAAATCTTTTAAAAAGATCACCTTCAACCATATCTACCAAGAAGGCAATAGGAGAGCTGGTGAACTTGCATACCTAGGAGCACATGGCATCTCACTACAATAAAGCTAACCTATGAGTATCAGATTTCTTTAGGGTGACCATTGTTTCTTCCCATCCATTATCTTATAGGAATAACTCAACCTTAAAACAATCTTTCAGCTATTTAGTACATATGTACAAAAAATATATAAATATCTATAAAAACATAATTATTCTTATAGACATAACTTATCCTTAGCCCGCAACATTGTCCCACAATTCCAAATTAGAGGTTTTTAGATGTGAAAACTAATTGCAAAAATGCACATATATCTAATTCATCCAAATACCATTCTAATACTTTTATTTATAATAGATCTTGCTTGCTTACTAATTAATCATATATCTTTTTCCATATAGTTTTCATATATATATATGTGTGTGTGTGTGTGTGTGTGTGTGTGTGTATGTATATGTAAATGTATATATACATATACATATACATATATATATATACATACATACATATATATATATACATACATACATACATATATATATATATATATATATATACATAGATATATATATACATATATATGTATACATATATATGTATATATATATATATATATGTATAGATATATACATATCTATATATATATATATGTATATATATGTATATATATGTATATATATATCTATATGTATATATATATATATATATGTATATATATATACACATAGATATATATATACATATATATGTATATATATATACACATAGATATATATATACATATATATGTATATATATATACATATATATGTATATATATATATACATATATATGTATATATACATATATATGTATATATATCTATATATATACATATATATGTATATATATGTATATATATGTATATATATGTATATATATACATATATATGTATATATATGTATATATATACATATATATGTATATATATATATCTAATTATATTCTTATATTTAAATCTAAGCAAATATTTTAAGAAGATCACCATAAACCATATATACCGACAATGCAATAAGAGAGAAGATGTACTAGTGAATCTAGGAGCAGATGGCATTACACTTCAATAAGAAAAACTTTGAATATTAGGATCCTTGAAGCCCTTAATCAATCCCCTACCCATTATTAGCAATGTTTCTTCAATATAGCCAACACACATTACATTAAAGACTTAGATTTCATAATATATAGACAATAATTCAATTATTTTATCGATACTTAGGAGAACAATCATCAAGACTCTCCTACTCAAATACATCTATTTCACTCAAAATTCCTATACTTATAAACTCACAACCAACCAATTCCTGCTTATTTATTATCATTTAATTTTCAAAATTCATATATGTGTGTGTGTGTGTGTGTGTGAAAATTGTACCTGATCTGTAAACACAACACTTCAGTAAAACATTAGAGGTTAGCTATAATCAAAATCGTGCAAAATTGAAAACTATCTAACCAAGCGATTTACTGCCTTCTAATAGGTGCAAGATTGATGTTCTCAGATTGTAATCGAGATCAGTGACCTAGACGACACCTAAACGAAGGATTTGAATGCAAAAGATGGATATGAAATTGAATGCAATTAATCTATTTTTTTGGTATTTTCTATGCAATGATATGAAAAATGATATGAAAAAAATTGATATGCTATGAATTGATCTAACAATCATATAAAAAAAAATCTAAATGAATGTAAAAAAAAAACAAATTGATCTCACAATAGCCTTGATTCGCAATAAGCTTTGATCCTCCAAATTCCAATTCTTCAAAATAGTTGTGCAATTCGTAGATGACTTTGGCAAAGTAAGCTTGCAAAATTATGAGATGTTGTGGATTTGAGAGATGATTGAGAGATGAATTATGAAGAGCTGAGTCTTGTTTTTATAGAAATCCAGGGCTTTGGAGGTGCATGGATAAAAGCCATAAATCACTCAAATAACTCAGGTTGATTTTTGAGTTATTTTTAAATAAAGGATAATTAACTCACAAAAACATGCAAAAGCTAAGTTTTAACTCAAAATAGAGTTTAGCTTTAATTGATAATTGATAGTTGTTTGCTTTTATGATTGTGCATGTTTTATTTATGAATTAATTTAATAATAAAGTGATTTATTTCCAACTTAACTGCTTTTAAAAATAAAACAATTGATTTATGGGTTAATCAATTATTTAATCAAACTTTTATTAAAAACTATATTATTAAATAATGACAACTTGCTTTAATTAATTAAATAAGAATTTAATCAATTATTCATATGATATTAGATTTATTGTCAAAATTAAATAATACAATTAATAATAGATAGAATTAAATTTAATTACATAATTAAGTGGCAAATATTAAATCTAATTAATTAAATATGAAAATATTCAATTAATCAAACTTTAGGATAAATGTGATTTATTGCCAAATAATTATAAAATTAAAGATAATTATGATGATTAGGAATATTGCTAGGAATATTTCTCGATGCAGAATTTAAGATAATCAATTATGATTTGATGATGTTCAGATGTGCCTTAGGTTAGGACTTCGATGTCGATTTTGTTTGATTTGTCGATGTAGGAGGTTAATAAACTTATAGCCCATTTTTGGGGTATTACATTTTGCCCCCCTTTGAATTACTATGCGAAGCGCAGTGGTTCAAAGATAGTCTGTGTTTGATAAAGATATGAAACTGATTCAAAAGATAAACTGATCTCAAGATAGAAACCGATTGAAAGATATTGAGATAGGAGTTGATTGATATTGAATTTGATATGAAGATAATAGGTCCTGAATGACCAAAGATAATGTTCACTATAACAGAAAATGAACCTATGATTGTGAAAAAGTGTCCAAAACACCTGATTCCAAACCTTAGGATTGCAAAAAAGTGAGTGACCCATTCTAGACTCAATTGTCTTAGCAGAACTAGCAGGTATCACATCCAAATCCTTTAGTTGCCGAAGAACCAAGGAAATAACACTATGATCTGATGGTTGCAAAAACTGATACAGATTACAAGATTAAGAGAATACCAGATTGATATGGATCGATGAATCTGATATGCCCCAAGTGATGATAGATTTGCCCCGAGCGATGAGGACTTTTGATGAATCAGCGACTAGACGTGATTTTTTGTCTTGATCACTAATGAAAGATATTGATAGAAATTGATTTACAGACTTTGAATGATATGCAATACCATGCCCCCTTCGGGATTAAAATTGAAATCTGACAAGAAAAGTCAGCGTTGATAGTTTAGAAGCATGTTAATTGATTTGAGAAGTGGTTAAACACATTCGAGAATGCATTCTACATCGTTTAGAGGTCCTGGAGACCATGTTTGACTAGGTTAAACCATGAGTTGACCATAGTTGACCAAGTTGAAATTTTGATAGTTTGATGTAAGATAATCAGTTAAGTTGAATACTAGATTTATGTGATGATTGAAGGTTGATTATGCAAGCAATTAATAATATGAATGATCTCAGATTTGAATTTTGATCCCGAAAAAGGATTCTACTTGCTATTTCATTGGAGGAACCTTTGTGTGAGATTCAGTTCTTGTTAGACTTGAAGATGCGATTTGAAGAATCATTTAAGCATTGAAGTTCGTTTAATCATTGTGAGATCATGCAAACATGCAAAATGCAATGAGACATGCAAAATGAAATGCAACCTAAGACCTAGGACCTAGTCACTGATCATATGTCGATTTGTTATCATCATTGAACTTTTAGGTAACCGGATAAATCAATACAATGCCCACTAGCCATGAAACCATAGACATATGAATATCGATTTGTATGCGCAAGAATCAATACAACACCCACTGGTTATACAACCATGGACATATGAATATTGATTTGTTTTCAGAATGTTGGATCAGATATAAGCACCAAGGCACAAATGTTAGGATGACCTGAATATCATGTCCATTTTGATATAGCAATTTGTACAAGCATCAAAACATAAACGTTGTGATGACCTGAGTATGCCTTGCATTGTAAACACATCAAACAGTCAAGAGATCATTCTAAATCCAATGTGAATTACCCGTAGTGACCCTTTATCGTTCACATCCTTAGGCAAGATTGCGTTCCACAATAAGAGAAAGAACTTACTCAAAAAGACAATAGTTAGATCAAACTTCCTTGAATTTTCTGGGTATCAATGGTCGAGGTACGCATGGCTATCCAATTCAAGATAGAGGCTCTTATAGTCGGACACCATTTCAATCCAAAATTTCCAAAGTTGTTAGATTTTCACATACAAGAAGAAAACAAAGAAAAGATTATACCCCGTCATCACTCTCTAAATCCTGTAAAGGACATCATTGAGGAGCTCGAAGGGACACAATATGAAAAAATCTCAATGCGAATCAGTAAGCATACAAGGAGATAAAAGCATGAAGCACACATTATTTTCAGTTTGTGTTTTGATGTTTGATTGTTGTAGATGCAAAATCCTTTCTGGAGACGAGACTGACTGACTAACTCAACTTGAAGCTTCGAAGGACTCTGACTGGATATGATACGTCTAAGATACATGAGAGACCATAGGATATGACATTGATTGCCCTCAAGTGTTGAACATTGATAGGATACAGACGCGCAAGCTGATTGGTGTACAAACTGACTTATTGAAAACTGGAAATGTTGAAACAAACTGGGAGATATGTACAACTAAAGCAAGACTGAAAGCTGGGAAAGACCAAGATTGTGCTGATAGATGGAGCGTTTGGAACAAGTGGCACTCGTTTGCCAAGTTTTCACCATCTTGGTAGAGATTCTATTTTTGCTACCAAGGCGCCTGTTTCCAGGTTTTCACCAAGGCACTTTTTCTTTTTTTCTTTTTTTTTGTATTTTTCATTTTTTTCAATTTTTTTGTACTTTTGATATTTTTTTATTTTTTTGTGAATCATCAAGGTGCCTATTGCTAGGTTTTCACCAAGATGTTCATTTTTTCAGGACTTTTTCTAATTTTTAGGATTTTTTTAGGATATTTACCAAGCACTGAATGCCTTAGGCGTAGAATTTCTTCAAATGGAGAACGTTGATTGGTTCTCAGAGCTATTCTCCTTCAGTCGTTGAGAGTTGATAGGCACCAGAGCCAAAAGTAGCAGTGATAACAAAGGGACCCAACCAATTGGGTTTGAACTTCCCCTTGCGTTCTCGATGTGATTGATTTTTAGGATTTTCTCTCAACACTAGATCGCCAACCTGAAATTCTCTGTGTCTGACTTTCTTGTTGTAGCCTCTAGACATTCTTTTCTGATATACTTTGAGATGATCATATGCTGCTTGTCTGTGCTCATCTAGTAATTCAAGTTCTTGTAACCTAGACACTCTGTAGTCTTCATCAGTGACAAGTCCATGCATTCTGATTTTGAGTGATGGGATTTCAACCTCAATAGGCAGTACTGCTTCAGACCCATAAACTAAAGCGAAAGGTGTAGCCCCAGTAGGCATTCTGATACTAGTTCTGTAGGCCCAGAGAGCTGGATTAATTATGAGATGCTTTTTCTGATACTTGTGCCAATACTGGTTCTGATACTGATTTTGATAATTGTTCTGATACTAGTTCTGATACTAATTCTGATACTGATTATGATAATTGTTCTGATACTGGTTCTAATACTGATTTTGATAATGATTCTAATAATTGTTCTGATACTGGTTCTGATACTGGGTATACTTGATAGCATATTTTTCTATTGCAAACTCCCAAGCAAGATCATATCGTGCAGTCCCAATGTCCAGCAAGGTGGAGAACAAGAGGGATTGGCAAGCTAGTGGAAGAGATGGAAGACAAGAGAATAAAGGATAATGAAGGGAATAAATCCTCAAGGGCAAACTCCTCAAGAATACCCAAGCTAGGGAAAAATTGTCATGTAAAGCACATTTAGACAAGTAATGAAAGGCTAGCATAGGATAAGTCACAAAAGCGTGATGCAAGAGCAGGAAAGGATGCAGTCCAAAAGAGTAGACATGTCAAGAGGCTTCATAGCACTGTGTTTTACTCTTTCTTTCTTTTTTTATTAGATCAATACCAAAGGGGAAAAGGATAGCGATAGGTGAAAATGAATGGAGGAAGATGGATATGAAGGATAAACATGGAAGGAATGAAAGCAAGACCATCGTAAGATAGCTCACAAAATAGTCAAATGTTCGTGTATAGATCAACATTGTCAAGATCAAAGAGAGAAGATGGAATGGATGAAATATGTAGAAGAACTACGCATAATGCCTGATTGCCAGGTTTTCATCATGGTACTTATCCAAGGCGCCACAAGGGAGTGGTTTTCACCATAGGATGAATTTATTTCTCTTTACTTTTGCTACCAAGGTGCCTGTTTTCAGGTTTTCACCAAGGCACATTTTCAATTTATTTTATTTTTCATTTATTTTTTGGAAGAAGGCAAGCTTTTTAGATAATGCTCCTTGAAAGGATAAACCATGATATGCCAAGGATTCAAAATGACATGCTCAAAGATGCTGATAGGGAAAGGGAGATGAAAGAGAAAAATAGAGGATAAGGTTTTATGTAAAGCGAGTGAGGTTGGAAGATAGGAGGAATAGGCAAGTGAGGAAAAAGGATAGGAGGTAGAAGGATAATGCATGGAAGGATTGTGAAAGGGTAGATGGAAAGGAAGGCAAGTTCAACATCAACACATACCTTGAAGGGTGGTGAGAGAATGGAGGAATCATAAATGAAGGAATACGTGAAGGAATATGGCAAATGGATAGCAGAGGTTAGGCACATGAAATGGAAGAATATTTTTGGAGGGAGATGTAGTGGAAGCTTGAATGTCAATTTCACTTTTTGTTCAACACCAGACTCTTTGAAGAGAGACTTTGGAATCCATATAGTCGTAGGCTTTTTATTTCCTTTTGATGATTTAGAGATAATATCTTCAATGATGGATTTTGGAACCCATACTTGTCTTGTAGTTTTTTTTTAGATATCTCTTTTGACTTTATGCCTCCATGTCATTTAGAGGAGACATGGTGATCTTCTCTTTTTGATGGATTCTTGTATTGCTTCTTTTTCCTGTATTGAACATTCAAGTTACTTCCAAAAGACTTGGGATTTGTGGAAGAGGGAGGATATGACTGGTTTAGATGGGTGGGTGGATGAAAAGGATTCAAGGGTATGCATCTATGTTGATCTTGAGGAAAGATGAGAGATGGAGGTATGTAAAGACCCAAGATGGATGGCAAATTAGGAGAGTTAGGAGGGGAAAGTGAAGGGACATAAGGACCCAAGATGGAAGGAAGGCATGAAGATCTTTGTAGTGGTGGAAGAGGTCCAAGGATGGAAGTGGAAGACGCAAAAGGATAATCAATAAGTTCATCAGCATCTATATGACAACCAAGGATATCAACATCTTTAGAGTGAGCATTAGAATTTTCAATAGAATTGTGAACATCTTGAATATGAGCACCTTCTTTGATAGGATTGTTCAAAGCTTGCAAAGACTTAGGAAGAGTAGAAAGTGGAAGTGAACATGGAGTGGTAGAACAAGAAGATGGAAGACTTTGATCTTGACAAGGATCTTTAGATAGCACAAGTGCATAATTTTTCTTTTGATTTTCAATAGGCTTAACATTGGAAGTAACAACACTATTTTTAACAACCTTAATGGAAGTATCATCTTTGGAAAATGCAAGTGTAGTAAGGTTATTTTGATTGCCAATAAGCTCAACAGTGTAAGTAGTAGCTTGATCTTGCTTAGGAGAAGACTTAAGACATGATGGAATGCATGAAAAAGGGTGTACAGGATCAAAAGAACCATGAAGCGGATAAGAGACATTAGGAAAAGGAGTGGATGACATGGAGGGTTCTTGATCTTGATCTTTCTTTATGTTCTTTTCTTTATCATTTTTAGAGTCCTCTTGACATGGAGCCACTTCTAAGGACAAGGAAGCATGTTGGGATTGTATGGATGACTTTGGAAGAGATGGTGGAGGACTAGCTGAAGTAGGGATTATAGCATATGAAGGCTTAGGCTCTTTAGATTTATCATCATTGAAAGTATTTGCAGCCAAGTGAAGGATAACTTGAGTTTCTTTAAGAGGTAGCCCTGGAGGATAACTATAGGGAACCACATGAAAAGTATCAAGGCTTGTGTCGAATGAAGGTTCTGTGAAAGATTTGAAAGACTCAAAAGCTTTAGGAAATGTATGAGTATTGGAGGAATTAGGGGATGGAAGGGAACCATCACAAGACAAAGGTCCAACATTAACATGATCTTGCTTGAGAGTGTAATCTTTATTTTCAGCCTGAGAGTTCTTAGAGGAGAGATCCTTATAGTATTGACATTTCAAGCTAGCACGATATATTTTATAGTCCTCAGCAGTAGTAGATGGATCATCATCAAGGTATTGTCCACAAAAGCCATCAAAATCTCTTTCAAAATCAGAATCATATGGATCACCATCACAATCTATCCAATGTGATGACCCATTTGTAGTAAGTAGGAACGAACGACGAGGAGGACTCTTAGGCACAGAGGTGTTATAGGTATCATTACATTGTCTGTCATCATAGTCATCATAGTCTCCAAAGCTGGATGTGTCACTCTCTGTGGAAGAGGTATCATATTGCTCAAATTTTGTCTGGGGGCATGGTGACATGTACAAGTCTTTATCAAATGGAAAAGAGTATAGAGATTCCATGGAGAACTCTTTAAGTTCCTTTTCTTTCTCAAATTTGTCAAGCTGGACTTGCATAGCATGTATTTGTTTCATCATAGCAGCGATCAGAATTTCTTTCTCATGTGTAATGATTCTTTGAGACATGTGTACTAATTCTCGATAGCTACTGATATGTTCTTGACATAGTGATATTTTTGACAGATTCTGGAACTAGGCTGGAAACATTGGATATCTTGCAATTTGACAATTTCTGACAACTCTCTCAATTTTTTCCAAACGACACTCTGCAGACTCGTACGACACTGGGTAGTCTATGAAATGATAGTTGCTAAACTTGTACGACAGTTGGGTAGCAATGAAATGACAGTTGACAAAACTCGTACGACAGTTGCTAATAGGGTTTTGACTTTCTTGAATTTGCTGGTTTGAAAACTCGTATGACACTGGGTTCTCATTCGTACGACAGATGGGCAATACTGAAATGACACTTGACAAAACTCGTACGACTTTTGACTTCCTGAAATGACTTTTGACTCCAGAAAGAATTTTACGTCAATTTTTACAAAATTTAAGGTTTTCAGTTTTGGATTGTTTGCAAATTGTACTATCCAGATTTTGAAAGTTATACCAGATTTGATCATTTTTAATAGCCAAGTAGATAAACAAGCACGCAGAACAGCAAGCAAGTGATTCCAAGCATGTCTGAAAATAATGAACAAGGGCAAAAGCAACCTTGCGCATGAATAATCAAGTGACCAAATTGTGCTAATCCCTGAGAGTACTAATTGTGTATGTTCTGAAAAGTTTTGCAATAACACACATATACCTGAAAGTGAAAAATTGGCCTCTCTAGGGCTTTTAGTAATGGTTTGACTCTGCAACTTTTATGATTCAAAGGGGTGAACTCCAATCCCGGCGCACCAGGGTTTTGACACAGTCTGAGAACTTAATCTTCAAGAGCTGCTAGGAAGATCTGACAACCCAACAATGAACCATACCCATGGAGATTTCTTCCACAAGGACATTTATATAGCGGCTGTCACTACCATGGCGAAAATGGCTATTACCGCTTGAGGTTCCGTCAACGCAGTTTGCCCTGTAAAGGGATTGTCCGCTATGGTTAACCCTCTCTAAAGGTGACTCACAGATTTATACCACAAGGGGACTTGGCTCCAGATCCAAGGTTTTTGATACCTTTTCACTTTTAACCCAAACAAAGCAAGCAGATTAATCCGACACGCTAAGACAAAGTTTTGTTCCACCAAGGTCTGTGATATCAACTCCATGTGATCTATCAACCTCTCCGAGGAGAGAATGTATCAATCAATAAGAGAAGATGCACTAACCAATTTTGATTCACCAAAGCTCATGATATCAACCCCACGTGATCTATCAACCTCTCCGGAGAGAGAATGTGTCGATCAATAAAAGAAGATGCACTAACCAAGTTGAATGTGAAACACACTAAGTATCCTCCCTACCTACAAAGATTCTATCGTCAAAAAAGATTTCTCTAGGAATCCAATCTCTCAAGAATCACGAATAGTGTTCATAGGGCCTAATTACTGTGAGCACAGATATATTCCCGAAAGCAAATCTACCAAAAGCGTCCAAAAAGTAGAAAGAGGAACACTTAACGCTTAAAGTGAATATGAGATGAGTCCACAAAGTGGAACACTTAACACCTCACACAAGCTGAAAATGAGTCCCCAACTTAGAAAACAAGTGAGCTCCTAAAAGCACAAAAAGGTTGCCAAGTGGAACACTTAACACTTATGTCCTGTTGACCCCTCCCCTTTATGGTGCTGAGATTGCAACCACGGGGCGAAAATGAGGGGCCGATAGATTAGCGAGTCCAATAACCCAAGATAGAAATCAAGATCAATCACAAGTATTATAAGACTACTTAATGAATCCTTAAGGGATCACAACCTAGTATCAAACTATGCAAGTGTGTAGAAATAGATCAAAAGCATGAAAAGATGCACACAAGCTTGACACGTGAGAGATTTATTTTAAGTCTCAAATCAAAATATTATTAGATAAAGGAGAATACCTGGGATCCTTGCAATGCGCTTAGTAGATTTTATTTGATTTTTAGCAATTCTTGTTGAGCTTTTCCATGCAAGCAAGTGACGAACTCTCCAACAAGCAAACAAGCAAATAAGATATGCAAAATATATTCAACTTATGAAAACCCTAAGGTTAGATCTAAAAATCAATTGTTAGGAGTAATAATAACCAAAAATTAATCCAAATGACAACTCATATCATGCATTGAATCATATGAAAAATAAGTGCATACCCATCACAAAATTTTAATTTTTTTGCACTACATTTGACCTAGTCAACAAGATTTGATTTTTTTGATATGATTTTGGCCACAAAAATAGAAATTTAGAATAGAGACCCCTACTAAAAAATAGAGAGCTTTCCAAAAATGCAAAATTTTTAGAAAAATCTCTTCATTTGTGCCCTAGAGACCTGTTTTATCAAAATAGACCAGTTTTTGTAAATTGACTATTTGAGCTATTATATCATGTCCAAATTTAAAATAAAAAGAATGGACCCTCTATAAAATTTAAAGAGCTTTCTGAAAATATAAAAATTTCTAAAAAATATGCTAATTTGCGTCAGATATTAATTTTTTATGAAAAATAAAAAAAAATTTATTAAAAATTCAAAATAATTCAGAAAATTCTAAATTTTTTTTCAAAGCTTCCCTAATATGTCTCCAACTTGCAAAACAAATTTCAAACCAAAACTCTAAGCCATTTGGGAGATAAAATTAAATCTTTGAAACTTTGGGGTTTTAGCTCCCAAAAAAAATCAAAACTAGCATGCAAAGGTGGGTTGCCCCACGGTGGGCGCTAGAAATGTGTGTGTGAAAATTATACCTGATCTATAAACACAACACTTCAGTAAAACATTAGAGGTTAGCTATAATCAAAATCGTGCAAAATTGAAAACTATCTAACCAAGCGATTTACTGCCTTCTAATAGGTGCGAGATTGATGTTCTTAGATTGTAATCGAGATCAGTGACCTAGATGACACCTAAACGAAGGATTTGAATGCAAAAGATGGATATGAAATTGAATGCAATTAATCTATTTTTTTGGTATTTTCTATGCAATGATATGAAAAATGATATGAAAAAAACTGATATGCTATGAATTGATCTAACAATCATATAAAAAAAAATCTAAATGAATGTAAAAAAAAAAACAAATTGATCTCACAATAGCCTTGATTCGCAATAAGCTTTGATCCTCCAAATTCTAATTCTTCAAAATAGTTGTGCAATTCATAGATGACTTTGGCAAAGTAAGCTTGCAAAATTATGAGATGCTGTGGATTTGAGAGATGAATTATGAAGAGCTGAGCTTTGTTTTTATAGAAATCCAGGGCTTTGGAGGTGCATGGATAAAAGCCATAAATCACTCAAATAACTCAGGTTGATTTTTGAGTTATTTTTAAATAAAGGATAATTAACTCACAAAAACATGCAAAAGCTAAGTTTTAACTCAAAATAGAGTTTAGCTTTAATTGATAATTGATAGTTGTTTGCTTTTATGATTGTGCATGTTTTATTTATGAATTAATTTAATAATAAAGTGATTTATTTCTAACTTAACTACTTTTAAAAATAAAACAATTGATTTATGGGTTAATCAATTATTTAATCAAACTTTTATTAAAAACTATATTATTAAATAATGACAACTTGCTTTAATTAATTAAATAAGAATTTAATCAATTATTCATATGATATTAGATTTATTGTCAAAATTAAATAATACAATTAATAATAGATAGAATTAAATTTAATTACACAATTAAGTGGCAAATATTAAATCTAATTAATTAAATATGAAAATATTCAATTAATCAAACTTTAGGATAAATGTGATTTATTGCCAAATAATTATAAAATTAAAGATAATTATGATGATTAGGAATATTGCTAGGAATATTTCTCGATGCAGAATTTAAGATAATCAATTATGATTCGATGATGTTCAGATGTGCCTTAGGTTAGGACTTCGATGTCGATTTTGTTCGATTTGTCGATGTAGAAGGTTAATGAACTTATAGCCCATTTTTGGGGTATTACAATATATATATATATATATATATATATATATATATATATATATATATATATATATTTATATATTTATATATGGTTCTTTATATATATGTATATAACCATATATATATATATATATATATATATATATATATATAAAGATATGTATTTATATAATAATTCTCTTTTTTTCTCAAATCTTTTAATAGGAACATAATTATTTATGTACACAAATGCATATAGGTTCTAGAAACATATAAATAAATCTTTACATTAATATAACTATATATTCATTGAATATAATCCCACCCAAATTCAAACAATAAAATAATATTTGAAAGTTTAAAGGATCCACTTAAATTGCATCATTATAGATATTAGATTACTTCGGGCCTAGAATATAATAGGGAAGATTTTCTTAGATCTACATATACCATTAATATAAATACCTGCCACTTAAAAAGTATTGTCGCTCATGTGTGTTCATTTAGTTTATCCTGCAATCTTTCCACTTCTGGCCTTCTAGCCTAGATCCCATGCGCCACTAAATACGCACGATCTCTTCATCATTACCTGAATTAACATTATCCCTAGATAAACTGGCAGCATTTAGAGGTTTCTCACTACTTTTTATCACACTAGTACCTTAGCGACTTTTTAGCAATGCCCCTGCTAAAACAAAAGGAGGATTTTTAGATCTTCCCATCTTAGGTTTGTAAAATTGTGAAGAACTTGGCATCACTATAGGGACGATGCGGATTCAAATGTGTGCATGGCACTTTGTCCTTAGGAGCTATTGTCAAGTGAGAGATTTAATGATGAAAAGAGAGGCAATCAGACTTAGATCATGAAATTGAGAGGCTGCTAAATAAACCTAATTAGCAATTATTGCTTCAAACTGAGAAAATGTTCATTAAAAGGCTTTCCCTCAAGAAGTGATTATATTGCGATTTGAGGACTATCTGAATCAGGATGGAGACGAGGTTGATAAATTTTGCTCTACTAGACCAAAGGAAAATGGTGTTCAGGGGAGCTATCAAACCCGAGAGGTGGAATCAACTGCTAAACCCCCTATCTGAATCCGCAAGAAGGGCATTGGAAAAGGGGTTGGGAGATAACCACTTTGACAATGAATTCACATACCGGACCAATGGGAATGTAATTGGAATTTTTGTTGGCCTTTCCTCCTTTGTTGGCCGAAAGCAGGAAGAAATAATCAAAGTAGCGAAGATACTCTTTGAGGAGGGTCTTCTGAGAGGGTTGGAACAAATGGTCTACATCATAGACAATCAATTATCCATCCCCTACCCGGAAACCACCATGAGGATGGAAATAGGGAACCTGAAGTCAATCCCAAACTCAAAAAGGATTCCCATGATTACCTTTAAGGATGAAAGGAGGTTTGACGAACACTGGCCAGAGATGTCGAGGAACTCGGAGTATCTTTATAAGGAGCTCCTTAAAGAGGAGATGGAGACAGAATGGTGACTGGATTACTAGTGAATGGAAGGTTTTGACATCCCAAGGTCCTGGGATGATGAGGAGAAGGAGAACCTACATATCATCTCCCCGAACGTTAAGAAGTGCTCATGCCACTCCAAGCCCACAATGTTGGAAGGGGAATCTATTATTGTCATCAGGAAAAGGGGTGAAAGTTGGAGATGCCATGAGCTCCAAAAAGAATCACAGGACAACTAATAAGGGTAGCAGTGTTTAGTTTTTTGGCCTTGACTCAGAATATGCTAAGGGTTAGTTAATAAGACTTAGACTTGGAATATGCTATTTAATTAAGACTATTTTTTTGTAGAAATTTTGCGTAAAGACTATATTATCGAAAAAGTTGGACCTTTAAGTACTATCAAGAATGAAACCCTATCTTAAAATTAAGTACTTTAGATGCTTTTTGTAACTTGATAATTTCTATTCAGTATGGTTAAGCTTATAATAATGTTTAGATTTCCATCAATAGGGAGAACCGTCATTGTTTCAATTTTTTAAACATTCTATCTTATTCACACACACACACACATATATCCAGATGGAGACATATATATATATATATATATATATATATATATATATATATATATATATATATATATATATATTCTTTCTGGAGGCCAGGGGTTAATACTTTTATTTTGATCACACTGTTAATATTTGGCTAACTAACTCAGCCAAATAAAGGATTATAAGTATGTCTAAAGGAATGGATTTTGAATGTAGCTATGACCCTTTCAATTTTTCTTTTTTGTTCTTAAAATTATATAATAATGAGGAACTATGTTCAATCTAAAAAAGATGTCCAACTTTGTTTCTTAAAAAGAATAAAGCTTATTAAAAGATTTTATCACATTTGGGATGCTTTCACTTGGCACTTTCTGGTTTCTCTCATTTGGCACTTTTATGAGATACAGAAAACTATATTTAAGGCTCCATCGGGCAGGTGTTCTCTTTACTCTTTTGTTTGTCCATAAAAGCTAGCAACCCTGCCTTTGTCATAACTTAGATGCTCCCTCCAGAATCATTTCTATTTTAAGAGAGGCATCTGACATTCAGCCTTATCTTCACTCTGGGCTAGTTTCCTATCCCCTATAAGTTTGGAGGGGCTTGGATGTATGATAGCATTTTTTCCTCACTCGGTCCAGGGTTCCTGCTCACCCAATTCTTCTCTAAGATCGTTATCTTGAAGTCAACACAGAATGCTTTGTGTTGACTTCAAGTTAAGGATCTTCAGGATGCTATTGTCTTCTAGCTTTAGCTTTGTCATTCTTTTTAAGACTAATGGTTTGAGATGTTAGAGGCTCTGTCCTCGTTTCTAGTGAC
Organism: Chamaecyparis obtusa; assembly: GCA_027943335.1. Classification (NCBI taxonomy): domain Eukaryota; kingdom Viridiplantae; phylum Streptophyta; class Pinopsida; order Cupressales; family Cupressaceae; genus Chamaecyparis; species Chamaecyparis obtusa. Next base: position 805,741 of record BSBK01001164.1, read on the forward strand.
AACTTTAACTCCTTTTCTCCCTGCCCCTTTATCTTATCTAGCTTTCCTTTCCTTCTTGATTTGCTCCCCTTTTCTTTTCTTTTATTTCGATCACAATCTAACTCTCTTTTAAGATGTTTGGTGTCTGAAATCAGCCCTTATAAGATTCTAATGAAGGAAGCATGATGTATACTTACTCAATGGTTTGTTTTTGTTTTTTCATTATTTCCTTTAGTTTTAGGGTCTTTGTTAAGGCCTTATGGGGGTATTACAAATTTAAAATAAAAACAAGATCCTCAGTTAAGGTTGTATGAAGGATCATCTTTGGGTGCTCAAATAACAATGGAAATTAAGCTAATGATTCTTAAGTAAGGTTTTTATTCTGATGCTGACTCTAATATCTCCATTTAAAAAGTCTTATGTGAATATCTAGTGAGTTTTAATAGTTAGAGGGTTAGGTCTTTAGAATGTTTTGCAGTTTTTGTAGACAAAGCAGGCTCACCTCCTATTTTTAGCCACTCTCGGTAAGGGTAAAGATAAGCTCCCTTTTCATCAATTTTTTTCAGTATCAAAGAGGATTTATTTAACTATTATGAACATACTAATGAGGATCTTAGTCAAGGCTGAGATGTGACATGCAAAATAGGTACATAAGTCACGTACGTAATTACAAACAAATCTCAACATGGCTCGACAAGACTCCCCAAATGCCAGCGGCAAGAAAATGACATAACACAAGATCTCTCAATCCAGGACAAGAAGGCTTAAACAAATAGAATTGAAGTAATCTTTTGTATTAAATGTGCACTTTAAAATTTTTGGAAATAGAGGGAATGCCCTTTGAAAACTTCATGTATTAGAATCCGGACTAAGGTCCCAGGCAAGGTTGGAGGTTTCCTCAGCCCCACTCTTTCCTACCAGCATCTGCACTGAGCGGGGTTTTTTGTAAACACTTTTTATAATTAATAAAGCTTGGCTTAGGCCTTTTACCAAAAAAAAAGAATAATATTGTAGAATATATTTATCTTTTATATATAATTAAGTAAAATGATGCAGTTTTTTAGATTTTTAGATTAACAAATGTACTGTTAATATTAAATTCATGCATGAAATAATATGCTTTACTATTTTGATAAGAAAATATTTCATTTAGAATGTTGTTTTCACAGACATGCATGCAACCAAAAGAAAGAAGTATTTTGTACTATTTAAAGAATTTGATAATGAAAAGTAGTTTTAACTGTTAAAACTTGATCATCAATAAATATGGACGCAAAGTAGTTTTAACTTTTAGAATGCCTATTCAACATGATTCATGGCAAGTTGAATCAAATAAGAAATTAAAAAATTACATTCTACGACCACAATTAGAAAATGAAAGAATCTAACATAGTAAGAACCACAAACCTCAACGATTCAACTTACAAATTTAAGTGCTAAGAAATATCCCTCAATATTGCTCACGTATCACCAACTACATTGTTCTTCTATGAATGCCATAGATCAACATTCGATAGTTTACATGTTTATAAAATATGAACAAATATAAAATAAAAAAATAGAAATAAGAATAGGGAAAAAATAAAGCAACTTCTATTTATAATTCAATATATATTTTAATGTCAAACTTTTATAAGCGGCGTTCTCTTAAAACTTCTACACTTGCCCATAACTCCATCTAAATCCTCAATTAAAAGGTGCTTTGCGAAGATTCAACCTTGAAACCAAATAGGTATGTGAATATGCAATCTTTACCTTGCAATATCGAGATCGTATGACGGTAGAAATTCATTGTTTGGATTCCTCAATCTTTACAACTGGCTATCTAATAAAAGCTTCTACGCACCTACTTCAACTATATCTAATCAAAAAAGTTATTCCCGAGATTCATCTCTAGGACCAGATCAGTGGTTATGGAATTTCGGACATTACAATACTAAAATTCTATGCGTAGGATTAACAGAGTGTCTTCAATCGCTTGTTGGCCATCTGGATTTCATTGTTTTAGGAATCAGTCTTATATAATTTTAGGGCCTTTTTCCCAATCTGATTTAATAAAAAATTCATGCTGTATCGAAAGAACATCTCTAATTTTATCAGTCTAATTCATGCATCCTTTATAGGCATCTGAGGCCTCTTTCGGGCTTCCTAGGAGTAGCAGGCAACTAGGACAAACGCATATTGAATTCAAACCCTATAAAAATTCTGTTGAAGGAATGGTGGGTATTTGTCACGTATGAAATTGGACGTGCTGAGTCAACACTAGGGTATTCTCTGACTGTTGGTTATTTTTCACATATAAACGCGGCAATCTGAATGAAAATTGTATCGTTCTCCGAATCAGAGTAGGCCGCCATGATGCCCGCCATGACAGGGCAGAGCACCCATTCATCGGTACAGTTCCTGAACAGTGTCCTCTCGCAAAGGGGCCCTTCAGCCCTGCCCTATGATGAGGATGTGAAATGGCTGATAAGGCAGCATCTGGTCTCTGTGATTCAGGAGTTTCCCAGCCTCCAGGCCAAGACTGCAATGTTCAGTCACAACGATGGGAGAACGGTGAATTTGCTGCAGGCGGAGGGAACGGTGCCCATGTATTACCAGGAGGTCATGTACAACATCCCTGTTATCATCTGGCTTCTGGAGTCATACCCCAGGCAGGCTCCCTGTGTTTATGTGACACCCACAAGGGACATGATCATTAAGAGGGGACATCCACATGTCAATGCATCAGGTATGGTCTCAATCCAATATTTGCAAGCATGGGTATTTCCTAGCTCTAATCTTGTAGATCTAGTTAGGAACTTGAGCCTCTTGTTTGGCCAGGATCCTCCCCTGTATACAAAACAGAGTGCACCACAGTCTAGGCCTTCTCCTTCTCCTCCTCCTTATACTGCTCAATCTGTACACATGAGTCCTCATATGGCACCTACTTCATTACCTCATGGTCCTAACCCTAATGCCCAAGGTGCCCTTGTTCGCCCCCCTGCACCTGCACCAAGGGGTGGTTACCTTTACAACAACCACAGACTTCCCCCATCTCCCCAGAGGCCTCCCCACATGGAAGACCCATCAGAAGTCTTTAAGAGGAATGCAATCAATAGACTGGTAGAAATGTTGCACAATGACATGGCTGAATTGAGAAAAAAAACTGAGGTAGAGATGGATGCATTATTCAATACCCAAGCAGTATTGCGGCAGAGGGAGGAGCAACTTGAGAACGGGGTGACAGAAATGCAGGCGGAGAAAGAAGGGTTAGAGCAGCAACTGCAACTTATTCTCACTAACACCGATGTCTTGGAAACCTGGTTGAGGAATAATGAGGATAAAAAGAAGGATGCTGTTGATATTGATGATGTCTTTGAGCCTTGTGATACTCTATCGAAGCAAATGCTTGACAGTACTGCTGCAGATCTTGCTATTGAAGACATTTTATATTCCTTAGATAAAGCTGTTCAGGAGGGGGTAATTCCTGTGGATGCTTATTTGAAGAATGTGAGAGCACTGTCCCGTGAACAGTTTTTTCACCGTGCAACGGCGGCAAAAGTGAGAGCTGCACAGATGCAGTCCCAGGTTAATAGTATGGCAGCTAGAGTTTCTTATGTTTCATAATTCAAAGCTCTGGAAATTGAACTACCCATAGCATTGGCTTTGTTTATCACATTTGGCTTTTTAGTTTCTTGCGTCATGTATGATGTTGAGCTACCATTCTATAACTTCGTAGCATAGGGCTTATCCATGAATTAGTTCTTTTAAAGTATGTATCACATATTATTTGAAGACATGAGGTGGAGAGTGGCGATAAAATTGGGGAATGCGAAGGGCAGGGCACTTCTGACATAAATAAATAAGAACAGAAGGTCCTTGCTGTATTTTATGCCATGTTTGAAGCGAGCAATAGGTTAAATTCTTGCATTATTTCTTATGCTCATATAATACATAGGGGCTTTTTCAATGAGTAGGATGTTAGCCTGAACATTAATATAAATCTATTTTACTGTTATAAGTTATAACTTATTTGTTTGTAATATATCAGATGTCATATACTCTGAAGTGAATTTACTTTTGAGCATCATGATCAATCATTCATGCATTTCTTAAATAAATCTATGAAATCACAAATTTCTGGTTCTATTTCAGATATATTGAATTGTTGCATGTATGGGCATTAAGGGCTGATTTAACTGTAAATGTGCTTATGCTATTTACATACATATATGAGACCTTTTGCTTTTCAAATTGATTAGTAAAGTTTCAGATAAACTCTATGAGGCTTGAGCTAGCTGTGTTATTTTTCATATTGTTTACTTTTTTCGAGCGTTGCATCTAGTCAGCTTTTCAGCCAAACCTAGAAAAATTAAAAACAATAAGCATCCTACAAGTCTATTTGACACCCCAGAGCCCAAAGTCGAACACTTTACATCCACACATTTTAAATGAAAAATATCAAGCCGGATGTGTCTAATGATGGTCTTCAGACTGGCTGGATACTACAAACTAGCAAAACCTTTTCAAATAGCGTTTCACAATTTTTTAATGAATGCTCAATATGATAAATTCATTGCATAATTGTGTACTAAAATTTGATGAATTTAATCAAGTTTGAGCTTAAAGAGTAAATTCTGTTCTTCTTGCGCGTGAGATGAGTTAAACTTGGAAGCATTCGGGCACTTGATTATTGCAATGAATTCGGTGAACACATGTTTGGTTTCTTATATTTTATGTATTATTTGCTTCAATTCGTTGAAGAAAATATTGGATTATGTGATGTCTTAGGTTGCGTTTGCTTTCAATACCGTTCTTTATTAACTATAGTTATTACTATTATCATATTTTATTATTTAATACATACCAGTTCAGATGGGTGTATTCTTGTATCAGTATGAAGATGAAAACTAATTACATGCGTTGGAATCGAAGATTTGAGTGCTTTTTATGCTTGATGTGCAAACATGAAAGGTAACGTATAATAAGTTCTTAATACCTTTGTCTTAGCATTAACTTACAGCGCAGTCATTATCTCCTCTTATAGGCTTTGACTGTCTCAAATTTTATTTGGGAATGGTGTTTTGAATCACCTCATGGTATGATAATGAGTTAACAATACTACGCGGCAATGGAATCACAAAAGAGTAAGAGTTGCTGTTTCTTACCATGTTAATTATCATTGATAGACCGAACTCATTATTTTATACCTACAGGTCCTAGTCTGGCTATTCTACGATACTTGACATTCTTCATATTCAGGGAGAGGCTTGAGACCAATTACTGGACTGTCATAGTGACTCAAAGAAAGCGAGCTTGTAATTGACCTCAGAAGCATCATAGGTATCTATGATAACCGGGTGAATCCATGGTACTCAGAGTGTCAAGTATGCATCAAACATAATTATTTTATGGACAGTATTGCATGAGGATAAGGGGAGATTCTGGGGTCTGGGTGATGTTTTCGATTTTTGGGGGATTTAGGGGTGTTGGAAATTAGGGTTTTTATTTTTGTAATAAAGCTATTTTATTGACTTAACTATGTTAGCAATCAAAATGTTTAGTTAATACCTGTTAGTTGTCAGGTGATTTGGGTAAGAAAGCTTTGTAGAAGTCGTTGTTTTGTATGGGTGATCATCTTGAGTAACTTAATATTTGTGATTATTTGTTCCGTGTTATTAGTTGTGCTGTCATGGTTTAATATCTTTTAGCATTTTTAATTTTGTTCGTATTATTTTTCAATGCTGTATTAGAGCCCAAAGGATGTTGAGGCATGGATAATTGAATGAGAATGTTATTATTCTCCGTATGAGACATTTTTATCATTTCATGTTTCAAATATTTCATTCTAGAAGATGTGAAGCAATGACTGGAAGATGCTGTCATGCTGGACTATCTAAGTTGCTAGAGTCATTTTGTGGAAGAGTTCTTATTGGTGTGTTGATTAGAATTGGAATTATGAATTTTAACTGCAACCTTAATTATTAGCCATCTTTGGATTGAATTTTTACAACCTGTGGGTATTAGGAATACAAGTCTAACACTAAGGGTTAAGGATTGAGGAGTATTCAGTCTGTTAAGTGGTTCCTTCACTTATTTATTAGGCCTCTTGGAGTTTGAACCATATAGATGGAGTAGTTAAAGAACATATGATGCTTTCACTAATTCTACTCAAATAATTGAACTACAACCTTTTAATATATATTTATATTGAATAAATAGATTAGATATGTGTAACATATCAAGACATCCTTATACTCCCATATAATTTATACTCAGTCCCCAAGGATAACCGTCTCAATCTTCAAAGGTTCAAAGACCTGAGAGAAGCCAGTCTTTACGACATAAGTTGTTCTCTGTGCGAGAGGAAGGATAGTTGACAAGGTATCATCTTGGATAGGATTACTGAATGATTAGTCGCACGAAAGGTTTGAGTCAGTCTCGGATAAATCATTATTCAATATTCAATTATACGATGACCTAGTTTTCCAGAAAGTCAGATCCTTTTTGGATTAACCTATTCCTTTCCATATGAAAGGTTCCTACAGTTGTATGGTACATTACCAAAAGAACACAGGAAATGATGACTTAGCATGATAGTTTCGTGACTTGGACTAATTCTGATGGTTAAATGGTCATATTTATGCCATTTTATTGTAAAATAGGAAGATTTAATAATATAAATGGGGAATTTGTGGGGAGACTAAAAAATTCTGAAGTCTCGAGGATGTATATATCTCGTTTAATAATGGTTGCTGCTTCAATCATGATATGCCTTTAGCATGTAAAGGTAATTTTGAGTGAATAATGATAACAAAATTATCTGGTAAGCAGTGTCATTTGTCAAATGGGTGTGTATATATCTAATCTATAATGTCGCTGTTTCAACCATGACATGTCTTAGCATTTAAGATAATTTTGAATGGATGATCAGGGAAAATTTATTCAATATGCAGTGTTGATTGTCAACGGGTTATACATATCTAGTCTGTAATATTGCTGATTCAACCATGACATGTCTTCGCATTAAAGAATAATTTTGAATAGATAATGATGAAAATTTTACTGGCGAACAGTAATTTGATTATCAAAATGTAACCCCATGTTTTGACATAACTATGAATTTGCCATTTTTAAAAGTAGACAACCTGCTCATTATTTGTCCCTTAATCCTTTACTAGTCAAAATAATTAAAGTGCTGATGTTCCATACCGTTAGTCTTCTCTTAAGCACCTGAGCAGTCATAATGGTAATCCCAACTGTTTCAGGATGAGGACTGCATCACTTGCAAATCTATATCAAACTGTACTGCTCATAAAGAAACACAGGTTTTGAAATGAAATATTAATAAATTATAATAGTCTTTTAAATATTTTTAGAGATGTTATTAGTTTATTACGTCCTGTAACTCTACAATGGCAACGAGCTTTCTTATTCTGGTAAGAAAAGCAAACAGCAAATATAATAATCTTTCAAATATTTTAGAAATGTTGTCATTAGTTTATAATGTCCCGTTACTCTACAATGGCAATGGGCTTTTTATTCGGGTAAGAAAAACAAACATCAAGTCTTGATGCAGATGAGGACTTGGGGGAGGAAAACAGCAAGAGTGGGAGTGCAAATCATCGGGGCTCAAACAAATTGGCGGGCCGCGTGGCTATCAATGGTGGGGAAGATGTTGCTGATAGAGAAGGAGACCAAGGGAAAGAGGAAAGTTTGGCAAATTAACCAAATGCAGCTCTACCCACATCCTTGACATCAGTGAGACCGAACAGTTGGATTTCACCTAGAATGCTTTGCCAGAAGAGGAGGACAATAACTAGGGGACTGGTGCTGCTGGTATCTGCGTGGATTGTAAGAACACGGCAATGGAGTTGGAAACACAGAGGAAAAGGGTACGGGAGCTAGAGAAGAAGATGATCAACATCTCCAAATTCAATTTGAGGGTGATGTATAGTTCGATGACCTCCTTGTGTCTCATGTAGAGGAAGTCTTAGGCAAGGGTGTAGAAAATTCCTCATTGAAGATTGGAGTCATCGCTCACCTAGCCAGTAGGGGCTGTCTCTAGTTATTTATAGTTTCTTTGCTTAATGTTGTTAAGACTTTTAACGGTTTACAGTGATTTGCTTATAAGACTTACAATAATTTACAGTTTTATATTGCTAAGACTCTTTTTACATGTTTTTATGCTAATCAGATGTTAATGTTGTGTTTAAGCTCTGAGTTGCCTACAAATTGTTATTGTATAAAGGAAAGCAACTTTGTTTTGCTGCTATTAATATTAAAATCGTATTCTGTTTCTTTAAGATTTGAAAATGTTTAAAGCAAAAGCATTGTTTTTAAGGCTGATTTTTTTAAAAAATTATTTTGCTAATTGTTTGGAAGGCTGATTTTTTTTTTTAATGGGATTTGAATGGGTGCAGTAGAGAAAGATCTCTACTTTGATTTTACTTTTAAAATGGAAATCTAATTTTTTAAAATATAGGTATGCTAATGACAATATAATTTAAAAGATTTTGATGAATATGTCATAAGTAGTGATTTTCAATTTAGTGATAAAATTTTTGAACAATGAAATAATTTATTAGATAAATTATTCACTTATTTTGCAATTTTTTAACAAAAGATTAACATCTATATTTTATTTTGTAAGAATTTTAATGTACTCACATTTAGGAATAAAAGTTTTGGAGTAAGCTTTAGAAAAGGAAAAGTATCACTTCCCAATAAATTTTTTGTTGTGGGCTTCCACAAAGCATTAATAAATGACTAATAAATAAATAAATAACACATTTAAACAAATGTTAGACAATGATTAGTCTTTGCTAAGTATAGTATAAAGGACTAATAAATATTGATTGATCTAATAACCTATTTTTTTCTAATAAAAATGTAATACAAACTCAATAATATTAATATTTAGCAATTAATTTATCAAATAATAAAAATGCAATATGAACTAAATAATATTAACATTTAGCAATCAATTTATCAAATAATTTAAATTTTAAATAATTTTTTCAATGAATGAATTGTTGGAATAATCTACATCAACTTGTAAGATTTAAGAAATTCCACAAATAAGCTATGTACATAAATGACACTATAGGGGAAAGTTATATTGAATTTTGACAATTTTTTGTGTTGTCTCGTATGAGACTTAACTGCTTAAAGTTAAGGTTTCAACTTCTAGAGTGCAAGGATCAAAAAGTGGTCATTTCAAAGTGTTATTGATACCTGTTTGAAGATAGTCTAATAACTGTCCACTCAAAATTACCAATACTTGTAGACAAATGTCCACTCCAAATCACCAATACTTGCAGATAAATGTCCCAACAGTGGTGCACAAATGTCCCAATAGTGCAAACTAAAAATAGATCAACTATTGATATATAAATGATCAGATCAGAAACTTATTAATGAAGGATTATTAGGAGATCAAGTAAATGATTATTGCACCCAACCACTACTGATTCCTTCCCTAATAATGATGTAAAATGTACACAGAAACCAATAGATTGTAAAAATATAATAATATAAAAAGGAGATAAAACTTGGAAATGTAGCGCTCTGCTCTTCACTCCTGCGCGGATTGGCAATTTTGGCCTCATTGATGGTATCGATTCTTCTGACAAAGGTGTCAAAGGCAAAGTGTTGCTGGGCGTTGGCTCCGCCGCTGCAAATTCTGCTTCTGGTCTAGGGCTTATCTCATGATCGAGTTATGCAAAACCTCTTTGGGAAGGTGTTGGGGTTTCGTAGGATGCCTCGCGCCCTTCAACACACACACACTGCTCTTGCTAGGGTTCTTTCAACATGCCGACCAAAAAGGACCTCCATTATTGGCAGGGCTACAGTCAAATTTCTCCTCCAATCCAACATTCTAGGGCTTCGACCATTTGGACAAAGGAGGGTTTTGTACATTACATAAATAATGGTTCTGCCTCAGTCCCGACCGATAAGGCCCAATCACCATTCCATATGCTTCACTCAGGGCATGTTCCTGAAATTAGCGTAGATGGCCCTGTTCATGACAGAGAAGAGTTCCTTCTTGAACATGCTCTTACATGTAGATTTCATAAAATGAAAAGAGGAGACAAAGTCGAAGTCCATCTGATAGGAGGTCGTCTCGAGTGCGCAATGAAACAAATTGGGACATGTAAGTGGGTTTTTTTTTGATAGTACGTAGGATGTTTGACAGCACAGCTTTGCGTCGCTTTGTTGCACCCCTAGTAGCTAGGGCATACATTTTTAGAATCTGGATCTAATTTTTGATAAGAACAATATAATGGGTGCAGCCCCCATGGTTTTGCTTATAGAAAAAATTTACAGAGACGCCTTGATAAAAAGGGCTTAATTGCCCCTCCAAACATGTGACACGTGTTAGCAGACTTGGAATAACAATGAGGATACATGTAGAGTTCACATGAGGTGAGGTGAGACTAGAAGAAAAAAAATGTCCCTTCAAGCAAATCTATCTAAGTGTAGTGTGAATAAGACTGATCAAATTAGACAGGTAAAATATTGTTCTTGATTAATGCTCCTTTTTAAGTAAAACGTATGGAGAAAGCTAAATATTGGAAAATGCAAATATATGCATGATGGGTCTTGACAAAAAGGCATAGTAAAAATTTAACACAAACTAGAAAAAGGGGAAAACAAAGTAGTGAAATTTGTTTTTTCTACAATGAGAGAGAAAAGAGAAAATAAACTTTATTTAAAATTGTTCTTGTAAGAGAGGAACATAGAGAACTCCCAAAGTCTAATAGAAGTTGCAAATTCTATTGAAGAAGAATTGGTTTATATTGGAATCAAAGAACCCTCTTATAGTTCTAGATAATGATAAAAGAGACACAAAACGTTGCATAATTGCCTTCAATTACACTACTTAACCATACACACATAGCTAACGACAAACAATTGTTTTTCCAAGCTGAAAATCCATCTCATTGACGGTAGTGTATGTGTATGTTGTGCTCAACATAGGTACCATAGTCTCCCAAAAATTGATCAACAAAACCAGGTCAAAGGTTGTCTTCATCACTTCACTAAATCCAAGGAAGCATTAGCGTAGCCATGTGATAGTACCCCTCATAATATTGACAAGGGAGAGGTATAGGCAAATCCACTAAAATGTGGACCAAAGTAGTGGAAATGAATAAAGAAGCAACATAAGGTCCAATATGATGTATAAGCAACTAAAAAAATAAGTGTACAATGAATAGACATACATCCATGAGACTCAAACGCCAAATCATTCATTGACATGGAGGAAAACTCACTAAATAAAGTTCTGATGGAAAATAACAAGGATACACAACTCTTATGGCACTCACAAGTACAAAAGGACCCAATATAATGTATATTTTTTTATAACACAAAATCAATGTTGTAGAGTTCTTACACCTGTGGAAAAATATGATTATGGCACACAAAAATAAGACCTAGAATATGTCATTTTCCATAAAAGATGCAATTATCACTTAATTTAATTTTTTTTTATCGTGGAGGGAGACAAAACTTATTTGGAAAAAAGTAAATTGTTAATCTTCAACTGTGAGGGATTCTCATGGCTTAAATTCGATTTGCTTTAGATTTGTTGTGAATTAAAGACTCAGTTTGTCTTAGTTTGGTCGATTATGAACTACAATGGAAAGACAAATGAGCAGCAAATATTTACCTTACAAGATCTCTATAATAGAAGATTGCTAAAATTAGAGCTCCAAAATTTACAAGGTGTTTATAGATCAAAATTACACAAAAAAGTTTCAAATCAACTTATTTATAATACATATTCATTTTACAAAAAAATTTTAAAAATAGATTTCTTAAACTAATTTTTGTTATTACAATGAAAATCCTTGTATTTTTTAGAAATTATTATTTTTTTGCCTAATTTTGATATTGTCATAAACATATATGTCCTATAAAGAGTACATATAAGGAGGATATTTGGATTGTAACTACATAAAAAGAAAACAAAATCATAAAAAAAATTAATGCCACAATGAAGTGCTTAGAAAGAGCTTTGCAATGACCTATAAGAATTCAATATTTCCTCCTATGTTCAAATTATGCCAAAAAAAAAAACTTCCTTAGAAGTATTGCATAGGCCATGGTGGGTCTACAGTGACCCTAGGATGGTAGGCTAGTGTTGTTTAGGTAGTGCATTGGTGGAACAAATGAAAAATGTGGTGTGTGGGGAAGGTCCTAAGCGACATAGAGGCTAGCTGTGTTGAGTAATTTTTTAGTGGTGAGTATAGGTTCTTAGTAGTAGTAGTGGTGGTGGTGCTTAGATTTAAGTGATAAAAGGGCTTGATAGGTTCAAAGGATATGTATCCCACAACTTCTCATCAGAGAAGTGTTGACATCAATAAGTTTTAGCTTTTCACAAGCTATGGTTGATGTCATTCTTGTGTAGGGTTGTACCTCGCAAAGAAAAAACATTTTAACTCAACCAAAAATGTACCTCCCCTTTGTATGATACTATTGACCCTACACAAAGGTGGCACAACATTTAAATTGAGGCAATCTAGACATAGTTTGATACTACAATAGGTATGTGATTGTATATATTCCTACAAATGGTACAAATTTTGTGCAACCTCTCATGGATGCATTTGAAATGTCAAAATTGTCATCTCTAAGATCTCTAGTTCCTTATATGAAAATATAGGCTTTTGGGATTTTTTAGTGTAACTATATGGTTAGTTTTGCTTTATGACATACGATATGAAAGTAGATCCCTAGAGCCCTTGCCAATTTAAGACTATTTGGGAAGGGTTTTACAAATTTTCTCTAATACCATACTAAAAAATCAAGATCAACTTGTAAGATCCAATAACTTTTAGAAACAAGAATAAATGCATACACAATATTATTATATTAAGGTAAATTAAACAAAGAAACCTTCTATATAATGACAAGAATGAAGATGTGAGAAGGTGTGGTTGAAGTCCAACTACCCTTCCAAAGGTGTGACACATGTGGGCAAACTTGGGACAAGCGTAAGGACGAGTGTAAAGTCAACATGAGGTGAAACCAAATGAAAAATGTCTCTAAATGAACTAAGTGTAAAGTGAATGGACCAAGTCAAATTACATTAGGCAAAGCATTTTTCACACTAACAAGAATTCAATTTAAGTGATGTTTTCTCATGAAAGAATGAATCTTAATAATTAAGAATGTGTTAGCTTGTGGTGACTGATCAAGAAAGTACTGTACATATTTTCGGCTATTTTTGGGCCGACATGATTGTAACTCATTCTAATCCAAAAGTAGAAAAATATTGTATAATATGGCTTAAGGTTAGGGATTTCATTATGTATCATTTTAGTACTTGCGGCGGAATTGAGCTGTAAGAGGATTACGGATTGTAATCAGGTTGTAATCACTAGATAATAAAATATTGGACTCATTGTTGGTGGATGTAGCCCAGGGATTGGGTGAACCACATTAAATCTTTGTGTCTTGTGTTCTCTTTTGTGTGGTTTATTATTTTCTGATATTGGTTATATTTGCATGTAATTATTATTTCTGTCTTGTTAATCCTAACAAGTGGTATCAGAGCGAGGTTGTTTTTCAGTTATCCTCTGCAGAAAGATCTCACGGTTTAGTGGGAGTCTCATGATTGAGTGGGAGCAATGGCAGACGAGAGTAGGCTGAAGGTTGACAGGTTTAATGGGCAGAACTTTCAGTTATGGAAAATGCAAATGGAGGACTATTTCTATCAGAAGGATCTATGGCGGCCGTTGGAAGGAAAAGCCAAGAAACCGGCAAGCATTTCTGATGAGGACTGGACAATTCTTGATAGAAAGGCTCTTGGTAGTATTCGATTATGCCTGGCACAATCAATGGCATTCAATATTACACAAGCAACGACGAATGAATATTTGATGAAAACCCCAGCGAAGTTGTATGAAAAGCCCCCCGCTTCAAATAAGGTATTTCTCATGAAGCATTTGTTTAATATGAAAATGGTGGAAGGTGGGTCAGTTGCTGATCATTTAAATGAGTTTAATACAGTTACCAGTCAATTAACTTATGTCAATGTTATTTTTGATGAAGAAGTTAGAGCTCTCTTGATTTTGTGTTCTTTGCTTGAAAGCTGGAATGGCTTGGTAATGGCTGTTAGTAACTCTGTTCCTAGTTCTAACACCCTAAAATTTGATGATGTTATTGGTGTTATTCTAAGTGAGAAAATTCATAGGAAAAGCTCAAGTGGATCCACATCAGGTAGTGTCTTAAACACACAAAGCAGAGGTAGAACCAATGAGAGACGAAACAACTCTGGAAATTGTGAGAAATCAAGAAGAAAATCAAAGGGAAAGAGGTCTGAATCCAAAGGGCCAAACGATTGTTGGTACAGTGGAAAACTAGGTCATAACAAGAAAGATTGTTGGTCTCGGAAAAATAAAGAAGGAGACAAACAAGAAGGTAACAAGGAGGCAAATGTGGTAACTAATAAACCCAAAGAGGATGCCTTGCTTCTTTCTTTAGAAACTATTGATGATTCATGGGTTTTAGATTTTGGGGCTTCATTTCATGCTACACCCCATAGAGGTTACTTTCTTGATTATGTCCAAAGGAATTTTGGGAAAGTTTAATTGGGCGATAATGAACCCTGTCAGATAGTTGGAAAGGGAAAAATTAAGATTAAGTTGCAGAATGAGAATCATTGGCTACTACAAGAGGTAAGACATGTTCCAAGGCTGAGTAGGAATTTAATTTCAACAGGGCAACTGGGTGATGAGGGTTGCATAGTTACATTTAATGATAGAAATTGGAAGGTTTCAAAAGGTTCCTTAGTAGTAAAAAAAGGTGTGAAAGTGGGCACCTTATATGATGAAGGGTACTCCCCTTAATACCACAAACACATAATAGAAACAGAGAAACAACAACAATATGCAAGAACAGAAAATGAGCTTCTTATTATCTCCACAAATGTGGAATTACAAACTTTCAGAATTACAATATACAAAGCCACATGGGCATTCCCTTACAATATTCTGTAGGAAAAAGTCTCGAATCAATACCTAGAACTGTCTCAAACTGCCTAAGACAACACTACAACCTTCCTTATATAGGCCATTTTCCACCGCTTGGGAAGGTTCTAGAATTTTAGCCAATAAGGCCAACCAAACTTAGAATTATTTTATTTTTCATTTTATTAGATCATAGTCGACTCAAAACAACTTTTGAAACCCAAACATAAATTTTGAAGAAAAATTATTTTCCTCCATTTCAAGTGGCCCAACTTTCGAAGACCATAAGTCATCACCCGTTGACCCGATTGACTATTATGACCCCATTTCAGAAAGGGCATGAAGTGCTCTACAATGTTTAAATAAAGTCAAATTTTTGACCTCATTCGGGGCATCTAAAGCCTTCAAAATTGATTTCAAAGTTTCTGTACCCTATTTCCAATACCAAAAATTTTCAATATCTTCAAGATTAGACTTGATCCGGCAATGAAATTTTACAGGCATGCTGATATGACTAAGATGAACCTCCAAATGTGAAACCAGAACATTCTGAGATCGTATGACCAACTTACTAAAAATAGAAAGTTTCCATAAATAACATCTCTGCACAAGATAGCCCTTATTGAAAAGAAAACCAGAAATATTTTTGGGTGATGCAAGATTGCTCTTACACCCAGGATGCTCCTGCATCATTATATCTTTGTACAGGTCATACTATTCCTTCTACTTTAATTGTTTCAGAAGATAATGAATGTTCAGGAACAATGGCTGCAGTTGAGCAGGAAGAACATCAAACTGTTATTGTAGGTTCTGACACAGCACTCTGGCACAACAGACTCGGGCACATGAGTGAAAAAGGAATGAAATTACTTCATTCAAAGAAAGTTTTACCTGGTCTGAAATGTGTCAATATGAATTTCTGTGAAAGTTGTGTTTATGGGAAAAAAAAAAAGAAGAGAGTTAGTTTTGTAAAGAGTGGGAAGGAAAAGAAAAATGAGAGATTAGAGCTTGTGCATATAGATGTATGGGGACCAACTCAGGTATCTTCCCTTGGTGGCTCTCTGTATTATGTTACATTTATAGATGATGCAACAAGAAAACTATGGATTTATTTCCTTAGACAGAAATATGATGTATTTCAAACTTTTAAAAAATGGAAATGCTTGGTTGAGAATGAGACTGGTAAAAGGTTAAAATGTCTCATATCTGATCATGGTGGTGAGTATTGCAACACAAAATTTGAAGATCATTGTTCCTCTAATGGTATTTGTAGGCAAAAAACTGTACCAAGGACTCCACAAGAAAATAGAGTGGCTGAATGCATGAATAGGACAATAATGGAGCATGCAAGGAGTATGAGGTTGCATGCTAGGCTGCCCAAAAATATGTGGGTAGATGTTGTGAACATTGTTGTTTATTTAATTAATAGAGGCCCCTCTTCTCATTTGGGTTGTGGTATTACAGAGGAAGCATGGAGTGGAAAGAAGGTGAGTTATTCTTTTCTCAAAACCTTTGGTTGTGAAGCTTTTGCACATATAGATTCTAAAAATAGAACCAAGCTTAAAGCTAAGTCAAAGAAATGTGTATTTGTTGGATATGACATTGATGAATTTGGTTATAGGCTTTGGGATTTTGAAAATCATAAAATTGTAAGAAGCAGGGATGTCATATTCAATGAGAAGGTGTTGTGCAAAGATCTATTGCAGTAACATGAGAAGAAAGAAAATGATTATGTAATACTGGATGATACTCCAAAAGATGATGTTCCAGTAGTTCCTTATGCTTTGCAACAACA
Source organism: Chamaecyparis obtusa (assembly GCA_027943335.1). Classification (NCBI taxonomy): domain Eukaryota; kingdom Viridiplantae; phylum Streptophyta; class Pinopsida; order Cupressales; family Cupressaceae; genus Chamaecyparis; species Chamaecyparis obtusa. The sequence continues at coordinate 822,478 of BSBK01001164.1, forward strand.
GAAACAACAAATACCACACACCCCAATGAATTTTAGATGGTCAACAAGGCTAAGTAGACCTCCAGACAGATTCTCTCCCTCTTTGTATTCTATTTTATTAATAGATGCTGGTGAACCTTAACGTTATAATGAAGTTGTGTAGGTGGATACAAAGCTTCAGTGGGAGTCTACAATGACAGATGAAATAGAGTCTTTGCTGCAAAATCAAACATGACATTTATGTAAGTTACCTGCAGGTAAAAGGGTTTTACATAATAAATGCGTTTACAGGATAAAAGAAGAGGATGGAGGTAAGAAAAGATTTGAAGCTAGGTTAGTTGTAAAAGGATTTATACAGAAAAAGGGTATTGATTTTGATGAGTTATTTTCTCCAATTGTTAAAATGACTTCTATCCATACTGTTTTAAGTATTGTGGCTACTGAAGATTTGCATTTAGAGCAACTTGATGTTAAAACAACTTTTCTTCATCATGATTTGGATGAAGAAATATATATGGTACAACCACAAAGATTTGAGGTCAAGGGTAAGGAGAATTTGGTGTGCAGATTGCAGAAGAGTTTGTATGGCTTGAAGCAAGCACCTCGGCAATGGTATATTAAATTTGACATTTTTATGAATGAGCATGGATACAGTCGGTGTCATTCAGACTTGTGTTTATTTTAAGAGGTTGGATGATGAAGACTACATTATTTTATGTTTATATGTTGATGATATGCTTGTAGCTGGGTCTAACATGGATCACATTAAGGGGTTGAAATAACAGTTAGCACATTCATTTGGTATGAAGGATTTGGGGGCAGCAAAACAAATCCTTGGTATGAAAATTTGTAGAGATAGGAAAAATAGGAAGTTGTCTCTATCTCAGGCTGATTATATTGAGAAGGTCTTGCAACATTTCTCTATGGAGAACACCAAAGCTATCAACGCACTTTTTCCTGGTCATTTGAAATTGACTAAGGAGATGTGTCCTAAGACATTAGAAGAAGAGACTAAAATGTCCAAGGTACCTTATGCTTCAACTGTAGGGAGCTTAATGTATGCTATGCTATGTACTAGGCCAGATATTGCACACACAGTGGGAGTCGTTAGCCGATATATGAGTCACCCTGGTATTGAGCATTGGAATGCAGTCAAATGGATTCTCGGATATTTGAGAGGTACATCTAGTAAGTGTTTACACTTTGGGGGATCTACTACTACTGTATAAGGCTATGTTGACTCAGATTTGGTAGGAGATATAGATAGAAGACGGAGTACTATAGGCTATGTATTTACTATTGGTGGGACAATAGTGAGTTGGATTTCTCGACTACAAAAGGTGGTTGCTTTATCCACTATAAAGTCAGAGTATGTTGCTACTACAGAGGTAGCCAAGGAGATGATATGGCTTAAATTCTTCATGGAAGAATTGGGACATCCATAGACAGATAATTTTCTACATATAGATAGCCAAAGTGCCCTTCATCTTGCAAAGAATTCTTCTTTGCACTCAAAGACAAAACACATACAGTTGCGGTACCATTTCATTCGGTCAGTTTTGGATGATGGGCAGTTAAAGCTGGAAAAGATACATACAAATGATAATCCAACAGATATGTTTACAAAGGTAGTAACAAGGGAGAAGTTGAGCTCATGTTCAACTTCAGTTGGTCTTCTAGACTGAACATAATAAAGGAACAACTGAGTCTAGGGTGGTTCGATCTAGTGGGCGCCTTATATGGTAGTAGTATTGCTACAGGATCAGTCTCCAAGTGGGAGGTTTTTTAGTGTGGATACTGATCAGTCACCAAGTAGGAGATTGTTAGCTTATGGTGACTGATCAGGAAAGTACTGTACACATTTTTGGCTATTTTTGGGCCGACATGATTGTAACTCATTCTAACCCTAAAGCGAAAAAATATTGTATAATATGGCTTAGGGTTAGGGATTTCATTATGTATCATTTTAGTACTTGCAGCGGAATTGATCTGTAAGGGGATTACGGATTGTAATCAGGTTGTAATCACTAGATAATAAAATATTGGACTCGTTGTTGGTGGACGTAGCCCAGGGATTGGGTGAACCACGTTAAATCTATGTCTTGTGTTCTCTTCTGTGTGGTTTATTATTTTCTGATATTGGTTATATTTGCATGTAATTGTTATTTCTACACTTATTAATCCTAACATAATGTTCTTGGCGGTTTTGTTTTAGTTCCCATATCCTTGTATTTTTGTCTACTCATTTTCTTATTAATTTTGTTAAGTGTTTAGTAGAGGTCTTTTGTAGTATAGATTTGGTATGTTTTGGCATGTGTGGGCAATTGTATTATTGCTACTATGTGGAATCTTTTTCCCTTAATTATTGTAGAGATGGTACATAAGAAGGTCTTGGATTGTAGGATTTGCAATGTTACATTATGGTCTTCAAAAACTACTTGGAAGCATTTTTTGTTTGTAAGTCTACTTCAATATTAAGTTTTATCAAATCTATTCTTGGGGAGGTTGTGTTAGGTGCTTATCATCCACCTAAGTTGAATGCCATGATTAGGAAAGTTTTTGAAAAGTTGGCATAGTTTGTTCCAAAGGTGAAGACAAGGGTTTATTATGTAACTTTTCATTCTTAGTATTGGTTGGTGATGGAATAAATTAGAAATTGAATATAAGAGAGGGAAACATAGATAATACAAGTGGCAATAGGAAGGACAATCTTTCTTCATTATAACATGAAGCTTAGATTCTTTAAGTGTATTGTGTTAACATTGATAAAGTTTTGTTTTTGATAAAAAGCAACAACAAGAGAGTGTTGGCCTGTGGTAAAATCACAACACACTAGATACACATTAACAACATATTAATCGTATCCAGAGAACATAGCAGAGAAAAAATGATAGCCAAAAAGAAGGGAGTTGACCCATAACAAAGCAAGGCCTACCAAAGATTGGCAAACCATTGACAACACAAAGTCAGCACAATAGGTGCTGACAAGAAGAATAGAACTAATAAAAAAAAGCACAAAGGCTTAAGCCCAAATAGAACAAGCCAAACTCACCCCACATGAGAGGAGGGGAAACTATCCAGAAAATACTATCTTTAGGTTCCCTAACAAGGGAGTCTTCCTTGGGGCAACTGTCAACACAATGCACATAGTGTTGAAGGGGTTGAGCAATGTCAGCATGTGCTTGGTGCAAAGCCATGGCAGAAGTAGAGGGGGCAGAAATGTCCCCCTAGCTAGAGGCCAAAGAACCATTAGGATTAGGAACAACAACAAGGGTTGTATCAAGAGAAAGAGGTGAATCAACCACAGAAGCCTAGACAAGATCTACAATAGGGGCTTTGCCAAGATTGTCCGCAGGGGTTTCAACTTCATCAGCAGTCTGAGAATCCTCATAGGAGAACTTAGAAAGAGAGTCAATAGCTCAGACTATCAAGTGTTCATTACTTGCATCCTTCCACCAAGTAGCAACACGTTTGAGGCGAAGAAGAGCGCAATTGGTAGTCAAGTGACCAGTAGAGAAACAATGCCAACAACAGAAAGGAAGTCCATCATAATCCAGTGCTTGGGTCCATGTCCCATCCCCAACCATGAGCACCACATCACCAGGAAGTAGTAGAGAAAAATCCATATCAACCAAAACACTAGCGAAAGTAGTATGGTCCAAGGATGTTGTCGGTACGTCCACCTTCAAGAACCGGCCAAGGCAATTTCCAATAGCCTCAAAAAAAGACATCTCTCAGAAATGGAGTGGGATATTAGGAAGACAAACCCACATTGAGTGGTTCAGTGAGAGAGATGAAAGAGATTGTCCAAGGTTTGGCAGAAAGGGAATGATTTCCCCAAACCCACAACTTGTTCAAAATCAAATCATGATCTTCAAAAGAAGAAAATGAGGCAATAAAAAATCCCTTGGCACATGGATATAGTTCAATATCACCTGAGACAAGAGGTTTCCAAGAGATGGAAATCCAACCATGCAGGTCCGGGAGAGAGGGCCAAAGGCCTGCAAACTTACCAACCAAACCATGTTGTTGGTAGAACTCAACATTTTCCACCACTTCAGGGCCACAGACAACCACAGGTGGCATCTTGGCACAAGCAATGGGATGAGATTTCACCTTAGAAGGGATGGTAGAAAAAGATTTAGCAGCAAGAGCATAGCTCTTTCCACCAGTGGTAGTAGTTTTTTGAGGGGGAAACCCTCCCTTGACAACATCAGAAGTAGAAGGTCCACTAATAGAGTGAGGACTTGGAATAGTCTCAACCTGGGCGAGGAAAGGGTCCCCAGACCTGACATCTAGAAGAGGCACACCAACATTGGCAGAGACAGACCTTGCCCCAATGCCCAAAGACTGGTCACACACCGCAAAAATAACCAGCTCCCCAAGACCCTTCACAATAGAAAGAGACCCCACAAGGGAAGTCATTGCAGAGGGAGCTGACACCCTAGGCAACAAGCCAGATGGCTGGCTGGAAGCCATCACAGCCACATAAGCATTGTCCGAGCAAGAAGTTTCCAAAACATTTAAATGCGGAGAGTGGGAGTGGAGAATGAGATCCATTGATTGATAAAGTTTTGTTGAGTCTTATAATTACCCACAATAAAAGTTTCATAGAATATTCTACTGAGGAAATAGTGCATAGTTTTTGTGGGAACTCTATGCACAAGGATAAATGTTCAATGGAAGTTCCCCACAAAGTCTCTCTTTACTTTGGATACATCTATGCAATTGTATAAAAAAATGGTTAAGGAAACTACATATTGGGTATTACAACCATGTTTAAAGTTGCATGGAGTAATCTAACTATGTCTATTGGTGTAGGTAGGCCCCTTTTTCTCAATGTTTTTTATTAAGTTCAATAGCCTAGCAAGGGGGCTGACCCTTACATAACCACAACCAAAAGACATTAAGAAATCAATAACACATTAACATAGGTGTTGACTATAACAAGTGAAGGTTTTACAACATGGTTGATATAGACCATTAACAACACACTAGTAATACAAATAGTAACCCGCATAAAGAGTCGGGAGCCAACTCACTCGCAGTGGGGGAGGAGGAGAGATTGAAGAGTGATTCTTCCTTCATCAATGGATAACCATCCAAGCGATACTATCAGTAGGGTCCCCACCACACAGTAGTGAAACCCCAAGTTGTGGGACAATCCACATCAAGAGCAGAGTGTTAGAAAGATTGTACATTAGTAGCGAGAGGTGGATTTAGGTCAATTGTATCAGAGGAATTCAATTCAAAAAGAGCATAATCTTGGGGGGTCCTCATCAACTAGTAGAGAGTCCTTCAAGGTAGAATTAAAGGGAGAATTAGAGGCTTGGATGGTCAAATGATCATCATTTGGATCCTTCCACCAAGTAACAACACCTTTACGATGCAAAAGAGAATAGTTTGTAGCCATATGATGTAATGTACCAACGGTCCTTAGCCGTATGAAAACCAGTGAGAATTCTCCTTTGTTATCCAGTCCTTGCATACGCAGTGCATGTTGATGTTTCCACTTGTCAATAATGCCAAGGTGTACAATGAGTCTCACCCATTAAACATGATGGCATACGGTAACTAGCTTGACTTCACATCACAATCTTCCCTCACTGTATGACCATAACCTTTGTATGATAAATAATTCCATTTGTATTGTCAATTTAATGTTGTTGACCAATCACTCCTCATGCGTATGGTATGTCCTCCATCGTATAGTAATTTACCATATGATGATTAATGCTTAGTCACTCGTCTATGGGTGAAGTGTTCGTATGATACTAATATAATCTCCTCCATACGATATATTAATGTTGCCTTAAGGAAAACCAATGTCGCAAATATTATTATTGCCAAAATGTAACACAAATCAATACTACAACCACATAAACAATAGTTTGATAATTGGATAGATAAGTAACAATAGGCAGACTAGGGTGAGGAGTTACTTCCACTGAAATTGAAAATACAAAATAGGGAGGAACTTTGCACCTGCGTAACTACAACTGTGCTAAAATCCAGTCGGAATTCACAAATAACAAGAAAATATAAAATTCACCATGCCTATAACAATAACCAACTCGGCCTTATATATGGCTCCGGGAAACTTCCCTAAAGATTACAAATGAGCCGACACAGCCAAAAAAAATAACTAACTAATGAAAAGGGAATGAAAGAGATTGTAATTAAGTTTTGGGGCCATAAAGATTATTAACTTTAATTAAATTATTTAATTATATCAGGGACATTAGAGTCCTATTGGCCCAATAATTGCTTGCCCTCAAGAAATTGCATACTTAGATGCTCCAAAATCAATTCGCTTTCCCTTGTGGCATTTTCAATTGGCAGGTCCTTCCAACGAACTAAGTACTCCTTGATGGTGCACGACCTCAACTTTTTCTCTCTAACATTGATGATCTTTGTAGGTTCTAGAATAAGTTTTCCTTCTTCATCAATATGTGGAAGTTCCTCTGAAACCGTGACACACTGACTGACTACCTTCTTAAGGCATGAAACATGAAAAACATTTTGAATTCAACTTCCCTCTAGTAGTTCCAACTCATAGGTAACTTTGCCCACCCTTCAAATCACTCTATAGGGTCCATAGAAGTGTGGCTTCAACTTCTATGCGTCACTTTTCTTCAATGATGTTTGTTTGTATGGTTGTAGCCAGAGGTAAACCAAATCTCCTTCCTCGAAACTTTTTTGTACCATGTCTCGGTCGACATATATCTTCTGTTGATTCTAAGCCTTGACGGGTTGTCCTAGAGAGACCTCGGGATATCCATACTTTCCTGCACCCTGTCCTTAGCCCTCAATGCACGACTATTGCCTAATTCCAGATCCACAAATGGCAGTGCTCTCCTAAATGAATCCAACAGACCCATGCTTTCTTTTGCGTTAAAACGTAGTTCCTGAGATAGCCCTCCAACCACTTGTTCACAATCTTCATCTAACCATTTGTATGTGGGTGGTAGTAGGTACTCAATGACAACTTTGTTCCTACCAAGAGAAACAATTCCATCCAGAATGTGTTGAGGAAACAATTATCCCTGTTACTGACTATGCTCCATGGAAGGCCATGCAAGAACACCTCTCAAAAAAATAACTCGACCACCTGAGTTGTGTAACATCTGGTGAAAATGGAAAAGAAATGTGCATATTTGGTCAAATGATCCACCACGACAAAAAGGAAATCTTTCCCTTGCACCTTGGGAAGTCCTGTGATGAAGTCGATTGAGATGTTTTCCCATTTCTGATCGGGTATTGGAAAGGGTTGAAGTAGGCCCACAAATAAGGTGTGATTGGATTTGTTCTACTAGCAAGTGGAACATTCCAACACATACAACAAAACATCATCCTTGAGGCCCTTCCAAGAGAATCTCTCCTGAACTTTCCTATATGGCTTGAGGTACCTAGGATAACCTGCAAGAGGCAAGTCATGAACTTCCCTCAGAATCTTCTCCTTCATCTTTGATATGAGTACTAGATAGATTCTATCCTTGTAGTAAATGATGTCGTCAAAGACCTTGTATTTTTCATCATGTATTTGTCTATCCATCACCTTGCATGCAAAAGAATTCTTGGAGTACTCAACTAGCAGATGGGCCTTCCAATTTGCCGAGATATGTGACAATGAACATATGGCAAGTCTTCTTGACAGGGCATTGGCTACCACATTATTCTTTCCCTTCACATACTCAATATAAAAATCATATGCTTGGATTTTTCTCATCCATTTCTATTGTCGGTCCTTAAAGTCCTCCAGAAAATATCTCAAATTGCGAGGTATTGTTGAAACTTGGCCAGTGCGTGCATGATGGAAAATATCTACTTGTCATAGATAGAGTGCAATCGCTTTGCTCCTGAGAGATTCAGGCTCTTGAATGCAATGAGGTGGTAGTCTTGCATTAGCACCACTCCAATTCCTTCACTCGACACATAGCACTCCAAGATGAAGGGGTAGGTGAAGTCGGGTAGTACCAACACCAAACATGTACTCATAACTTCCTTCAGCTTTTCAAAGGTGTGTTGCACATGCTCATCCCAATGGAAGGATCCCTTCTTCGTAAGGTCTGTCAGTGGTGCTTCAAGTTGTGAGAACCATTTTACAAATCTTATGTAATAACTACATAGTTTGAAGAATCCACACAACTCTAAAAGTGTCCTAGGTGGGGGCAAATCAAGAATTGCCTAAATATTTTCATAGTGCACCTGAACCCCTCAGGCATTGATGATGTGACCCAAGTACAAGATCTTGGTCATTCCAAACTTACATTTGGACCTTTTTACAAACAACGAATGCGATTCCATGATTCCCAATACTACATCAAAATGTCTCAAATGTTCCTCCCATGTTTTTCTATAAATGAGTATGTTGTCAAAGAATCCCAGCAAAAATTGGTGCAGTTGTTTGTTGAAAATCTGATTCATGCAAGACTAGAAAGTGGCCAAAGCATTGGTTAACCCAAAATGGCATGACCAAGAACTTGTAGTGTCCATAGTGGCAACGAAAAGTTGTATTCTCAACATCTTGCTCCCTCATGCAAATCTAATGGTAACCGGAGTGGAGACCAATTTTGGAGAAATAGACTACCATGTAGTTCGTCCAATAACTCATCAATCCTAAGAATGGGATATCTATTCTTGATAGTCTTCTTGTTCAATGCATGGTAGTCGAAACACATGTTGAGGGTCACATCCTTCTTCTTCACCAATACCACTGAGGATGCAAAGGGACTAGAATTGGGCCTGATCCATCCTTTATTGAGGAGTTCCTCAGTCGTATTCTCTATCTCTTCCTTGAACTTTTTAGGATGGTGATAGGGTGTGGTGATAAAAAGTTTGGATCCTTCATCCAACTCAATGGTGTGATCAAAGCCTTGATGTGGGGGTATACCAGGTGGAATATTAGCGAAGACCAAACTGTATTTATTCAATACTACTTGAAGCTCCTCATCCTAGTAGTAAGTTTAATGCCCCCTCATAGGTTCCATCGAGACCAAGCAATGTGTCACCTAGACGACATCATCACATTAGGCCAAAATCTCCCTCGGGTCGCCATTTGACATTCCTCTTAGAACCACCATCTTTTTATCCACCTCAAATGAGAACTCTATCCTTTTGAAGATTTGTGTGTATTGGTTGAGGGTCTCCATCCATTGAATGCCCAATATGACATTCGCGTCATCCAAATCAACCACAAAGAAATCATCTATCACTATGTAGTTTCCCATGGTGATGCCCAATTGAAGAACCAAGTGAGTGCATGACAAGAGATTTCCTCCTGCCACCTTGACTTTGGGCCCTTCATGTTCTTTTGTACGCAAACCCCTTTGGGTAATGAGTGATGAGTTTATGAAGTTGAACGAGGCCCCACTATCAAACATAACTATGAATTGTTTCCCCTGAAGTGTAGTGCGTACCCGAAACACACTGCACCTTGGGGTACTAGCTAGTGCCACAATGACGCCTCCCCTCTGTACCAGTGTGGAAATTCTTTCTGCATGATTTATTCCCTCGCTACCCCCCTCCTTTTTTTGCTCAAAATTCTCATTCTCCTCCTCTCTATCGGACACCACCTCAATGTAGTGGATATTTACCTTGCCTAAGCATTAGTGCCATGGTTCTCACGGCTCCCTACAAGTGTAGAAAATTTTCCTCCTCCCGAGCTCCTATTTTGTCACCTCATCCAATGATGACTTCTTCGGATATGGTTTGTTGTCTTTCTCCTTTGAACCAAGGGGTGATTTGGCATGCAAGTAATTCCTGGAAGAAGAAGATGAGATTTCCATGTCACATGCCTTCTTAATTGTCATCATGAGTGTGTTGGGGTTGAAACCTTTGACCCAACCCTTGATGGGTTACATCAATCCATCCATGAACAACACAACCAATCCTCTCTCCGAGATGTCTGTAACCAACATTGAAAGTCTCTGGAACTTTGTGATATAATTGTCCATCGGTCTCGTTTTCCTTAGTTGTGCCAAGTAATCCTTGAAGTTGAGCTCTGGATCCTTTTCATCAAAGAGATCTAGAAGCCTCTATGTGAAGTCATCATATGAAGTGACCCGATCAATACCTAGGGTGACCATCCCATGGTGCCACCATTCATGAGAAACTCCTTCCAAGTGAAGTGATGCAAACTTGACTGCCTCTCCTTCAGGCATTGGGTTGAGCTGGAAGTAGGTATCTTATTCTATACCCACACTTGTGCTGATGTTTTCCTAGACCCATCAAAGGATGATAGATTTATCTTGCCAATCTTCCACCTGATGTCATCATTTTAATGGACATGTCTCTTGGAATACCTCATCCATAAGTCCACATAATCCTTGAAGGGTAGTTTTGCTCCAAATCCAGCATCAAACTAATCTTGCCTGAATTGATCTTGCATTTCCAAGAATGTAGACTCTTGTTCATCATGTTGTTCAATCCTTCGAGGAAATTTTGGCATCATAGAGTGTATGTGGGAACACACAGTATGAGGTCTCTCATTGACAAAATTATCATCATGTCCATTGTGACCTCCATTTGTCCTTGCTTCCACCAAGAGTCGAAGGGTTTCACCAATTTGTTGTTGTCCCTTCACCAAGGTCTCACCAAGTTGTTGTTTGTTCACCAAATTTTTGTTGAGTTGTTGTTGTCCTCTTGTTAGCTCCTGTAGTAGTGTCATCATCTCAGTGCTTGATTCCCCCATCCTATCTATTTATTGGGATCTTGTCTGCATCAAAAATTACACAACAGGCTGACAAGATCACCACCTATGATACCACTGTAATGTACCGACGGTCCTCATTCGTACGACAACAAGTATAAATTCTCCTTTGTTACTTAGTCCTTGTGTACACGGTGAACGGTGATGTTTCCACCCATCAATAATGCCAAGGTGTATGGTGATTCTCACCTGTACGACATGATGTCGTACGATGACTAGCCTAACTGCATGTCACAATCTTCCCTTACCGTACGACCACAACCTTCATACGATAGATAATTCCAGTCGTATGGTCAATTTAATCTCATTGATCACTCACTCCTTGCGCGTACACTATGTCCTCCATCGTACATTAATTTACCATATGATGACTAATGTTTAGTCATTCGTCTGAGGGTGAAGTGTCTTTACAACACCAATATGATCTCCTCTGATCGATATATTAATGTTGCCTTCAAGAAAATCAATGTCGCAAGTATTATTATTGCCAAAATGTAACACTGATCAATACCACAACCATAGAAATAATAGTTTGATAATTGGATAGATAAGTATTAAACATATTCGAACAATAGGCAGACTAGGGTGAGGAGTTACTCCCACCAATATTGGAAATATAGAATAGGGAGGATATTGCACCTCTAAAACTGCAACTATGTTGAACTCTAACTAGAATTTGCAAATACAAAGAACTTATCAAATTGACCATGCCTACTACAATAACTAACTCAACCTTATATATGTCTTTGAGAGACATCCAGAAGGATTACAAATGAGCCGACACGACCAAAAAAATATAACTAACTAATAAAAAGGGCCTGAAAGATATTATAATTAAGTTTCAGGGCCATACAGAAAATTAATTTTAATTGAATTATTTAATTATATCAGAGACATTACATATGACCAATAGAGAAGCATTGTCGACAATGAAAGGGGAGACCCTCATGATCTAGCGATTGAATCCAAGGCCTCTCCCCAACCATGAGCACCACATCCCCTAGAAGTGGTGTGGAGATATCCATGTCAACCAAAATGCGAACGAAAGTAGAGAGGCCCAATGAAATCATAGCTTCATCCAACTTCAAGAAACAACCTATAGAGTTTCCAATGGCCTCAAAGAAACATAATCTTCCAAAAATGGAGTAGAAGATTGGGAAGACTAACCCACATTAAGTGCACATTCAGCAGTTCAATAAGAGGGTGGAAGGAGATTGTCCAGGGTTTGGCAAAAAGAGAGTGATTCCCCCAAACCAACATCTTGCTCAACACCAAGTCACAATCTTCAGAAGAATAAAATGCAACAATTAAAAAACCTTTGCAAAAGGGGAAAGCTCAATGTTACCAGATACTAAGGATCACCAAGAACTTGTTACCCAACAATGCAGATCCGAAAGAGAGGACCAAAGACTAGCAAATCTACAGACCAACCCATGATGTTGGTAGCAATCCACATTATCAACCACATTCAGGCCACACATCACCACAAGGGAGGCCTTGGCATAGGCAATAGGTCGAGCTTCCACCTTTTAAGGAATAGTAGCAACAGTTTTGGTAGCATGGACATAGCTCCGTCCACCAACAACAAAAGATTTTTTTCTTTTTCTTTTTTTTTGGGCGGGGGGGGGGGGGGGAGGGGGGATGGAGGACCCCATCCCTAATAGCCCTAGAGGTAGAAACCCCTCCACCTCTAACTCCAGGAATGAAAGTACCAGTCTCCAACCCAAGCAATGAAGAGTCAAAGGGATCCGAGAGGGAAGCCCCCTGTTGTCGCCCATAGACAATAGGAGGACATTCCCCCAGTGGCAGTCCCATCAATAACAACAACTGCAGTGGATGATCAAGGAACCATAGGACACTTAGAACGAGCAGGCATTTCAAACGTCGAACAAGAAGACATTTCAAATGCTCAATGGGCAGCTATTTCAAACGCAGTAGTGGATGATCTTTTTTTCTCAATGTTGAGGACTAGTTTGTCATCATTTTTTAACTTTTGTGACACTATTGTTTGATTTTTTATTGCCTTCTTATATGTTGTCATGTTGTCTCTAATGGGTTCTTATAGGCAAGTAATTGGTTGGTATTGTGATTTATGACAACCATTACCTCTTCTTTGTATGATGCTTTGTAATGAGTTTACTTTTTTGGGTAGAGGTAAAAGTAGTATTTTTGAAAGCACCCTAACTTTTTTAATAAAGTGATAATAATAAGATCGATGATGCTTGATCAATAAGGATTACCACCGAGGTCAAACATCACTAAAATGCAACACATTAACTAAAAATTCACACTGCAACCAAAGGAGTTAAACACATAAAACATAGGACGAATGACCCTTGGACCAAAAAAGACTAGGCTAATCAAGGTGGTTTGAAACCAAAATGCTCCAATGAGCATTGGATAACTCCTGAAAATCCTTAAAGAAATTTTCATTTTTCGTTGGTGTCCCTTTTTTTATTGTGACTCTTGAATTTAAAAAAGTCACAAAGGCCAGTTAGAAAGCTTATTTTCCCTCTTTTTCTTTATTTGATTGGGCAACCTTCAAGTAATGTTTGAAGGGATAAAGACACCTTGGGTCCCTCTCAAATTTTTACTTTCCTCAAATTTCCTCTATCTACAACTTTTTTTCATTATCTCTTGTATGGGGTAATTTGTACCTTACTAATTATAGTCATATAGGAATTACCCTTCTCATTATTACCCATCTCAAGAGGTTGAAAAGGAACCATGTATTATTTTATTTGTTTCTTCAATCAATATGCATTCTTCTATTGCTTATGCTTCCATCACTACATGGCCAACTTTGAGGCATCTATGGTAAACCGCCTAGAAAACCCCATAGACAATATGTTGAACTCAATAACCCAATTTAAAATATAGGGTGATAAAAAAGTGATACCTTTCCACTCCATAATAACACATAATATAGGGAAAAGCATTCTTGGATTTAGTGATCACTTCCACCAAAAGCTAGTTGAGAGAGAAATTCACAACAACAAAAAGAGTGTTCCTTCTAATGTTCTAGTAGTAGCCTGAGAAGCTTGATGAACAATAATAACTTTAAGAAAACCCTTATAAAACATACATTAAAAATTATAGCTATAGTAGCATTCATTGGTCGGGAAGTTTTAAAGCCAATATTATTTCAAGGCATTAATTTTGTGGCAAATGTTAAAAATATCATAGTAGATCTTTTCATAGTTTTTTATTAAGGTAACGACAGGTTTTGAAGGGGCCCTAAAACCCTTTATAAAGCCGGAACTTAGGATAAAACATTAAGAGTTCTTTTAGAAACAACAGTCCAATCAAAACGAAAGACTAGACACCCCAAAAACCTCATCAAAAGATACTGCGAAGGAAAGCAGTCCAACAAAAATACACCAATCTGTTGCGAAAGATAAACCATTGAACAACAACAACAAAAGAAAGTGAATTAGACTTTTGAACTCTTCTTATGGGATCGAAGAGTCATGTCAAAGGAGGAGGAGGATCTCTTAGGATGTTTACCTTTAACTGTGATCCACCCTTCTTCAACTCTAGCTGCATCATCCTGCCAGTAGAGCGAGTTCAAAACTAAAGAGCCAACACCTAGCAGAGGAATTGAAACTACCAGTGAAGTCTCCAGCAAAGGACTAGCATTAGTTTCGACCAATGGACTAAGTATCAGAGGATCGTCAACAACAGAACCAGCTAGTGCCAAGACACCAACATGGATAGTAGGATTAACACCCTCAAAACTGCCAACAGGGGCCAACTCCATCCAACACAAAAGGAGCTGGAACAGAACCAGCATGAGGGTAGTCAGCTTCATCTAGCATAGAAGATGGAACAAAATCAGTAGGAGGGTGAGCAAGGACAAGGTCAACAATGGAAAGAGGCTCAAAAGAAGCAACAGGGCACAAATTGTCCACCACCACTAAAGAAGTCGGGTCACCAAAAGCAGGATCAACCTCCTTCCCAGGCTGAGAGGAACTCTTCCTGATAGTATAATGCTCAATAGAAGCTCCCTTCCACCAAGAAGCATATTTCTTCTTCTTGGTGTCCAAACCACATTGAGCATAAATATGACCAGTATTAAAGCATTTGCGACATTTAAAAGGAATACCTTCATAGTCAAGTTGTTGAATCCAAGATCCCACAGAATATTCGATCCTGATTTTAGTTGAAAGACCCTTCGAAATGTCAAGATCAACCAAGAGACGGGCCACGATGGAATGATAAATATTATATGAGTCATGATCCAACATTAAGAAATCCCCCAAGGCCTCACCCACTTCCTCCAAAATAGAATCTTACTGAAGACTTCAGAGGAGGGATTAAAATCAGGGTGCCAGGGCTTAGTCATAAGCATAAATTTTTCCTCCTCCCAGCTAAAAAAATGTTCACATAAGATCTTAGTTCTATCCTTAGCCTTGTCAAACTTAGCTATTAAAAACCCTTTAGCCATAGGGAAAATATGGATTGTATCAAACAAGATTGGTTCCCATTCCCGGGATACCCAATCATGTAGTTGAGGGAGGCTAGGCCAGAAGCCCCGAAAGTGACATATCAAACCACGAGCCTTGAAAATATCAGTGTTGTTCACCAAATCCCCATCAGCCTTAGAAGAAAGCTTAAAAGAAAAAGGGTTGCACACAGAAATTAGGGCAGTAGGAGACACTGAGCCAACAGAGCCAACAACAACCTTAGGACCTTTCCCACAACCAGCCTTAGAGTGTTGCCTACCAACAGTCCTGGGAGCAACAAAAGGCTGAGGAGAGGTAGGAAAAGCTTCACCTCCAACCCCAGAGGCCAGCATAGGGGAAGGGATCAAGGGCGAGGAGACATCACCAAGGATGACACCCAACTTGGACTTCAAACCAGCAAACCCCCAATAGATCTTTTCATAGTTATTGTTGGTCAATTAGAAATGCATTTATAAACTAAAGTATTTTAGTTAGTTAATTATCTAATGTATTAAAAAAAAATAGTTGGAGAATAATCAATTGAATTTGAAAGTATAAAATTAATTACTAGGCAAGTTTAATGGTTTAAAAAATATATATAATGTGGGTAATAAAGATATATTAAAACTAAATAATAAGGATAAAATCATTTTGAATTTTTTTAGCTAGATAAAGAATAAATCATTTGATAAAATTTTACGTTGTGCAATGAATGATTTGAATTGTATTCTATAAAAACTAAGCTTTTTTATAGTGAAAACTGAACATTCTTTATTAAAATAAAAAAATACAACACACTAACTCATATAAAAGGTGGGCAGAATTGTCATGCCAAAATCCTCTCCAAACCCTAATTTCATATTAGGGTTAGGGTTGAGTAGGAGAGAGGGAAGAGGGAAAAATGAGACAAGTAAAATGTCTCATTTTCCTCTTTTTCCCTCTTTTGTTGAAGAAACCCTATTAGAGTTGTTTTAAATTATACGTTTTAGCTAGATAAAGAATAAATTATTTGATGAAATTTTACATTGTGCAATGAATGATTTGAATTGTATTCTATAAAAACTAAGTCTTTTTATAGTGAATATTGAACATTCTTGATTAAAATATAAAAATACAACACACTAATTCATATAAAAGGTGGGCGGAATTTAATCACCCCCTTCAAAGTTATTGTGAGTATCAAATTTTTTTTTAAAAAACATTGTCACATTGTTATGCAACTAAAGCAACTCTAGGAGGGGATCTTTATTAAGAGGATTACCCTGATTATCTAGGAGATCCCAATCACGAGGAAAAATCTCCAAACCCATTATGGTTTCCTCTTTTCCTTCTTAATTGGTAGGAATAGTATGTAAAAGAGGTATTGCAAGAGCTAGCTAAGGGTATCACACTAGTCAACACTGTCATAGTCATTTTGCTAGTCAGATTATATAAGAATAGATTTTTTTAAGCACATTTTGCTTGTCATTGGTGACTTGTCGACAATTTGAGACTGTCTTCATACTTACAAAGTTGTCAAGCAAGTTGGGCGTGGGTTTGAACATGATTAGTGTGTATTCTTTGTTGTCAAATAGTCATATTGTCATGTCCCACTATGAAACACCTAGACGATGTAACTTCCCCATTCAAAACCTAGAGATATATGATAAAACAAGTGTAATAGAAGATTGAAACTTATTCATTTGAGATTCCACCATTTTTTCAGGGGACTAAAAACTTGTTGAGTCATTAAATAAACAAATATGTTTGCAAAAAAAATGGCTCCAACATTTGCTACTCCTGCTCAAGAAAAAAAATTGAATTTGGTATCCTCTACAATAGTTGACAGGGCCCCTACATTGCCCCCCATGGGATTGATTGTTGATGCTCCTATTGTCTCTAGTTCATGCCTAGCAACTATTGTGTGGACGGAGATTCAATAGCTTGGCTTTGTTTGTGCAATGACTACCACCCATGGCTTGTCGTTTGGTGATGGCTTGCAATTGGGGGCCTCCATGTATGTTGTGGTGTCATCCGTCCCTATAGATACACCCGCCTTGCAATTCCGTGCGGGTGGTCTAGAACCTTTTGCTACGCCTACGGATGGGGTTGCTTTTGTTGTTGTTTTCAGGAAACAGTGGGAGGGATCGCCCTAAACCCACTTACTCATCTCCTCCTAGGCTAGACTTAGTTCTAACCTGGCTATTGGTGGTTTGAGGGTTGCTACTACTGTTGGGGGAAGGGGTACCCACCCAACCCCTCCCTCCAAAGTCTCATGTTGGTGGATGGAGCTATGCTCATGCTACCAAATCTGTTGTCGCTATTCCTCCAAAAGTGAAAGCTCGACCCATTGCATGTGCCAAGGTCTCCTCTATGGTGGTGTGGCCCAGATATGGTGGATAATGTGGAATTCTACAAACATCATAGATTGGTTTGTAGATTTATTAGCCTTTGGCCTTCTCTTTCGGATCTGCATGGTTGGGTAACAAGTTATTGGAAACCCTTAGTCTCTAGTAACATTGAACTTTTCCCTTCTTCAAAGGGGTTTTTCTATGTTACATTTTCTTCTTCCAAAGACTGTGATTTGGTGTTGAGCAAGTTGTGGGTTTGGAGGAATCGCTCTCTTTCCACCAAACCTTGGACAATCTCCTTCAACCCCCTCACTGAACCACTTAATGTGTGCTTCGTGTGGGTTCGTCTCCCCAATCTCCCACTACATTTTTGGGAGATTGCTTGCTTTGAGGCCATTGGAAACTCTATTGGTCATTTCTTGAAGGTGGATGAGGCTATAGCTTTGTTGGGCCACTCTACGTTTGCTTGCATTTCGGTTGACATAGACATCTCCACACTACTGTCTAGGGACGTAGTGCTTGTCATTGGGGATAGGGGATATCGATGTTGCTTCTCTACTGGACATATGGCTACAAACTATTCTTTTTTGTGTCGTAAAGGTGTTGCCACTTGGTGGAAGGATGCAAATGATGATCATTTGATTGTCAAGATTCTGATTCTACCTCTGATGACTCCTCACAAGCTAACAATCGGGATGAAGGTCTTGTTGCAAATTCGAGTCATGCTACTACTACAAATCCAAGTCATGCTCCCATTGCTAATCTAGGTGATACCCCTGTTGTAGACCGTGTGGATACCACTCCTGCTCCTACTGGTGTGGCCCCCTCTAGCCATGTGGACCATTCTTTGCCTTCTAATCCTGCTCTGATCCAAGCTTTAGCTGACGATGTAAAACATTTGCAGCACTCTAACCATTGTGTTGACATATGTCCAAATGGAGTTTCATCAATTGCCCCCCATTGGCGATCCTATGAATAGCATCACCTGAACAGTTGTATGATGGCACAAGAAAAATAGTTCTTCAAACTCACACTCTTTGACACCTTCAAACTGTTGTTATGTATTAGATTGCTGGTTATAATACAAAACAAAAGATATCCTTAAATAATATGTAAAAGTGCAATTGATGCAATCGGGATTACGACAAAAAGTCTTATCTATAATGAGGACAAAGAGTAAAAGTCAAAGCAGCATCACAGTTTTTTTTATCAAGAGAATAAGCAACGTGACAGCATCTACTAAACAGAGCAACGAATTACTAACGGAGCAGGTCTTCCTTCGCGGCAGTTCTACCAAAGTCGAATGTCAAAAAGGTTAATATTTCCATCAGGCCTATGCTGCGATATCATCAAACAGCGATCTCCGTTTGAGGGATTAGAGCCTGCGTTCAGAATATGGTATTGTATAGCTAATAACGATCTTTGTGGAGCCCGACCTTTGTCTGAGACATATCACCGTTGGTTGCCAATTGCCCAACTACTGGAATTTATTCGTAGTCTTCCTCCTTTTGTGTTAGCATCGAATCTGAGAGGTATGAGGAAATGATAAACACAAACGTATTGATGTATCAAGATGTCAGCTAAATCTATTGAAAGGAGATCGAATATTAATATCGACCACTACTCAGAAAATGGCAGATTGTATTGAATATCGAAAAGTAAGAATAGTAGCAGCAGATTGGTAAGTTAGTGATTAAGTATGCAAACATAATGTCAGCCATAGAGGGGGGAACAATGATTAGTCTAAGGAATCTAATATGGGGCAACGTGTTGCGGACTTGGTAACTGCGATAAGGATGTTCGATTATTGGTAAGGCGGTGATTGATCAAAACACAGATAGCAAATCATTAAGATTAGTTACACGACGACTATCTTATTTCCAACGATAAGCATATAGTGGAAAGATCGTGGTTTCCTCTTTTCCTTCTTGTTAACGCATATCTATCTCCAAAGGGGTGCGATTTAGAAGAAGACTAGGCATGTTTTCGGAACGGGTGTGTCCTTGTGAAGAGAGGTATCTCTAAGGCGGAGGGGGGATGAAGGTATAAAAGAATATTCAAACATCAATTAAATACAAGGAATCAGGGAACAGGAGAGATAAACAAGCATGATAATAGGAAATTCTACATCAGCATATTCGTAGAACCAGCAATCTATAACAATACATTTTTATATAAATTTATTCAACGATATCTGGTATGAGTAACTTACTATGCATATAAAGCATTATGAGCTATCCGTATCTGCTTAATAGTGGGATATGTGCGTACAGTTTAACTGGAAATGACTGTTCGTATAGTGACATGTTTTGGAGGTTGAATATATCATTGTCTATAATTATAGTACAACGGATACATGCTTGATTGCTTGCATAAGATTTATTTAATATATAGGCATATTGAATAAGTGAATTGATAAAATACTATATGTGTTTTGATCTCTGACTATCATGATCTGCCATGATGGAGAAGTGAGGATTCCCACTTGGGGGAAACGGCGATGAGGTCACTTTCTAAGCACGTCACTTCATGTGGAGACTTAGGAGTCCCATGGGGCCAAAGGGGGACAAGGTGGATTCCCTTTGGGCTTAGGAAGGGTAGACTCTTGAGACACCCTGTTGTGAAGAACCCTCACAATCTCTATCATGGGAAGTGGACCTACAATTAGGGAGACAAAGTAAGGTGGCTAGATGGAGGGAAACGGTGATAGATCCCCACAGTACGCTCTCGAACCTAGGGTAGGAGGTTACTAGGACACCTCATTGAACTCTCTTACCTTGTCATATCTATGGTTGAAACACATTGAAGTTAATTCTAGCAATCTTTTGATCTAATTTACATTTCTCATATATGTTTATTTCTAATTAAAAGAAATCTAATTATGGCATTATGATTATAAATGAATACTAACAATATTGCAGGGTTTCAAATTACGGATTACACAATTGAAGAAAACCCTATACATGGTAAACCCTAACCCTAATCTTGTGTAATTGTGATTTTAGGGCAAATTAGAAAAGGAACATTACACATCCAGATTCTTCACTAATATTCATGTTCTCTTCTAACACATCTCAAACAATTCTAAAAATTGACAGGAATTTGTCATAGTGGCTTTTGCACTTCAAGTCATAATTCTGTTAACATTTGACATCCATAACTGCAAATGACATTCATGTTTACATTCATATTTTATACATTAATCTATCTAATATTTCCTAAATTTTCCATAAAATCAAGTTAGCATGACGGAGTCCTTGCAAACAATAAACTACAACCTATTTGCATTAAAAGTTCTATGTAATCTCCATCCACCCATCAAATTTTCTCGCCTGGTGGAAAAAGACTAAAAAAACAGGTAATACAAAGATATCAAAATGAAAAAAAGGCCTGTGATCAAACAAGCATTTGTTTTAACTTTGTAGCATCAATCTTCCACTTACCCAAGCCTATTGGTGTGTATTAGCCAGAAATCAGGATGCCAATGGAAACCGGCCATCTAGTAATGTAAATGCACAAAGAGGTACTATTGACAAACAAATTGCTTTGGATAATAATGGTTTCAATACAGTTCTAATATAGATCATTGGAGCATTCTTACCAAACCATTATATCAATACAAACTAACAATAACAGCTTTGGGAGCCTCCTGTCAAGTTCCTTATTGCTTCCCGGAGATTGTCAGTTCTAAATAAATTTTGCAATTCAGTAACAAATGTATTTCAAATTCCAAAATTGAAATGGAATGAATCCTATTTTGACAGAAACCACACAAATCATGCAGTTTTCAGTCATTACAAATGACCCTTAAAGGATAATCATAGCTTTGTCACTTAAGAAGCTTATTGCAGGTTGCAACTCCAACAGCTGCAGCAAGATGCCATCCTGCATGAAGATAAGGAGTTTTGGGAAACATGTCATCTGCAACATAAAGTGCGGCACCTACCACAGATGAAGCAGTGTGCAAGTTGTAGGCCTTTCTCAATTCTGGTTCTGAAACTGCTCTTTTAGCAAAATCCAACTGCAAATTTAAAGCAGTGAAGTCAAATCTTAAACAACCTTCAGTATCCATGGATTTTTTATGATTACAACATTCTCATAAGTTGTGTACTTGAAATTGGAACTACAAGAACCCATAAAAAGTTGCATAGCAAATAAAATGACCCATCAGTCCATGAATGAATACCTCCATTATTCCAGTGTGAATAGCAGATACTAAGAATGGTTGAAATGGTAGCATCATAGCAGATGCCACAATCAATGGTTTTGGGTTGTCATTCCTCAGTGCTGCTGTAAGGCACTGTACAAGAAGGAAATAGGATTATGAAAACAGAGCTCAATGTTGTTTGCGTTCATCAACCAAACAAACATAAGCATAAAGCAAACACAAACAGCTAATAATGAATTTGATGATTGGTTTTCACTACAGTTTCTACAGCATTACACTTAACTGGCCATCTTCTTGTAAAAATGCATAGCTACTTCTTAAAGCAACTCTTATGATCTTTTAAATTTAGGCTGCTTTTCCCAACAAAGTGGTCAAAAACTTGAACCTAAATCTAGTGTTCTATTTTGCTAACCATTCAAAAAGTTAAGTACAGAAGATACATTTATAACTTTTGTAATTTGACAAGATTCCACAACCCATCCAAAGCAATATATCTGCAGGCTGTGCAGGCTGTGCAAGTTTCTTGTTAACCATATTTTTCTTTAATGGTTTTCTTTAGTTGTTCTATGTTGAACTAAGAAATTTTGAAGATGATGACACCATAGTTGTCTACTAAAATTTTTTATTAGTTTTAACTACCATATGCTTTTGAATTGTAAATGTTCATATCTTAAAATAGTAGTGTAGATTTTTATTTCTTAAGTATAGGTTTTTCCTAAACTTTTACTCATGTTTGGTTGTAAGTTGTTGAGATCTTCCATGGGAGTTAAATTTTCCTATTTTTGGATACTTGTGATGCACTCTCATAATTGGTCATATTTTCCACCTCCTCCTCCTCACTTAGTCTATATATACTCACTCTTCTAGTTTGTATTCACAAATTCAAGTATTCATGTAGGCTCATACTTTCTGAGCTCTCTTAATGCTATTTCGCCTTTGGAGGATTTATATTTCTCTCTAGATTCTAACTCTGTGATGTTATTTTGATCTTTATCATTTGAATTTACAGTTCTATAGTTTTTATTTCATCTACTAGATCTTGCATTGTCACTTGTTTCACAGATTCTAAGATGGTATCAAAGCATTTGGTGAAAAATTAGCTACTCTAAATTTCCATACTTGATATATTCAAGGGGGATAGAAATTTAGTATGTTCTTCTCTTGCATCTTTAGACAATCTAGAGAATCAATAAAGTTTGATGAAAAAAAAATTTAACCTTTGGGCTTTGTACTTGTGTTTTTTTTCTGAAATTTGGGTGATTGCAGCTCTTCCATAATTCTAACAACATTTTCAATTTTTCCATAGCAATCAGAAGGTTCGAGAAAGTCAAGAGTGGCTTTCACTTCATCAAATTTGAAGATCAAGAAACTTGTTTGCAAATGGAGGTTTGATTGTTTCATCAGTCATAGAGCTTGTTTCTAGAGAATTTTACGGCAAACAGGCCCTGTCATTACATTGCAAGACCCATAAAACCCTATTTCAATATAGACTCGTCAAAACTGGGCTCAAGCGAATTTGGGGTAGAAATCTTCCCCTAGAGGAGCAATACAGCTTATTCGTAGGTTTATTCGTAGGTTGTATCGGGCAAAGTTTTTTTAAAAATTTAAGGGCTTTTGGCTGATCATGGCATTGTAGCAGCCACCACCAGTAGCAAATACCACCACCAATAATGGCTCTTCTTGCCTTCAACATCCACCACCTAGTGATGTCACTTTTGCCTTTTCAGGCGTGAAAACACAGTTTAGCCAAACGGTGATTTCCCACACAGTGGACAATTGTATTGGCATTTTTAGGCACAACTGAATATCTTGATAGCATCTTGCTTCTTTGATTGATGAGTTCAGAATTATGTCAACAGTTCTTCCTCCCTAATCACCCTCTCCGTTGACAATGCAAGACTTAAACCTAATTTTTATAAAGCCCTAACTTGACCATACAACCTCCTTTTTTAAAGCAATTTTTTTCTTTTGGTTATTTTCCCCCATTCTTTGTAATGTTGTAGCTATTTTCATTTTTTTCTTTACAACTTTTTCAAAATAATAGATTCTCATAAGTGACTACACAATTCTCATTTTGAGAACTTCCGAGGCTCCATTCAAGCACATATGAGCAGCTATTATTTTTTCTTGACTCTATTCTGAAGTTAAACTTTCAGCAATTGATTATGTTTCAAGCATTCGTAGAAGCATTGGAATTAAGATCACTTTGAGTTTATTGCTAGTGGTCTTTGTACTTGAACTAATTATGAAGTACTAAATCATATATGTTAGTGTGGGGTCATTTCAGCAACTAGTAACATGGGGGATATTATCTTGGGGTATTGTAATCATGAATTGATATAAAGTTCCATTATAAGAATCAAATCATGGTTTTTGTTACTAAATTCCATTTTTCTATTGACAAGGTAAATTCAAAGAATTATTTGTCCTCAAAACAAAGGAAAGTGAATGACTATAGTATGCAGGATTTATTGCCCTATCTCTTTGGACTCGTTCCTGAGCCAAGTGACTATGAACAAAGGCATGCATGGTTAAGGAACAACAACATTGTCTACAGACTAATATGTCTTACTATTTTTTAGTATATTTTCCACATCAAACTGAACACTGAAATATCCTAATTGGCAGCTCTTATGAGAAATACAAAGATTTTCGAAGATTTATCACAAAAACCACACAAGTTATAGGAAATTCGAATCTTATGCAAATATTATGGAATTTGCCTTTATTTGCATGGAACCCGCTTACATTAAGCTTCTTGAAATGTCTAATAGAATTCACCATCTATTACCGATCGCAGCAATTGGAGTTTTTACAAAGAATATAAACAAAAAGCTCTTACATACCAGATCGCACCACCATTAAAATGAATCCCACTGTTTCTTTATAAATTGGGTGCATGTATTGTGGTACCTTTGCTGATAGACTGTTAACAGCAGACTGACATTTCAATACAAGCTGCAATTTACCCTCGCAATTTAATGGCTAAATGATACCTTAATACTTTGAAGCTGAACGTTCTGATTTTGGCTCAAGATTGAATTGCAATCTGTTACAAACACTGCTGCAGCCTCCTCTGTAACCCACGATTAAATGAAAAAGCACTTGCTAACGCTTGGGGTTGTGTCCAAGCATGGAAACTCCAGGGTTTGCGTCCTGAGAAGTTTTCTTGGGAAAGAAACTTGAAGAGAGAAAAATCAGACATAACAGGATAATAATGAATGAGCCTCATACCCCAATCGATCCTTTTATAAAATTCTCCAACTAAAAAGTATTTGATCTCCTCCTTTGAACTTAGGCATTTAATTTACAATATTTGCCACTTTAATATTTTAAAAGTTGATCATATGGAAAACGCCCAAGAATACTTAAGTCATAACTTAAGTTGGCCCCTTTTATGACTTAAAGTGAATAATTAAGTGCTAAGAATTTAACTTAGTTTTTTGCTCCTTTATTTAATTATTCAAACCATTCTCTTATTAACTTAATGTTTTAGCCTATGGGAAGAATAAATAATAGGCTAGCATTATTATTTATTTGTTTATTAATGCACTAGGTGAAAGGAGACATTATAGTCCTCCCTTCTCGGAGATTGCTTGTCCTCAAACAATCTGCACCTGCATGCTGAAACCAAATATGTCCGGATCCCATGTCAGCCTCAGGAGCACTACTTTGCCAATCCGATGTGCTACTCAGATAATAACTCATCACACATGCTTTGAATCCTCTTTACATGTTCTATGTTATGATGCACAAAATCTGTCCTCTTACTAATTGCATCATTAACCCATGTCTCATGACTATCTGCCCAAACTTGAATGCTAACATTAGATGACCCCATAACATTGTCTCCTCTATAATTATGAGCTGAATTATCTTGAGGAAGGAAGGATATATCACTGTTGTTATAACAATTAGCACTACTGTCATACATTTGTGTCATGTCTTCAACTTTTACAAGCACTTGTTCATTGAAAACTTCATACTCAACACTTGTAGACTATTAAAAATTTCATACTCAACACTTGTAGACTCAACTCTACATTAGTTATTTCATGTGTAAGGGCTGCAAACTCATGAGAATGAGAAAGTAAACTATTGCTGTCCCAAATCAGAATTTTGACCTCCTCTTTGCTTTCTCTGGACTCATCAAACACCGCCAAATCTTGACTTAACTCGATTTCTCCCAAAGTGATTAAAGGTTGTAGTGTCTCAAATAAATCATCTCCAAATGGTGTCACACGGCTACAAGGAATTTCTTTGTGAAGTTCTTCAATTCTTTCATCAACTTCTTAAACATTTTTACCTCTAACATTGTCATTTTGCATCATAGAAGTGGCTGCTATAGAGGTTTGAATTTCTTTTTGTCTTTCCTCTCTTTGGGCTGTCCAAAAGAGGTCTTCTAGATGCTTATGAGTAGTATCCATCCTTGATAATGCTTGAGCTATTTTATCTTTCATTACCACCAAATGGTCTTGCAAATCTACCCATACCAAAAGCTTTTGTTCCCAGCTTTCCAAGTGTCCTTGAATGCCATGTTCTGCTTTTTCTTCATGTGTACAAATTGTGTCATTATTAAAGTCAACTATCACACTAGAAGATGCATTGTGATCACCCAAAGAATTCATATCATCATTATCCATATCAATCCCATGCTGAACATCAAGAGAAGTCATGCTTATCTCTCTTATAGAATCCTCTTGTGAATCTTCTCGCAAAGAGGATGAAGACTTACATGAGTCACTCCCCAACGCTTTCCTTTTGTCCTCATGAACCAAATTTGAATGTTATTAAATTCTTCGTGTAGATTTTTGCATACTTCCTTTGAATTTTCTTTCCTCATATGTTGTTGTTTTGAACTTTTAGATGATTTTTCTTCTCTTTTTGGTATAGAAGTAGGTCGAAGTGGTCTATCTGAAATTGTTGCAGTGGCTCTATCGGTTTTACCATGCCTTCTACTACTTTCACTTGACCTTCTTGATTGTGAAAAGT
Source organism: Chamaecyparis obtusa (assembly GCA_027943335.1). Lineage (NCBI taxonomy): Eukaryota > Viridiplantae > Streptophyta > Pinopsida > Cupressales > Cupressaceae > Chamaecyparis > Chamaecyparis obtusa. The sequence continues at coordinate 849,103 of BSBK01001164.1, forward strand.
ACAATCTTATCTGACCAATGGGTGTAATCATATTGTCTTAGAGGAATTGTAACATTTGTTGTTGTTGGGCAAAGGTGTTCAAGAAATCATTCAACTAATTATTTAAATCTTTTGGCGGGCTTTCAACTCTTCTCTCACCCATTTCTTCAACAATGGGGTTATCCTCAGCTTCTTCTGCTTGCTATCTTGATTTGCTTCCGGTGTAATATATGTGTGGTCCTACCACTCTAGGGTGCATATAATCAATTCAAACAGACTTACAATAACCCACTTTCACAAACTGATCAAAAGTAACTCCACCAAACTGACATGCAATGCAAATCTACTAACTAGGATTGCTCAGCTATAACATGCAATCATAACCCTCTTCACAAACTGCATCTAAACTAACATGCAAGAGCAGCTAACTCGCATGCAATCATTTAACTTGACATTAAACTGAAATTCCTGATATGCAACTGAGAATCTTGAAATGCAACTGAAAATCTTTGACATGCAACTGAAACCCTCACAGGCTGGCAGGGTGCTCACTGAAATATCCTAACTGGCAGTTCTTATGAGAAATACCAAAGATTTTTGAAGATTTATCACAAAAATCACACAAGTTATAGAAAATTCAAACCTTATGCAAATATTATGAAATAGACCATCAGTAGGGGACCATCTTTATGCATGGATACCTTACATAACCCCGTTGCCAAGACCCATTTTTGGCTGAGCTTTTCTCTTTGGATGTACTCAAGGTACATATAAACCCTCCTAATCTCTTATCTACACTTCCTACTTCCTTATTGCCATCTACTATAATTAGGCATCAAATTCCAGATCAAACTTTGGCACATTTGAGCACTTTGGAGATATAGGAGCATTTTCTTGAACCCTTTATTCCACATTTGGGGTGGGAATTCAGCTGACTTGCAGCTCGGTGTTTTTTTCTTCTAAAAGAAATATACATCTTTCATTGCAAAGGGACCCACTTGAGCACTCATTTTTACATTTGCATTCTCTCTCTACTATGTGTTCTGATTAATCTTGCAAAAATATTGAAAGGCTTCACCTTTGGGGGGACTTCTTGGTCCTTCCTTCGCTCTCTACTTTGAGGGGGGTCTTTCATTTTTTATTTGGGTGGGAGAGGTAGGAAAGGGCTAATCTCTCTTTACTTGAGAGGACTTCTATGTCCCATTTTCTAGTCAATCTAAGTCTGTACTTGTGTCTTGTTTCCATTTGCTATGTATTTTCCCTTCCTGAGTATGTCTTTTCTTCCAACTCTACTCTTCCCTTCTTCCGATTGGAGTTCCAAAATCCTCTATCTTGTCATTCCTTCTGTCTATCAAACTCCTTCCTATTGTAATTGTTAAACTTCTCCATCTTTTCATTCTTGTTGCTCAACTCCTACCACCTCGTCCTTTACTTGAGTTTTGTGTTATGAGTAACCCTTGATCCCTGATATTTCTGCCTATGTTTTTATTTTCCTCCTTCCCAACAAGTGTCATATTGTTTTCAAAAGTCTGTTTTTGGCACCAATATTTTTGAAATGGAATCTTTCTTGCCCATGATCACTGTTCAAATTTGAAGTTGTGGGTGTGCATGTTACCAACCTGTCTATTTGTGGAGGATATAAAAGACCAAATGTTTTCATCTGGGATCATCAATCAAATTCAGAATCTATTTTGAGCACTTGTATTCAAGGGTGGGAATTCTAGGACAAAAAACCTACCGGTTTTGGAAGACAATCTCATACATAGCTCCTATTTGAACTTTACTAGACGCAAGCTCCAACCATATTGTATTCATCTGATTTGCTAGACAATCTCATACATAGCTCCTATTTGAACTTTACTAGATGCAAGCTCCAACCATATTGTATTCATCTGATTTGCCATTGCTATGGGTATCAATTGTTATTGTAGTTACTAGTCTTGCACAACTGTTTGAAAGTAATATGACCATTATTGTAATAAGAAAGAAATCAAGATCCACGCCTATTATTGTTGTTCATTAAAATAAATAAATAAAAATTGAGAATTACATTGTCATTTTTTGTTTTCAGAGTAATGATATTGTTGATGCATAAACAATAATTCTAATCTGAGTTGTCTAAGATCTGAATGATTGCTAGGGCCAATAATGTTGTCATCAAAATAATAACTGTTTGTGGAATGTTAAGAATTGGTTTTGCATTGTTGTTTTGGCTTGAGACATTACAAAGACTTCTTCTCTTTGAAAGGGATTTATATATACATAAGTATCTCATCAAGGGTCATTTGTTGGGACCCATCTTTTCCCCCACCGAAGCTATACTTAAAGGGGGGTTGTTAGCAAAGGTTTTTACTTTCCTAGTATAGATTTTTCTACACTTTCATTTAAGCATGCTTAAAGTTAGTAAAGTGGGCATTATGTGAGTGGAGTCAGTCCTTGGCATCTTCCATGGGAGTTAGATACTTTTGGTAAACTCTCCATATTGGTCATATTTGCCACGTCCCTTTCAATTAGTCTTTATATATTCACTCTCCTAGCTTGTATTCACAAATCCATGTATTCTTGTAGACTCGTGTTTTTTGACCTCTCTTAATGGTATTTGTATTTTTGGAGCATTTGCATTTCTCTGATTGGATTCTAACTTTGTATTGCTCTTTCAATCTTTAATCATTTGTATTTGCAGTTTTATAGTTTCTATATTCTACACTAGATCTTGAATTATCATCTGTTTTGCAAATTCTAACATGGCACGCTCTTACATAATTAGAAGCATTTTCAACACTTGGTCTTCATGTTGAACTGTCAAACCCACTATCAATATGATTAGGACAAAAGATCCTCCAGGCAACTATTTCACTGTTAAAATCCAAGCGTATTTTATAGCCTATATAAGATCCACACCATAGGGAGAGAAAATTTAATGGTATCAAAGCAAGGCAAATACTATGCCGCATAAAGAAAGTATAAGCATGTAATAAAACATCTCACAAAGTGAACATTTTAGCTGTCTCCTAAACGACATGATTAGTCTCATAAAGCAATATCTCAGGGAAATTCAACAGAGATTGCTAAGTGTTGTAATAAGTTCAATGGAGATGATAGCCTTGACTTGGAGGTTTCTTGGAGACCTATAATGCACAGGCATAGACAGGATTTGGGCACTATCTTCTACTGTATTTTATTAATTAATCATTTTAAATAATCATTGTCACCACCACATGTTACAGGAGGATACCATTAAATATTTTTTTTCACATGACTAGCGAGCCCATATAAGAGCAGATTTGATGTTCTCCTCCCATATTTCATTTCATTAGATTTTTATTCTAAACATGGACTGCAGAAATTTTGAAGTCGTTAATACATGAATATGTTTGTCTAAGTTATGATATTGCTATCAGGGTTCAACTGTGTAGCTTTTGAGTCAAACTCATTGACCCATGTTTCATTAGTAGTGGTTCACAAGAACCCATCTCTCATGAGAATAGGTTTGTCTAAGTCATATAGGATTTTCTTAGTCATAATCTAGTTAGTCCGGCAACCACATTGAACATTGCAGTCTCATATGATAATTGTCTATTTCAAAAGATATTTCAATTAGAACCAATTTGTGAGTGTACCCAGCTATAAATGTTCAAATTTTATTTGTGCATTTCAGTTATTTGAATCTCAATCTACCCAAGGGCTGAATTTCATCTCTTAGAGGCTCAATTGACACCAAAATTCATGATTTTTTTATAGAATGCTTAGTATATTATCTTTTATTGAGAGGGTCACATCAGACTTAAGTTTATGCATTCTTTGGCAGCTTTGGAAGCAACTTGGCACCATTCACATAAAAGAGGTTAGTCATAAAACATATATTTATTGATGAAGGGGAACATTTAAACATATATTACTGATGAAGCGAACGTTTAAATCTCGAGCAAATTTTTCCAGCAACTTTGCACCATCCCCATTTGCAAGGGGCAGCTGAACCATCTCCCCACCTATTGGTTAGCCACTTGGGGGTGTTTCATGTTATTCAATCTTGGAGTTGGTAATCAAGATGTCTGTTGTGGCCAACCCTCACCATCACTCAGATTTCAACAAGGAGAGTAATGTTCTTTTCCCTTTTCGAAAAGGCTTTCAATATTTTAATGATCCAAACTGACTCCATCTCCCAAACAAAATGAGAACACTTTTCAAACTTTCAAGGCTCCAAAGAAATGAACAAACCATAGCTAGAAGGTATTTTAAGGTGCACCTATGTGAAAAATAGGTTAAGATATCACTACTAGATTTAAATATATTGAATGCTACTAGATTTAAACATATTGGAAAAGGATAGAATGCAGTGTTGTTATTAATGAAGGGAACATATCCATTGCTCTGTCCACTTATTAACAGAACCATCTTCATTAACAAGTACTATTTTCTACTTGGTAGTAGACTGTAACTGAAAGTATGAAGATTCAGCTTCCCTCACTTCACCTATGATGGAATGCCAGAAGGCTGGAACCTCCAATGAAATCCACATGTTTTTCATGCAGCTAGGTTAACATTTCAGAGCATGTATTAACTCAATTATAAGTAATGTACTGATGCATCTAAACAACACCAAAGAACATAAGAAGACTCCCCCAGTCTCTTAAAGTTTATTTCACAGTTTCACCTATACCCAAGATAAATGTTTTTCTACAACCATGGCACTCTTTTATGATCTAGGTATTTCTGTAAGTTGTGCTAGGAAACGAGTTCTCCAAACTGTGAAAAGATGGGATGTCATTCTTAAAATTAATGTATGAGGTCTTGGTGCATGGGGCCCTGGATATTATGAGGGTTATAGCGAATAATCTATCTAGACGATGACTGAAACAAATTAGGTCAAGAAAGAAAAGTGGAGGATATTATGATAATTGGAGGGAAGCTTTCCAAATATTTTTTTGCATCCATAAAGGCGGAGACCACTCGCCATGCAAAAATAACCTAGCATGATCTTGAAGAGCTATACTAAATAAGTGACACATGCATGTTGCATTGTCATGTACGAGAAGTGTCCCACACGGGACTTTTATAAGAAACACAATAACAATGCATAAAGAAGGTTTGGGAAGGAAGAAAACTCCTCTCCACATCAACTCCCCTGCATTGAACCTAAAATAACAAGCAATAAAAGAGAATGCATCTTTTGATTGGAAATGAAGAAGATGCCACTAAAATGGTGGTTAATAGTAATTAGGACAAGAAGCTTTTACAAAAGTCTAGTCTTATGAAGAACAGGCAGCTAATTTGACACATTGGAGAAGAGAGATGATAAGCTGACCGCAGTCAAGGAACCGCATTCAATAATCTAGGATAAAAGGGGATGGAACTCCAGATCTAAGACACCTTACCATTGACCTCTTTTAGCAAACTGCTAATTATTTTATTGCTAAATGGAACTAATCTACCCACAGCTTCATGACAAGTATAGAACAATTTGAGAGAAGCCACATTCTTTGGGGCCAGCAGAATTATGGGATGTGGACCTGAAGCCTGCCAACACAGATTGTCCTATATGAACAACAAAGATACTGGCAGGTTCGGAGCTGCCACTTGTAATCTTTCATTAGCTTGACAATAGAAATAATGGCAATTTCAATGGCATACATAATACCCAAGAATTGTTAGATCTGCTACGGAAAAATGTTTGAAGGGGCATGCTATTTGACCATAATAAGTGTATGGTTGATTGATCATGATGCATTATGTATCCTAATTTACCCCCTATCATTAATGCAAATTTTGTAGAACAATGTGTGCATGTTCTATGATTTTTTTATTACCTTTAAGATGTGTTGTTTGTATCTATTGCTACATTCAACATAGAACATTTGTATATAAATTTCATCTATTGCAGGCAGTGTCACCCGTGAGATTTGAATAAACTCCAATTTTCCACAAAACATACTCCAGATATTTCCGCGTCTCCTCATCCTTCAAACTCAGTGGAACCTGATCATTCACAAATATGTCTATCTAAATATGATGCATACAGCACTGACCATAGCTGAATTTATGCAATATTCATGCACTCTGAAAAGATTTTTAACATCAACATTAATAGTGGCAGACTCGAACTGTCAAGAATAGTTGATAAGGAAAGAAAGTAGAAATATTGCTAATCTGCCACATAAAAGAAGCAAAAAATCATTAAGGCTCTACACTGACAGAAATATTACTAGAGCCTAACCAGAGCTATAAAATACTTAAAGAGGGGGTAAAGTTTGTGTTCCAGATAGCATCTTAAAGTTCAACAAGACCATTTCGGTGCCGAATAAACTTTAGTTGATATGAATGATTTTCGTTGATATTTTACTTTAGAGGATAGCAGCCCAGTTTAACAAATATCTAAGCAGAATAATGGTAGTCGTCAATGACATTTAAAGTACAGAGCAGAAATTATTCCTTTGAAAATGTCCAGATGCTTCGTAAAAACTTGAATATAAGGTCTTGTGATCTATAATTCAAAGAAATAAATAAATGAAGCAATGAGCCAAAATATGCTTATACTTTCATATGTTTTGGTGTAATATATATATATATATATATATATATATATATATATATATATGTATCTGTTGAAAAACCAAAAAATTCCTCAAAATACTTACAATTGTTGTAGTAGCAATCATAGCATAGTCTGCCCATCTAAAATACTTTCTGGCATCTCCTCTTGAAGTATGGTACAAGGTAGATGCAACACCAACACCAATCAAAGAATTTGCATAAACCACATTTCTCATTCTCTTTCTGCATCATTTGATTAGAAGATAAGAGTTAATAGTCAATTCAAAATACATGAGCACATACGTAAAAAGATGAGTGAGATATAGTTTGAATCAGGACTTACCTTGGAGCTTGGATTCCAAGAAATATGAAAGGCAATGATGTTAACACATTGGCAATGGTTTCTGCCAAACTCTGATCACCTAAAAATATGCCAAGTATGAATTAAAAAATTGTATAGAGTTTCCATAATAGCATCTTCACACTTAATAATAAGAAAAAATGTAAGATTGCAAGCTTTTTGCAAAGTGTAGATGGATAACAAAAACAAAGAAAAATAAAAACTGCTAAAGAGAATTGAATAGCATAAAAGAAATTTAAGATTCCAAAGAAAGCAAAGTTTACTAAAATCTAGTTTTTCAGTTTAAGCAAAACTGATATGAAATACCTAGATGATTGCACTGTACAGGTCTCAGAGATGCTGCTCTCATTCGCCAGATTCTTCTCAGATGAATATATGGTGAAGCAGCCCCAGAAACTTTAAAGTTGTCATCATCTTCAAACCTGAACGATAACTAACAAATTGTAATCATACAAAATAACTCACCATAAGCATAACAATCTGAAAGACAGATTCTGTAACTTAGATTTCAATGACAGCACCACTTTCATTATTAATTAATAATAATAGATTACCAAGCATCAGGCAGTATTATGCAGTGTTCCATATTTTGATTGATTATTCCATAACTATGAACTATGAAGCTACCTTCTTAAAGGTTACCTACCAGACAACTTTCTTTGCTTTGCATATCTATGAAGCCAATGCAGAATTTTAGTGATAAGAAGAAGATAAAATCTTACTCCATAAGCAATCTTCTATCATCTCCAGGAATCTCAGAATTTGCATCACTTGAAAGTTGAATTCCACCCTTTAAGGGAAGTTCTTCCTGGAATGATGTATGATGTACCAATCGCACTCCATGTAGATCTCTCAATGCTCTAGGTTGTCTTGATTTTCTCCAAATCTCCATTTTCTGTTTGAAATGTCGGCAAATTCAAGCAAACTTGTAGCTAACATCAGGTATGCACCACCTTCTTTCTTGTGTCGATAAACCTAAGTGATTCCTATGGAAAAGAATACACATACATCAAACAAAAGTGAATTATGGATACGGTTTCCTCTCTACATGCAATCACTCTTATCAACCAGTTGACAATAATGAATGAAATGTTGCTGTAATGAGAACGTTGTTCAAATATCTTGTAAAATTTCAAGTATAGAAGCAGCTTGACAATTTTTTAAGTGGCGGTGATCTAAGTAGAAAAAAATCATTATACAACCAAAAACTAAAAGCTTTATTAGAATAATAAAATGTCACAATGAAAGTTCACCCACCACGAGCATCACACTGTCCAATGAGTGCCATGTGAACCATTCAAGCTCATGCGAGATAAAGCATAGAAGAAATGGCAGCTCATGAGAAACAGGTCATTGATGGAATGGCTTGAGTGCTAGGCACTGCATACAGTTAATGCTGAGAGATGATACCCAGAAATGAAGATTATCAAAAAAGGAACATGTTGAGAACTCCTTTTTTTAATTAGTCTTTGAAGAGCGTCACAACTAATACATTCTTTCTATTGTTACAACCAGAGATAAATCTTGGAATATCCAGCAATCAATAAATGGAGTTTATTTTCCATTGCTGGGAGCGAATTTCGCTGCTAACTAAAAGCTGAGCTAAATTTTGTGGATTAGCCATGACACTGTTACTATCAACAACAACAAGATACATCAAGTGATCTATCTGACACCGTCTTACTAAGTGGCATGGCTATGAAATTTTTTAATCAATCACATATTACAGTTTTACCAATTTACCACAATTACAGTAAGTTTCCTCTTCCTTTTACTAACCATTTCATTTTTTAATCCCTTAAAATTAAATGTTATTTACCAATTTGGTAACATCTTTCTTTCTAGATGAAACCCTTTTATTGGCCAGGGATGGGGCAAACCCCTAGGATGGTATCCCTTAGCGAAACTCTATGATTCTAGCAATAGGGGATTTCCAGCACACAAGTGACTTCCAAAAACGAACCTGCACTAGCAGTGGTAAACACCGATTTACCAACAAAGTAATTATGGGAATGGTAAGCAATCCTTGTTTGGAGCAGCAGGTCCCAGGCTCATATCTATTCTTGTGCCAATCAAAACATAAGAACTGCTTGATGGATAAGCAGAGCGCTAGTCAATTAGGAACGGTTAAAAATCCATAGCGCTTTCGAAGGAAATGCAAGGCCGAATTCCTATATCCCAAAAGATGAGCAGAGTTTGATTATGTTCAACCTATCAAAAATATGCCTAAATATGAACCCTCCTCCTGTTCAACCTCAATGCCAAGTTTAAAAGATATATTCTCCCAAATTTAGAAGGATTCTCTATTCTGTCAAATATAGAATAGAATTGCAACCTCGCCATTCAAGTGAACGGAATGCAACTGAGGTGGGAATACAAGCTCACTAGAGAACCAAAATTTCGTTTTGGATCGATGAACGAATGGTTACAGTATCCAATTGATTCGAACCTGTGACCAACAATGTTAATTTGTTTTCTTGTCCATGTTATAGTGGTGATATTCTTACTCAGTGGCACCCACATCCATAAATCAAAGAGAAAGAAGCGAATGTACCTTGAGTCTTGAGAAAGATAAGTGATCGTCCATCGTCCGGCAGGCCTCCACGGAATGCAACATTACTCTGCCCGGAATGAAATGATATATTTGGGCTGGCTATATATATTCTGCCAAAACGCAAGAAGATGGGAGTGGCTAAGCAGTTGGCAAGAGCACCTGGAGAAAATATTCCACAGCATCTTCCTCTGTTGCCGCATATTCTTAGGTTTCTTGTCGGAATCTCCTACACGTATCAAATGTTGCAGTGGGCCGCTCCAAGGATGGGGCTTGACAAACCCAAATTTTGATTTAAAGACCCGGGCTGGGGTAAGGTTCCATGATTGTTCATCTTAACTTTGCGTATCATAATTTTCATTATAATCATTTATTTTAATTTTAAAAGTTCAACGTTGCATTGTTCCGCGTTCCACTTGCCACGTTATTCTCTTGGATTGGCATAGACCTTACCTTATAGTTCAATTAACAATCACTCGCATCCATTTAGGGGATTATTTTTCACTCTTTTTATTATTATTTTTATTCATGCATCTTCTTGGTGTTGTGCTCTCTCATGTGACATGTTTGTGGGATATTCTTATGCTTTTAGGTGATGTCAAACTATTATTTCTCCTAAGGTAATTGTGAATCTTTACTACTCGAGTGATCCCTTTTTCTCACATCAATGTGTCATTCATCTAGGATTTCATTATTATACTTTTATATGTTCAAACACTAAAATAAGGTGTGAAGTATCTCTTGACAATTTCATGAATAGAAACATGTGTTTAGAATAAAACCATGTGTTTATAAGGGTTATACAAATTCGTTCTTTGTTGATTGTTGTTTCTATTATGCAATATGTTGACTAGATACTTTTTAAGGTTTCAAGTAACATCAAGCTATCATTTACACTTTCCTTTAAAAACAAAGATATTCTGGAAGCTATTCCACTCCACTATAATATAATATGTCAATACTTTTATTGTCATGATCCCACAACCATTTGTGGGGTGACATAATCAATAGACTATGTTTAATCTAATACCCTCATTGTTTAGGGTTTATTTCTAAAGCCTCATTTATATTCATGAAACTATATAAATCTTTTGAAGGATCTATTTAATTGTTCCAAAATTAAGATTTAAAAAAAAATTATTTATGAGTTTAATTCTATAACCTCCTCTTTATATTCAAGAAACTATGTTTAGATTTCTAGTGTTTCAATTAATTCTTAAAACCCTTGTTTATAATCATGAAATTATGTATATATTTGTGATGTTTCACCTACCAACTAAAATGAACATTGCAACATACAATTTCATGTTTTATAATCATTTAAATGTGTGTATCATTCTCTGGTTTATCTTGCATACTACATTGGAAGCATATGTTTTCATTAATGTATGTCTATGTGTGCACGTGCTAGGATTTGTTACTTGTATTTGTGATGGTTTGTTTAATAAATAGTAAATATTTTGATTTATAATTTGTATTTAATCACGTATTCTTGGTGAGGTTCCAATTTTAACAACAATTAAAAATTCAGTGTTATCTTTCTTTAACATGTTAAAAATTATATTCTCATTAATTGTGATATTATATGTATATCCACACACACATACAGATTATAGACACCCAAAAATGTCTTCACATAATCAAATAAACATTTATTATTATTTTTTATTTTATTCATTAGTCTTTTTCCTCTACTATTTAAATAAAATTCTTTATTTATTTAATTCATTAACTTTTTCTATATATAATTAAATATTTATTTATTTATTCAATTATCTAATTTCCACTCCTTTCCCTACTATTAATTAAATAAATATTCATTATCATTTTCTTTCTAAATCTTAACCCTTTATTCATTCACATGAATCATAATCTCAATTCATATGCATGTGACAAATTCACTTGTCTCTTAATTCACAATTTTTCATTTGCATATCACAAACATACATCTAGTATATGTTATACAAAGTCTCACCTACCACTTAATCTTATCTCTCCATTAAAAATCAACCTCTTAATCTTATTAAATCTCACTACCACTTGTTAGAGTAATAAGTTGTTTTACTTATTAATTAAATTATATTGATTTAATTATTAAGTCACTTATTATCTTTTTATTTATTTAAGCTAAACTTTAGGCATATAATAATTAATTATTTTATTAATTATTATCATGCAACCTAGGTTTCACCTTTAGGGTTTTGATCTCATTATATAAGGATTGATCTCTCTTGTAACAACATATTCATTACATTATATTGCAATTTTTTTTTGCATATTAGAATGTCTCCTCTTTCATGGATCATTGAGTTCAGGCCTCCATTGTTGTTTGCTTCTCTCTTTCTGTGACAGGTGTTTGCAAGCAGATGATTTTTGGATGTTGTGGGTTGATTTTCTCATCAACTCCAATATGGTATCAAATTTTTAGATCTGTATGCCCCTATTTTTTTCATGAGAGATTCGACCTTGTTCGTCAAATCTATGATTTTCAGAAGGTTTTGTGTTGGATCTGGGGGACCTTTGATTCTAGTCACTTTGGGCTCAAACGAACCTCGTTGTTGTGCACAGAGCGCCCAAAAACTCCTATTTCATATAAAATTTGTCCAATTTGGACAAAGTTACCGTCTTAGACAAAAATAAATTGCACACATACATATCGAGGCAGTGAAAACAAAAAAAAAATTAAAAAAAATATTTTTGAGCCGACGGTGGCCATCGCAATGCCACTTGCACAATCACTGCCAACAGCCAATGATAACCACTAGTGGTCGGTGGTCACCACCAGCAGCCTCCACCGCTCACCGCCCTTGCTCCATCTAGTCGCCTTCCAGCCACCACAGTTGATTCGGGCCACCCGTGCGCCACCCAGACACCGTCAAGAATATTCCAGTCATTGCAAAGAATATTATGATGCTAGAAAAAAAATTGGCAGCATATTTTTTTCTGGTAGGCCTGACATTTTTTTGCAGTGATGGCCATTAAATGTAACCTCACTATTTATTGATGTCATCACTGCATCAGCACCCCGCATGCTCCCTTCTAGGCTCTTCCAAAGCACCTGTTGGTTTTTTGCTCATATCTTGAGCATACGATGTTTATATCAAGCAAACAATCAGAGAGCTCTTTCTGAGCTCTATCTAGATCTAGAGGTTAGAATTTCTGATTTTGGTTTTTTGATAGTGTTTTTTGTTGTCAAAGCCAGAAGTTCATTTTTGCACTTTGGGAGCTATATCTTGCACATCATGTCTCCTTTGTTGCAAAATGAGATATCGTTGCAAAGCTTGTTATGTGAATTTTCCAGCGCTATGAGTCTTTTTTCCAGATTCTGCTCCAAGTACATTTTAAAAATAGTTTTTTATTTTTTTGCACTTTGGTGAATATCTTGGATGTTTCAAATCCTGGGATCTTTTCCCTGTATGGGGTGGCTTATCTTAGGTTTTTATTCATGTTTCTACAACCTTCTATCTTCTTTGAGCATTGTAGACATCTTTTGTAAGTATTCTTTTATGCAAACGCATTGAGATAAAGTGTCATTTTATCGCATGCTTGGGATCTTGCACATCTTTGTGTCTTTTGTACTCGCACTCCCTTATAAAGTTCTATGGGAGGGTTTGATGTTTACCTTTGTTTTCCATCTACCTTTGTCAAGTAAGTGTTCCTTACATGGCATTAGCCTCATGATAAAGCCTTTATATGTGTTTTTACTTTCTCTACAACTTCGATGTTCCTAGTTCTTCATGATGTAGTTCTTATTGGTTGTCATTTTTAGTGTACTTGTCACCTCTCTCTTGTTAGCATTATGGGGGATTTCTATTGTTGATTCTTATGCTTCCTTGGTTCGATGGAGTGAGCTACATATTCAATATTTTTTCTTATGTACTAGGCAGATGCAATGGTTGGGCACCTATGCATTTTGGTGAGATGGATAATTTACCATATGGACACTCTTTCATTCTTCTTTTTTTGGAGGCAGTCTTCCATTTTTTATTGATCATCTCTTCGGGATTTAGTGTTTTATGCCATTTGTATCTTTGAGTTTAGTTATTTTCCTTTGTTTGCCTATTTCTACCGTTGGTTCTTATGCTTCCTTGGTTCAATGGAGTGAGCTATGTATTTAGTATTTGTTCCTATGTGCTAGGCGGATGCAATGGTTGGGTACTTATGCATTCCAGTGAGATGGATCATTTATCATATGGACACTCTTTCATTCATATTTTTTTAGAGGCAATCTTCTATCTTTGATTAATCAACTCTTCAGGCTTTGGTGTTTTATGTCATCTTTATCTTCAATTTCAGTTATTTTCCTTTGTTTGCCTCCTGGTTAGAGTAGTGTCATTTGAGGGAACTCATGCATATAACAGTCTTCTCTACCTAGTGATGTTATATTTCAGTGGAGGTTCTTTAGATCAGCAATTACTTTTTTGACAATGTTCGCAACTTCTTTCTTCAGTGGTGTTCTGCATGTTCATTCTTTGTTCCTGGTTTTTGGGATATTCTCTAGTTTTGAAGGCTTCTTCAATCCTTCATTAGTCTTTATCTCTTTTTGGAGTAGAGTTTTTTCCATGTGGTTTTCTCTATTTCTCCATTTTATAGAGACTCTCTTTTGTACTTGGGTACCTGATCAGGCCTTTGTTGTTGAGACCCATTTACTTTTAGTAGTAGTTTCTAGGTTTTTAGCTACTCCCTAAGTTTATCTTAAGGCGGGTGTTAGAGTAATAAGTTGTTTTAATTATTAATTAAATCATTTAATATCTCTTTCTTTACTTAAGTTAAACTTTACACATATAACAATTAAATATTTTACTAATTATTATCAAGCAACCTAGGTTTCACCTTTAGGGTTTTGATCTCCTTGTATAAGGATCGACATCTCTTGTAACACCATATTCATTACATTGTATTGCAATTTTTCTTTGCATATCATAATGTCTCCTCTTTCATGGATCATTGAGTTTAGGCCTCCATAGTTGTTTGGTTCTCTCTTTCTGTGATAGGTGTTTGCATGTAGGTGATTCTTTAGAGTTATGGGTTGATTTTCTCATCAACTCCACTACCACTTAATCTCATCCTCCATTAATCATTTAACCTCTTAATCTCCACCCTTGAATCTCTTGATGACTTATGTAAAAGAAGATCTTTCTTCCTCATTTTTCAACAATGAAAACTATCAATCATCTAATTTGTTGGAGCTCTAAATTTTGGGCAAAATTTGGAGTCCTATATAGTGATAAAACCCTAAAAAATGGCCTCTTAAACTCCATGAAAAATAATTAATGATGGATTACATGAAATAGGATGAAAAAATTATATTAATTTTCAATTAAAAAGTTGAGAGATTAAGGAAGGAAGCTCTGTGACATAAACAATCAAAATTATGTGATCAAAGTCTTCAGAAAATGCTGGAATTTCAACATGCTATAAAGATGATGCCAACAGAGGATGAAGATGGTTGAATTTTTAAAATCTAAAAATGACCCAATTCGGGAAATCAAATTTCCTATCTCTAATGAAAATCTTAGCTTTCCACAAGGTTTTTTGGTTTTTCTACCAGACCCAAATCCGAAAGTTAAGTAGTTATTTTTTAGTTAGTTTATTATTTTTTAAAAATGATTTGTAATAAGGGTTGTCTTTTCACCCTAAAGAGGTGTGAAAGCCACTCAAACACATATATATACATAATGTAAAATGTAGAGACAAGATTAAAAAAAGATATATTTTGATATAATAGAATTTCATAAACAACTACAACTATGAACTCTTATGTACCGGTTTTTCAACATTAATAAAGATAAGTGTCATTTCTTTTTATTTGTGGTTAGAAGTTATATGTTTTCAATTAGTCTTTAGGATATTCTATTAAATAGAGTGTTTCATTGTGTTAAATTCCCTGGGTATCGTAATTCAAAATTAATATATATAGTTTAAATATCAATTGAAAGATCTGTGTATCTTCTCTTATTTTTATCGATCTCTTAATTTGAGTTAAATTTGATAAGATTAGCTATATAGATTGATTTGAATTATAAGTCAAGTGGAAGCTTCTGAAGTGATGGTCTTGTCTTATTAAAGCAAGTTTTTAAAACCGTCTTTGATCATACATAGGATTGAAAGTGTTTTGACTCTATAACCCAAATACTTAGAAGGCACTGATCTAATCTTTAATTGGAAATTGTCACATTAAGCTCATCGATAGTTTGTAGATCATTAAATTATTATTTCAAAAGCATTACTTTTAGTCCTTAGTATAATCCATTTTAGTCAAGTTTTATAGAGTAGAGATTATCAAAAGATTTTTTACTTTCCTCAAAGGATCATTCACCACCTTTGGAGGAACTTTATTTTGTGTACGCAGTTGAGCATCATAGTGAATTTGATAGTTCAAAGTGAAATTAGGCCTACCAGCCTTGGCTTGATTAAGCCAAAATTGCAGAGGTATAAGTGGTGTATCACCATCATACCTGTTAGTTGGCCAAATCCGATCCATCATTTTTGGGCACCAACATAATTATCAAAGGAAGCTAATTGGATCAATTGCCAATCATCTAAGGAAACAAATACAATCAAAAAGCTTGTAATTTTGGATAACTATTTCTATCTTGCCCACTTGCTATCATTTTTATCAATAGTGCATCAACATCAATCAACCACACTTCAATCCTTTTATGTTATCTTGTGCATGTGTTAAATAGTTGAGAGCAAATATTATTCATACACGATCTTAAAGGATATGAGACAATGGAGTCAAGTATTTCATGAATGTGACGTATAACTTTGTTTATTTTATGTTTTGCAATTTATGAAGAACTCGATTGATATGTTGTTGAATTTAGTTTGTAGACATTAGACTAACAGTTGTGTTATAATAGGTTTGCAAGTAGTTGTTCAAATTCAATGTCATCACATATAAATGTGTGTGTGTGTGTGTGAGAGAGAGAGAGAGAGAGACCTAAATCATTGAGGTTATATTTTATCATATTTATGATAATTTGACTTATAACTTGTATATATTGTGCAATATATACAAATGGTTGATGCCCCTAGCTCCCATTTTAAGTCATCTTTTATGTCGTTGGTCGATTTTGGCATTTCGAGTCATTTTAAGTCACTTTCGATCATTTTAAATTATTTTAATTTATCTTTTATCATGTCACTTATCTTTGGTCATCTGTGGCATTTTCTCATTTTGACTTATGTTTAATTAAATAATTTGTATAATTATTTAATCAATGTCCTAATGTTGGTTCCTAAGGAATTAATTAGTTAATTAATTTCCCTATGTCCTAATGTCCCCTTAAACATAAATAAATTTAATTTATTTATGCTTTTTTGTCATCACTTGACGTTTATTTTCTGATTTTATTTTATATTTAAATATAATTTTATTTTATATTTAAATATAATTTTATTTAAATGTCTTTTGGGCTTTTTGGAGTGAAATTTGCCAATAATTTTTATTATGTGGCTTTTATTATTGATTGTTGGGTCTTCTTTTCCCTCTTGTCTATTCATTTCTTTATTGTGTCCATTTAGTTTTCGAGTCATTTTTCTATTTCATGGGCTTTCTTCTTCCTTTTTTGGCTAACCGTGATATCCTCGTTGTTATTACATTTTCATACTTGATTTTTGAATGTTATTAGTGAAATTGTCTTATCAAGAGCAACATTAATTGGAGGAGAAAGAAGAACAATGAAGCGTCCTATACAATTTGCATGATTTTGTTATTTATGATTTTATGTTATTTTGTGCAAATTTGTTTAAAAGCTTCATTGAGTGATTAGGGTTGTTTTGAATATGATTTTTATTGCTTTCCATGGTTGATCTTTTCATATTCGCATACTAATGCTTTTCTTGATCTATGGTTGGTGAACCTAATGTGAAGTTGGGACAAAGGGACAAGATCTTCAAATGTCCCAATCACCAAATTCTCTAACCCACAAGAGATCCTATTTTTACTAAGAAATAGGCGCCTCAAATGAGGCAAGAAAGGGAAGCCCTCGAGATAAATTAGGTATGTGTTTTCTAAAGATAGGTGTTGGAGAAATAGAAATTGCTCAAACAAACCTGTTGAAGGAAGCCTACTCAACACACATTTTAGGGCCTTGTTTAGAGTTAGAAAAAAGGTACTAATCAATTATCGAGGGCCATATGTTAAAACTATTAATGATATTTGGTGAAAGATGTTTGTTGAAGACTTGATCTTGAAACCAATTATCTATTTAGTATAGAAAAAAATTCATTTGGGACTATAGTTTAAATCAAGTGTTTGATGAGTTTGGTGCTTCAACACGCTTTTGTTTGGGATATAACCCCAAGTAGAGTAGGCCTAGTTTGGTGGTAAAATATGTACTCACCCCAATGGATGATCTAAACGGTAATGGGATAAAGCCAAGCCCCATCAAAACCACTATATAAGAAATGTGGTTGTGATTAATATCACGATCAATGAATGATTGGTATCTCATGATGAAGCTCTCCCTTAGCACCTATGTGGCGTGTTAAAACCTACAGAATGTAACTTTTGTAGGATGGGAGGCCTCCTTAACAGAGCTAATCTTTCACAAGTTTAGCCACCTGAACAAATGCCCTTACTAGAAACCTATTCTTTTAGCATCCAAAATCCTTCTACTTGTTGATGTAGGGGCTACAATAGGTGCATCTCAAAGATACCCCACATGTACTCTTCATTTTGAGAGAAATTTTCTTGAGATCTTTGTGCCTTTAGAAATTTGAATATTGGCATGCCCAAGAGGTGTGTTTCATGTAAGGGGGAGCTAATGCCTTCAAGCTTCCATCTATACAATTGAGAGAGGTATTCTATTGCAAGGAGATTCAACAACTAATATCTTATCCTAAACCTTAGGTTGTTCTTGTCTTTAATTTTTGAATCGACCACTTTGTTTTGACTATGTGTTAAAAATATCTTGCTAACTAAACATTACTCATCCAAACCTTCAATATTTCTAGCCAAACATATTTTTCAAACCTTGAACAAAAATATTGTCTAAATTTTCAACCTTGCAAACATAGGAAACTCAAACCTTGCAACTTTGTTTCAAATTTCTATATATAGGTGTCCCTTAGGTCACCTCACTTGCATCCTTCATCTTGGGGTCTAGTCTTCCATAGTGTGCCCCTTTTGTCATTGCCTTAGTCCCTCTCATAATACCTTCTTTTCTCATTCATTTCACTTGTCTTAGTTTGTGACATTAGGTTTCATTTAGAACCTTTTTCCTTGCAACCATTTTGTCATTATCTTTTGGACTCGCCCATATCCCTTAGTCATCCTTCATTTGGTCAATATCCCTAGCTTGTATTTAGTTCCTTGTCCTCCACATTATCATGACCTTCTTCCATTATCATATTGTATTTTTCATTCATTTTTTTAGATCACCTTTAGAGTCTTATTCCATTCCATTTGTCACCTTTGGCTTGTATTACACAACATTTTAGAGCCATAGGTTACATTTATATCCCTTAGGTTACATTTATCTCCCTTAGGTTGCATTTATCCTCCATCCCTTAGTGTCATATTTGTCATTCCCTTAGGCATATTTCATATAGGTCCATACCCATGGATGTTGAAACAAAATACCAAGCTTTTAGGAGACAACAATAATCATCATGCCAACCCATGTGCAGTCCAATGTATGACACATAACCAAGTTTTCAATGACAATCATGATTCATTGCACATTTTGGAAGGAAGATGCCCCACTACGCTCAAGAGGAGACTCAAACACTAAGTGGGACAGTGGTCTTTCACTAAAATATGTGATTTATGAAATGTAAATGATTTACCAATGTGATTAAGGTGATTAATTAGACAAGTTACTAAAAATTTGAGAAAAATGGATTGATATGAATTGTTAGTGAGCAGAAAAGTACATAAACAAAAACTAAAGAAAAAGCATGACCTATGGGTGGAAAAGCTAGGCTAAAAATGTAGGATATAGGGTGAAACTCATTTTGTACCTGGGACAAAATGCCAATGGTGTTCTATACCTAAAAAAATTGGATGAATTTTTGTAGGTCTCTTTGACTATGTCTGATCTTTCTAATTCCTATTTGGTGGCTTTGTAACCTATTCCTATACACCAAAAAATGGGGAAAAGGTTGTCTAAAGGGTTTTTCCTTTGTCAAACCCTTATTTAGTAATAAACCTTGAAAATCGAAAGAAACTTCATAAAGGAAAGTATGTAAAAAGGTAAATAATAGATTCACCTTGCATAAACCCTCATGGATGAATGTAGAAATCACTCATACCCATGAAGATGCTTGAATATGCTTGAAATCCAAAGAGTTGAACTTGGAATTTAATGTAGAATCAAGTATTCTCTCACAAATGAATGGATATATGTATGCCACTCCTAGATCTTGAATGTTGATATGCTTGAAAATTACATGCAATGAAGGAGAGAGAAGGAGAATGGAAGGAACGATCTTTTTTATCGATTGAGAATTCCTCTACTTGGCCATCATGGGAGAGAAACTTGATTCAATTAGAGAATTTTTCCTTTGACTTGAGTTATCTTGAAGAATTGGAGACTTGGAGATCTTGATCTTGGATGCTTGCCTTTAAATCTTGAATCTAATTGCTTAATTGTTCTTGATTGCTTGAAAATTTTGATAGCTTGATTGAAAATGCTTGAGTATAGTTCTTATATGAAAAATGAGGAGATATAGGGTATTTTTATACTTACTCCATCATTTTAGGATTAAAAAATGATCAATGCTGATCATAAAATCAAAACTCCGCTAATACCCTGATATCAAGCTCCAATCCAAATTTGGGCCCCAATTGCCTGGGATAGAATGCCAATGGCATTTTGTACCCTATAAAATGAGCTATAATTTGAAGGGGATGTTGGGATATATGAAAATAGTGGGGGGAGAAAGGACAGGTTTCCATGATCAAGCATAATGGTCATTTAGACCTTGAAAATGCCAAAATAAGATCTAATAAGTCTAATGAAGCATCCAATTATGGGTGCTAACTTTTTAGGATGGTACATCTAGCCCCCACTTTAGCAGGAATATAATACAAGATCATTTTCATGTTAAAGTATATCAATGCATAATAACAATCTTATCAAGGTCAAGGAGAAAAAGGAACATCAAGCCCCCAAGTGACTGACTAATTAACTCCTCATCAAATCCAAAATCAAGATAAAAAGAGGCATCACTCAAAAGAGAGGGGAGAGAGAGAGAGAGAAGCATGATCACTATCCTAGTAAAGTATTGCCTTAATATGGATCACTCAAAGATAAAGTGTTGTAAAAGATGGCATTGATATCCTAGAGAGTTGTGTTATGCTAGTCAACCCATGAAAGAGGATCAATCCTTAAGGAAATCATTATATCTATTAAGGGATCCGATAAGGGAAATCAGACCTAAGGAAGACATTATCTCTTTAGGGATCAATAAAAGAAGATTAGTCCTTAAGTAAAGTACTATTTCCATTACGGTATCCAAAGAGAACTACCAGACCTAAGGAAATAATTATCTCCAAAGAGATCAAAGAAAGGAAGATCGGTCCTTAAGGAAAGCATTATTTTTTTCAAGTAGTCTAATGAAAGGATGATCACAAGGAAAACATTATATCATTGGTCGTCTGTAAGAGAGGTTACATTGAATCATTATGTGTGTGTGTGAAATGTGAAAGGAGTGGAGTGTATGCTCTCATGTCAAAGTGATTGCAGATGCCTTAATGGGAGCAATGGATTTAACGGAGCATACATGCACCCACAAGAAACATTTCCACTATGATATACCACCAAGAAGGCACATAATAAGGGAAATGAACACATGATAAAAGAGATCACTAAAGGGATCTACTAACTCAGGGGTCAATTTGATCATATGATAATACATGAGATATTATAGCAAAATGAAATTCCATCATTCCCCAAAGGTAGTAGAACTACAAGAATAATAGAAGAATGTAATGTAAGAGTTAAAAAGAAGAGTCTTTTTGAGTTGGCATCAAGAAGACCAAAATAATAGGAAGTTACCATTTTGCATCATCACCAATCAGAAAACATAGGCACATTTATGAACAGTGGCACATATACAACATAACATGTAACAACATATAGAAGAAATGAGATACAAGTAGAGGAATGTCAAGAAAAATTGATTCCTTTATCACCTTGCACAAATGGAGCAACAAGGGTTGTATAAAGAAATCTAATATATATATATATATATATATATATATATATATATATATATATATATATATATATATATATATATATATATATATATATATAAAGTAGAAAAACATGAGGGAATCACATTACAATAAGAAAACACAAATAATCCACCATATAAGAGGAGCTAGTTAGGTTTATCACCTGCCCCCCCCCCCCCCCACCATCTCGGTTTGTTGTGTTTAGGGAAGGTGGGAAATATGAAAGAGGATAAACATCAAGCATGGTAGATGGAACAATAACTAGTTCCAAAAAAGGACCATGTTGTGACGATGGATTACTTTGTTCATCACTAGGATTAAGAGATAGTTTTGTGAAAAGATAGGTGGAAAATCATGATTAACATTAATAAGCTCATATATATCATTAGAATCACTAGCATGGATATCATCGTTAGTTGCATTAGGAACATCAAAAGCATCATCATCAAGAGTATCTTATTCATCCAATTTAATTGTAATAGAATCCAACATATGAATAGAATTATCATGTTTGTTCAATTTCATTTTTTTCAAGTTAACTTCCTTCTTTGGTTTATGCATGGATTGATCAAAGAGAATCAAAGCTCAATAGGTGTTTTGGGTGAAGAAAGGTTTTGGTAAGAACATTAATGGGCTCTAGTATGAAGTTTATAGTGATAGTCATAAGAACAATAGTTACATTTTCTTTTGTTATAGATTTTGTTTGGTTCAAGATCAATCAACATTGAGCCCTTTTCTTCTTTAGGAGAAAGAATGGAAGGAACCACACTAGATTGAGATATAGCATCGACATAATGTTTATAAGGTATAACAGGTGAAACATAAACATATATAGGAGGTTTAATATGTGTAGGGAGAATTCCAAGTCTAGGGCAAGGATATGGAACATCCTTAAGATTGATAAGCTCACAAATCTTTTGGATTTTATACTTCTAATATGATCAAAAGAGATGATATTTGGGGGATTGAGTGGGTTGAGGCATGAAAGGCCAAAGGAAATCAAGGTCAATATAATCTCGAGGTACTAAAGGTTGATAGAGCATATTGTTAATAATTATGATTTCTCCATTGTGGGGAGATTTCAAATAGTTATGAATATCAGAGGCTACAACTTTCATGGGAGTAAGCCACATAAGACCTAGTTTGACTTGAAACTGATCGAAAGTTGGGATGACAACAAAAGTGGCATATAAGGTTTTACATCCAAGTTCTATGGAAAATATAATAGAACCATAGGTAGGAAAGGTGAAATTATTACAAGATTAAATCATAACATCAAATTTTTCATAAAAATCACACTATAATTATCTATTGTAAAGATATTCTCTAGTTATCACATTCACCATATAAGTAGGGTCAATAAGAACACTATGAGAATAGAAATCATTAACCTTTATAACAATGTAAAGAGGACCATAGGGTGCTTTAATTGTCCCACTAGGATCAAAGGTTATACAAAGTTCAGGTTTAGGTATTAGTTTAGGTTTAGTATCAGATTGATCAATGAGGTTGAAAACATTATTGGCTTCAGTATAGTTATCATCGCAGTCAAAAACATGGGTGGAAGAAGAAGGAAAAGGTTGGGTAGACTTGATGTTATTGATCAAATAGGAAAGTAAGGGATTGGTGTAGATTTGAAATTTTTGGTTGGGAGGTGCCACAAATTTGTTTCTTTGATAGTTAACACTCTCAACAGATACAGTATTAGAATCAATTAAATTTTGAATAATGGGTATCATGACCAAGTTGATGATGGTATTGACAAAAAGCTTTGTGATCAAAGGATTTGGCCAAAGGTTTGGATGTGTCAATCAGTTTAACAAGAGGAAGAGTTGAAACTTTAGCATTAATCAACTTCAACATCACATTATTCAAATATTTAGAAAGTTGAGTAAAATTATGAGAAGGTCTAAGAACGGATGACAAAGGAGCCATGTCTTTGGATGTTTTTTCCACTTTCTCATCAACATTATTAGATGAATTATTGATTTTGATGAAGTTATTAGGTTTCTAAAACTTTTTACAGGATGCGTCATCACTCTTATAAACCAGAGCCTTTGGAGTGGTGCTCTCAAACTGACTCACTTGAAGCTAATAATTATGAAGCACTTCACATATTATAGTGAAAGAAGAAAGTTCAAAAAGCATAATCTTATCTCTAATGTCTTTTGTAAATTAGAAATGAAAATATGTTGCACATCAATATCAAGCGTAGGATAAGAAATATGGACATGAAAATGCTTAAATCTACCAATGAAATGAGTCACTTTTTCTTTAACACCTTGTTTACAATGTATTAAGTTAGTCAAAGAAATCTTAGGATCGATATTGTTTTGAAATTGTTTGATGAAAGTATTAGCAATTTTTTGAAAGGAATGATTAGAATAAGGAGGCAAAAAACAATATCATTGC
Source organism: Chamaecyparis obtusa (assembly GCA_027943335.1). Taxonomy (NCBI): domain Eukaryota; kingdom Viridiplantae; phylum Streptophyta; class Pinopsida; order Cupressales; family Cupressaceae; genus Chamaecyparis; species Chamaecyparis obtusa. The sequence goes on from BSBK01001164.1 coordinate 873,130, forward strand.
GAGCTTTTATCTCGAAAGGCTCTAGTAAAATTTTTAGCTATGAACCTATGATCATGAGAGAAATCACTACACAATATTTGAAAGGTTTTGATATGGGTCAAAGGATTGCCTTTACCATTATAAGTTTTTAGGTGAGGAATCTCCATGTATTGAGGAATAACAACATGAATGATATCCAAGGACAAAGAATTAGCAATGTCACAAGTAGGAATGTTGAACTTGAATTGGGTCATAAAGGTATTTTTTTGTTTCAAGGATGACACAGTTTGAGCCAAGCTACTAATAGTAGAATCTGTAGAAAGAGTAGTAGGAGATATGTGTGAAATTCTTAGAGCATTATGAGAAATAGAAGGAATGGTGGAGTATGAAAAGAGAACACTATTGTAAGTGGGCATTAATTAAGGTAAAGAAACATATGGAACACCTAAAGGATTAGTGAGAACAATAGGATTAGGAATGCTAACATGTGTAGGGTTGAGATTTTGATTAGAAGTAGTGATAATGAGTGGAGCATAGGTGGACACACTATGAATGGAGGTAGAAATAGGCATGGATTCTCCTAACTGGAATGCTATAAGTGGGACTCAAGGAAATAAAACTCATGCATAAGACAATGAAAGAAAGGTAGATCTAATGCAAATATGATTTTTGATAGAGATCTGCAATTCAACTAAGCAAATAACAAATTTAAGAAAAATACATCTAACCATCAAATATAGAAATATCTAATATAAAGCATGCAAAGTAGATCTATATCTAATTACCAAAATGAGAAGTATGTAATGTGTACAAATTAGATCTAAACACCAAATCATAATTGGAAATGTTATGAGTTGGGTTCACCAAAAATGTACATAAGGTAAAAATGGAGAAGCAATGTATAGATGGGTAAATCACTTCCTACTTCCATAATTTACACATTTTGGAAGGAAAATCCCCACTAGGTTCAAGAGGAGACTAAAATACTAAGTGGGACAATGATCCTTTGCTAAAATATGTGATTGATGAAATAGAAATGATGTAGAAATTTAATTAAGGTCGTTATTTAGACAAGTTACTAAAAAATCAAGGAAAACAAATTGATACGAACTAACAGTGAGAAAAAAGTACAAAAACAAAAACTAGAGTACAAATCTAATTTGTGGATGAAATATGGGCTAAAAATGCAAGGTACAAGGCAAAATTTTTATGTACCTGGCAGTTTTGGTTTCATTTGTTTGGGTCTCTCTGACTATTTCTGATCTTTCTTATTCCCCCTAGTGGCTCCATTACATGTTCCTACACATAGAAAAATGGGGTAGAAGGTTGTCTAAAGAGGTTTTCCTTGGTCAACCCCATGTTTAGGAATCAACCTTGAAAATGGAAATAAATTGCATAAAGTAAAGTATGTAAAAAGGTATATGTTAAATTCACCTTGCATAAACCCTCATAGACAAATGTAGAAATTTCTCATACCCATGAAGATGCTTGAATGTACTTGAAATCCAAAGATTTGACCTTGGAGTGTTATGTAGAATCAAGGATTCTCTCACAAATGCATGGATCTATTAAGGTCTCTCCTAGATCTTGAATGTTGATATGCTTGAAAATCACTTGCAATGAAGGAGAGAGAAGGAGAATGGAAGGAAGGACCTTCTTGCTTGATTGATAATTCCTCTAACTGGCCATCATGGAAGAGAAAATTGTTTAAATTAGAGAATATTTCCTTTGACTTTAATGATATTTAATAATTGGACACTTGGAGATCTTGATCTTGGATGCATGCCTTCAAATCATGAACCCAATTGCTTAATTGTTATTGATTACTTGAAAATCGTAATAGGTTTATTGAAAATGCTTGAGTATGGTTATGATATGCAAAATGAGGAGAGGTAGGTTGTTTATATACTTACTCTATCATCCTAAAAAGTAAGCATATTTTTTAGGTGCTCATTTTGGCCCCATTTTTTAATGTGTGGGTTCCCACATTGATTTCACATTCTTCTAGCACTTATTGGACCTCCAAATTAACATTATTTCCTCAAAACTTGAGGTTGGCACTTGTTTCTAAGTGTGCCCCTCCATATTCCCTCCAATCAAATAATTCATTTTCCCACCTAGGACCTATTCATTTATTTTCATCTTTTGGGACCCTTTCCGACCTCATAGAAACCTGTATTTTATTCCCCTGCTTCTTTTCACCTTCCTCGACATCCCTGTGAAATTTGATCTCATTTTTCCTAGGACAAGTCGACTAACTGACTCATTCCTAGGAAAATTTGACTAAATGACTTATCCCTAGGATAAGTTGATTGACCAACTTGTCCTTGGGACAAGTCGACTGGCCAACTTGTCCCTCGAGTTTAGGGCCTAATTTTTTCCTGAGACCCGATAGCAAGGTTTTCTTCTGAGATTCAAATTTACAGTCAGCATGGATTAGATTTGAGCCCTGAAATGGAAATATTTTAGTATAAAATGACATCCTCTCCCCTCATTTGGCATAATATGATATCTCAATCAATTGCAAGCTATCCATAATTTCACACAATCAATCAAGCAATCAAGAAATTCCTCATGATCTTCAAGGCATTTTTATTCCTCTTCATTAAGAATTGTGGCAAACTACAACATCTATCATTCAAGGCCTTGGTTTCATGATTTCCTATTAGGTTTATTTGGATTTCAATCTATTGCATCAATACTTGTGTTCACATCCAAAGAGGAATTGCATCATCAAGTTATAAGGTGATTTATGTTTTAGGTCTAGCTTCCATTTCATTTTTCCTTATGCAATCTTAATTCAATTTCAAGGTTGATTCCTAAATAGGGGTTTGAACAAGGAAAACCCCTTTCCACAAACTTTTTCCCCAATCTTTTGTGTGTAGGAATAGATTAAAGAGTTATAATTCTGGATTGAGGTAGTGCAGGTACAATTACAAATTTTGAGAAATTTTCATTAGTTTTTACCAGGAACAAGTCAACTAGCCAACTTATTCCCAAAAAGTCAACTTGTCCCTGCCATTTTTTTAGTAAAATTTATAAATAGAAAGATTTAGGTCCTTGCCTTCTAGATTTGAAGTTATAGTAGAATTTGACACTCCAACGACAATCAAATTCAAATTCAAAATCCTACCTTCTCCATCTTATTTCCAAGTGCACTTATTCTTACTTCTTTTCCCTTGCACTTACTTTTATAGATCGAATCTAGCATTCAAATCTAGTAACATCATATAAAGTATATATGAAAAATAAAAAAATAAATGTATAACATATTATAACATTTTTCATCTCATAAACATCATAGATACCATCATCATAGAAAATAAGCATCATAAGTATAAATACATAGGAATTATATAATTCCACCAAACTACATCATATATATCTCGAAATGTGTCATGATACAAAGTCACAAGGAGATCTTGTAAAATATATGCAAAAATATGTCTACATAAATCAACTACTACTACCTTTTCCCTCTAGTCTAAGAGGCCTTGGTGCAGAAGTCGATGTCCCATCCCTAGTATATCTTGGAGGAGCATTGGTCACTTATGGTGATGCTCTAGGAGGCTCTACTCATGCACCACTATCCTAAGATCTATGTCTCTAGTGAGACTGATGAGAGGTAGTATAACTAGTAATCCTTTGTGCAATAGGTACAACTGGATCATAAATCACCCGCCAATAATCTATTCCCCTCTTCATCTACAGGCCTATCTATTGGCATATGTACCTTTCTAGAGGATACTATCAATCACCTCATGTATAGTCACATAATGTACACTGTCAATAAATGGCCTCACCTCTACCATTATTTCTTTAGCTCATACCTCTATTTTATGAGCCCTAGTCTTTATCACTTGTAACTCCATCCTCATGCTATCTCTCCCCCAATCTATTTTCATCTACATCCACTCTATACTCCCCTCTAAGGTGGTCACTCTCCCATCATACCAATGGCTCTGTGCATTTGTTGTTATAGCTCTACCATTTGTCACAAAAAAATCTAGCCTTTTCCTGTGTCACCATCTACCACACACCATCTAAATTTATTTATAAATCTTTGTAGTGTTATCTCAAGCTAGAAATATTTGCATTATGCACATCAAACCCACTCCCTCTCCTTTAAGCCTAGATGGGAACATCTTATGAAACCTTGTCAAAACCACCCATAGATACATCCATAAGTTTGGTTTCATCTCCTCCCATCACTACATCCATCAAGATTGTACCATCTCCTCCTTTTTCTCCCCCACATCCTCATCATCACTCAAAGAGCTATAACTATGTTTCTCTTAGTATCATTGTTTCTCTTTGTATCCTCTGAGCTGATACTAGAAACATCCACATCCATTTTGCTACAATCTATCGCTAAGGGTAATATTGGTATAGCACCAAGAGAAACCAATGGAAAAATACAAGTGTAACTCCCCCAACACCCTAATCATCTCCATCCCCACCATCACCTCTCCCTGCTCACCCACTATCTCCAGCTTCTCTCCCTCCCTATACATCTCCTCTCTAACATCATCTACCATGTCTCCTATGAGGTAGTCTGACTCATCAGATCATCTCTAAATGAATTGGAAAACCTAGATCCATATAAGGAGTATGCTTATGCATAGTTCACCATACATCATACTTCGATGTGGTACCAACACCTGATGTCACTGATCACCAATCTCATCTCATAGGAGCTAATAAACCAAACAGTGTCATGGATGTCTCAATAGGGATCATGATTCCTCAGCCTCTAACATCCCTCAAACATCTAGAAAACTTTCCTAACCCTACTAACACTCCTTTCCTCTCTCCATATTATCTCAATACCATATTTAGGAGATGGATCTCAATAATCCTAGAATACTAAGTAGACTGATGAATCAGATATCTCTCATGTCTAAAAAATGGGAGATGCTCATCCTTATCATCCCACATGGGGAATCTTTTATAGGGTCTCAATCTAAACACCCTCAATGTGTCCAATAAATGCCTCCAATATCTAACATGATCCATATGCTTTTGAACCATTTCATCATACTCATATAAATAAGGATGACATGGTTGTATCACTGGCCTATTGAAAACTAGATGAAATACAACTATATGCTCAAAGGCCCACACCTGCAAAAGTGTAGCCCATCATCCTAAGCTCTGGCCCCCATGGTAAGTAATCTCATGCAACTGATGGTACACTATCACCAATACACATGGCCCCCATGCATATACTATCCTGCTAAGACACATCTCTATCAAAATCTCTCCCCACCTAAGAGGAAATCCATGCTCTCATGTATCTAAAACCAATACACCATCCACAACCCCACAAAGCATCGCTAAGTACACATCATAGTCCAATATGTCTTCCTATATGATATCATAACCCCTATCACCCAAGTCTATAGTAGTACAATAAAAAAACTCACATAAAGCTACTCTACTTGTATTGATAGAGTATGTCACCCTATCTCCTTGAATAGGAATATGTAGTATTTGATATACATCCTCTAAAGTGATTGTGCATTCCCTAGTAGGCAAGTGGAAGAAAGACGTCTCTGAGTACCACGGCTCGCATAATGCAATCACTAACCCCATGTTAGCCCTAATCTTGGGCATTAGTATCATGTGCAATAACCTCAAGCTCCCCAAATGCTCCCACTCATCGTCAAATAGTCTATGTCTAAAAGATAACACATGAGGATGATTCTCTCAAGTAATTAGGACATCATCCCTAATCTTCAAATCTAGTCTAATTCCCTAGTCAATCCCTATGCAAATAGGATTCATTCTAACAAACATTCTACATTACCTATCTACACATATTTCATACACATCAAATATAAAATAAATCCATTCATGTACTATTATATTGCCCCCTATTATCCATACATTACTTAAACTTGCATTCATTTAGGAAAAACAAATAAACCTACATATGCATTTTTTATTAAATAAAAAAGCCAATATAATAGTCATTTGCATCATTTTGTACACATATGTGCGTATACACCATCCTATATGTGGGTTGATCCTTCTTAATATGTGGAATTATCATGTCACATGTTTGTTCCACCCTAATATATCACAAGTGTGGCTCGGTTATAAACCAAGCCCAATTTGCATGGTTTTTGTTTGCGTAAATCTAACCTAGAAAGTACAACATTCGCTCCCTACATGTGCATCTTTCTACCCTAATTTTGTTTGACCTAATCTAGAAAATTGCATGAAAAATGACAAAAATTAAAAGCAAAAAGTACAAAACTCACTAGAGGTAGTGCGTTAGGTAGACCTTGATATGTCTTGACTCAATCGTTGATGTGTACTCCATCCTTGTAGGCCATCATCACTCCTCCAAACATTCATAAATTGCTCCTTCCACCACTAGGTCTCTAAAAATATCAATGTACACAATGACTTTGAAAATAACCCCAAATCCCTATTTATACCCTCCCAACCCTACCTCGATGGATATGCACGCCTTGCATTTCTACTAGTCGTGAGCTATTTACCTTCCCAAGTCCACAACTTTTGCATACAACCTCCATTTTTCAATCCATAAGTTGCATTGTGATCCTAATCGCGATTTCAACCAAATGAGTCCTCCATTTCATTTTTTGCTCAGTTTCTTGAAGGGGCACCATAATACCTAGTTACTAACTATTTTTTCCACAAGGGCTTTATTTTTATCAAATTTTCTTTGAAACAATGCCTAAAAAGAATTATATCAAAGATGGAAAAAATGTACACTTAAAAATGCCCAAATGCTTGTACTCATTGACTTTACTTACATTCCTCTTTAATTTAGTAAATAATCTTTATTATTTAATTAAATTATGTCTTTCTACTATATTTTGAATTCAAAATCATCATTTCCCTATAATTTCATAATTAAGTGATTTTAATTAATTACTTAATTATCAAGCATCCAATCAATATTTCATCAATTATTCATCTATAAAATAACTAAATAATTAACGTTATTTAATTATTCCCTATGTTGTTATATTTAATTAAGTAATCATATCATTTAATTAATGTTTCCTTCTTATCATTTCATTTATGTAATAATTAAATCAATTCCCCACTCATTATTAAATAAATGATATTTATTTAATTAAACTAATTATTCCTCTAAAAATAAATAAATATGTAATTATTTTTTTATATCTCTCCACATGTGCAAATAAATGAATTATTTTATTTATTTAATCATATTTATTCCTCCAAAGCTGACTAATACTAACTTTCACTTCACTAATCAATCAAATTTCCTAACTATTCATTCAACTTTCAAACTCCACAATTCTCTCTCCCCACTCATCAATCTATTTAGTCTTATATTCCACCTCATCAATTAACTCTCCAATCTATTGAGTCATTCTTCAATCAATTCAATCAACTCTCCAATCTATTTTCCTAATAGATCAATCAAATATGCTGACAAGTAAATCAATTGAGATGAACTCCCACTCACTTTGAGTTTAAATCTTCAATCACAGATAATTGGTCCCATAAATTAAGGTATCTTGAATGAAACCTCTAAAAATCTATACAATGAGGGTATTTTTTTTCATATTTTGGTAACTACAATTGCTTTGAATTTTTATGTTGGCATACTTTGAACTCAATACTGAGAGCCCAACATTGCATAGAGAAGGATCTAACAACAAGGAAGAACTACATGGTTTGCATATTCGTTTCTTTGAAACGATTTCATATTATTGATTGCTTATGATTTTTATTTCCATTGCTTCCTTTCTTGATATTGGGAATACTCACTACCTAACAAATCTCTTTGTGGTGGAGATTTTGATGTTATTGAAGGTACTACATATCCTTGTTACCCCGATTACAAAGGCAAGCTCATTATTAACATTTGAATTTGGCTAATGGAATAAAGATCATGCTCAACAAGGACCCTTCTCACATGTTGAATCAAGTTTTCATCCTAGTTATAACTATGTCAAACCTAAATCACCTTGGAATTCTTAAAAAGAGTTCCATATTTGATCTCGACCATCCTTAGATTTGGAGTCCTCACATGATGATCATGACCTTTTAGTGGAATTATCTCAAGAAGAAATTGATAAAGCTTGTGATGCATTGATTTTTAGTGAACCTATTTCATATAAGCTTTGAATTCAAGATAAAATAGAATCAAATTACGAGGTTAAATCCATTTGGAGTGAGGCTAAAATATAACTTTGCAACTAAAGAAAACCATTCAAAAAGTGAAAGTTACAAACCCAAATTCTCAAAGATTTGCCTCAAAATTTTGGCCATACACAAGAAGTTGTCTCTAAGCATGATCACAATCATTTACCCATGTCTAGAAATTTCTCATTTAATTGTAATCATATTAATGAAACATTCATATCCCATCAAGGAATTGTCCCTCAATTAGCCTCCATATCACCCAACATTTCTTCAACCACTGAGGTTTTACGAGAACAATCTACACCATCTACTTCAAACAAAATATCCAATAATGAAAACTCCCAAGGGCTATGCATAATAGATTTATAACCTAATCCTTTTTTTAATACACATCCTTTCATGATTCACAAATTCTAGACCCAGTGGTACCACCCCCGCCATGTTCTTCATTTTTAAACAAACCCATTTCAGAGAGTCCCATCCAAATTTTTCCTAGATCATGTCAAAAGATTAAATCCTTCCTTGAATCCCCCATTCAAATTCTAGTTCATGCCCCATGTCAAGAAGATTCTCTAAAGCATGAAGAAACAAGTCCTAAAAAATCAAGATCAAGATCCCAAGGATAACAAATCCTATCCAATTGTTGACCAAGATCATGTCTTCCCAAAATCTAATAATGATCCTACCATTTATGTCCATCCTATCCTAGATGATCCCCATATATCCAAATAAAATTTATTGTCCTTCCAATTCTTATGATTATTACACTTCCAAAGTAGGATCACAACATTCTTTCTATTCTTCCAAATGATTCCATCCAAGGTCAAGAGAATAATACCCTTAATATAGAGATTGATGATCCCCTTCCAAGTCAATATCAAATCATTCCTCTATTGTCATGTCAACCAAAATATCCCACCATCCCTACATATATTCCTCAAGATCCCTCTATCCCATCTATTGGAAATCTATTCAGAAATGTGATACTGAGAGGGGGGGTGGGGGTGAATCAGATATCACCTATTAATCCATTTTAACATTACTAAAAAAACTTGCATAGCATTATCATAGACTTCATCAATGTAATGAAACTAATAAACTAAACATCATTCATGAAAGTACTCATAACACAGTTTCTTGGGTACCCAAAATCCCTTGAAAGGTAAAAATGGGGTGGGGATGACACCAACAAATCTTCACTATTGCAGTATAAAGTTTTCTTGTTAGGGCTACAAATTTGATCACAAAATATGATCTACCCTGTGAGGGGTCTGCCCTATTAAGAGCTTAAAGACTTATACAATCTACCTTGTAAAAGGATTTAAAACTTACAACTAAGTAAGCACTCGATTAAGAGATTAAATAAGGTCTGTTAAAACCACTCTGTTAAGAGATTTACCCTAATACACTTGTTAGAATGTCTCAGTACCTGATCCTTCAGTCTGCACTGTATGTTGATTACAGATCTTCTCCTTCCAGTATTGATTTGATCTTATCTATCAAGTTTATCTATGTTTTGTCCTTCACTACTTTACTTTGTTTCACTTGGTCACTAAACTCTATTAGAATACTTCACTGGTATGAAGATATTCTCTCTTTCCTTTCTCATCCACACACACACCTATTAGGTTTCAGATCTCATCTTATATAGACAACTGAATTTCTCCAAGTTTTGAGATCTACGATCTAGATTAACTCATTTTGCCACTTAACCTTTCCCTAATTTTGATTGGCTCCAAGTGTTGCATAGGGATTACTGATTACAAAATAGAAGCATAATCACCTCTGTGATTTCCTCAACAAATGGTAAAAAAATTATGAATGTCGGCCAAAACATTTTACCTCGGTGATTGTGCCATATCAAACACATATGTTAATTCTGGCTTGCTCAACATTCGATATCTCTTGCACTCGGCATTCATTGTTCTTTATACTTTGGCGCTTGACATTGTCTTCTTTACATGACTCAGCAAAAACTCACTCAGCTAATACAAAAAGTACTCAGTGACCATTGGTTTACTTGACAATGACTACTGCTTAGTAAATGTACATTACATGACTCGGCCTACACATGATGACTTGACCACAGTGATGATTGACCAACATTGCCTAGAAAATGACTAAGTGTAAGACACTAATAGACAAAAAAACTATAGGGATCTACACCCATCATCCTCATGTCGTATTCCTCTATGTCCACCATAAGACCCTATTTTACTAAATGACCATGTCTACCTTCTATTCCACCTCATAAAGAACCTGCCATATCTCCTAATCCCCCTCATGATTACAATAATTTTGTGCAATATGTTCATGAACAAGTTACATATCCAAATGGCTCCTCCACTTACATATGGTATGGTTTTCTTTGTAATCCTATCATGTCCTCCATGTCATATCCACCTCAAAATGGGTTTTCATCTCGTAACAAGTATCCCATTGGTAAAAATATTTATTAAATAATGCATAATCAAGACAAATGGTTAGGCCTCCATGAGAAAGGTGTATTGTAACCCATCCATATCAAATAAAATCATAATGGTGATGGCCTCAATCACATACCACATGGTTGGTATCCCCACAAAATCTAAATTTAAACATACACCTCTCCCTTCAACCCTTCCATCCATCTTAGGTCCATATATCCCTCCATCCATTAGCTCACAATCACTTACCCTTTTATAAGTCAAGATCAGAAAAGGCACACATCTTTGAGAACCTTTGAACCATCTACCTACACTAACCCTTCATCCAAAAGGCCTCCATATCATTCCTACACATCTATGAATACCATTTATTTTTCAAGAAATTTGGATGCCAACTATAAAATATATAAGTTCAATAATCCACATTTGGTGAACCCAATCAATAATCCACATGTGATCAATGATAAACATGTCCTATCTAATTGGCATGAAAGAATAAAGAAAAATGTGATACAAAAATGAAAAGATATATCCAAAAGGTCACAAATGTCCATTAAGATGGAAGAAAAATAAAAATCCATATGGGTTCCTAAATCCCTTATACAAGCAATGCATTCAAAGGAGCCACAAAAGAATGAAAAACCAAAAACCATGTGGATTCCCAAGAGGCTTCTCGAAGCAGCATTTCCCAAAGCAAAAATAAAGTTTGCATCCAAAATTGTTATCCCTCCATCTAAACATCTCCCACCATCCAAATCAATTTTGGGTCCCTATGTCCCAAAATTTATATCGACTCATCCATTAGAATCCTAAAACTCCAAATTTACTTTGCCTCCATCACTTCTATACCCATCAAGGTGTGTGCCCATGTTGTTTTCCCCACATTCTCATCCACTCAAAATCAAGTCTTCATACACTCCCTCCATTGTCCAGCACCCATTTTTAAGCCTTTAATTAATCTTATCTTATTCTTTGCATCCAATCATCCTATCCATTCCCCCTACCCATGTATTGAGCATACCTTCCATATCAATGGTCCATTATTGTATATTATTTAAGAGTATCATGCAAAGAAAAAGATGCTTTATTCATTTTTCTATTTCCTATCAAGCATCAATTATTTTTCAAAAAGGGAAAAAATTCAAAAAAATAAAAATAAATAAAAGAAAAAAGAGGAAAAAAAATATTAAAAAAAGAAAGAAAAAAATAAAAAGCATCTGTCTACTGTTGAAAACCTAGAAAACATCCACTTTGAGAAGGTATCATGATGAAAACTTGGAAAATAGGCATCATGCGTAATGTTTTACCATCTTGTGTCCTTCATACTTGGTAGCAAGTTTTATTCATGATATCCTATTATAGCATATCCATCATGTCCTTGATTATCCTTTATCCCTCATATCCATCATCCTGCTTTGCATCCATATTTCCTTTTCCATCTTTGAGCTTCCATCATGTCCTCCATTATCCTTTGTCCCTCATATCCATAATCTTTCTTTGCATCCATATTCCCTTTTCAATCTTTGATCTTGAAAAGGTTGATGATCTTCATAAGTATCATGTATTTTATTTGGTTCGCATTGCCCAAATGTCCTTATTGTTAGTTCTATTAACATTCTTTTTTGTCTATATCTTGGTCCTTAATTGATCCTTTAGTTCATATCATTTATCCATGTTTTTCATCTTTCTTGTCCCATCATGTCTTATCTTTGTCTTATCATTTTCCTACCTAAATCCCACACTTGACCCTAATATAAAATAAGCATATAAAATGCAAAATATGTTTTCAAGAACATCTTTCCATGTCCATTGTTGTACATCACATGCCATTTAGTGCACCATGTCATTATCGTATCCTATCATGCACAGTCCCTTGGCTTGTAAAAAGAATATGTTATCCCCTCATTACATAGTCCTTGGGAGTCAAATCATCTGTAATGTTATTATAAAATTTTCACCATCCTTCCTCCATCCATTGGCATTCCACCAGTCCATTTGTCCATTTGTAATGTCCCTAGCTTTCAAGACACTAGGGGAAAACAAACACATCTTTCTTGAGAATTAATGTCTTTTTTTAAATTAAAAAAAACTAAGTAAAGTCCTAAAAAAATACAAAAATTGTGAAATGTCGTAAAAAAAGAACAAAAAATAAAAAAATATTTAAAATCCAAAAAATAAATAACTTTTAAAAATCCAAAGCAATAAATTGTCTTTTTTTTGCATTAAGGTCATTTCATTTTCATTTGTTGTTTTTATTTTGTTTTCAATAAATTGTCCCTTGAGATAAGGCAAACATTTCAGTAGATGTAATCAGGAGATGTAGAACCTTGTGCTTTACGAATCATGAATCAATAGACAAAACTATCCAATCATATCAGCAATCAATTCAATCTAACTTGTCATCATCAATCAGTCATCATTATCTGGTCTTTTGTCATTTGTCAATCATCATTTTTTCTTATACAAGAAGCGTCCTTCCCAGAACCAGACATTTTAATTATTTATCATGTCTTATACAAGATTAGTCCTTCCTAAAACTAGGCATATTTATCATTATCATCATTATCATTAAACTGTCAACTTTGGCAATTAGATCTGATTAGTTGGTGGCTTTCTTGGTTTAGTCAGTCTTATCTATTATTGATTTCATTTTGACACCATGTTCCTATGCTACTCAAGGATATCACTAAGTGGTGAGAGTGGGTAGGATGGTTCATGGTCTTTAATTTTGGTTTGTATTACCTGTCATCAATTTTATCTTTTTCCATATTCCTATGCTACTCAACAATACCACTAACTAGTGAGAGTGGCCAAGATGGTTTGTGTTCTTTTATTTGGCTTTTCCTTCTATTTGTAGCATGTTTTCAAGAAATTTTGGGGCATGTATCTTTTGGGTGTTTGTGTTGGCATGTTTACTTGTTAACTATCACACATACCTTGACTCTTGGCATCCATATGTTTCAGGGAAGATTAGGGCATTCCTTGTCTGCATTATATCTGATCACATGTAAAAGGGATCATAGGATCACTTTGGCTTTATATATGTCACAATGTGACGCATCTCATTTGCTATATCAAAAAGTTCTTCAAAAGATAAATGGTGCACTAATAAAGAAAAATAAGGATTGATATTCTTTTGTTTTTCCTTTTTGTTTTGGCTTGTGTCCTTTCAAGTTGCCTTTGTTTTCCTTTTTGTCCTATCTTATTTTTCTTCTTTGGTTAGTCTTGTTTTGGTCTTGCGTTTTGACATCTTTTTTGAAGAATTGGCCTCTTTCTTTTAGTTTTTCGCCTAAATTTTTGAGGGGGCACCCTCATGGCTTTTTTATTTCAATAATTTTTTAATGTGATATTTTTTTCTTTGTAACAGCACTCATAATCACATTGTCTCAAAGAGGGAAAAAATGTACATATAGGTAAAAATGGTCGAAGCCCCTAGCTCCTCATTTTTTGTACTCTTTTATGTTCTTGGCCGATTTTGGCATTTTGAGTCATTTTAAGTCATTTTTTATCATTTTGACTTATTTTGTTTTATCTTTTATACTATCAATTATCTTTGGTCATATGTGGCATTTTGTCATTTTGGCTTATGTTTAATTAAATAATTTAGATAATTATTTAACTCAATATTGGTTCCTAGGGAATTAATCAATTAATTAATTTACCTATGTCCTAATCTCCCCTTAGACATGTTTTTTGTCATCACTTGGCTTTTATTTTCTTATTTTATTTTAAATTTAAATATGATTTTATTGAAATGCCTTTTGGGCTTTTTGCAGGGAAATTTGCAAATTGTTTTTATTATGTGGCTTTTATTATTGATTGTTGGCTCTTCTTTTCCCTTTTGTTTGTTCACTTCTTCATTGTGTATGTTCTCGAGTCAATTTTCTATTTGATGGGGTTTCTTCTTCCTTTTTTTGCTAACCACAATTGAAGTATCCTCATTATTATTACATTTTCATACTTTTTTAATTAATGTTATTAGTGCAATTCTCATATCAAGAGCAACATTAAATAGATGAGAAAGAAGAAAAATGAAGCGTCCTATAGAATTTGCATGATTTTTTTAATTTACATTTGTACATTATTTTGTGCAGATTTGTTTAAAAGATTCATTTAGTGATTAGGATAGTTTTGAATATGATTTTCGTTACTTTCCATGGTTGGGATTTTCATATTAGCATACTAATGCTTTTCTTGATCCACAACTATCATTTAGGGTTCTTATTATAATAAGTTCCCTTCCTAAATAAGAAAAATTTCATCGTGTAGAGAAAGTAGTGGAAAGATAAAAGTAGGTTATAAGTAAAGTCATACTAACACTATTCCCCATTGTACAAGCAATAGGAAGTGAACGTAACATTGATCTTTAGAGCTTAAAGAGTTTTGTTACAGACACTTCTACACAAGAAATGAATTCGAGTTTATAAAAAAAGAGTGAAAATGATTGAGGAGACCTTGTATAGCATCATCCTTTGATTATGCTAGAGTCACAAAGTTATAGTAAGCATGCATGTATCATTTAACACCTTCAAACCTTATGCAATATCATAAAAAAAATGTATGTGGTCCTCTCTATCAAATATTTAGGGAAAGGTTTTCTGAACTATGTTATTCTTTGAAGAATCTTATTTGTGCTATTATAATGTTTTGATGGGTTTAGTGATAAAATTTGTGGGGATATTCATATATAACCTTACCACTATTCAAAATTGTGATAAGAATGCATGCAACAAGAAAAAAAACTTGTTATTAAAAGTATCAAGATGTGAATCATGCATGCAACAAGAAAAAAAACTTGTTATTAAAAGTATCAAGATGTGAATCATAGTTTATACATAAGAAAATAATCATAGATTTCAATCATACACAAGGGTACACAAATACATTTTTTGAGCATGAGCCATTGAAAGGTTCAAAATTTGTGTCAAGGTTATTGTCAAAACCTTACCTAAATCAAGTCTAATATTTTTATTTATTGATAGGCAGTGGAGGAAAATGACTGAAATAGGAATTATTTTTATGATTGTAGGAGGTAGTATCCATGCCTTTGACAATCAACATATAGCCACATTTGACAATTCCTAGCAAAACCTTGATGAAATTGCAAAGAATATACAAAGATTAATATCCAATGGATACAAGGTTCCAAAACACACCTAGGAGAAATTGAAAGAAGGAAACTCATTTGGGAGTAATGAAGATAAATGGAAAAATATATAGGCATAGATGAAGATCGTAGTGATTATCTTTTAGAGAATAGTCCATCATGTTTACTTGAGTTCATAAATCCAACATGTCAACCATAGTGAGAAAAGATGGTAAATATGAGAAAATTATTTGCATTTGATTCATGGAAAAAAGAGGTAAGGATAGTCATGAAATTGAAGCCTTAAAAATAGGTAGCCAATAGGAGGATTTGGGAGACAAGGTATAGAGGTAAAGTCAACATTACCAAAGTACGAAGTTCAAGTTCTATGTTTTTATGGCCTCCCTTGGCCTTTAACACATTTAAGAGTCTTAACCTTCTTCATGTTTGACATCTCTAATGAAATAAAGGTTTCAAAAAACTATCTACTTGTTTAAGAAGTAATAATAGACTATAAGATTCACTAGCCCTAGGGCCTATAATCTAGATGTTTGAGGTCTCTCCGCTCAATAGTTGGAAATATATTGAGATGAATAATATTATAACACTTCAAAAAAATCATCACTTACCTTTAGATTCTTAGTGAGTAGCTATAAAATTTGGCAATGGAGCAATTATTTTTCCTAATCTGAAACTTGGCTATTGATCTGAATTGAGAGCTCAAAACTGACCAAATTGTGTAAAAATAAATTTGATCTTTGATTGTATTTATACCAATCTATTTTTGACAAATTCAGCAGGAATTCTAATGATACACAAGTATTTGGAGAATCGTGCAAAATTCTAATGCGTCTTATGTAAATGTAGGGAAAATCAAACCTTGATATATATATATATATATATATATATATATATATATATATATATATATATATATATATATATATATTGCCATGCCCATAAATTTGTACACAAAAACACTCCAAACTTTTTTTTTAAAGAGGTTATAAGTTTAACTTTAGGGTTAACGGTTGACTAAAGTTTGAACGGTTAAACCCGAGAGAGAGTTAATTAACTTTCGATTGAGGGGTAGCATGACAAGGGGTCATCGACAATGCTTACCCCTAAGTATAACAAGTGTCTCACCTAATACCGAGTTAACTAACAAGTTTAAGTTTCATTCCAATTAAATATACATGTAATAAATGGGTAAAAATCTTAAGCTCTAATGTCCTCTTGAGCATTGCATAAATAAGTTCATATGCAAGGTATACTAATTCAATTAAGTATACTAGATACATTAACTCTAAATGACCACCTAAATTAATTGTGCAAAATAAAATACTAGAAAATTCTCTATTGACCAAAAAGGATTATCGAATCACTTTTTATTATCAACTAAACTAAAGGGTTGATTTAGACTAATCCAATAAGCTTACTGAAAGTAATAAATTGAACTAAACACATTAATTAAAGTAATTTAAATGGATTATCTACATAATTGGGTTGAATTCTAAAAGTACAAGCTAATTTAATTAAACTTCTAGACTAAATCCTTAAAAAAAAATTTCCTCATTTCAAATTTGTTAACATACTCCGATAAGAAAATAATTTTCTACATAAAATAAGCTATTAATTACATATATTAATTAATGATTTTGAAACATTAATTATAAAGAATAGGATAATATATAAAAAAATATTAATTAACATCCAATATTGTTTTACCAAGGAATATTAATTAATATAAATTAATTAATATTATATTAATTAATAATGTATTTATTAATAGAAAATAAATATTAATTAATAAATAATATATATTAATTAATAATATATTAATAAAACAATATATTAATTATTAATATTGTCATTAATTAAAATAATTAATAAAAAATACATTAAAAAAATTCAAGTTTTAAATACCCCACTGCATATATGTGTTTAAAGTCCCACCAGACTTGGCGGGACCCGTTGGCTGTTAGGGTACCTGTCGTGGCAGGTACCGCCTGTCGCGGTAGGGAGTACCTGTCGTGGCAGACGGTCTCTACCACCGACAGGACTGTCGCGATAGTGTGACAATCTCTGCTGTGGGGTGTGGGGCCCGCCCCCCCTCCCCCCAAATTTATTATTTAATTTTTTTTAAAAACTTTATTTATTTATTATTATTATTTTAAAACCTTTTCAATAAAGCTCTACGTGAGCTTTACTATAAAGTCAATTTTATTTTATTTTTGCGTAAAAGGGCTCCTTGGGTGGCGTCCTAGGTGGGACCCACCCAAGCTGACCTTGAGTCTAAAAAGGGTCTCATTTCTATTAGCTTACTCTATTATTTTTTTTTTTGTTCCAAGTGGGTGAGTGGTTAATATTATTATATTGACTATGTAAATGGGAAAGTGTATGGGAGAATTAATTTTTTCTCCCATACAAATTCTAGAGACCTGTAGGTCTCTATTTTCACTTTTCTTTTGTGTTTTTCACTAGTTTGTTTCCTTCTTCTTTTTGTTGATTTGTTTACTCTTTCCACTCACATAATTTAGGATGAATTTCTCCTACTAATTTTAGAACTAAACTATGAATTTCAACATAAAATTGTTATCCAAAGAAACAACTAAATTATTGAAATTTTATCTTCCCTTCCTTCCAACATGATATGATTTTTTTAAAATTTTTACAGCAACAACATGCTATTGAAATGGAACTAGAAAGTTTCATAGCAACTTAATATGAACAAGAAACAATTGCAACACCTATTTAATTTCCAATATGAAATCTAAACATGAGACTTTACAATACAAGGATCAAGTTACAATATCTCTATTTCATTCATTGAGTCCAATTTACATTAACAATATCATTTTACAATAACTATTCCAAAGAGAAACTCAAGAGAGTTAAAATACATTATTACAATTTTCATGCCTTGAAATGCTATCAAAATATCAACATAATACGTTAGCATCTAACTTTGAGCATCATACATTATTTTCAAGAGATCATGAAACTATCCAAAAAAGAAACAATACATTTCTCATGACTTTGAATACTTCAACACTATGATACAAGCACTAGACTTGGAGAGTATATCTCCATTACATAAATAAATTGAGCTCAAGGGATCCTTAAGATTCTCTTACAATAGCAATAAACATAAAACAAATAGGATCCATATCAACTTTGAAATACATCCTCAACTTTCTTCAAGAATACAACTTCAAACATGAAGTCTTCAATGGCTTCCAATCCTGCAATAAAACAATATATAGGCCATGGAGTGCTCACCTACCAACCTAGGCTTCTATGAAGCCACCCTCGAGCTTGGGGAACAATCACATAGACAAGGTTACATACAAGAGAACCAAAACACAATAACACATTAAGCACATTTAAACTCCCATCCAAGGCTATAAATAAGTCTCAAATTGACTCAAAAATTGGGGTGAAGGTGGAACTAAATCCCAAGGGGAGAAAGCACATTTCATAAAATAAAAGACAAGCCTACACTTGGCTTTCTCATCACACATCTTGCTACAAAATCCCAACCCAACAAAACTCTTTATGACTCCCAAGGCTTCAAGCCATACAATCCCTTATGACCTCCAAAATAAAAAAAGAAATGGCTACATGGAGCCCATACATCCATGTTTCTTCCTTTTTCATACCAAGGAGAGACTCTACACCCATGGTTGTCCTAAAATTCCCTTCACCCCCAAGGCTACTCTTCCCTCCCAAGGGTGAGTGTGGCCTTGAGAAAACTCCCTTAACAACAATACAAAACAAGAAATCACAAGAACAACAAATATTCACATTTACAAAACAAAAAGACTTGCACAACATCAAGCACAAGATTTGCATATTCATCCTACACAAAATAACAAGATCCTCATTGCATAAGCACATGAAGAACACAATATCAAATTAATAACATACAAAAATGAAAATACTCATAAGAATCTCTTTCCACATGAAGCATCAACAAGTAAAATGAGGAATGCCACCAACCTAGATCCAAGCTTATGGAAGTAATTTTTTGAAGAGCCTCCTCTTTTTCCTAAGTCTCCTTTCTCCAATTTGGCTATGTCTCTAAGTTAAAGAGTGGGTGTTCAAACTCTTCCAAAAGAAGAGTCCCCTTCTAAAAAGGTCTCCACACAATCCCCTAGGGGTAAGATCTCATTCTCATTGGGTGGTCTTCCCAAGTTCCTTACATGGTTTGCAAATATGAAATCCTAAAAAGGTTGGCCAAAAAGGTGGACCAAAGACTTGCATCTTAATTGGATGGAGCTCTAACCAAGACCTTGCTTCAAAAGTGGATTTTCGGTCATTTTAAAAATCCAACTTTTGGAAGGGTCGGTTGGTCAACTATGAGTTGTCCTATGGTTAAAAATGCCCCTTACCCATAGGTATATCAAGTGGGATTACTAAAAATAGCCTAAACACACCCCTAGGCACCTTTTAAGCCTCCCAAAAACCCATGTAAAACTCAAATTCGAAATTCATAGATAAGACACTACCTCAAGCTCCCTATCCAAGGAATCTCTCATGGGGATCCTCATGGTACTATCCTTGGTTGATGGGCATCCAATCCCCAAGTGGACATGTCATGGCCACAAGTACACACAAGTGTCAAGTGACACAAACAAGAAAGACACATCACAAGCCATGTGGCATATCCACTTGGGCATACTCAACATAAATTATGTTAACAATTAAACATATAAATTAAATACATTCATGCACATTAATTTTACAAATAAAATACGATACAACGAGGTTTTTTCCTCTCACTAGAAGCAACCTTGGCTTGAATTGATTTTCACATAAGTCTATGCTTTGATTCCTCGAATTTACCATGGTCTAATTCCCTGCACACTAAAGTCCAACATCAGTAGTCCAAGGAAATAATTACATGTAAATTCATAACATTAATGCTCAAGATAATTCATTTGAAATATCATAATTCACATGGCATAATCATTCATCTATAACATACATACAACTCATCATGAAATACACAATGTGTGCTAGAAAGTAGTCACACTTCTATGAATCATTACATCCAAGATCACTCAAGAATGAGGTCTTGAATAGCGACTCATAGCTCTTTATTCGTGGAGTGCAGAGGTTGTATTATGAGGCCCTCAGATTGACCTAGTTAAACCCATGCAAGTACACTAAGAAATGAGAGATTCAAGGATGAGAAGCAAGAGTGCTAATCTCCATTGATCATCAAGTTATTACATGTAAATAAAAAACTAATCTAGATGATAGCAGTGCAAAGAAGTAAACTACTCTATTGAAATGAAAGTTTTACTCTCCTTTACTAATTAACTATGTGAAGATTAAGCTAAAACAATAAAGGAAACTAAGCTAAGATGCTATGAAGATTAAGCTAATGTAAATATGAAATCTAGAATGTAATAATCTTAAAAACTCCAAATATTGCCAAGAAAACATGCAGCATAACAACAGTATGAAAATTTTGGATCTCAAATGAGAAGGAGAGGGCTCCTTATATAAGAAACTGTGGAAGAGAATCCATCTCCAAGAGCAATGTGGGATAAATGCAAAAAGAGGAAAGAAAGCTCATTTTTAGAAAGTGTGGAGAGAAAAGGAATTTTCTTTATTTTATTTATTTGTTTCCCTTTTTCATCACAAAAGAGCCTTAAGAGGATTATTTATTTATTTAAAAGAATGATTCTCTATTAATTAAATAAGATAACATTATTTAATTAAAAGAGAGATATTATTCTAAATAAGATAAAATCATTTAATTAAAAGAGATTTTAATTAAATAAATTTATTTCATTTAAAAGATATTTCTTTCAATTAAATAAAGTTATTTTATTTATTTAAGAGGGAATATTTCTTTTAATTAAATAAAATTATTGATGAAACAATCAAATCTTAGGGAAAATTGAAATGATTGAATTATTTAGGATTGATCAAAGAAATTGATTTGAATTTTGCAAAGTATTGATTCAGAAAATTTGATAAATTAATGGATGACATTAACACCCATGCCAATTGTGGAACAACAAGAGAGAGAGTCCCATTCATACTCATGTGAGTCTATTTCTGAATCCCGGCTGGGATGTTTACACCAAAAAGGCTTGGGACACCTTGATGTAGAAGCTTTGATGTCATGAAGGGTAACACCCTCTCTTGCTTCTATGGCTGAGCCATCTTATTCTATGCTTGCAACTGTTGCATGAGTGGTTGGAATATTTGAATCTCCCCAAAGGATACTAGTAGAAGGGATCCAATCGTCACACATGTCTTGCTGATTTGTCAAATTTGGTATGTACAGTGATTCATCCTCACTATCTGACTCATCAAGGATAGGAACAATATTCTTGTTATTATTAAGAAAACCTAGGCCAACCGTCTTCTTAGACCTGTGTCCAAAAAGGGCATGATTGAGAGGTTCGGCTCTAGTGTCTAATCTATGACTGAGAGGGCCATGTCTAGGATAGCCCATTTGTTTGACCAATGTATATCCTCTCCCATAAGCCTTAGGAGAAGGAGAGAAGTTCTCATTGTGCATCTACTTCTCCTCTTTGTAGATCCAATCTTTAACAACTACTTCTTTCTCATCTTGGATAGGCACTGAAGACTCGACAAATGTGTCAAACAAAGTCATGGCCGAAGAATAAAGTCTCATCTCTTGAGAAGGCTTACCATAAGACCTAGGGGAAATAGGCATCTTTGTAAAGGAGTTAAGTTGGTATCCCCCCATACCAAGGTCTATTGATTTGAACTTATCTTTGCACTATGCTAGAGTTGCATTGAAATCGTCTGCTTCTCTATTGAGGGGAACATGGGTCCCTGTCGAAATGGAGTTGACAGATAAGGTTCTATCCCCAGGTATACAAACTTCTACTCTATTGTAGGGAAACTTAACACACTAGTGGTAGGTGGATGGCACTGCTTGCATCTCATGGATCCAGGGCCTACCAAGCAAGATATTGTATGCCAGAGGACCAACATCAACAATTTGGAACAAAATGTCTTTCTCAACGGGGCCAATCCTGATAGGAAGAACATCCAACCCCTTGGAACTCCTTTCTGCCTCATCATAGGCTTTTATAGTGATCTTCTTTCTGGTATCGATCACTTCCTCAGAATAGCCCAAAGTTTTTAATAGACTCAAAGAACATATATTGAGCCTAGCACCCCCATCTATCAACACATGCTTGACATAGGTTTTGTGAATCATGACTTCAATGTGAAGGGCTAGATTATGTGGGTGATTCAAGGCTTTATCATCATCTTCTAAGAATGTAAGGTAATGAGGACTAGTAATATGATTAACCATGCCTTGGAATTGGTCGACATTTAAATTGTTGGGAACATTGGTTGTGTGCAAAGCATCCTCAAGGACCTGATTGTGTCTTGGGGACAACTCCAAAAGTTCCAAGATTGAGATCTAAGCTGGGGTTCTCTGTAATTGATCAAAAAGATTATAATTCAGCTTGGGGTTGAAAGATGGCTTTATGGTGGCATTCTTGGATACCACTAGCTTTGGTTTATTGGGCTGACCTGAACTAGGCCTCCTAATGACAACAGGGCCTTGACTTCTTGTGACAACATTAAGAGCTTGGGATGACATCCTAGAGTGAGGACCCCTCAGCACCACAACGAGTTCTTCATCAAAGGTAGGGGGAGAGTTCGTACAAGATTCATAACCATAGGGATCCTTGTTTCATGTCATGTTGACACTTTCCTCCACAACTTTAAGCATGTTGACCACATTTTCTACAGCTGTGTAAGTGTAGTTAATTGCAACCTTTCCATCCTTGGTTTTAGAGGTTTCCCCCTTCTCATACTTAGGCAATGACTCTTTAAATGCTTTGTGATCAGCATTGGTGTTCAGACCATCCACCTTAAGCTTTCCATTTTCAATGAGATCTTGGATAATGTGCTTGAGTTTTCAACAATTCTCAATGGTATGCCCAATGCCATTCTAAAACTTGTAGAAAGCTTTCTCATCCCACCAATGTGGCTTAATATCAGGTATGTAATGCTTTGTGGGATCTTGTGGATGCACAAGATTGTTGGCGATGAGCATTTTGAAAACATCCTCATATGAGTCACCAAGTTTGGTGGCAAATTGATGTTTTTCCTTCTTGGGCTTATCTTGATACCTTGGCCTGCTCTCTTGTTGAGGAGGTACATTGAGCTTCATAGCTTGAATTGTGCTGGACAAGTGGATGACACCTTGATCCTTAGGTTGGGGAGAGTCCACAACTCCATCATTGACCACTTGTTTTTTTTTTTTCCAATGCACATTCTTCCCTTTATCCTTGTTGGAATTATTATTGTTTTGACCATTGTTGTTATTGTTGCCATGTCTGGTCAAAATTCCTTGCTCTTTTAAAACATCCTCAATTCTCCATGCGGTGTCAACCATGTTATCGAAGGAATTGAAGATCATCTTTTGAACCTCATACTGCATTTCAGGTACTAAGTTACTGACAAGGATGTCAATTTTCTCATCTTCATGAATGGTCCTAGGATAACGAGAGCATTGCCACCTCCACCTTTGTAAGAATGAGACAAAGGGTTCTCCTTGGTTTTGCTTTAGGTTGCATAGGTCCAACATAGTGACAGATTTGGAAAGATTGTATGCAAAGTTTTGAACAAATCTACGAAAAATCTCTTTGAAAGTCTTGATAGGGGGAGTTATGTTAGTAAACCATTCCATTTCTTGCCCCTTAAGACTTCTTGGGAATAACCTCATTAGATAGGAATCATCTTGGTGAAACTCAAAGCTCATAGTGTAAAATTGGCACACATGATCATGTGGATCACCACTACCATCATATTTGTCATACTGAGGGAGTTTAACCCTTCTAGGAAAATCCTTCATGCTCACACTCTTGTTGAAAGGATTAGGACAAATCAAGTCTAGTGAGAATGGATTCTTAGGTGCCAAAAGTTTCTCCATCATTTTCTTCATTTGTCTAATTTCTTCTTCTTGTGATGGACTTTGTTTCTTAATTTTGTTATCCACATCAAAATTATAGGGGACTCTTGCACCCTTGTTGATTAGACTTTCGAGGAACTTATCTTTGTTTTGTTCCAAGTACTTCTCCACATATTGTTGGAAGAGCGACTCTTATTGCATTCTCATGAAGTCTTGATAATTAAGGTCAAAGTCTGAGCTACTGTCTCCATGTTGGGAACTATGATGAGCATGCTACGAAGGCTACCTCAAGTGCCTATGAGGTGTTTTTCTCCTATAATGAGCATGTTGTGTCATCCTTCTTCCTCTAGGACTAGGAGATCTTGAAGGGGTTCTTAAACACCTTCTATTGCATGGTGTTCTAGAAGGAGTGGAGGGAGGAGAGTTGTTTCCACTATTGGCACCCCTATTGTTGACTTGGGTATTAAGTTGTTGGGCTAAAAGCCTATCTTGGTCTTCTTGAGAGGCTTTTATTTCCAACTCTAACAAAGCTTGTCTCTCTGCCTCAAGTTGTCTAAACTTTTCTTGCTTCACAGCTTGCTCATCTAGAAAGGCTTTCTTCTCGCACTCAATCCTTTTGAGTCTTTCACTTGTATACCTTGAGGTTGTTTGAAGTGGTGAGTTTGGTCTTGAATTTTTGAACAAGTCATTGGTATACATTGCATTGACATGAGCATCACTAGGTTCATTATCTTGGTCTTCGTGTTGTGACCATTATTTTGGGTGAGCTTGTCTCTCATGCCTTTCAGCTCTTTGATATGCATCTAGGTACCTAGTATTGATGGGAGGTGAACTAGGTTGAGCATCATGAGAGGAATTACCAAACAAAATGTTGTCTCCGCGTCTTTCATAGATGTCATTAAGGTTTTGATCCATAGCTTCCCTCTCCCGTTGAGTCATGGTATAACTCATATCCATACCTGAATGGGAAGATGCTAAGGGGGTCCTCAACTCAGTGGACTTGCTCCTAGGTGATTGGTCAAATATACATTCCTTTCCCTTATGCTTTTGATGAGTTTGGACTGGGGGTAATTGATTAAAGACAACCTAAGGTCATTTCCCTTGACTCACTTGATACCTTGTCGTAATCAAAATGAAAGGAAAAAGCACTCAATGATAAGATGACCCTAAGAAATGTTGGTATCAGACTAGGATAGTAAAAGTGTTTGATTGTCCA
This sequence comes from Chamaecyparis obtusa, assembly GCA_027943335.1. Taxonomy (NCBI): domain Eukaryota; kingdom Viridiplantae; phylum Streptophyta; class Pinopsida; order Cupressales; family Cupressaceae; genus Chamaecyparis; species Chamaecyparis obtusa. The sequence continues at coordinate 898,920 of BSBK01001164.1, forward strand.
AAAGAGAGATGGTGAGATAGAAAATTGTAAAAGGTGTAAGTCAACACTACCACAGAGGTGCCCAATCAATGGATAAGTATCCTAGCACATGTGGATCAGGAGGATGATCTTAACCAAGTTATATCTGATTGAAATTGACTTTGGTGGAAGTGAATTGGAAAAAAAACTACCAAGACTCTCCAAGTATGTTATCAAAGAATCTAAAGGTGTATCTACTCAACAAGGATGATTCCTGACTTACTAATTTCAAGCAAGGTTACTTGTAAAATCAAAGGTCACTAATTCAAGAGGTCAAAAACATAATAATCTCAAGTGAAAATAGGTTTCCAACAGTAGGGTGAGTAGCCTAATCTGATCTGGATCAAGTAAGGAGGACTGAAAATGACACTAAGCAGCTTTGGATTGCGAACAATAGTGAGACAAGAAAAAGGTTTTGTGTGACAGTTTCTAGCAAGTAGTGCGATAGAATCTGGCAGAAGCCGCTTAATCAACAAGTTTGTAAACTCAGGAACTTAATTTTTTTGTTTGTTTTAAAAGTTTTAACCAAGCATATCAATAGATTTCCAGCATTTATCAAGCACATAGAACAACAACCATGGAGTTTTAGCAAGCAAACGTCTTCAAACAATGAGAAAGGGACAAAGCAACCTTGTTCATGAACATGAATATTGACTTAGTATGCTATTCCTTAAAGATACTAGTTGTGTATATTCTCCAAAATGTTTTTCCAATCACACACATAGTCCTAAAAAGAAAAATTTGGTTGCACTATGGTTTTTAATAATGGCTTGACTCTAGAACTTTTGCAATTTCAAGAAGGCAAACTCCAATCTAGGCACACCGGGGTTTTGACACATTCCGAGAAATTAATCAATTGGAGATGTTGAGGAGATTTGACAGCCCATCAAGAAACTGTACCCGTGGAGATTTCTTCCATAAGGACATTTGTATAGCGGTTGTCACTACCATGACAAAAGTGGCTATTACCGCTTGAGGTTCCGTCAACGTGGTTTACCCAATGAAGAGAATGTCCACTATGGTTAACCCTCTCTAAAAGGTGACTCACAACAAGGACCACATGGGGACTTGGCTTAGATCCAAGGGTCCAAGTTTCTGTTACTACCCAAAAAGGGAGTAGAGCATAATCCTCTATCCTTTTCTCTTCACCCAAACATAGAAGACAGATTCAATTCGACACGCTAAGACTAAAACTATCTTGCCAAGATTCGTAATGTCAATAACTCATGATCTATCAACCTCTTCGAAGAGAGAATGCATCAATAAAAAAGTCAAAGACTACAAATCTAGTAGAACACAAAGATAGTTCTAGTAACCTCCCTACCTACAAGGGTTCTCTCATTGAGAAGAGTTTCACTGGAAACCCACTCTCTCAAGAACCATGAATAGTGTTAATAGGGCCTACTTATCTATGTGGAACACTTACGCAAGAAATGAATCTATATTCTTTTTAAAGTCCAAAATCAAAATGTGGTTTATGAAAGTGATAAATCACTCAAGCCAAACACACAAGAGATTAATTTTATGCCCAAAACCAAGTGTTATAGAGATTGTAGTAACTCACCTTAGGTCCAAAGATCCGCAATCCAAAATTTAGCACACATCTGAAAGTACAAAATTAAGACAAATCAACAACAAATCGTTAGTGTTAGAAATTAATAATTTGAAATTACAAATCTACAAATTCTGTGTCTCTACTGTCATGGAATTCAATAGAAAATTCCAAGCGGCATTTAACAGCTAATAAGCGTCAGTTAACAGATTGTAGGTGTGAACAAATAATTTCTAGGCATAATCAAAATACTGGTAGGCATGATCAAAATGTGCATAGGCGTGATCAAAATGTGCATAGGCATGATCAGAATGTGCACGGACATGAATAGAATGTGCATAGGATTGAACAGAATGTGCACAGACGTGAATAGAATGTGTACAGGCGTGAACAAAATGTGCACATACATGAATAGAATGTGCATAGGCATGATCAGAATGTGCACAGGCATGAACAGAATGTGCACAGGCGTGACCAAAATGTGCATAGGTGTGATCAAAATGTGTGAAGGCATGAACAAAATGTGCATAGGCATGAACAGAATGTGCACAGGCATCGTCAGATTTCTCATAGGTAGCATTTCTCCTGTTTGTGCAAAATTGATGAAAAAGTGATGCTAAAAATATACAAAACTTGATAAAAATGAAGAGAATGAGGCTCAAGGCCCCATGGTGGGTGCCAAAAATGTGTGCTAGAAAGTAGTCACACTTCTGTGAATCATTACATCCAAGATCACTCAAGAATGAGGTCTCGAATAGTGATTCACAACTCTCTATTCGTGGAGTGTAGAGGTTGTATTATGAGGCTCTCAAATCGACCTAGTTAAACCCATGCAAGTACGCCAGGAAACAAGAGATTCAAGGATGAGAAGAAAGAGTGCTAATCTCCATTGATCATCAAGTTATTACATGTAAATGAAAAACTAATCTTGATGATAGCAGTGCAAAGAAGTAAACTACTCTATTGAAATAAAATTTTTACTCTCCTTTACTAATTAACTATGTGAAGATTAAGCTAAAACAATGAAGGAAACTAAGCTAAGATGCTATGAAGATTAAGCTAATGTAAATATGAAATCTAGAATGTAATAATCTTAAAAACTCCAAATATCGCCAAGAAAACCTGCAGCATAACAATAGTATGAAAATTTTGGATCTCAAATGAGAAGGAGAGGGCTCCTTATATAAGAAACTATGGAAGAGAATGCATCTCTAAGAGCAATGTGGGATAAATGTGAAAAGAGGAAAGAAAGATCATTTTTAGAAAGTGTGGAGAGAAAAGGAATTTTCTTTATTTTATTTATTTGTTTCCCTTTTTCATCACAAAAGAGCATTAAGAGGATTATTTATTTATTTATTTAAAAGAATGATTCTCTATTAATTAAATAAGATAACCTCATTTAATTAAAAGAGAGATATTATTCTAAATAAGATAAAATCATTTACTTAAAAGAGATTTTAATTAAATAAATTTATTTCATTTAATAGATATTTCTTTCAATTAAATAAAATTATTTTATTTATTTAAGAGGGAATATTTCTATTAATTAAATAAAATTATTGATGAAACGATCAAACCTTAGGGAAAATTGAAATGATTGAATTATTTAGGATTGATCAAAGAAATTGATTTGAATTTTGCAAAGTATTGATTTAGGAAATTTGATAAATTAATAAATGGGGGCCCAAAGTCTAGGTGACCATTTTAGGGTGCATACACACAATTCATCACTATATTAAGCTTATAACATAATCATTGCATATATAATTCAATTGCAATTAAATATCATCATGACATCATAATCATACACTTAATCACACATAAAGGTTCCAAATAGATATCACAATTTCATCAAAATAACATAACTGAATGTGCATCTAACCTCTAAGGTGATAAAACCATAATATAAAGTATCCGTAATCCATAAAGCATAAAAATATAACATCAAATAAGTTTATCTCAAATGCAAAAACTAAATGGCTATGACAGGCTCGGGGTGAGGCCTCACATCCTCCCCCCCTAGGCATGAAATTCCTCCTGGAGTTCATCAAAAAGATGGGGGTATTGTGCTCTCATCTGCATTGCATCCTCCCATGATGTCATAACCTCATCATAGCAATCCCACTAGACCCTAACCTGGTCTAGTTCTCAGCCTTGAAGTGCTAGCATCCAACGTGCCAAAATGTGGATGGGCTCCAAAGCCAACTGACCATTTGACTCCACCTGCAAGGCATCCCAATTTATGATATGAGTCTCATAAAAAATATACTTCCTCAACATTAACACATTCGAAAATGAAGAAATTATTTTTCCTGATCTGAAACTTGGCTATTGATCTGAATTGAGAGCTCAAAACTGACCAAATTGTGTAAAAATAAATTTTATCTTTGATTGTATTTATACCAATCCATTTTTGACAAATTCAGCAGGAATTCTAATGATACACAAGTATTTGGAGAATCGTGCAAAATTATAACATGTCTTATATAAATGTAGGGCGAATCAAATCTTGAAATACACACACACACACACACACACACACATATCTATGTTGTAATTTTCTAGGTGATTATGGACCATCCATTGGGATGGGCTTATAATAGAAATGGTGAAATCAAATCTCCCACAATATTTAATGATTAATGGTATTGGCCAAAATGGAAATGATTTAAGACACGCTTTTGAAAATGCCAAGAAAATTGGGTCCTTATGTAAATAGAACTATTGATGGCTAATTGGAAAATATAATCATAAATTAAGGCATGCTTCAAAAATTGTAGGCAAAAAAAACTAAATAGTTTGTTTTAAAAATGTAGATTCTATTAACAAAATCTTTAAATTGATACAATCAATTAATAAAATATGGCAAATTGAATTGCAATCGACCAAAAATATATGAATTTGGCAAAATTTGACTACCTCGTTTGGTCTCACTTATTCACCAATTTTTTAAATCGACAATACAAACTGTTCACTAATTGGTGAATATTCACCACCAAAACTTTTATTGATCTAAAGAAAGGTGAGGCTCCAATAGAATGCATGTATAAGATTTGTAGTTGGAAACATAAAAAGAGCAAGAGGTTACAACTAAAAATTAACATCATAGAAAAAGATATTGATAAAGTTTACAATAAACAAATCATAGATGCAATTGAAAAACCAATGATAAGATGGAAAATAAAGGAGCAATGCCAACATGTTAAGAATGCCATAGAATACAATGCTCATTTGAAAAGATAGAGAAATTTTGTTGAATGTGGAGGTTCTATTGAAGTTGTTTTTGGAAATGCAATGGTAGTAGAACAACTAGGAAAATATATTAAATTAAGTGTTGTTTTTTATATTTTGACTAGAGGGTGTCCTATGATAGACTACCTAGAAATTAGTACTTTATTATACTTTTCAAAAGTTTTTAACTTAACTAATAGTCATTGGTTAGTAAAGAATTGATGGGAATGGTCAAGTAGCCTTGCTAAGGTTGAAAAACAAGATATAAAGGAAAAATAAGAGAGTTGAGTAAAAGCAAGAAGATGATTCCACTTAAGGGGGAAACTTTATGCTTAGTTATTTTTCCAAAAATGGACTTTACGAAATGGGGTCACGTTACACTTCGGGGTCCTGAGCTGAAATTCAAATCGGGATCTTGTGAGGCACAGAACCCTAAACCTAAATTTAGGGAATGGGACCCCATATGAAATGGGGTCACATTCCATACATTACCCAATTTCAAAATGAGGTCATGTATGGAATGGGACCCTGTTTCCTAAATGTATTTATTCTCTTTTAACCTGTAGGGGGTCATTTTCACTAAACACCTCCCTACTTCAAAGCGTGACCCCATTCCTCTTCTAGCCAAATCAGCTTCTAGGTAGGCCCTTTTTGTATTTTTTCCATTTTTATTGTTGTTTATTGTTATTTTTTTTAGTAATTTTTGTTATTTTTAGTAGTTATTTTTTAATTTACAAAAAATGAATGTATATGTCAAATTTATTTACTTTTATTTTGTAAATGTAAAAAAAAGGTTTTGTATTTGTATTTAGATTTTTCATAGATTTTGTACATGTAGATGTAATTTTTGTTGTGTTTCTTCCTAAAAATGTAGAAACTACATACATTACATGATCAAATAGCATAAAATTTAAAATAAAATAAATGAGCAACCTAAAATAAAAACCTTAAATGAATAACTTGGAATCCTATCCCTAAACGAATAACTCACAACAAAAACCCTAAATAAATAACTTATAATATAGAAACCACAAACAAATAACTTACAATAGAAACCCTAAAGAAACTTAACACCTAGCATAAAAGTCCTATATAATTTAATCATACACAAAATAAACAAATAACATGTAGAACAAAAACCATAAACCTTGAACCATCTTCAAGTTAAGTATAAACCACTAGACTCTTCATACCATCAACCATAAACCCTATCCATCATCCATAGGTTGTAGATAATGTGCATTAAACCAACCATTAGATCTTAAGATAAAAATTTTATATCCAAGAGGCTCTAGGCTCTATATAATTGAAATTAGTTATATTTGTACCTATATTCCTAATTACCATCCCCTATGACCTATTCGGTATTTGAGGCCCTTAGGATCCATTATGTATCCTAGGACCCCTTAGTACCCTTTATGATAACTATGACCCCTTAGAACCGATTAACATATCCTAGGACCCCTTAGTACCACTTAGAAAACATCAGTGTATCCTAGGGCCCAAAATGTATTCTAGAAACCCTAAGCACCTATCATATATCCTAGGACCATTAATGACCCTTTAGGACCCATAAATGGGTCATAGGATCCCTTATGATACTGATGACCCTTTAGGAACCATTAGGACCCCTAAGGAACCATTATGTATCATAAAGAGTCCTAAGGGGTTGTTGGACCCATTAATTGGTCATAGGACCATTTAGGAGCCCTTAGGACCCATTAATACCCATTAGTACCCATTAGGAACCATTATGTATCATAAGGAGTCTTAAGGTGTCATAGGATATAATAATGGATCCTAGGAACATTTAGGACACCTTATGACATATTAGTACCTATTAGGACCTATTATGTATCAAAATGGGTCCTAAGGGGTCCTAAGGGATCATAGGATATATTAATGGATCCTAGGAACATTTAGCACCCCCTAGGACCCTTTAGTACCTGTTAGGACCCATTATGTATCATAAGGTTCCATAAGGGGTATTATGGGTCTAGGATACATTAATGGGTCTTGCAACCATCTATGACCCATTCGGACCCATTAGGATGCCTTATGATCCATTAATGTGTCCTACAACCACTTATGACCTCTTGTGACATGTAGGACCTGTAATCACGCTAAATCGGGCTAATAGAACCAAAGGCCCTATTTGTCCTGATTTGGAACAATCTCCTAATTATGTCAATTTGATTATTTGATTATTAACATAATTTGATAAAATTAATAAAATTCCTTAATCAAGCATTTAAACATCACCAATTGATGAAGAATCATATTAATTACCTCCAGCCTAATTAATTAAATTAATCCCACTTAAATACAAGGCTAAAGTAATTAATTAAAACCAATTAATAAAAAGGCTTAAAATACATGTCACCTCTCAAGGGACAAAAAGGATAAAATCAGCCAATCAAAGGTTAATCAGATGGATCAACTCACATGGATCAAAGGAGGATGAATCTCAGTCACTCCTCTTAAATTGAATCTTAACCATTGAATTCACTAATATTTCTATAAAAGAAGAATTTTAAAATTTGCAAATCACCTAGTTAAATAAATTCATACTTACATGTTATCATTTTGAATTCATTGCTCAAATCCATAGTTTAATTCACATTTCAAGTCATACCTTAATTGAAAATGAATTAATGGCATTCTTTGATTTCTCAATTTACTAGATTAATTGCATTAAATCTCTCATTCTAGTACTGTAATGTCATTGTTTGAAGTCTGAATCTGAGAGAAAAATAGGCTTTGAACACCCTCTTGCTAGTTACAGAGAAATAGGATGAATTTTCTTAGTTTCCTTGATTTTACATTTGATTGAGAAACTAACAATCTAATGTCTTATTGAAGTATTGTGTTATAGGATAATAGATACAAAAATTCACACACACATTTCTAGTGCCCAACATGGGGCCAAGCTCCAGATTTTTGACTTTTTCCACAATTTTTGTCATTGTTTGCAAAACCATGGTCACATTTGGTATTCTGGATCGCATGTAGGAAGAAAGGTCACATCAGGTTTAAATAGGGTCACATCTAGTATTTCTCAGATTGTATTTGGTGAGAATTTCCTTTTGTTAACTTTGGATCACATTTGGGGTTATTGGCCGCATTTGGATTATATTGAATCACATCTAGTTATTGAGTGCATTTGGTTTGAAAATATGATCTCATTTAAAGATTTTGTTTGCAAATTTGAGATTCCTAATGACTAGTAGGTGAATTTGATGATTTTGGTTGATTTTTCTAGCTTAACTGTAGTTTGCAGGTTAAATTAATAGAGAAATAACAACAACTAAGACTACTAATGTGTGGTTTTGTAAGTTTCCTTATGGACTCAACCAAATAATCATGTGTTTCTTGCTTATTTTGATAGGAATCTAAGTACAATTTGAAATCAATTTTCAATCTAATTAGAATATTACACTTTTTTCCCTTTGGGAAAATTAGAAACTCAAAAATTAGATTGAGATTTGGGGTCAAATTGGAGTAAATTCACAATACCTTTGCATGATGTGTTTGATAGGAGAAAATGACATGCATAGGATAGTATGCTCTTCTCCCTAGTGGAGAATCATAAATCTAGACTCCTAAGTCACCAATCATCTTTACTATCTTGCAATAATCTTTAGAGGGCCTACCGTTTGAGGTAAAAATCTCTCGGTAATGACCCAAGTCAGGACATGTAGAAGAAAACCCTTCCACCTCACTATAATAAAGACGCTCCCTTGAGATGAAAACATCATAAGACTTAGTCAGTTTTGTCTTTGGAATCATGACTTGATCATTCCTTGGACATGCTTGGATCTTGTGTAGAGCAGGGATGCTTAAATATTACTTATGAGACTACACAAATTTGAGTACTCATAGGGCTATAGGCCTCAATCTCACTTGTAGGACTATGGGAGATGATTATGAATAGATGACCTCATTAAATCTTATATGCTAGAAACCACCCAGATTACTCTTGAAAAGTTAGTAATGCTTGTGCAAGGCAAATAGTAATTGCCCCAACGCATCACCATATCGAGCCTCCATAAACATTACTACTCAGCTAATATGGCCTTCAACATCCATTGCGTGTTGTTGGACCATCATATTCTGAGAAGTTTGTGAGTGTGTTCCTAAGCTAGTGAACAATAATTTATAATCTCAGCCAAGTTCATAGGGAAACTAGGTGTGTTTGAGGTCTTAAAACAACTCTTCTTGATGTGTTTGAAATAAAATGAAAGATGAGAACCCTAAATGAACAATCACAAACATTTTCAAATGCTCAAACTTATTGGAATTATATAAGAAAATCTTGATTTTTGACAAATATGACAAACTTTTCCCTTGGAAAAAACATCAAAAAATCGCATATGGCATCCTAAGTTGTATTTGGTATCTTGAGTCACATATAGTGAAACCAAGTTTGCATACAACTTACCCAAAGTTGCATATGGATTAGGGATCACATCTGGGATTTCCTGGATCACATTTGGTTAAATACCCTGGCAGATTGCATCTAGAGGATCACATCTAGGATATAGAGCACTTTTGCATGTGCTAGAACCTTAATTTTTGGTTTTTTGAATACCCTTTTGAGTCTTTTGTTAGTTTCTATCATCCGAACCAATAAACTTGTAGATTTGAGATGGTCGATTCTTGAGTGTACCTTACCCATCTACTTGGTCTTAATCCACATTTTTCAAGTTGTGTAGTCCAATCCAAATCAAATCGAATCAATTCTCATCTCACAAACATGGCATTCTAACCCTTAGATGCTAGAGCTTTTTAAAACACTGAAACTCCTTTTCACTTGGTTCCTATCTCACGAACAAGGCATTCTAACCCTTTGACGTTGGATCTTGTCATATTTTAAAATCCACACTTGCAACCTTGGAAGGACACACTTGGAAAAATTTCAAACCTTTTAACACATTAGGACACTCAAACAAATTACCTTATCAAGATTTCATGATTAACACAAGACATAAGTCTTACAATCTAAACAAAAAATCATTTTCAAGAAAAATCTCATTGCTAACTTTTGGACAAATAGAAACATCAAGGGTGAATCCTTTATTCAACACTACTCCTAGTTCTACTGATACAAAGACTCCCGATACTACCAACATGTCAAATCTAAATGACTATAATTGGGATGGAAGAGAAAATAATCAAAATGACCAAGAAGAACAAGATAATCAAGGGGAAGAAGATAATCGATGATATCACCATGATTCTGATAGTGACAGAGATCCCATAGAACAAGATTACCAAAGATGTCAAAGGAGTAAAAGGTTCCATAAATTAATTGAAAGAACATTGGAAGAAAACAAGGAAAAATACTTTTTGGATCTAGCATCTCAGGGAGTCATATTACCAAAGGACTATGATGTAAATTAACTTAAGCACAAAGAAGTTGATACTCCCATATCTATATTAACACAACAGTTGCTTACCATGCAAGATGAAATTCAAGATTTGAAGAAAGAAAAAGATAAACCATCACAAAAATACTCATTAGAGCATATTTGTTCTTTCCCTCTCGATAAGGACATAAGAATGGTACCATTTCTACAACATGTCATGATTCCTAAATACAAAAAATATAATGGCAACTCAGATCCTCAAGATCATGTAAGAGAGTTTTGCACATTGAGCATGGAATTTATGCATGAACAAACCTACTTGATGAGTTTGTTTCTAAGAAGCTTGGGTGGACAAGAAATGGAGTGGTTTTCTAAATTACCCACATGCATTAAAAGTTTTGAAGAATTGGTCAAGAACTTTATTCAACAATATTCATATAATATACAACACATAGTGACCATATTTGACTTGTGCAACATGAAATAGAAGAATGGATAATCATTCCTAAAATTTCTACAATGATGGAGAAAGATCTTCGTAAGATACTCAAGGAAAATACCTGAGAGTGAGAAGATGGACATCTTCATTAACAATTTGGTGCTTGAAATGAATTATCCCATACAACTTCAGGGTCCACCAAGTTTTGAAAACATGATAGATAGTGCAATCAAGATTGAAGAAGTCCTCATTAAGAAAAGAGAAATCACTATATACAAGGAAAATAAAGATGAGTACTATTCTAACAAAAATAAGGATAAGTACAAATATGGGAATAAAAACAAAAATGTGGTCAATGATGGAGCTATGGTCAATGATGGAGTTGTGGACACACCTAAATCAAGGTCAAAACATGAGGTGTTTAATCTTTCCACAAGTTTACAAGCTAATAAGAGCTCCAATATGACGGTGACACCGACGACTCCTAAGACTTTCAATAAATATAATAATCAGAACGAGCCTTTTTTATTAAGACCTAAGCACATATTTACACCTTTGGAAGATACAATTGGGGTGGTCTTGAAAAAACTTTTAGATAATAAGATTATTACAATCCCTGATTCAAAACCATGGGAACTAGAAGTGAAGCCAAAATGGTGGAATGATAACGAATATTGTGATTTTCATCACAATAAAGGACACAAGACCAATAGCTACATGAAGCTAAGACATGTCATTTATGACTTAATTTAAGAAGGAAAATTTAAAGTGGATGGACATCATATGAATAACGATCAAAAGCATTCCAAACCCCATTGCCTAATTATGAAAAAGGTGAATCTTCTAAAAGCAATAAAATTAATTACACATACATCGATAATGATAATGTGATTCATATGGTGGAACCATGCAAAATATCCATGGATGTGATTACTCTCAAGGGAGTACAAGATAAGGTTGTGTGTGTGAAAATTGTACCTGATCTGTAGACACAACACTCAGTAAAACATTAGAGGTTAGTGATAATCAAAATCATGCAAAATTGAAAGCTATCTAACCAAGTGATTTACTGCCTTCTAATAGGTGTGAGATTAATGTTCTCAGATTATTATCGAGATCAGTGACCTAGACGACACCTAAATGAAGGATTTGAATGCAATTCTAGATATGGAATAAATGCAATTAATCTATATTTTTGATATTTTCTATGCAATAAGAATGATAAAAACTGATATGATATGAATGCTATTGAAAACTGATATGCTATGAATGCTAAATGATCTAACAATGAAGATTCTAACAATGATATGAAAACTATGAAATTCTATGCTAAGATATAAAAACTATGCAATTGAAATTGATCTCACAAAGCTTTGAATTCGCAAGTTGATTCCTCAGCCTCCAATTCTCCAGCGTGATTGTGCAAAATATGAGATGATTTGTGAAGAGCTGAGCCTTTAATTTATAGAAATCCAGGGCTTTGGAGGTGCATGGGAAAAAGCCATAAATCACTCAAATAACTCAACTTGATTTTTGAGTTATTTTTAAATAAAAGATAATTAACTCACAAAAACATGCAAAAGCTAAGTTTTAACTCAAAATAGAGTTTAGCTTTAATTGATAATTGATAGTTGTTTGCTTTTATGATTGTGCATGTTTTATTTATGAATTAATTTAATAATAAAGTGATTTATTTCCAACTTAACTACTTTTTGAAAATAAATAATTAATTTATGGGTTAATTAACTATTTTACCAAACTTTTATTAAAAATTATATTATTAAATAATGACAACATGCTTTAATTAATTAAATAAGAATTTAATCAATTAAAGATAGGAATTTTGATTTATTGTCAAAATTAAATAATACAATTAATAATAGATAGAATTAAATTTAATTACACAATTAAGTGGAAAATATTAAATCTAATTAATTAAATATGAAAATATTCAATTAATTAAATTTTTAGGATAAATGTGATTTATCGCCAAATAATCATTAAATTAAAGATAATTAAGATAATTAGGAATATTACTAGGAATATTCCCCGATGCAAAATTTAAGATAATCAATTATGATTCGATGATGTTTAGATGTGCCTTAGATTAGGACTTTGATGTCGATTTCATATGAATTGAATATGCAGGAGATTAATGAACTTATAGCCCATTTTTGGGGTATTACATTTTGCCCCTCTTTGAATTACTGTGCGAAGCGCAGTGGTTCAAAGAAAGTCTGTGTTTGATAGAGATATGAAACTGATTCAAAAGATAAACCGATCTCAAGATAGAAAACGATTGAGAGATATTGAGATAGGAGTTGATTGATATTGAATTGAGATGGAGATAATAGGTCTTGAATGACCAAAGATAATGTTCACTGTAGCAGCGATGAACCTATGATTGCGAAAAAGTGTCAAAATGCCTGATTCTGAACCTTAGGATTGATAAGAAGTGAGTGACCCGTTCTAGACTCGATTGTCTTAGCAGAACTAGCAAGTATCACATCCGAATCCTTCAGTTGCCGAAGAACCAAGGAAAGAACACTATGATCTGATGGTTGCAAAAATTGATACAGTTTACAAGATTAAGAGAATACCAGATTGATATGGATCTTGAATCTGATATGCCCCAAGTGATGATAGATTTGCCCCGAGCGATGAGGACTTTTGATGAATCAGTAACTAGACGTGATTGTTTGTCTTGATCACTGATGAAAGATATTGATAGACTTGATCGATAGAATTTGATTTACAGACTTTGAATGATGTGCAATACCATGCCCCCTTCGGGATTAAAATTGAAATCTGACAAGAAAAGTCAGCGTTGATAGTTTAGAAGCATGTTAATTGATCTGAGAAGTGGTTATTTACATCCGAGAACGCATTCTGCATCGTTGGAAGGTCCCAAAAGACCAAGTTTGACTAGGTTTGACCATGAGTTGACCATGGTTGACCAAGTTGAAATTTTGATAGTGTGATGTAAGATAATCAGTTAAGTTGAATACTAGATTTCTGTGATGATTGAAGGTCAAATATGCAAGTAGTTAATAATATGAATGATCTCAGATTTGAATTTTGATCCCGAAAAAGGATTCTACTTGCTATTTCATTGGAGGAACCTTCGTGTGAGATTCAGCTCTTGTTAGACTTGAAGATGCGATTTGAAAAATCATTTAAGCATTGAAGTTCGTTTAATCATTGTGAGATCATGTAAACATGCAAAATGCAATGAGACATGCAAAATGAAATGCAACCTAAGACCTAGGACCTAGTCACTGATCATGTGTCGATTTGTTATCATCATTGAACTTTTAGGTAACCGGATAAATCAATACAATGCCCACTAGCCATGAAACCATAGACATATGAATATCGATTTGTATGCGCAAGAATCAATACAACACCCACTGGACAACAACCATGGATATATGAATATTGACTTTATTTTCAAAATGTTGGATTAAATATAAGCATCAAGGCACAAATGCCAGGATGACCTGAATATCATGTCCATTTTGATATAGCAATTTGTACAAGCATCAAAACATAAACGTCATGATGACCTGAATACGCCTTGCATTGCAAACACATCAAATAGCTAAGAGATCATTCTAAATCCAATGTGAATTACCCGTAGTGACCCTTTATCGTTCACCTCCTTAGGCAAGATTGCGTCCCACAGTAGGAGAAAGAACTTACTCAAAAAGATAATAGTTAGATCAAACTTCCTTGAATTGTCTGGGTATCAATGGTCGAGGTACGCATGGCCATCCAATTCGAGATAGAGGCTCTTACAGTCGGACACCATTTCAATCCAGAAGTTCCAAAGATGTTAGATTTTCACATACAAGCAGAAGACAAAGAAAAGATTATGCCCCCAGTCATCACTCTCTAAATCCTATAAAAGACATCATTGAAGAGCTTGAAGGGACACAATATGCAAAAATCTCAATGCGAATCAGTAAGCCTACAAGGAGATAAAAGCATGAAAAGAAAAGATTGTTTTCAATTGAGTTTTGATGTTTGATTGTTGTTGATGCAAAATCCTTTCTGGAGACGAGACAGACTGACTGACTCAACTTGAAGTTTCAAAGGACTCTGAGTGGATATGACACGTCTAAGATACATGGGAGACCATAGGATATGACATTGATTACCCCCAAGTGTGAACATTGATAGGATGCAAACGCTTGAGCTGGTTGGTGTACAGGCTGACTTATTGAAAACTAGAAATGCAGGAACAAACCGGGAGATATGTACAAACTAAAGCAAGACTGAAAGCTGGGAAAGACCAAGATTGTGCTGATAGATGGAGCATTTTGGAACAAGTGGTGCCCGTTTGCTGAGTTTTCACCATCTTGGTAGAGATTCTATTTTTGCTACCGAGGTGCCTGTTTCCAGGTTTTCACCAAGGCACTTTTTTTTTTTTTTTTTTTTTTGTATTTTTCATTTTTTCAATTTTTTTGTACTTTTGATATTTTTTGATTTTTTTTGTGAATCATCAAGGTGCCTATTGCTAGGTTTTCACCAAGATGTTCATTTTTTCAGGACTTTTTCTGATTTTTAAGATTTTTTTCAGGACATTTACCAAGCACTGAATGCCTTAGGCGTAGAATTTCTTCAGATGGAGAACGTTGATTGGTTCTCAGAGCTGTTCTCCTTCAGTCGTTGAGAGTTGATAGGCACCAGAGCCAAAAGTAGCAGTGATTACAAAGGGACCCAGCCAGTTGGGTTCGAACTTCCCCTTGCGTTCTCGATGTGATTGATTTTTAGGATTTTCTCTCAACACTAGATCGCCAACCTGAAATTCTCTATGTCTGACTTTCTTGTTGTAGCCTCTAGACATTCTTTTCTGATACACTCTGAGATGATCATACGTTGCTTGTCTGCGCTCATCTAGTAGTTCAAGTTCTTGTAACCTCGACACTCTGTAGTCTTCATCAGTGACAAGTCCATTCATTTTGATTCTGAGTGATGGGATTTCAACCTCAATAGGCAATACCGCTTCAGACCCATAAACTAAAGCGAAAGGTGTAGCCCCTGTAGGCGTTCTGATACTAGTTCTGTATGCCCAGAGAGCTGGATTGATCATCAGATGCCAGTCTCTTCCTGTTTTATTCACTGTTCTGTGCAAGATCTTCAGGAGATTTTTGTTTGAAGCCTCAGCTTGTCCGTTCCCTTGAGGATAGTAGATAGATGACCAATGTTGAGTAATTTTGAACCTGGCACATAAGTCATCTAGATCCTTATTTTTGAATTGTCCCCCGTTATCTGTGATTATAGAGTGAGGGATCCCATATCTGCAAATGATGTAATTCAGGATGAACATAGAGATCTGTTTCCCCGTTGCTTGTGTTAGAGGAACTGCTTCTACCCATTTTGTAAAATAATCTGTAGATGTGATTATATGGGTATGTCCATTAGAAGAGTGCGGATGGATAGCACCTATGAGATCAAATGCCCATTGTTGAAAAGGCCATTGTGTAGTAAAGGGAATCAGATCTCTCCCTGGAGCATGAATCAAGTTGCCATGTACTTGACACTGTTGACAGTTTTTAGCAAATTTAATAGCTTCTTTTTCCATTTCAGGCCAATAATACCCAGCCCTAATAAGTTTTCGAGCTAACGTTAAACCGTTCGAGTGTGACCCACATATACCCTCGTGGACTTCCTCTAATGCACGTTGAGACTCTTCTCGTTCTAAACATCTAAGCAGTGTACCATCTAGACCTCGTTTGTACAGATCATTACCAATGATGACATATCGGGATGCGGATCGGATAAGGTTTCGTTTCTCAAAACGGTTAAAGGACTCAGGGATGATTTGGTCATGGAGATAGGAGAATAGATTTTTGTAGCGAGATGAGTCATAACCTACAACAGTGCAGATCATGCGGGTTTCAGGGGAGTCATATGCAGGATAGGATAGGGCTTCCACCAGGAACTCGTAGCGTAGTTCATGTTCGGGCTGCTGTAAAAGAGTAGATAATGTCGCCATTGCATCAGCAGCCTTATTCTCCGTTCTGGGTATTTGCTCAAATGTGATAGAGATGAAGTATTTCTTTAAATCATCGACCATTCTCTTGTAAGGAATGAGCTTTTCATCTTTGGTTTGGTACACATCATTGACCTGGTGGATGACCAGTTGTGAGTCTCCATGAATGTGCATCTCTGTAACTCTCCACTGTATTGCCATTTTCATACCATTGAGAAGTGCCTCATATTCAGCAATATTGTTTGTGCAAGGAAACTTTAATCTGAATGCTTTGGGTATTGAGTATCCTTGAGGAGTAATGAACAATATGCCTGCGCCGGATCCATTCTGTGTGTAGGAGCCATCAAAGAATAATCGCCATGCTCTAGAAGAGAGGTGCATGATAGAGGAATCGGGAAATTCCATTTGCATGGGTGTATCATCAAACAGTGGTGCTTCAGCTAACTGATCAGCAATGACCTGTCCTTTGATAGCTTTTCTTTCAACATATTCAATGTCAAATTCGCTCAAGAGCATGACCCATTTAGCTAGTCTACCTGTGAGGGCAGCTTTGCTTAGGAGATATTTCAGTGGATCAATTTTAGCTACCAAATGAGTAGTATGAGCTAACATATAGTGTCTCAATTTCTGTGATGCAAAGATCACAGCGAGACATGCCTTCTCTATCATTGAGTAGTTCTTCTCATAGGCCACTAAAGTTCGGCTGATATAGTAGATGGCTCTTTCTTTCTTGTTCTCATCATGCTGTGCTAGCAATGCCCCCAGTGATGTATCTGTTGCGGAGACATATAATATTAATGGCTTCCCATGAATAGGAGGCATCAATATAGGTGGATTTGATAGATACTTCTTGATATGTTTAAAGTTGTTCTCGCATTCTTCATTCCATGCAAAGGTCACACCTTTATGTAATGTTTTTGTAAAAGGCTGTGAGATGTCTGCTAGCTGTGATATGAATCTTCTGATAGATTGAACTCTGCCTTGCAACGTCCTCATTTGACTGATATTTGTGGGAGGTTGCATCTCTATTATAGCCTTGACCTTAGCTGGATCACCTTCAATGCCTTTCTTGGAGACGATGTATCCTAGGAGCTTTCCAGAAGTGACTCCAAAAGCACACTTTTTAGGATTTAGTCGAAGACTAAATTTTTCCATTCTGTCGAGGATCATGCTCAAGTCTGTTAGATGTTCAGTTCTAATCATGGATTTTGCCAAGGTATCATCTACGTAATCCTCCATTGTTCTATGCATCATATCATGAAAAATAGATGTCATTGCTCTTTGATATGTAGCTCCAGCATTTTTTAGTCCGAATGGCATAACATTCCAATAGAAAGTTCCCCATGCACATGTGAAAGCTGTTTTCTCTTGATCTTCTGGAGCAATTTTGATTTGGTTGTATCCAGAAAAGCCATCCATTAAGGAATACATTTCATAGCCCGCAGTCATGTCCACTATCATATCAATGTTAGGCAGTGGAAAATCATCCTTAGGGCATGCTCTGTTCACGTCTCTAAAGTCCGTGCATACTCTGATTGAACCATCTGGTTTGGAAACAGGTACAATGTTGGAAATCCACTCAGCATAGTCTATGACACGGATGAATCCAGCTTTTAGGAGTTTTTCTAGTTCTGCTTTGACTAAGAGTGCAACATGAGGATGCATCTTTCTCAATTTTTGTTTCATTGGTTTTACTCCGGGAGCAATGGATAGATGGTGCATAATGAGATTGGGATCCAATCCTGGCATATCTGAATATTTCCATGCAAAGTTGATCTTTTTCTCTGATAAGAAGGTAGTGAAGTTTTGTTTCTCTTCGTCTGATAGAGATTGTGCTACATGTACCAATTGTGGTTCCTCTGTTGTACCCAAATTGATGGATTGAGTTGGCTCAATCAGAACTAGAGATCTATCCTGTAAATGACTTGGAAGGACATCAAATATCTCATCCTTAGGTGCCTCAAAGAGGTTTTCACCTTCAGATACGTCTTTTCTTTTTACTTTTGTCAGTTCTGAGACTGCCACAAAGTGGTTTTCACCCTCAGAACTCTTTTTCTTTTTCTTTTTACTCTTGTTTTTCTGACTAAGATATTTGATGTCCGACTCGGTCATGCTGACACTCGGTTCACTGATGGAAGTACTCATAGGCTCAACTGCATTGAGGTAGCAGGCAAGGGCATAGTCATTTGGGAAGGTATACATACCATGGTTTGGGTTGGTGGAAGTTTGGTCGATAAGATCAGGGCGTTGGATAGTCAAAGTGGGAAAGGCTTGGGATATGGTGTTCACGGATGTGGATATGTCATCATTGGTCCTAACCTGATGCTCAAGTTCAAAGGTGATATTACAGCTCAGAATGTTCAATTCGTGAATAGGCTCAACATCATCATAGGAGTCCTCTTCAGCCATAGGTGGATCAGACACGTTAAGTTCATTGTTTCGCTCTAGACCTACATTGGGTTGAGAGACATATTGGTGAATAACATCAATAAATTTCTCTGTTATAAGCTCATCTTCTTCTGGAATGGCACCCCATTCATAATCATTTGACTCATCTTCTGATTCAGAATCTCTAGGAAATCTTAGAAAGTGCGTGAAATCAGGATGAATACCCCAAGAAGGATTACCCTCAGTCTCTGACTTGAATTCATATTCATGGGAATCAGTGTCAGAATAACTACCCCCTGCTTCTCGATCAGTTTGATTGCCTTCGAGATTGGCTGGTTCTTGTGGTACAACCATCTCTTGCACTACAGTAGGTTCTTGTGTTTCTACTACATTAATTCTTCTGATAGGATCATCTGTATCATTAAGAAGATCTTTGATCTCTTTAGGCAATTTTTCATAGGGGATAAGCTCAGAGCTATCTGAATCATCATCAGAGGGTTCTATTTCTTCTTTCTTAAGAAGGGGTTCTCCTGGTGCAATTTGTTCTATGACATGAGAACAACCACCTCTGAGATGATAGGGTTTCTTTTTAAACCCTATGCCACCAGTATCTTTTTTGGCTCGACCAATATGTGAAATGGGGGTCACAAGACCCTTTCCCCTAATTCCTAGACGTCCTTGACCAGAATATCCCATCTTGGCTATCAATTTGTTTCCTGGACCATATGAATTAGAAGGGACTGTAGGTGCTATAGATTCACTAGGTTGAACAATTTTAGATTCAGAATCCTCTTTATATAGCCATGCCAGCACAGCTTCATCCTCTTCAAATTCTTGTTTAGATACTTGCTCCACCACAAAATGTCTTTTGTATGCTTCCATAGGTTCCTTAGGTTCTGATTTAGACTGCTTCAAGGATTGGCCATATGACTTAGGTGAGATTGGGAGAGATGTCAGAGACAAGACTGGCTCTATAGTGTATTCTCCCATCCCATTTTCTTTGATATTGATCTCTTTAGTAATGTCATCCATCTTAGATGTGGAAGCCACATTTTGTTGCTTGATGGAAGATTCTCTGTTATTGGGAACAAGTTTATCGGCACTTTCCTTCAATGTATTACAAGTTGTACTCAGATCAGCTGGGATAGTAACCTCCACTCCTTCATAGGGAAATTTCAAGCATTGATGGTATGTTGAAGGAATAGCCTGCATTTCATGTATCCAGGGTCTCCCTAGAAGGATATTGTAAGCCAATGGTAGATCGAGCACCTGACATGTGGTATCTTTGATGACTGGACCCACCCGGATGGGCAAGACAATGGTGCCTTTAGAAGCTCTTTCTTGTTCATCATAGGCTTTTATGGTGATCTTCTTTCGAGGATCAATAGCCATCTCTGAGAATCCCAACTGTGTGATTAAGTTGTAAGAACAAATGTTGAGGCCTGCGCCCCCATCTATCAACACACGTTTGACTCGACGGTTCTGGATCAAGACTTCTATGTGCAAGGGCTGATTATGTGGGTGACTTAGGGAGTTGTCATCCTCTTCTGAAAAGGAGATATATTGCGGAGATGTTAGATGACCAACCATAGTCTGGAACCTGTCTAGATCTAGATCATCAGGAACATTAGAGCTGAGCAAAGCTTTGTCTAGGATATCTCGGTGAGCTGGAGATATTCGAAGTAACTCAAACATAGAGATTTTGGCATTGGTATGCTGGAGTTGTTGTACGATGCTGTAAGATGTAGGTCTGGTATCCTTTGGATTGGAAGATTTTGAGGCAACCTTCTGTTTAGAAGCAGATGTGAGATTGAAAGGTATCTTAGGGACATCAAATGAATTTGGTGTTTGTCCTTTTAGATGCGTCTGAGCTTGTGATCTGGTAACTGCATTAGCTGAGGAATGATTTTTATCTCTTCGTACAATCGTGATGACATTACAGCTCTCAGAGAGGCATGGTTCCACCATATTGATGACAACATCGTTTCCAGGGTAGGCATAGTTGACTTTTGCCCCCATGTTAGGCTGAGAAGTGGAAACTCCCTTGCCATGTTGTGGAAAAGGTTCTGTAAATGCTGTGTGATCATTATTGCTGGTAGGATTATCGATTGTGATGTCCCCTTGATCTATCAAGTCTTGAATGGTATGCTTCAAATGGAAGCATCCATTAGTTCTGTGGCCTTTAGTCCGATGGAAAGCACAAAATTCATTATCTTTCCACCAACATGGTTTTGGATCCGGATCAGGTTTTCGGATTGGTGGTAAAGAGATCATGTTATCAGCTATCAGGGTCCTCAGAGCAGATTCCAAAGATTCTCCCAGGGGAGTAAACTTTCATTTATTATCCCATCGTTTGAATGGCTTCTTTGGAGATGGTTCAACAGATTTTTTCTCTGAAGCTTCAATGGCTTTGGTGGCAAGGGTGAGATTGTAGGCCGGTGCCTTTGATGGGGTGTGGATAGTGTCAACAACGCCGTCAGAGACGATACCTTTGTTTCTATTCCAAGTCTTGTTTTTATCTTTTGAGCTAGATCCCGATTCAGACTTGTCCTTTTGAAGTGTGATTTCTCCTTTCTTGACAAGTACTTTCTCAATCTTGATTGCATTATCCACCATTTTATCAAAAGATACATGATCTTGCATTTGCAATGGATAGTTGAGCTCTGGAACAAGGTTATTGATAAAGATTTCAAGTTTCTCCATTTCGGGAATTGGTCTAGCATATAAAGAAAACTTCTTTCGCCACCTCTTGAGAAAAGTTAGGAATGATTCCCCTGGATATTGCTTGAGGTTACAGATATCGATCATGGTAATCGGATGTTGAATATTGTAGGAATATTGTTGATAAAACAATTTAATCAATTCCTCAAAAGTTTTGATCGTAGAAGGTAATCTTGAAAACCACTGAATGGATGCTCCTCCCAAGGATCTAGGAAAAAGATGCATTAGATAAGTCGGTTCATGCATGAATTCCATGGATTGTGTACAGAACTCTCTGACATGATCTTGAGGATCAGAGTGCCCGTCATATTTGTCATACTTTGGTATCTCCACTCTTTTTGGGAATGGAGGCATATACAAGTCTTTGTCAAAAGGGAAAGGACAAAGGGCCTCCATGGAGAATTCCTTGGGTTCCTTCTCTTTCTCAATTTTATTCATTTTGACCTGCATAGCGTGCAGCTGGTTCATTATGGCCGTCATCGGAGTTTCTTCCTCATGTGTGATGATATCTTCGACATTGAAGTGAGGAGGAAGTTTAGCTCCTTCTTGGGCTAATTGCAAAAAGTATGCCTCTCTATCCATTTTCAAGAAATGCCTCATCATTCTTTTGAATTCATTGTCATTCTGACACCGATGGATTTCAGAGGGTGTAGGGTCTTGGTCGGCATTATGTTGAGAGTGGTGTCCCTGGGATCCTCCTCCTAGAGAACCATGGTTTGTCCCTGCTTGAGACATGGTAGGAGTTTTTGGGCTCCCTGGAATAGATTGAGGAAGATTTTGTTGATTACCTCTGTGAGTTGATAGAGGAGGTCTGTAACCAATTTTCAATCGAAAGTTACCGAGACCGTCGTCTTCATAGATACCTGACTTGATGAGTTGTTCAAGAGTTGGACCCGGGGTATTGGTCAAAAGTAAGTTTTGAGATGTTTCTTCTGATTTCTTGTGTGAAGAAGCTCTGGTCTCCACCATTAACTTTGAATGAAACAGAAGAAAAGGATGAAGACAACTGAAGAACAATTTGATTTGAGAAAATTGGATGACGCAACCTTGTCAAGATTATGATAGTTTTGAAGATCTGATGAGATGTGGGTGAAGGAAACTGTGCCCTGGATGCATGGGATAGATCGCCCAAAAGATAGCGGACACGAGTTCTCAACACTTAGTTTGTTTTTGAAGATTGATTGATTGAAGATTGATAGTTATGACAAGGTTTTGACACGAGATAAAAAGGACTCAAATTGATCAAACAGAAGACTAGATCGGATTCAAAAGATCAAACTCAGAAAATGGTAGAATGCTCAATAGCTACTGCTCTGTTCTGACACAATGATATTTTTGACAGATTCTGGAACTAGGCTGGAAACATTGGATAGCTTGCAATTTGACAATTTCTGACAACTTTCTCAAATTTTTCCAAACAACACTCTACAGACTCGTACGACACTGGGTAGTCTATGAAATGACAGTTGCTAAACTCATATGACAGTTGGGTAATGCTGAAATGACACTTGACAAAACTCGTACGACTTTTGAATTCTTGAAATGACTTTTAACTCCAGAAAGAACTTTACGTCAATTTTTGCAAAATTTAAGATTTTCAGTTTTGGATTGTTTGCAAATTGTACTGTCCAGATTTTGAAGGTTATACCAGATTTGATCATTTTTAATAGCCAAGTAGATAAATAAGCACACAGAACAGCAAGCAAGTGATTCCAAGCACATTTGAAAACAATGATCAAGGGCAAAAGCAACCTTGCGCATGAACAATCAAGTGACCAAATTGTGCTAATCCCTGAGAGTACTAATTGTGTATGTTTTGAAAAAGTTTTGCAATAACGCACATATACCTGAAAGTGAAAAATTGGCCTCTCTAAGATTTTTAGTAATGGTTTGACTCTGCAACTTTTATGATTCAAAGGGGTGAACTCCAATCCCGGCGCACCAGGGTTTTGACACAGTCCGAGAACTTAATCTTCAAGAGCTGCTAGGGAGATCTGACAACCCAACAATGAACCATACCCGTGGAGATTTCTTCCACAAGGACATTTATATAGCGGTTGTCACTACCATGGCGAAAATGGCTATTACCGCTTGAGGTTCCGTCAATGCAGTTTGCCCTGTGAAGGGATTGTCCGCTACGGTTAACCCTCTCTAAAGATGACTCACAATAGTATACCACAAGGGGACTTGGCTCTAGATTCAAGGTTTTGACACCTCTTCACTTTTAACCCAAACAAAGCAAGCAGATTAATCCGACACGCCAAGACAAAGTTTTGTTCCACCAAGGTCTGTGATATGAACTTCACGTGATTTATCAACCTCTCCAGGGAGAGAATGTATCAATCAATAAGAGAAGACGCACTAACCAATTTTGATTCACCAAAGCTTGTGATATCAACCCCACATGATCTATCAACCTCTCCAGAGAGAGAATGTGTCGATCAATAAGAGAAGACTCACTAACTAAGTTGAATGTGAAACGCACTAAGTATCCTCCCTACCTACAAGGATTCTATCGTCAAGAAGGATTTCGCTAGGAATCCAATCTCTTAAGAATCACAAATAGTGTTCATAGGGCCTAATTACTATGTGAGCACAGATGTATGTTCCGAAAGCAAATCTACCAAAAGCATCCAAAAAGTAGAAAGAGGAACACTTAACGTTTAAAGTGAATATGACATGAGTCCACAAGGTGGAACACTTAACACCTCACACAAGCTAAAAATGAGTCCACAACTTAGAAAACAAGGGAGTTCCTAAAAGCACAAAAGGGTTGCCAAGTGGAACATTTAACGCTTCTGTCCTGTTGACCCCTCCCCTTTATGGCGCTGAGATTGCAACCACGGGGCGGAAATGAGGGGCCGGCGGATTAGCGAGTCCAATAACCCAAGATAGCAATCAAAATCAATCACAAGTATTCTAAGACTACTTAATGAATCCTTAAGGGTTCACAACCTAGTATCAATTATGCAAGTGTGTAGAAATAGATCAAAAGCATGAAAAGATGCACACAAGCTTGACACATAAGAGATTTATTTTAAGTCCCAAATCAAAATATTATTAGATGAAGGAGAATACCTGGGATCCTTGCAACGCGCTTAGTAGATTTTACTTAATTTTTAGCAATTTTTGTTGAGCTTTTCCATGCAAGCAAGTGACGAACTCTCCAACAAGCAAACAAGCAAACAAGATATGCAAAATATATTCAACTTATGAAAACCATAGGGTTAGCTCTAAAAATCAATTATTATCAGTAATAATAACCAGCAATCAACCCAAATGACAACTCATATCATTCATTGAACTATGTAAAAAAAATAAGTGCATACCCATCACAAAACTTTATTTTTTTTTTGCTGCATTTGACCTAGTCAACAAGATCTAATTTTTTTGATATGATTTTGGCCACAAAAATAGAAATTCAGAATAGAGACCCCTACTAAAAAACAGAGAGCTTTCCAAAAATGCAAAAATTTTAGAAAAACCTCTTCATTTGTGCCCTAGAGACCCATTTTATCAAAACAGACCATTTTTTGTAAATTGACTATTTGAGCTATGATATCATGTTCAAATTCAAAACACAAAGAATGGACCCCCTGTAGAATTTAAAGAGCTTTCCGAAAATATAAAATTTTTTGAAAAATATGCTGATTTGCGTCAGATATTAATTTTTTCCGGAATTTCAAGAAAAAATTATTAAAAATTCAAAACATCTTAGAAAATTCTAAATTTTTTACTGTAGCTTCCATGATATGTCACCAACTTACAAAAAAAATTTCAGATCAAAATTCGAAGCCGTTTGGGAGATAAAATTAAATCTTTGAAACTTTGGGGTTTTAGCTCCCAAAAAAATCAAAACCAGCATGCAAAGGTGGGTTGCCCCACGGTGGGCGCCAGAAATGTGTGTGTGAAAATTGTACCTGATTTGTAGACACAACACTCAGTAAAACATTAGAGGTTAGTGATAATCAAAATCATGCAAAATTGAAAGCTATCTAACCAAGCGATTTACTGCCTTCTAATAGGTGTGAGATTAATGTTCTCAGATTATTATCGAGATCAGTGACCTAGACGACACCTAAATGAAGGATTTGAATGCAATTCTAGATATGGAATAAATGCAATTAATCTATATTTTTGATATTTTCTATGCAATAAGAATGATAAAAACTGATATGATATGAATGCTATTGAAAACTGATATGCTATGAATGCTAAATGATCTAACAATGAAGATTCTAACAATGATATGAAAACTATGAAATTCTATGCTAAGATATAAAAACTATGCAATTGAAATTGATCTCACAAAGCTTTGAATTCACAAGTTGATTCCTCAGCCTCCAATTCTCCAGCGTGATTGTGCAAAATATGAGATGATTTGTGAAGAGCTGAGCCTTTAATTTATAGAAATCCAGGGCTTTGGAGGTGCATGGGAAAAAGCCATAAATCACTCAAATAACTCAACTTGATTTTTGAGTTATTTTTAAATAAAAGATAATTAACTCACAAAAACATGCAAAAGCTAAGTTTTAACTCAAAATAGAGTTTAGCTTTAATTGATAATTGATAGTTGTTTGCTTTTATGATTGTGCATGTTTTATTTATGAATTAATTTAATAATAAAGTGATTTATTTCCAACTTAACTACTTTTTGAAAATAAATAATTAATTTATGGGTTAATTAACTATTTTACCAAACTTTTATTAAAAATTATATTATTAAATAATGACAACATGCTTTAATTAATTAAATAAGAATTTAATCAATTAAAAATAGGAATTTTGATTTATTGTCAAAATTAAATAATACAATTAATAATAGATAGAATTAAATTTAATTACACAATTAAGTGGAAAATATTAAATCTAATTAATTAAATATGAAAATATTCAATTAATTAAATTTTTAGGATAAATGTGATTTATCGCCAAATAATCATTAAATTAAAGATAATTAAGATAATTAGGAATATTACTAGGAATATTCCCCGATGCAAAATTTAAGATAATCAATTATGATTCGATGATGTTTAGATGTGCCTTAGATTAGGACTTTGATGTCGATTTCATATGAATTGAATATGCAGGAGATTAATGAACTTATAGCCCATTTTTGGGGTATTACAAAGGTATAATATTCCAATGCTATGAGAAGGAGTCAAGCTAAGTTCACCCTCAAAGGAACTTCTACAACAAGTCAACCCGCTATAAAGACAGCTCCTAAACAATTGGTATTGCCTTCAAAGTTCAATCTAGTAGACCAGTTGCAATGCACACCTACCCAAATTTCCATTTTGGAACTATTAAAAATATATCTGGTCCATCAATAGATTCTTGATCAAGCCCTCCTTACTACTAATATAGATAAGGACTTAGATGTAGATAGATTCCAAACTATGGTTGGTCATCTAAATTCACCACACTATTTGTCTTTCTCTGAGGAAGACGATAAGTCCTTGAACCATCCATATAATCAACCATTACATCTAGAGGTATTGATTCATAAACACTGAGTAAAGCATGTCTTGGTAGATGGAAGTGCTAGATTGAATATATGTACATATAATTTGGTGAAGCAATTAGGGTTCTCTGAACATGTAATTGATCTAAGAAGAAAGATAACCATCAAAGCTTATGATGAAGAAGAAAGATCCTCTAAAGGATCAGTTGTCTTACCCATCAGAGTGGGACCAGTGGAAAAATATTTGATATGTCAAGTACTTGATCTACCACTTGCCAACAATATTCTTCTTGGATGGTCATTGATCCATACAATGCAGGTGGTACGTTCTACCTATCATCAATGCATAAAATTTTCTCACAATGGAGTAGAAGTAACCATTCCAGATGATACAACCTATCCTTGTAATAATCTCAAGCAAGCAGATAGTATGATTCCTCAAAACCAAGAAAGTTCTCACAAAGAAGAAAATTACAAAGAACTAGTCCTATAGATTTTTGCAAAGAAGATGAATAGTCAAGAAGGAATGAGAGAATACAAGATAGATTCCTTGATGTCCATGATAGATTTACCCTTATCTCCTAGATCCCAAGGAAGACCCTCATCAACATTCACACCCTCTAAAGGTGATACATTGACAATTCATAAAGGAACAAGGATGGTGAAAGTGAAGGTGTCTCTAGAAGAATAAAATGAATAAAAATTTGTCCTACAATGGCTATATAAAGGAGATGAACATGATGGAACTGTCAAAAATGTGGAGATAGTCTCAAACAAATATGGTAAAGGGTATGACATCATGAAATAGATGGGTTATAAAGGAAAAGGACTACTGGGTTAAAATAAGAAAGGAATCGTAGAACCAATGCACATGGACTTCCAGAATCCTAGAGATAAAACTAGAGTGGGTTTTAAAGAAGAGACATCTCATCC
This sequence comes from Chamaecyparis obtusa, assembly GCA_027943335.1. Lineage (NCBI taxonomy): Eukaryota > Viridiplantae > Streptophyta > Pinopsida > Cupressales > Cupressaceae > Chamaecyparis > Chamaecyparis obtusa. The sequence goes on from BSBK01001164.1 coordinate 927,033, forward strand.
TATAACTAAAGATGGTCATGTATTTGAAAGATAACATGATTTAGATGATGAAGAAGAGATAGAAGGGAAACTAATCTCATATGAGAGGTTAAAAATCTTTCAAGGAGATCCACTATCAGAGCTTAGTACCAATCTTGGGCTTGGACAAGAATCAAAAGATGAACCAAAGGAAGAACAAAAACAAAGGCATCCTAACTGGTGTTGGAAATATAGTTGGGAAATGTGATACTGAGAGGGGGGGGGGGGGGTGAATCAGATATCACCTACCAATCCATTTTATCATTTGCACAAAACTTTTGCATAGCATCAACAAAACTTCATCAAAACAAAGTAACTAATATACTAAACATCATTCAAGAAAGTACTCATAACTCAGTAATTTTGGTTACCCAGAAACCCTTGAAAGGTAAAACTAGGGTGGAGATGACACCCACAAATCTTCACTACTGCAGTATAAAGTTTTCTTGTTAGGGCTACAAAATTTGATCAAAATATGATCTACCCTGTGAGGGGTCTGCCCTGTTAAGAGCTAAAAGACTTATATAGCCTACCTTGCTAAATGATTTAAAACTCACAATAAAGTAAGCACTTGGTTAAGAGATTATAATAGGTCTATTAAAACCACTTGGTTAAGAGATTTACCTTGATACACTTGTTAGAATGTCTCAGTACTTGATCCTTCGGTTTGCACTATATGCTGATTACAGATCTTCTCCTTACAGTATTGTTTTGATCACTTTTATCAAGTTTATCTTTGTTATGTCCTTCACTACTTAACTCAGTCACTGAACTCTATCTGACTACTTTACTATTCTGAATGTTCTCTCTTCTCATTCCTTCATTCCCTTCACATCCTCTTACTTAACACATTTTAGGGTTCAGATCTTATCCTTATATAGAAAACTAAACATCTTCATGATTCAAGATCTATGATCTAGATTTACTCTTTTTGCTGCTTAAGCTTTACTAATTTATGATTGGCTCTAAGTGTTGCATAGGGATTAATGATTACAAAATAGGTGCATAATCACCTCTGTGATTTACTCAACAAACAAAATACAAAACATGAATGTCAGCCAAAACATTTTACCTCGATCATTGTGCCATAAAAAACTCATATGTAATTTTTGGCTAACTTGGAAAATGATGTGCCTGATACTTGACATTCACTGTACTTGACATTTTCTGATATCTCTGTCACTCGGTATTCATACTTACATAGCTCGACAAAAACTTAACTCATCTAATACAAAAATACATAGTGACCAAAGATTTACTTGGTAGTACTATTGCTCGGTAAGTATACATTACATAACTTGACCTATACATGATGACTCGGTCACAATGATGACTGACCAACATTGCCTTGATAATGACTAAGTGTGAGTCACTAATAGTCAACAAAACTATAGAGATCTACAATCTCCCCCTTTGAAATTAGTGGAAAAAACACTTTGTCATGACATTACATTTGTATTTACAAAAGTACTTAGTATTAGCAAAATACTCCCCCTAAGATATATATACATACAAAATTTTGTTACCTTCCCTTTGTGCCTGAATATGTCATGTCACTTAGTTTCCCCCTTGTTTTTGGCACACCTGATTTCTTCTGGAGTGGGGATTGTGAAGTATTTCTCCAAAAATGGTTTGTGCAACATCATAACCATATGTAATGCAATTTCCCATCTTGTTGTAGCAACATTCAAAACTTTGGCATGTACTTCTAGCTTAGAAGCTAGATTGACTAGGCTCTCGACTATAGAGAAATTTGGATCTTTCTATGTTAAGTCCTTAGCCTTGGATAAATCTCTTTGAATGACCTCCAGATGAGGTGTCAAGATTGTTTGCATAGAGAGTAGATGAGCCCTTATCTTACCATCATTAGCCATCAACTCGGCTATCTGTCCTTGTGTATGCATAAGCTTGGCATAATGTTTAGAACTTGATTCAGCATCCAAGCTTAAGGATTGACTGGTAGACTTAAGTTCTTGCTGTAGTTTATCCACCAGTCCTTGGTTATCCTATGTGAATTCTTCTACATTGCATAGTTTGGTAAGTAGAGATTGTGCCTTCACAACTACTTCTTTTGACTCTATTACCAAAGTAGAAAGTGCTACTTGTTTTATTGTAATCTTGATAGATATATTGTCCATCATCTTGGTCTCAAACTTTCTTTCCAACCACTGCAACAACTTATCACTGGCTCTGCTATCTTCATTAGTCACTTTCTTGACTATATGGACAAGTTGTTCCAGTATAGAATCAGAATTGTTTACATCAGATAACTCAAAAGCATCAATAAATATTTCTTTGATTTCATACAAGACCTACTTTTGCTGATGTTCCCTTCTTAGTTCTTCCTACCTGCTTTTTCTTTTCAATAGATCTTGCAGGATTTGCATCTTCTCATAAGATAAGTTATCGAAATCCCATTTTAGAATGACAATAACTTCATCAATTGTTACCTTCGGTGAAGAGATTTTTGCCTTCTTTTTCAATATTTTCTCCTTTGGTGTACTCTCACTCGACATATGTACAAGATCTTGTATTGCCTCTTGTTCCTTAGGCTCTTATATGTCAATAGCTTTGTCTTTTTCTTCTTTTCCCTTATCCTCCACATGAGGACTTGTATCATTTAATGTAGATTTCTCTCCTTTGGCTTGCTGTGATTCTTCGGAAGATGTAGGCTGATTTTTTATTGTCGATCGATCCTGTTCCTCGGTAGTGCTCATACCAGCTACCATGTCAACTGTAACAACTTTAGGTTTGGTGGGGGTTGTGTTAACCATTGTTGTATCATCAATTTTTGGATAATCTTTAACTTGTAAGAGCATAGTATTACTGCTTGGCAAAGATGTGTCTTTTGCTTCCTCGACTTGTATATCCTCCTCGGTCAATACCTGAGTGTCTATAGGGGTATCCTCTGTTATATGAACAATACTTACTTCTGATACCTTCTAACATTTCTCTTCCTTAGGAGCTTCTGTCTCCTGAATAGGTAACTCCATTGCATTTTGTACATTGTGTAATGCCCCGCCAGGGAACCCATGAGAACTTAACCTAAACATGCATCGAAGTTTGTAGATTTTTTTTAAAAAAGTGTTAATAGTCAAAAACATCAAAGTTTTACAATGTGGAAGCAATACAATGAAATGAACAACTCACATAGGTTACAAATCTCAAGGATTCCATGATGAAGATTACGTGAATATAAAATTAATTAATTTAGATTAGACATAATTACAAACTCATATAAACAAATGAAAGAAAAATGCAACATCACATAAAAGATAACATAGATACAACTGGTACCATAAGGTAACCATAATAACCTACATCCACTACACATGTCATAGGGTATGCAAGTACAATAAATGAAAAGAAGAAGGAGAAGAACACAACTCCATCAATAAAGATCAAGAAGGAACAACTACTACAGGGATCATCTAGCACTGGTACATGAATGTCCGAATCTCAAATGGTAAAATAATCACTACCACCTGACCTCATGAACCTAAATGGTCCACTCCCATCATGCTTAGAAGATAACAATAGATCCCTCTCAGATAATAAACATCAATAGATCAAGCTAAGGATAAGATCCTGAAAGCTCTCTAACTCAAGGTGCAACATACACAACCAGAGGCAGCCAACACATGTAGGAAACCTAAGATGCATAAAGGAAGTGTGATGACATGAGCCAACTCTAAGGTTATCCTGGTAGTCTCTTTAGACCCCGGTGCCCTAGTGACTCTATGTGGTATCAGTAACCCCTCATGTAGACAAGGTACTAACTATGCCATATCCAGTCCACGTAGGTGGAAAACATCCTCTCACTCCCATCCTAGTACAAAACCCAATCAGGAACTCAGGCATGGGTGAGGCACATAATATCTTATTAGGTTCATTTTAAACTCTTAATGCCATTAATTATCACTTATTAAGCTATGTGTAATAGGATATCCTGGTAGCCACTTCTAGGCTCCGACACCAATTACAAGCCACTTCCTGCTATACACTCAGATAATCTACCCTAGGGTTTCTCAAGATCAAGTATAACTCTGAGTTAGCACAACTCATGAATCTCAATACTAGTTCCAACAAAGACAGAAACATGCAAATCCAAAATCATCATATAACAAGTTCACCGACATAATAGAATATGAAAGGAAAGAAAACATGATAGATAAAATATCCAAAAACCTGCCTCTAGACTCACATTCCCACTGACTGACATTCTAGCCCCTCAAAACCACCACATAGGGTAATAAAAGACTAAACATGATTTAATTAAAATAGACTAATTACATCCATATTTGACTCAAATTAAAATGATGTCATCACGAAGAAACACTTAACTAATCCAAACAACTAGATTCACATAACACTCACTTACATGGCTAAACATCCACATTAAAACTTAACACAAAATTAATTTCTTTTATTAAAAACTAGTCCTATATTTTATAGCCAATACTCATGCAAAAATCATTAACATCTAATTACTCCATGTAAGATAATTAGATGTAGAAATAATTCGTAAATAAAATACGTCTAACGAAAATCTTTCAAATCAAAAACTTCAAACACTTACAAGAAAACATGATTCCCTTAAAGAAATCCAGTTAATTATAAAACATAACTAGTTCAACTATATTGCATGTATTTATAACCATGCAAATAAACATATATAATTATAAATTCTAGTTGACTAAAACAATCATCTTGTTGACTAAAGTCCATTGGACTACAAAAGCATTCATATAAATGTCTCACACATAACTATCTATTTTAAATAAAATCTCATGCATGTATACTTTTTAAATAAGTATTTAACTAAAAGCTCCATGCATATCAAAACACCATGCATTTAATAATAAAATAATGTTATTAATTTTCTAAAAACAAATAGAAACATTAATATCAAAACCCGCATGTAAAAAAAAAAAAAAATTATTAATGTAGTACCCCTCCCCTAGTCCAATTTTATAAATGTTATGATTATTTTAGGATGAAAGATTATATGTTAGGAAATCATTGATATTGACCCCATACTTGCATGTGTATGGTTGATGTGTTTGTTTTATATTTTTGTTTGACGTGCCTGATGTGGTTGAGGGACGGAGTTGTAGTTACTTGCTTGCGAGATCCACATGATCGATCAATCCATGCCATTGTCTGTTATATATTTATATATGTATGTACATGCAGGTGTTGTATACAGGTTTGTAGGTACCGAGCATCGACTTCCCTGAATTGTTAGGATGAGCATGCCCTATCGCAATATCTCAAATGGTAATAGAGGGGAGATAACACGGGTCCAAATCCTAACCTAAGCCATATTATTGTCCTGAAGTAGTGGACAAGATTCTGTTATTCCTACCCTTCCTAAAATCATCTAGTTGATGTGAGTTTATAACCTTGTCCTTGCATTTGAATGTGGGTCCTTAGGTCCTTGTGATGCTTTCGATTTTGGTGCTTGGCGTGTTTTCTATAATTAGATTATTTAATTTGATTAAATAGTGAAATTTTAATAAATTGGATCTTTGCTATTTTTAGCCATGAGAGATTATTTATTTATTTATATGGAAATTAATTAAATGCAATTATTGAGTGTGGTTAAAATATTTAATTAATGCGAATTAATTAAATATCTTCACCCTAGAACTATTTAAATTTAAGTTTAACCTATGTTCAATTGAAATGTATTTGTTAATTTGAGATTAATTGTGCATGTGGAAATTATTTTAGAATTAAATGTTTTATTTTAATTGAATTCATTAAAGTTGCACAATTGAAATTGAGTAAATTTTATTAAAGGTATTAGTTAATTTTGGTTAAAGTGTTCTCAACAAAAGGCAAAGTGAAAATAGACTTGAGTTCAACTGAAATTGAACTGCAAATCAAAATCTAAATTCATGCAAGCTTTTGGAGAGTTGAGTTTTCAAACCCTAGTAGGTGGAAAAAGAATTCCTACATGTTGGAGATTTTTTCCATAATTTGGATTGACAGGTTTTTGGAGAGAATTTGCCAAGGATTGGATTTTGAGGACACAGAGGTTGAGGAATTTTGGCAGGTAGAATAAAGGATTTTTGTGGAGAATTCAATTTTGGAAAGCTTGAAGGTTTTGGGTTTTATCTTCAAATTTGGTCTTCGTTTGAATATTTCCTTTAGTTTTGAGGCAGGGTATGATTTTCCTTATGAGTATGTTATTTTGTGAATTTCGAAAAGATTGTCTTCTTCGTGTCTGGTTGTGTGCCTGTCTGGATATCTGCCTATGTATTTCTCTCTCTCTCTTTCTATTCTGGAGTTGGGATTTATGGAAATCCTTACCACATGCATTCAATTATGTTAAATTTTAAAATAAATTTCATTAGAGTTTGAAGTTGTGTAAATCTAGCTAAATTGTGGTAATTGGGGTTTCTTTGTTAATTGGCTATTATCCTAGTTTTTCATTAAAGAAATCAATTGAGAATATATATGTGTGATTTTAAAAGAAAAAGAAGGATTTTTGTTATTTGAATTTATTAATATTATTATTTATTAATTTTTAGATTTAAAAAAAATAAATCTGCAAACTTAGAGGCATGTTTAGGTTAAGTTCTCATGGGTTCCCTGGCAAGGCATTACACTTGGTATCAGAGCACCGAGTTCTACACTCAGAACTCTGGGAAGTAGTGTGCCCATTATATGTTGTTTTTAATTATCTATTATGTTAGGTACCCTCTCTAATGCATCTAGGGTGAAGTACCTTTGGATGTCATGAAGCAATTACTCCCTTGAGTGTGGCTACCACTAGTCACCTTGTTATGTGAATATTTTATGATTGATATCTTATTTTGGTTGATTTATGAATTATTTGTGATGTGTGGGGGGCTAGGATTGATTTTTTTAAAACTTTCTTATGATTGGATTAGTCACCTAACTCTCTTTTCATTATCTATTTTGTGACGCTAGTCACATTTAATTTATTGTTGAAATTGAGCTCTTATGATTTAATGTTGGACTTGTGATTCCCCCACTTGGGTTTTACCTTTTTGAGTTTTGTGGTGGCTACTCTGAATGTTTGATATTTATGGCCTTGTTTTGTGATAAGTGTTGTTTCTATGGACCCTTGATAGTATGTATAAGGGAGAACATTGCAGAGATGGTACTATGTTTGCATGAGTATTTCATTAGCTATGTTTGCATGAACCTTTTAACAGATTAATTGATGTAAATATGAATGTGTTCTTTATGCAATTGATTGCTAGATGTTTTCTATATTAATGAATGAATAAAGTTTAGATCTTTTTGAATTATTAATGAATGATTGATTAATGTGATTTTTGGCTTGTTCCTAAACTATAATTACATTGTCCTTAATGATTGTATACCATGTTCTTATTCTATGGCTTATTTTCAGATGTTGTGTTTTGTTTTAGTAAATGCTTCATGCTTGGGGGATATATATCCTCATCTGTTTGTAGGCTTCCAGGAGTAAGCCTAATCCTAGGGGGGTGGATGTAGTACCCCACCCTTAGTCCAATTTTATAAATGTTATGATTATTTTAGGATGAAAGATTATATGTTAGGAAATCATTGATATTGACCCCATACTTGCATGTGTATGGTTGATGTGTTTGTTTTATATTTCTATTTGATGTGCCTGATGTGATTGAGGGACAAAGTCGTAGTTACTTGTTTGTGAGATCCACACAATCGACTGATCCCCGCCATTGTCTGTTATATATTTATATATGTATGTACATGCAGGTATTGTATGTAGGTTTGCAAGTACTAGACATCAACTTCCCTGAATTATCAGGTTGAGTGTGCCCTATTATCTCAAATGGTAAGAGAGGGGAGATAACACGGGTCCAAATCCTAACCTAAGCCATATTATTGTCCAGAAATAGTGGACAAGATTCTGTTATTCCTACACTTCCTAAACTCATCCAGTTGATGTGAGTTTATAACCCTATCCTTGTGTTTGAATGTGGGTCCTTAGATCCTTGTGATGCTTTCAATTTTGGTGCTTGGCGTGTTTTCTATAATTAGATTATTTAATTTGGTTAAATAGTGCAATTTTAATAAATTGGATCTTTGCTATTTTTAGCCATGAGAGATTATTTATTTATTTATATGAAAATTAATTAAATGCAATTATTGAGTGTGGTTGAAATATTTAATTAATGCGAATTAATTAAATATCTTCACCTTAGAACTATTTAATTTTAAGTTTAACCTATGTTCAATTGAAATGTATTTGTTAATTTGAGATTAATTGTGCATGTGGAAATTATTTTAGAATTAAATATTTTATTTTAATTGAATGCATTAAAGTTGCACAATTGAAATTGAGTAAATTTTATTAAAGGTATTAGTTAATTTTGGTTAAAGTGTTCTCAACAAAAGGCAAAGTGAAAATAGACTTGAGTTCAACTGAAATTGAACTACAAATCAAAATCTAAATTCATGCAAGCTTTTGGAGAGTTGATTTTTCAAACCTTAGCAGGTGGAAAAAGAATTCCTACATGTTGGAGATTTTTTCCATAATTTGGACTGACAGGTTTTTGGAGAGAATTTGGAAAGGATTGGATTTTGAGGACACACAGGTTGAGGAATTTTGACAGGTAGAATAAAGGATTTTTGTGGAGAATTCAATTTTGGAAAGCTTGAAGGTTTTGGGTTTTATCTTCAAATCTGGTCTTTGTTCGAATATTTCCTTCAGTTTTGAGGTAGGGTTTGATTTTCCTTATGAGTATGTTATTTTGTGAATTTTGGAAAGATTATCTTCTTCGTGTTTGGTTGTGTGCTTGTCTGGATCTCTGTCTATATATTTCTCTCTCTCTTTCTATTCTGGAGTTGGGATTTATGGAAATCCTTACCGCATGCATTCAATTATGTTGAATTTTAGAATAAATTTCATTAGAGTTTGAAGTTGTGTAAATTTGGCTAAATTGTGGTAATTGGGTTTTCTTTGTTAATTGGCTATTATCCTAGTTTTTCATTAAAGAAATCAATTGAGAATATATATGTGTGATTTTTTTTAAAAAAAGGATTTTTGTTATTTGAATTTATTAATATTATTATTTATTAATTTTTGGATTTAAAAATTAATTTTATTTTTAAAAAAAAATCCACAAACTTAGATGCATGTTTAGGTTAAGTTCTCATGGGTTCCCTGGTGGGGCATTACACATTGTCTAGCTCTGCATCCTTAGATGTACTTGCATCTTTGTCAATTATCAACCCAAAAACTATTTTCCAAGTCTTCAGACTTTCCTATACAACATCCTCGACCTTGTGTTGAAGGATATAATAAGCTCTTTGTTTGGGAACAAATTTGTTCTTGTATTGTTCCACAATTTTCTTGATATTTGTAGGGGTGAGATCTGGTGAAACTTGAGCTACTGTGCTTTCTCTTATCTCCTTTTTGGTAAAAAGAGCATATTCCCATTTCTGGGCAACTCTATTGCTCAACTCTTTAGGAATCCATTTTTCCAACTGTATAGGTAACATCTTGAAGATGCAGAGCATTTCAAGAATAGCTTCTTCAACTTTTTCTTTATCTCCTATGCTCATGCTCCCAAAATTTAATTCCTTCAAATCTTCAAGTCCATCAGAGCTTGTGATAGTGTGGCATATTTCATCCACATTTGGTATTACATTCTGTAATGCAATCTTCTTCTTCACCTCTTCATCACTTTCCATTTCCTCATCATCTTCTTTTTCTAAAATAAGTTTCCTTCTAGGCCTTATGTTTGCTTGAGTTGGCACTACCTTAGGCTTAATAGCTTTTCTTTTTCCTGATGTAGGGGATTGCTTTTGTGTCTTGGTAGTTGAAGAGACTACCCTTGTTCTAGGCCTAAGCATAGGTGTTGATGTCACTTTAGGTTTTTGTCCCTTTTTGGGCGTGGGCTCGACAAGTACTATCTTCTTGCCTTTCTTCTTTTCTACTTCTACCTCTTCTTCTCCTTCACTTCCACTGTGATCACTTACTTCATCTTCTCCCAGTCCTTGAGTTAATTCAAGTGGTGCACTTTTCTCTGTTTCTTCCACAAATTTTTTGAGATTCTTCACAATTTTCTTCCTCTTTCTCTCTATAGTTGCAAACTTCAATCCCATAGTTATTTTGGCTTTGGATTCTTCATATGTTCCAAAATAAGGTGCCTTATCATCAATTTATTCAGCTAGAAGGGTTGTTATAGTAGCTATAGTCTCATCAATGTTTACCTCATAAGGTAATGGCATTAGCCATGAAACCCTCGGTAAAACTACTTGTGCATAAGTGAAGTCTGTGTCAACTAGAAAGTATACATCCTGACTATACTTCTCAACTAAAGACACAAGGATTCTACTCCTCTTCCTCATTTTCTTCTTAAACTCAATGAAATAATTCTCCATTACACCATTAAAACTTTCTCCTATTGGACCTATGAACTCATTAATTTGAACTGTAATAGGTTTCTTCTTATCCCATATCACACCTCCAATAGTAGGAAAACACTTTTGAATATAAAAGAATAGATAGATGAGCAAAGAACCAAACTTACACATATAATTCTTTACATGCCAGATAGAGTTTAGGTTCTTAGCAAGCTGAGTTAGCTGGAGCTCAAAAATATCATAAGTGTGTCCCTTCTTGATAATCTTCCATGCCTGGTCCATTGCCATACATGGGACATTGTCCAACTGATTGGATTGGTAGAATTTGTGTGAGATAACCCTAACTGCAAAGTCAATCTCTGGATTAGGGATGGTGGAAATCATCATTCCACGCTTGTTCCAAACTGCCTGTGTTTTCACTTGAATTTCTTCCTTGCTAGCACATTTCATTATTCTTTTTCCTTGAATTGTAGGGTATATAGTTACCCAATTAATCATTTCCTTCGTTATCTTAATTGGTCCATCTTCCAACCATAATTACATATCATGCACTTGACTTAATACAATTTTGATCCATTCAACTTTGAAATTCTATGGTAAATATAGGGCATGAACTAACCCTTGCTCATCAATTGATTTATATTCTGGCTTCAACACACCATTATCACACAATTTGTCATATGCCTCCCTAATCTCTTAGTCTCCAATCTCTTTGATTTTGCACATATAATAAGACCTAATATCATTCATAATCAACACATTCTTCAAAATCAAGGATAGAGCACCAGTAAGATCTCCTTTGATCACGCTCTCTGGAATTACCTTAAACTTATACGGCTTACAAACTTCATTCCTTACCAACTGTGTGTTGAAAACATCCATCTCTTGTTTCTTTATTGTAGCAGATGATGATGATGCCATTTTTAACTTAAAATTTTCCGAAAAGAAATGTTGCTCGGTAGGGTACCTTTCTCATAAGTGTTTTGTAGATGATTCAAAGATGACACACTAAAAAGATTCAGAATCACCCTTTGATAAACTAGTTACTGGCTTTCTGAATCGCTCAAAGAAATTTCAATTCACTTGGTGAAATGAAATAAATGAAAACTTTCCACTTTATAGATTCCAAAAAGTCAAATTAGGGCCTCATAAATGCTCCATACAAATTTTTAAAGTGGAATACAACTATCTTGACAAACCTATGTTAACCTCAGCTAACAAAAGCTCAATCGATATAACCGTTCAGACACAACTCAATGTACATCACATCTCGGCTACCACAGGTGCTCGGCATACATTGATAACTTGGTCAAAACACTGATGCTCGACATCAAAAATGAAATGCTCTCCTTTGCTCAGATATGTCCTAATGCATCTTTATCTATGCAGATATGGAATTTTACTCAACTTATGTTAGAAACTGATGTAAGATAAAGCATTGTAATACTTAGTTCCAAACATATTCTTTTCTTAGTTTGAAGAAGTGTGATCACCTGATCCATCAGATTGGGTGACCTCAGATGCACTAGCTTCACTTGTTCTTTCTTCTTCTTTCTTCTTCCATGTCTTATTCATCTAATTTCTCAATTTCTCACATATATCTTTGTTTTGATTTTGATCATTGCTTGGCATAGGTGATCTACAATCTTTCTTTAGGTGACCTATCTTGTTGCACTTGTGACATACCATGCTTCCATTCATCCAAATTTTGGATTTACCACTGAAATGAGTCTTCATACAATTTTCTCCAATGTGTCCATATTTTCCACAGTAATGACAATTGTACCAAGTGTTATAATCCCAATTGTATGAGTTATTCTTCATAGGTGACTTAGTCTATTCATTTGATGACCTTTTAGGTTTAGATATGCATTCAAATGCTCTATGCCCATATTTATGATAGTTGAAGTAGTGTCCTTGAAACTTTGGTGAGGTAGGTGGACTATTGACCTTAGACCTGCATTCTTGTGCCTGATGTCCATGTTTCTTACAGTTAAAGCAATGCCCATTAAATTTAGGTTTAAGATCAGACTTACCATGTTTGCTTCTACATATGTTAGCTATATGTCCTGGCTTTCCACAGTGATGGCATGTGGGCTTGTTGTTCTTTGGTTTTTCATTCTTTTGCTCTCCATTCTTTGATGATTCTCCTTCTTCAGTGGATGATGAATGCTCATTTAGTCCAAGTCCAGATCTATCACCAAATCTTCTAGGTGACCTTAATAGCTCTTCAAATTATTTTTCAACTTCATTAGGTTTGTTCATCCTTTCATTGATTTCTTTTTCATATCTTAGTTCATTCCTTATTTGATCATTTTTAGATCTTAGATTGTTGATTTCCATATCTTTCCTGCCCAACTCTTGATTAACCAACAATAGTTGATTTACCATGTCTAGTTGATTTTTGGTCAACCTTTGCATGTCACTTGTCCTTTCATCAAGTTTCATTGATATTTGTCTATTATCTTCTTCAGCCATTGTCTTGTCTTCTTCAGCTTTGTTTTTCTGTTTAACTACTTCACAGAGTCTAATAGATTGAATTTCTTGTTCTCTTTTTAGATTTTTGATGTCATCATTTAGTATGGTATTTTTCTCCAGTAGCTCTTTTATGGCTTTGTCACTTTTTGAAGAGTTCCCATTATCAAATAGTCTAGTGGTATCTTCTTCTTGATATTGTGAATCATTTTGCTGGATAGCAATTTCTCTCCTCCTGCTCAAGGATTTCTCCAGTTCATCTCTGGTTGCTTCCAGTTATTGTAATGCCATCTGTACATCAATCTTCTGACTCTCTATAACCTTTCCCAGCTTATAAACTTCCATCTCAAGATATTTTTCTTCAAGTGGTTAGAATTTCTATGAGAAACCTTGATGATCTGATACCAATTGTTGGAAATATAGTTGGGAAATGTGATAGTGAGAGGGGGGGGGTGAATCAAATATCACCTACTAATCCATTTTATCATTTGCAAAAAATTGTTGCATAGCATCAACAAAAATTCATCAAAACAAAGTAACTAATATACTAAACATCATTCAAGAAAGTACTCATAAATCAGTAATTCTGGTTACCCAGAAACCCTTGAAAGGTAAAACTGGGGTGGGGATGACACCCACAAATCTTCACTACTACAGTATAAAGTTTTCCTTTTAGGGCTACAAAATTTGATCAAAACATGATCTACCCTATGAGGGGTCTACCTTGTTAAGAGCTAAAAGACTTATACAGTCTACCTTGCTAAAGGATTTAAAACTCACAATAAAGTAAGCACTCCGTTAAGAGATTACAATAGGTCTGTTAAAACCACTCAGTTAAGAGATTTACCCTGACACACTTGTTAGAATGTCTGAGTACCCGATCCTTTAGTTTGCACTATATGATGATTACGTATCTTCTCCTTATAGTATTGTTTTGATCTCTTTTATCAAGTTTATCTCTGTTCTGTCCACTACTTAACTTGGTCACTTAACTCTATCTAAATGCTTTACTATTCTGAATGTGCCCTCTTCTCATTCCTTCATTCTATTCGCATCCTCTTAATTAACACATTTTAGGGTTTAGATCTTATCCTTATATAGACAACTAAACATCTTCATGATTCAAGATCTACGATCTAGATTTACTCTTTTTTCCACTTAAGGTTTACTAATTTATGATTGGCTCTAAGTGTTGCATAGGGATTAATGATTACAAAATAGGTGCATAATCACGTTTGTGATTTACTCAACAAAAAAAATACAAAACATGAATGTCGGCCAAATATTTTACATCAATCATTGTGCCATAACAAAATCATATGTCATTTTTGGCTAACTCAAAAAATGATGTCCCTGATACTAGACATTCACTATACTCGACATTTGCTGATATCTCCGTCGCTCAGTATTCATACTTACATAGCTCGGAAAAAACTTAACTCGACTAATACAGAAATACATAGTGACCAAAGATTTACTCGGTAGTACTACTAATCGGTAAGTATATAATACATAACTCAGCCTATACATGATGACTCAGTCGTAGTGATGACTGACCAACATTGCCTAGATAATGACTAAGTGTGAGTCACTAATAGCCAACAAAAATATACAGATCTACAACTGGGGGTAGTTGGTTAATGTCATTCATATTCTCGACATGCCTCATTTTGAAGATCAATAAGACACATAATTATCTTTACAAACACCTTTGCAAGAAGGAGAGAATCAATAAGAAGAAAATAATGTTGAAGAAGAATAAGATGTACCAAAGACTATATCCCATTTCTTGGGGATCTCAGATGATAGTTAGACTGATTCACATGAGTATGAATGGGACATACTCTCTAATGCCACAATAGACATGGAGATAGATGTGGTGCACAAATACACTCCTAGAGTTTAAATTGAAGAAGGAAAAATTTCTAATGCTAGGTCACTAAGTTTAGACCTGCATAATACTAACATGAACTCCAATAATAATGATAATGACTTTAATAATATAAACAACTCTTTGAAATATAACTCAATGGAAATCATCATGCAAGTTAATAACATTGATAATAATGTGGTGTTGTCTCTTGAATCATATAAATCCTTACCCTTGGTGAATCCCAAGCTTATAGACTGGAATGAATCCACATCTATGAGCCTATTATCCTTTGATAATGACTATACTCTAGTCTTGTATCTAAACACTTGTGAACCCTTTACCTCTTCCACCAGTGAAAGGAGTGTAAACATGACAGTGGGGGATATCAAGTTTCTTAACCTAAAAATGAAAAATAAAAAGAAAAATAAATCTGATGGTGAAAACCACATTGTGGCAATATCAGATTCTGAAATAGTAAAATAAAAAATGTATCCAATGGTGAAAACCTCTTAGAGGCGCCAAAGGATGAGAATATTGATATTCTTCCAAATAATTTCCAGGAAAGATCTTCAGTATTAATTGAGCCAACATAACCAATCAATCTTGGAACAACAAAAGCTCCACAAATGGTCCACATTGCTTAATCTTAATCAGAAGAGGAGAATCTACAATTCACTAATTTCTTCAAGGAAAAGAAGATCAACTTTTCTTGGTCTTATTTAGACACACTCGTATTAGATACGAACCTAATAATGCATCATCTATCTATTTCTCCTAAAGTAAGGCCCCTAAAACAAAAATTGAGAAAGATGAATCCACATGTGGCATTGTTAGTAAAAGTAGAACTAGAGAAATTGTTGAAAGTTGGATTCATAAGAGCTATTGACTATGAAAAATGGATATCTAATATAGTTATCATTTCTAAAGCAGATAAATCTATAAGGGTTTTTACATTAGACTTCAGAGACCTAAACAAATCATGTCCAAAGAATGATTTTCCGCTTCCTTACATAGATATGATCATGGATCTTACTACAGGATATGATATGTATTCTTTAATGGATGGGTTCTTCGGTTACAACCAAATCAAAATTTCCCCTAAAGACCAAGAGAAAAATTTATTTACATGTGCATGGGGTACATACTATTGAAACGTCATGCCATTCGGTCTCAAGAATGCAGGCACAACATAGTAAAGGGCCATGATGATAATATTTCATGATACGATGCACATAAATATGAAAGACTATGTTGATGACACATTAACAAAATCAAAAGTAAGAACAATGCATATAGAGGACCTGAGGAGAATCTTTGAAAAACTGGAGTAGTTTCAACTAAGGTTAAACCCTAAGAAGTGCACATTTGGAGTATCATCAAGAAAGTTGCTAGGTTTCATAGTTTCCGCAAAAGGAATTGAAGTTGACCCAGCAAAGGTAAAATCAATAATTGAAATACAACCACTAAGAAATATCAGTCAGATGAGGATACCTCAAGGTAAA
The DNA here is from genome assembly GCA_027943335.1 of Chamaecyparis obtusa. Lineage (NCBI taxonomy): Eukaryota > Viridiplantae > Streptophyta > Pinopsida > Cupressales > Cupressaceae > Chamaecyparis > Chamaecyparis obtusa. The sequence goes on from BSBK01001164.1 coordinate 943,257, forward strand.
TTGTAATCTATAAGGATGTTCATATCTCATTTAGCAGATAAAGCTCAACCATTCACAAAAATGATGCATAAAGGAGTCACATTCACATAGGATGAATAATGCGTGAATTTTTTTTCTCAAGGTAAACAATATTTGGTGAATCCTCCTATCCTAATGGATTTGATTCAAGGAAAACCACTTCTAATATACATATTATCAACAAACACATCATTAGGAGTGTTTCTAGCATAAGAGGATGAAGCTAAGAAAAAAAGGGCTATATATTATATCAACAAAATTCTAGTTTCCTATGATTTTAATTACTGAATGATTGAAAAGGTATGCTTAGAAGTGGTATTCACATCTCAGAAGCTAAGACATTATATGTTGTCACACAAGGTGAAGCTAGTTACAAAGCTAGATCCACTTAAGTATCTTTTGAATAAAGAAACACTCACATGAAGATTAGCAAAATGGGTCTTGGTATTAAGTGAATTTGATATTGAATATGTTGATAGAAAGGCTATCAAAGGACAAGTGATAGTTGACCAAATTGTTGAAGTACCATTGATAGATGACAAACCATTTCACATAGAGTTCCTTGATGAAGCAATCATTCACCTTACAGAACATCCATGGAAGATATATTTTGATGGCTCGTTCACACAAAAAGGGTCAAGAGATGGATGTTTGTACATTCCTCTACAAGGATACAAAATACCAAAGGCATACAAGATGATATTTCCATGCAAAAATAACATAGCAAAATATGAAGCCCTAGTGAATGGATTAAAGCTTGCAATAGAATGAAAAATCATTAAGCTGCATATCTATGGAGATCTCAACTTATTATTAATCAGGTCAATGATGACGATCAGACAAAGGATGATAAGATAATGCCCTATAAGAAGATGGTGGATGACCTAAAGAAATATTTTGTCTACATCACATTTGAAAAAATTCCAAGGTCAGAGAATAGAGTTGTTGATGCGATGGCTACTGTAGCTTCCATGTTACAACGGGAAGAAAATTAGTTTCACTATGACTTCATGGTGGAATAACTCCCATTTCCATCCTATGATTCCTCCAATTACAATATTATATCTGCTATTGAAACCCAAGTCTTCTCTAGATATGCTCATATTTATTGCTACCTTAAAGATCATACCTTCCTTGAAAATTATTCAAGAAATGAAAAAATATTCCTCATAAGAGAAGCATCACGTTATTTAATTATTGTTAATGACTATATAAATGTGCTATGGATGATACACTAAGATATTTTGAAAATGAAGAGTCAAGTCATGCATTAAAGGAAGTACAAAAAGGTGTGTGTGGGTCTCACTCGAATGGGTTTTCATTAGCCAATAAACTCTTAAGAGTGGGATATTATTGACCTACAATAGAAAAAGATGCTATTCAACATGCCAAGACATACGAGAAATTCCAAGTCCACGACAACTTGATACATGCTCTAGCTAGGGAGTTAATTCCATTCATTACACATTGGCCATTCCAACTGGTGTTGATTATAATCACCTTCATGAAATTAAGATCAATTTAGCAACAATTCTAAATTAAATACAATGCAAATCTATTTAAAAATGAAACTAAGATCTATAGCATCTCATGGCTCTCTAGAAAGATGTGGTAAGTGAATCTCTCAGCTCAAATCTACACTAGTGACACTTCTAAAATGAGAATATATGCTATTCTATGCTTCTACAATGCTTCTATGATGATGATTCTAGCTCAAATTGACAAAAGTATAATGCAAATGCTCTAAATGCTCTTAATTTCTCTTAGAATTCTCTTCAATTGCCTATAGTAACAATGCTTTGCAAATGAATTTCTAAGATCCCAATTGCTCTCAAAATGCTTCATATTTATAGTAAATTCCCAAGGGTAGGGGGTGGAGTGAAGTAATCATGATTATCCCTTGGTTGAGTCAAATAATTTGCTTTGTTCATAAATGGGGGCACAATTTAAAGGTTTGTCTCAAAGTTTTGGACAAAAGGACAAGATTGAGTGGTTGAGATTGAAACTTTAGAATGAGTGATTGAGATTTATCCTTTTTGAGTGATTGATGTCTTTTTGTCCTCAATTTTCATTGGTTGCTCAACTTTGTTGAAAGATATTAGGAATTATTAAATTCAATTAATTAATTAAATTTAGCCATGTAAGGGTAATAGGTTCATTTTAATTTTTAATTTAAACAACTATACAATTAATTGATTAAAATCAATTATGTAGTGTTTTTCACCCCTTTAAGCTTTGATTTAATTATTTAACCTCATTATTTGATTTTTCCTTTGCTTTAATTGATTTTGTCCAAATTTATTTAATTATGTCCATTTTAATTGATTTGATCCTTTTTTTATTGAATTAATGCATTTTGATGATTGTTGCAATTTAAAAGCACTTGTCCATTTTTGCGTGTCTACAAATTCCCCTCTTTGAATTGATGTGCGAAGAACATTGATTCAAATATTCTTTTAGTTCTGATCACTTTGTTCACTGATATGCCTCTGATATGAAACTGATTCGCTGATTGCTGCCCTGATATGATATGATTGTTGCCTCTGATATGAAATTGATTGCTGCTGATATGATATGATAAACTCATACTAATAAAATGATATGCCTCTGATAAAATGATACAAATTTTTTTGATGCCCCACTGATTCCAATGTTGTTTGATTTGATACTCTTATGCCCCCTCAGAAAAGAAACATATTGATTTCTTGATTTGAAAAATTTGATGAAATTTGATTTATTGAACATGTTTTCATTTTTGAAAAAATCTTGTTTGATATGTTGATTTCAACAATTTGCCCCGGTTTGATTGATATGCTGATATAGAAAAACCATGATTAATAAAATGTTGTCAATGTCTCTGGATGAATGATTGAATTTCCAAGATAGCTAGGTCTATTGTAGTTAAGCAAACAAGTGATTAGGATATTAGGATAATAGTACCAATGAATGTGATTTGTCAATCTGATAGGATAGGTCTGGTAGGATAAATCAATTAGTGTGAAAACCGATATGATTGATACTGCTTGCTTCATTCTTAGGACACAGAGATGAAAAAATGGTACTGGGTGTGATTACTTGATACTTTTGATAGAATTGATTGACTTGATTGATTGATTGATGTAAAATGATTCACTGATATAGAATACTAATATGATTCCCTTGATTTGCAAAATAGACACATTTTCGTAAGTTATAGGTATGGTCCCTAGCTTCTTGGATATTAGATTTATGGATCTTCCTTGTTGTTGATTTTATATCATGTTGATGTTTTATTGATTAGGACTTGGATGTATCATTTTGTTGGTGACATTGTATCTTGATATACAGATTGTTGGATCTTTGATGTTATGAACATTGATATGATGATATGGACTTTTACTTTGATTCCCCCTTTTTGATTGATCAAGATTGATTAACTAAAACCCCTTTTCCCTTGGAAAAATACCACAAACCAATGCACTTAATCTAACATGAAAATGCAATGCAATGCAACTAAGTGTCACTAGCTTTTAGCAAAGAAATGCTATGGAGATAAATTTTCATCATTGAGCATTTTGGGACCGAAAATAAAGTACAATCATCACTTACCACATCATGATCATATAAATACCACTTTTTATCACTTTTGGTAACCTCTTTTTGGAAACTAGTACAACCCTCACTAGTTAAATGACCAACTATGGGAGTATGAATACTAGTTTCAATGGATTCAATGTTGCAAGTAAACAAAGGTCAACCCTCCACCCTACATGAAAGTCCTTGATGATTCTTTGATGACCATGTCGTTAGACGAGTTCACATAAGTTGTTGGATCTCCCTCAAGAAAGTCACTTCAAAGGCAAGAAAATATCATGTCTCTATCATCGCCAATCTAGTCGAAACATCATTGATTAGCTCAAAAGATGTGATAAAATTCAATTCAATAGAGATCATCAAAAAGAAAGCTTCAAGTGTTTTGCAATGTTTCAAGATTTTCAAAAAGAATTTCCAAGCATTTTGATCATTTAAGTGTTGTCAATTTTTAACCCTGAATAATAAAGTCAATGAAGGCTCAAGGATCAAGTTGTAGGATCAAAATACTTGGGTGTGAACAATGATATCTGATGCAGGAGCATCCTGGGTGTAAGAGCAATCTTGCATCACCCAAAAATATTTCTATTTTTATATTCAATAAGGGCTATTTTAGTGCAGAGCTGCTATTTATGGAAAGTTACTATTTTTGGTAATTTTTGCATGTGCTCAGAATGATCTGATTTCTTTCTTGGAGGTTCATTTTGGTCATATAAGTCTACCAGTAAAGTTTCATTGCCAGATCAAGTGTATATTGGAAGATATTGAAGATTTTTGGTATTGGCAGCAGGGTACAGAAACTTTGAACTCAGTTTTGAAGGCTTTAGAGGCCCCGGATGAGGTCAAAAATTTGGGTGACGGGCGCTTGCACAGGTCAAGCCTGTAGAGCGCTTCGTGGTGTTTCCGAAATGGGGTTATAATAGCCGATCGGGTCAACTGGTGATGACTTATGGTCTTCGGAAGTTGGGCCACCTGAAATGGCGAAAAATAATTTTCTTCAAAATTTCTGTTCGGGTTTCAAAGGTTATCTTGAGCCGACTATGATGTAATAAAATGTAAAATAAAATAATTCTAAGTTTGGTCGGCCTTATTGGCTAAAATTCTGGAACCTTCCCAGGCGGTGGATAATTGCCTAGATAAGGAAGGCTGTATTATTGTCTTAGGCAGTTCAGAATAGTTCTGGGTAGTAGATCTGGGTATTGATTCGAGGCTTTGTCCTACAGAATATTGTAAGGGAATGCCCATGCGGCTTTGCATATTGTAATTTTGAAAGTTTGTAATTCCACATTTGTGGAGATAATAAGAAGCCAATTTTCTGTTCTTGAATATTATTGTTGTTGTTTCTCTATTTCTCTTATGTGGTTGTGGTATTAAGGGGAGCACCCTTCATCAAGTGGTATTAGAGCAAGAGTTCTTGAGTGTGTAAACAGATCACCAACTGTGAGGCAGTTTACACCAGGACCATGGCTAGGGTTTCAGTGCGCATCACGAAAATGCCTCCATGAAGGGAACGTGGCGGAAGAGCTGGTGTTGTAACACCTGAGGTTAGAGAGCTGCAGAGACAAGTGCGAGCATTGCAAGAAGAGATTCACAGAGGAATGAATCTTAATGTTCGAGATGAAAGCGAGGATGAAGCCGAAGAAGAATATCAAGAAGGAGAAGCTGAAATTGTGAACCAGGAGGAAGAAAGACTTTTTCGGGCGATTTCCAAGATTGGGAAAAGACCTAAGATTGAGGTTCCTACATTTTCTGGAAATCTTAACCCAGAGGAATTGATCGACTGGATCAATGAATGTGAGGAGTATTTTGAGTATGAAAATGTTGAGGATCCTGATAGGGTCAAATTTGCGAAGGCCAGACTGAAAGGTCATGCGAAGATCTGGTGGCAAGAAATTCAATTGGAGTGAAATAGAAGAGGGAAAGATAAAATCACCAGATGGGATCGGATGGTGGAAAAATTGAAGCGACAGTTCATTCCTGTTGATTATGAGCTTGACCTACTGAAGAAAATGCAAAGTTTGAAGCAAGCAGGAAAATCTGTTCAGGAGTATACAGAGGAGTTCTATCGACTCCTCATCAGAACAGGCCATGCCGAAGCTGATAAGGAGAAAGTTGCCCGATACCTTAATGGGTTAAGGCCAAGCATTCAGGAGGAGTTGAATCTGGTTCGAATGAACAGTATTGAGGAGGCATACCAATTTGCCCTAAAAGTAGAGGAAAAGCTGAACAAGAAGTTCGAGAGCAGACAAAACAGAAGAGGTCACGGTGGATGATCTGGTGGACGGTCATATGGTGGCCAAAATGAAGATCCGAAAAAGAAGGATGAGGCCAGTAGTAGTCAAAATTAGAGAGGAAATAATTCCAATCACTTCCAGGATCAGAATAATAGAGATCAGAGAGGAAGAGGAAGAGGACAAGGATCTGGAAGAGGTGGCTTCCATGGAACATGTTTTCACTGTGGAGAAGAAGGTCATAGGGCATTTGAATGTCCTCAGTGCCAAGGTAGAATGAACAGGAGAAATGAAGGCCAGGCCAGAGTTGCACATGTAGATGAAGATGCTAGATCATCAAATTCTGAAGATGCTGAAAGAGGAGAAACGTTGATTAACAGAAGAGTCCTGTTGAGTGGTGAGAATGAACCTGAGCAAAGGAGGAGCCTGTTTTGCACTAGGTGCAAGTGTGAAGGTAAATGTTGTGATGTGATTATTGATAGTGGAAGCACTGACAATTTGGTGTCAGAAGAGATGGTGACAAAGTTGAAGCTCAAGAGATAGAAACACCCACATCCATATCGGATTGCCTGGGTACAGGATGACCACAAGGTCATGGTCAATGAACAATGCCTAGTGAAGTTCAAGATTGGCGGATACCAAGATGAGGTATTGTGTGATATCATATCTATGGATGCATGTCATATGTTGTTGGGTAGACCATGGCAGTTTGATAGATGTGCTGTACATGATGGTCGTGCGAATACCTATTCCCTGACAAAGGATGGAGTGCGACATAAGCTAAAACCATTGAAGGAGACTGAAGAAAAGGTATGTGGTAATGCAAGGATAACTTTTGTTGATGGAAGAAATTTCCTAGATGGTATGAGACATGAGCATGTATGTTTTGCTTTAATTCCAAAAGCTGGTAAAGAGGAAGTAGAAGATGTTCCTATAGAAGTTGCAGATTTGTTGAATGAGTTTCAGGATATTGTATCTGATAACGTGCCTGATGGATTACCACCAGTCAGGAAGATCAGTCATCAGATGGACTTGATCCCAGGAGTGAGTTTGCCGAATAAGGTAGCACACAGAATGACACCTGCAAAAAGTGAGGAGTTGAACAGACAAGTACATGAACTATTACAGAAAGGATTGATCCGTGAGAGTCTGAGTCCCTGTGCTATACCAGCGGTATTAGCACCAAAGAAGAATGGAGAATGGAGGATGTGTATAGATTCTAGGGCAATAAATAGGATCACAATCAAGTATAGGTTTCCATTGCCACGAATGGATGATATTATGGACTGTTTGAGTGGAGCTGTGTATTTCTCAAAGATAGATCTGAAGAGTGGATATCATCAGAGTCGGATCAGAGAAGGAGATGAATGGAAGATTTCCTTCAAGACAAAGGAAGGACTATATGAGTGGTTAGTCATGCCTTTTGGGCTAACCAATGCGCCGAGCACTTTCATGCGGCTCATGAACGAGGTTCTGAAAGAATTTTTGGGTAAGTTTGTCATTGTTTACCTAGATGATATTTTGATCTTTAGTAAGACATTGGATGAGCATATGATGCATATTCATATGGTATTTGAGAAGTTGAGAGATGAGAAATTGTTGATTAATTTGAAGAAGTGCAGTTTTGTGAAGAAAGAGTTAGTGTATTTGAGATTTGTAGTTTCAGCAGAAGATCTAAAAATGGACCCAGAGAAGGTACAGGTTATCCTTGAATGGCCTACTCCAAGGAGTGCTACTGAGGTAAGATCTTTTTATGGTCTAGCTAGCTTTTACAGAAAGTTTATCAGAAATTTTAGCAGTATTTGTGGACCCTTGACTGAAACAATGAGAGGGGATAGAAAAGAGTTTAAGTGGACTAATGGGGCAGAAAAGAGTTTTCAATTGTTGAAACAAAAAGTTACAGAACAACCTGTTTTAGCACTTCCAGATTTTAATAAGGTGTTTCAAGTAGATTGTGATGCTAGTGGTACTGCAATAGGAGCTGTTATGAGCCAAGAAGGTAAACCTGTTGCTTATTTCAGTGAGAAATTAAATGATGCCAAGAGAAAATATTCTGTTTATGATCAGGAATTTTATGCTATAGTTTAGGCATTGAAAAAGTGGAGGCACTATCTGCTTCCTAAGGAGTTTGTTTTGTATACTGATCATCAAGCTTTGCAATATTTGAATAGTCAAGAAAAATTGAATCAAAGGCATTTGAAATGGGTTGAGTTTTTGCAGAGTTATACATTTGTTTTGAAACACAGGAGTGGAAAGTCTAATAGGGTTGTAGATGCTCTTAGAAGAAGGCAACTATTGCTGATAGAAATGCAGATTGAAGTGGTTCGGTTCAAGGAACTCAAGAATTTGTATCTAGAGGATCCTGATTTTGGTGAAGCTTGGAAAGCTTGTACAGAACCTGTTACTCTAGACAGGATGAAATGGTTGGATTTCATCATCCAGGATGATATGCTATTCAGAGGGAGTTAGTTGTGCATTCCACGAAGTTCTATGAGGGAGAATCTCATCAAGGAGAAGCATAGCGGAGGATTGGCTAGACATTTTGGTCATGATAAAACCCTTGGTTTGGTTAGTGAGAATTATTATTGGCCACAGTTGTAGCAAGATGTGAAGAAGTTTGTATAGAGTTGCAGAGTATGTCAAATGGCGAAAGGAGTGAAGCAGAATACAGGGTTGTACCAACCATTGCCTATACCAGAGAAGCCTTGGGAGGATATCAGTATGGACTTTGTTCTTAGTTTACCGAGGACACAGCGGGGACATGATTCAATTTTTGTAGTAGTTGACAAATTTTTGAAGATGACACATTTCATTCCCTGCAAGAAGACTAATGATGCTGTTCATGTAGCAGAATTGTTTTTCAGAGAAGTAGTGAGACTTCATGGTTTGCCAAAGACCATAGTTTCAGATCAGGACACTAAGTTTGTTGGATATTTCTGGCGAACATTATGGAAGAAGTTGAAGACAAATTTGAAGTTCAGTTCATCACATCACCCACAGACTGATGGATAGACAGAGGTGGTGAATAGGAGTTTGGGAAATCTACTGAGATGTTTGGTTGGGGATAAGCCAACAGGATGGGATTTGATTTTACCACAGGCATAATTTGCATACAATAATTCTGTCAATAGGAGCACTGGTAAATCATCATTCCAGATTATATATGGAAGTAGTCCAAGAAATGCATCTGAGTTGAGAAAGATAGATAAAGGAGAAATAAGTAGTGCTGAGGCTGAGGATTTTGCAGAACATTTGAAGAACATCCATGGGGAGGTGAGGAAGCATATTACCAAGATGAATGCACAGTATAAAGCTAAGGCAGATGAGAAAAGGAGGTATAAGGAATTTCAGGTTGGTGATGAAGTCATGGTTCATTTGCGAAAGGAGTGGTTTCCAGTTGGTACATATAACAAGTTGAAAATGAAGAAGTTTGGACCATGTAAGATATTGAAGAAGCATGATTCAAGAAATGCATATGAGGTAGAATTGCCTAGTGAGCTGAATATTTCACCAGTGTTTAACATTTTAGATCTGACAGAGTATCATGAAGGAGGTGTTGAAGATGAGATCACAGCAGCACAGTGGAGTATTCCAGCAACTAGTTCAGACACTAAGGAGATCGAAGATATACTGGACAGTCATGTTGGTAGAAGCACAAGGAACAGGACATATGAAGAATATCTGGTCAAGTGGAAAGGATGACCTGTTGAAGATTCATCATGGCTGACAAAGGAGGAGGTTAGCCATCTTGGTTTTCCTCTGCACACCTGAGTCGTGACAGGGTCACTTCTCAAATTACCTCGGGTGTCTGATGCAGGAGCATCCTGGGTGTAAGAGCAATCTTGCATCACCCAAAAATATTTCTATTTTTATATTCAATAAGGGCTATTTTAGTGCAGAGCTGCTATTTATGGAAAGTTACTATTTTTTGTAATTTTTGCATGTGCTCAGAATGATCTAATTTCTTTCTTGGAGGTTCATTTTGGTCATATAAGTCTGCCAGTAAAGTTTCATTGCCAGATCAAGTGTATATTGGAAGATATTGAAGATTTTCGGTATTGGCAGTAGGGTACAGAAACTTTGAACTCAATTTTGAAGGCTTTAGAGGCCCTGGATGAGGTCAAAAATTTGGGTGATGGGCGCTTGCGCGGGTCAAGCCTGTAGAGCGCTTCATGGCATTTCTGAAATGGGGTTATAATAGCTGATCGGGTCAACTGGTGATGACTTATGGTCTTCGGAAGTTGGGCCACCTGAAATGACGAAAAATAATTTTCTTCAAAATTTTTGTTCGGGTTTCAAAGGTTATCTTGAGCCGACTATGATGTAATAAAATGTAAAATAAAATAATTCTAAGTTTGGTCGGCCTTATTGGCTAAAATTCTGGAACCTTCCCAGGCGGTGGATAATTGCCTAGATAAGGAAGGCTGTATTATTGTCTTAGGCAGTTCAGAATAGTTCTGGGTAGTAGATCTAGGTATTGATTCGAGGCTTTGTCCTACAGAATATTGTAAGGGAATGCCCATGCGGCTTTGCATATTGTAATTTTGAAAGTTTGTAATTCCACATTTGTGGAGATAATAAGAAGCCAATTTTCTATTCTTGCATATTATTGTTGTTGTTTCTCTATTTCTCTTATGTGGTTGTGGTATTAAGGGGAGCACCCTTCATCAATATCCATCAAAGTTTCACGAAAATCTCTCTTCTGAAGCTCTGATAATTCCCTCTGATGTGACCGAATGTAGCACTATTGAATTCGCTAGTGTTTAATGCATTGCTTTATGTGAATTGATGTTTGTTTGTTGAAATCCGCTGATTAAGATCAAACGGCCCTAGTTGGATAGGAAAAATGTTGGAATTGGGAAAACTTCCAAAATATTACAAAAGGTTGGTTTATGCAAGATGTAGCTCAAAGCACTTTATGCAAGAAATTACCAAATCTCAAACAAGATCACATTGGTTTTTCCCCCAATGTCTAGCAAGATATAGGACATGACTGATGGATTTGCAAGCTGATGGACTAGAGATGGAAAGGCCATGATGGATGAAGCATGCGAATGTGACCCATAGGACCATCTCCTCCAGATTACCCAAGTGAAGGAAAAATGATATAGCAATGTGAAGCATGTTTTTGGATAAGCCATGGAAGCTAATGATGCAGTGCTAGATAGCCTATAGGATAATGATCTACTGTCATAAAAATGAGGGATCCAAAAGAAGTGGACATGTCAAGAAGTTCTTGATAAATTTTTTTGTACTTTAAGTTTTTCATTTTGATCAAGATCAAAGGATCAATTTAGGTAAGATGTGGATAAGATAACACAATCTGAGTAAAGGGGTGATGGAGTCTATGAAGGGATGTTTTGGGATTATGGAAAGACTATCAAGGAATAATGAAGGTGAATTTGGGATAAGCAAGATCATGATAAGGTAACATGGATGCAACAAGTACATAATCTGATGGAAAGAATAATGGATGTCAAGATACTTAATGCTCATGGATGTGTTCAATCTTGTCAAGATTAAAGGTGAGAGAGGAAATATGGATAAAACTTGCCCCCAAGTGTGGAGTGCAAGAAGGAGGAATTATGTATGATGCCTGTTTACCAGGTTTTCATCATGGTATTTGTTTCTCTTTACTTTTTCTACCCAGGTGCCTATTGCTAGGTTTTCACCAAGGCATTTTTTTTTTTCTCTTTTTTTTTTTTTTTTCAATATTTTCCCAACATCTAAATCTTTGGACAATGCTCCTTTGAAAGATATGCTATAATAAACCATGGGTATGACTAGGATGCTCAAAGATATTGATAAGAGGGATGGAAGTATGGAAAGTTGGTATTGGAAAATGATTGTGAGGATAAGAAGAAGGTATGTTGTATATGAAAATGTTGGCAAGATCAACTTCGACACACACTTTGAAAAGTGGTGGAATGATGGAGGCAAAATAGATGAAGGAGGTAAGGATCTTCTTGGGGTAGTGAATTTTGGGATATAGGAACTTGAATCAGACTTGGAAAGTGGAAGATGTTTGGAAGGGGATGAAATGGAAGCCTTTGGAAGCTTGAATGTCAATTTTGATTTTTCTTTTGTGTGCAAGTCTTTCAGAAGTGACTTGGGAATCCACATAGTCTTTGACTTTCCTTTCTTTTATGATGCTTTTGAATGTATTTCTTCAATGAGGGATTTAGGAACCCATGTTTTATTTTTTTCTTTTTGCTTGGTGGACCTTTGTGGCCTTTTGGATATTTCATTTTTCTTTTCATTCACATGTCGATTAGATGGGACATTGTGATTTTTATACACATGTGGATTCTTGGATTTATGATTGTTATGTTGCACATCAACATTGCTTCCAAAAGACTTATGAATTGTGGATGAATAGGAATAATATGGAGAGTTCATATGGATTGGTGTTTGGACATTCTTCAAGTATGTGTACCTTCATTGATCTTGATACATGGTAGGGTAAGTGAATGGAGAACTAGGGATTATAAGAATGAAGAATGGAGGAGTATATGGACCTAATATGGATGGAAGGGATGAAGACTTTGTTGAACTACAACTGATTTGGAATCTGATTGAAGGATCTGTGATTACAAGATCATTGAGGAGTTGCTGCATAGATATGTAATATGATTAAATCATTATTATGTTGTCATTGATGTCAACTAGTTTGACAACACTTATCTTGTAAGTTACTATACCGAGACATCTAAAGAAAGGTGAAAAAGATGAAGAACATAGAAATCTACATGAGGAAAGATGTACATGACAGATGAGGATAATGAACACATTGAATAACTTGTTGATGAGTCTATGACTTGATGATATTGACTTTATTATGTTGCATTCATCTATGATGAAGTATAGAGCTGAAAGCCACAAAGCAACATTATCGGTAAATGAAGCATTTCTAGTATACACCGACGGAGTGTAGTGTATACCAATCATAGTATTAACCAAGTAGTGTTCATCGATGCATTTCTTTGATAACCAAGAAAAACATAATTAATTAAATGATTAGATTAGCCAATAAGATTGATGAGCTGGCAAGAGTATAACATCGAGGTAACAGATAATGATTGTTACACAGATTGACGATAGATGAAATTTAGGGAAGATCTAATGGAGAAGATTGAAACATGTTATCGACACAAGTACCAAGAAAGTTTGAAGTGGAAAAATCTATGAATGTGGTTAAGCGAAAAAATCTGATGGTGGAGAAGAAAATGATTTACTCGTCTATATAAGAGAACATAATTTCTTTATGAAGAATGCCGAAAGAAGTAGAAGCTACAGGAATATCACATGAACAAGGTTTTCATGCATTCTAATCATACTGGTTAGTAAGAACTGAGCTGCAGAACAATTACTGAGCTACAGAGAGCAATCACCGACGGACAGTAAGTTGATATAGTATTGAATCTGAAGTGAAATATTGATTAGAAGGATTTTTATGGACTAAATATTGATCTAGAATATGCAATTGAAGTTGTATTAAGGCAGGTCATTTACTATTACATATTTAACCATTGTATACAGTCAAAATCTCTTAACCGAGTGGACTCTGAAAGTCTTATGATGTATCATTCATAGAATGAACATTGTTATCTTGTCAACCCCATAGTGAATGTTAGTTGGATGATAACTTCTAGTCTAAAATCCTCTAACAAGGTCACACCTGACAGTGTGTTTGTAAACCTTTAACAAGGTTGGGTCTTAACTGACCTCACTTAAGAAGAGTGAACAATTTTGGGTTACTGGTCCCAGGTTGTTTTTCCCTTTACAAGGTTTCCATGTTAAATCTCTTATGTTATGTGTTGATTGTGATATCTATTTGTTATCATTCTTTACATGTTACATGTTAGATTTGATCGGTAAACTATTATAGTATTAGACTGGTAATCAGTAAAAGCACAAATAGTGAAAGTTTTATTGTTTACCGATGAGTAGAATTTAGAGAAGTTGTTTTGAATTATACATTTTGTTTTGGGACACTAGATAACTGATTCACCCCCCTCTCAGTTATTCTAACAATTGGTATCAGAGCGCTGGTTGCTTGGAATAGAGTTTTAAGGACTTAAGCATAAAGGTCTCAAGACGTATAAGAGGGAAGTACCAAAACTAAACAAAGAGAACTTTGTAGTATGGAAAAGTAGAATGAAGCTGCACATATCTGAAATTGGGAACTCTGCACTAGATCTGATGGAGAATGGCTACATGAAATCACCCACTAGTCCCTTAACTCTTGATCAACTGAAGGACAAGCATGAACACAATGTTACTATGATGGAACTTGCTACTGCCTGTATCGACGTTGAATTTGAAGATATCAAGACATGCACAACTACCAAAGGAATGTGGGATAAATTAGCACAATTATACAGTGGAGATCTGAATGTCAAAAGAGCCTGAGCTGAAAGTCTGAGAGGCATATTTGATGATATGAGAATGATAGAAGGTGAGAACATTATTCAATATTCAAATAGACTCAAAGAGGTGGTACATGCTATTAGAGCATCTAATGGAGTAATTGATGATGAAACAATGATAAGCAAGATTCTCAGAACTTTGCTACCAGTTTATGCAATCAGGATTTCTACAATTCATGAAACAAGAGCTACATCCAACCTTACTCTTGACACTCTAATTGGTAAACTTACAACCTTTGAATTAAACAACTTTGATAATAGTGTTGTTCCTTCTATTGAATCTGCTTTCATGTCTTCTTTGAAGATTGGAAAGTCTAGTAGGAATAGTAAGAATTGTGATAGTGATGACAATACCGATGATGAACTTGATGAGCTTGAAGCACTTATGGCTAGAAGATTGCCCAAAGGAAAAGGAAGGTATAGAGGTAAGCTACCTTTAGCATGCTTTAATTGTAAAGAAGTTGGTCACATCACTGCTAGATGTCCTCAGAAGAAAGATGATGATAGATCCAAAGACCGATCTGAAGGAAGCTATGGGAGAAGAGTCAACAGAGGCTACCGACACAACAACAGAGACAACCAAGATGAAAAAGGAAAAAGGGTATGTTACATAGCGGAAGATATTGAAACTGAATCTGATTTTGATGATGATATAGAAGTTGTATTTGTTTCTATGAAAGATGACTCAGAGGAGGAAGAGAAACATGAAGAGACAACACTGATCTCTAAAGTAAGTAGAAATGATACATGGATCATAGACAATGGCTGTACACATCATATGACCAGTGATGTAGAGAAGTTTGATCATCTTGTTGAATATAATGGAGGATCTGTGAGAATGGGAAATGATGCACCTTGTATGGTAAGAGGTAAAGGTTCACTAATGATCAATGATAGACTAAAATGTGAAAATGCATACTAGGTAGATGGATTGAACTATAACCTATTAAGTGTGGCTTAGTTGAACAATTTAGGCCACTGACTGGATTTTGAGAGCAAAAAGGTGAACATCTATGATGATGGAGGAAGACTTGTCAGAACCAGTACATAATCCAGAGGTAATATATTCTATCTTGATATGGATCAGTCTTCTTGTTTGTTAATAAAGGATGAAGATGCGTGGTTGTGGCATAGAAGGTTATGCCATGTGAATTTTGACAACATGATCAAAATTAGTAGAAAGAAAAGAGTTAGAGGATTGCCTAACTTGACAAAACCTGATCATGCCATGTGCCATAAATGTCAGAAAGGTAAGATGACTAAGTCCAATTATAAAAGCAAAGACTATTCAACAAAGAAGATACTTGAGTTGGTTCATACCGACCTATGTGGTCCTATGAGAACTCAGAGCTATTCTGGTGATAGATATTTTATTCTTTTTGTTGATGATTATACTAGACTGATGACTGTTATGTTCCTAAAAGAGAAATCTAAACCTTTCAAAATGTTTAAGTGGTATAAAGATAAGGTAGAGAAAGAAACCAAAAAGGAAATAAAATGCTTAAGATCTGATACAGGAGGTGAATTTATCTTTGATGAATTTACTAATTTTTTTAATGAGCATGGAATCAAAAGATAAGTATCTGCACCAAGGACACCTCGACAAAATGGCATTGCTGAAAGGAGGAACAGGTCTATAATTGACTATGCTAGAACATTGATGATACAAAAGAATGTTGCTTAGACATATTGGAGGGAAGCTGTCAGCATAGTTGTGTATGTTCTTAACTGAGTACAAT
Organism: Chamaecyparis obtusa; assembly: GCA_027943335.1. Lineage (NCBI taxonomy): Eukaryota > Viridiplantae > Streptophyta > Pinopsida > Cupressales > Cupressaceae > Chamaecyparis > Chamaecyparis obtusa. The sequence continues at coordinate 959,244 of BSBK01001164.1, forward strand.
TGAAGAAGGACTCCAATCGAACACCTTATGAACTATGGTTTGGACACAAACCTATTGTAAGTTATTTCAAAATTTTTGGAAGTAAATGCTTTATTTTGAAAGATGAGAGAAATGGAAAATTTGATTCTAAAGGAGATGAAGGAATATTTTTGGGATATTCCACTACAAGTAAAGCATAAAAATGTTTGAATAAGGCTACAAATAAGATAGTTGAAAGTACTAATGTTCATGTTGATGAGTTTGATGACAAGTACATAGAGGAAAGTAAAAAGGAGTTGAAAGACTATGGTAGATTCACTTACATTGAACATCCAGAGTATCTACCAACATCGCAGACTGTGACAACCGGTCAGCAGGGAAACAATGTAGGACAACAGGCAACACAAACCAAGGAACAAGATGGAGCTACCGAGCAAGAAAATGACCCTGAACAGGATGAGAAAGAGAGGAGAAATCAAGTTTTGGCTAGTTTTGTTAGAAGACATCATCCTAAAACACAAATCATTGGAGATAGACATGCTGGAATGCAAACTAGAAGCAAAACAAGATAAGGTACATGTTTAATTTGTGAATTTGAACCTAAAACTATGAAAGTTGCATTAGATAATGAAGAATGGGTTAATGCAATGAAGGAGGAAATAGAGAAAATAGAGAAGAACAAAACCTAGTCCTTAGTACCCTGACCAAAAGATAAAAATGTTATCGGTACTAAGTGGATATACAGGAATAAATTGAATGAAAATGGTGAAGTCACAAGAAATAAAGCTAGATTGGTATGCAAGGGATATGCACAGGAAGAAGGCATTGACTATGGTGAAACATTTGTACCTATTGCTAGATTAGAAGGAGTTAGAATGCTACTTGCATATGCTGCACACAAGAAATTCAAAGTCTATCAAATGGATGTGAAGTCAGCATTTTTGAATGGTATACTTGAAGAAGAGGTCTACATTGAACAACCTGAAGGATTTGTTGATCCTGACAATAAATACATGGTATGTAGATTACATAAAGCTTTATATGGATTTAAGCAAGCACCAAGAGCATGGTATGAAAGACTGCATACTTACTTGTTAAGTATTGGATTTGTTAGAACAAGTGAAAACAGTAATCTATATGTGAAAGGTGATACTGATGATACTATTATCATTGCTGAAATATTTATTGATGATATTATTTTTGGAGGCTTAGATCTTGTCTGCAAGGCATTTTATTGTGAAATGAAAAAGGAATTTGAAATGTCTATGTTCGGAGAGATTAAGTTCTTTCTTGGACTACAAGTGATTCAGCAGAGTGATGGGATATTCATCACACAATCTAAATACATAAAGGAAGTACTAAAGACATTTGGCATGGAAGATGCTAAATCTATGGGAACACCGATGGCTACTGGATGAAAATTGACAAAGGAGGATGAAACTATAGAGGTAAACCAGACACTTTAGCGATCCATGATTGGTAAGTTAATGTACGTAGTTCACAATAGACTAGATATAGCACATGCTGTGGGAATTGTTGCAAAATTTTCTGCTAATCCTAGAGAATCACACATGATAGCTACAAAAAGAATCTTAAGATACTTGAAGAAAATAGAGAATTATGGATTATGGTCTCCTAAGGAAGGGAAGTTTGAGCTAAAAGTTTACATCGATGCTGATTGGGCTGGAAATGTGGATGATAGAAAAAGCACCACTAGAGGAGCATTTTTCTTTGGTGAAAGACTTGTAACATGGACAAGTAAAAAGAAGGCTTGTATTTCTCAGTCTACAAATGAAGTAGAATATGTTGCTACTGCTACTAACTATTCAAATATTGCATATATCAAACAAGTGTTGGAAGGAATGAATAAGGTAATCACTGACCCGGTGATTATATATTGTGACAACACTAGTGCTATTAATATTTCAAAGAATCCTGTGATGCACTCTAAGACAAAGTATATATCTATTAAGTATCATTACTTAAGAGAAAAAGTGCAAGAGAAGCAAGTGAAGTTGGAATTTGTTACATCTAAAGAACAACTTGCAGATATTTTTACAAAACCCCTACTGAAGGACACATTTGAATACTTGAGGACTAGACTTGGGGTCCATCCCTTGTCTATCGGCCACTAATGTGATCTGGTTGTTGCATCAGCCTACTTATATTAGAAGATCATTCATGTTGATGAAACATAGTTCACACTTTGAATCATGTTCAAGGTTGTGATTAAGTTTGAGAACTTGAACTGATTGGAATATCAGTATTCAGAGATACAGAGGAAGACAAAATTATTTGTTTATTTGTTTCTTTGGCATTGTTGTCAAATGGAGAGATAAATAATATGAAAAGGAACAATATGAAAAGGAACAAGCATCGATGAGAATTATCTAATGGAGAGACAATCTGAATGAGACAAAGTATTGAAGATCAGTTACAGAGAACAGAAGCAGGAAAACTGAAAAGATCACAACTACAAAATGGTAAAGTTGTATTATCTAATGCTGGTTTAGTAACGTAGTGATTAAACATATTAAGTCAATTCAACTTACAACATTTTTTTCACAAGTTGTAGAATATATGTTTGGTATGTGTATGGTACATTTCATATTACTTGAGTTGCCATCAATGCCAAAGGGAGAGATTGTTGAACTACAACTGATTTGGAATCTGATTGAAGAATCTATGATTACAAGATCATTGAGGAGTTGCTGCATAGATATGTAATATGATTAAATTAGTATTATGTTGTCATTAATGTCAACTAGTTTGACAACACTTATCTTGTAAGTTACTATACTGAGACATCTGAAGAAAGGTGAAAAAGATGAAGAACAAAGAAATCTACATGAGGAAAGATGTACATGACAAATGAGGATAAGGAACACATTGAGTAACTTGTTGATGAGTCTATGACTTGATGATATTGACTTTATTATGTTGCATTCATCTATGATGAAGTATAGAGCTAAAAGACACAAAGCAGTGTTGTCGGTAAATGAAGTATTTCTAGTATACACCGATGGAGTGTAGTGTATACTAATCATAGTATTAATCGATCAGTGTTCAGCGATGCATTTCTTTGTTAACTAAGAAAAACAAAATTAATCAAATGATTAGATTGGCCAATAAGATTGATGAGCTGGTAAGAGTATAACATCCAAGTAATAGATAATGTTTGTTACACAGATCGATGACTAACGAAATCCAGGGAAGTTCTAATGGAGAAGATTGAAACGTGTTATCGACACAAGTACTGAGAAAGTTTGAAGCGAAAAAATCTATGAATGTAGTTAAGCTGAAAAATATGATGGTGGAGAAGAAAATGATTTACTCATCTATATAAGAGAACATAATTTCTTTATGAAGAATGCCAGAAGAAGTAGAAGCTGCAGGAATATCATGTGAACACAGTTTTCATGCATTCTAATCATACTAGTTAGTAAGAACTGAGCTGCAGAATAATTACTGAGCTACAGAGAGCAATCACCGACAGACAGTAAGTTGATATAGTATTGAATCTAAAATGAAATATTGATCAGAAGGATTTGTATGGACTAAATATTGATCTATAATTTGCAATTGAAGTTGTATTAAGGTAGGTCATTTACTGTTACATATTTAACCATTGTATACAGTCAAAATATCTTAACCAAGTGGACTCTGAAAGTCTTATGATGTATCATTCATAGAATGAACATTGTTATCCTGTCAACCCCATAGTCAATTCTGGTTGGATGATAACTTCTAGTCTAAAATCCTCTAACAAGGTCACACCTGACAGTGTGTTTGTAAACCTTTAATAGGGTTGGGTCTTAACCGACCTCACTTTAGAAGAGTGAACAATTTTGGGTTATTGGTCCTAGGTGGTTTTTCCCTTTACAGGGTTTCCACATTAAATCTCTTGTGTTATGTGTTGATTGTGATATCTATTTGTTATCATTCTTTACATGTTACATGTTAGATTTGATCAGTAAACTATTATAGTATTAGACTGGTAATCAGTAAAAGAATAGACAATGAAAGTTTTATTGTTTACCGATGAGAAAAATTTAGAGAAGTTGTTTTGAATTATACATTTTGTTTTGGGACACTGGATAACTGATTCACCCCCCTCTCAGTTATTGTAACAGACTTTTTTTTTGGGACATAGGAACCCAAAATGGATTTTGAGGATAATGAAGGTATATGGTTGTGTTTGAATGGAGGGATATAAGGTGTGAAAGGGATATCAATATCTTTGGAAAGAGCTGCATTGCCAAAGTTCTCATCTTTAAGATTTATCTTTATACCAATAGGAACACATTTGATAGGATCAACTGAAGCTTGAAGGGATTTATTATCATGCAAGGGATTTGGAAGAATGATGGTTTCTTGAGATGAACATGGAGGAATATGACAAGGATCTTCGAATGGTGTAGATAGGGTATTTTTCTCTTGATTTTCAATATGCTCATTGGCAATTATGGAAGGGATATCTTGATCTTGCTTGGGAAGTGGAGAGAATATGGAACTTGGAAGGGCACTTTGTTCTTGGAATGGAAGAATATCATCTTGGAAGACATGAAAGGATGAAAGGGGATCCTCACAAGGTTCTATGGATATGGGACCTTCATCAAATATGGGAGGGGATTGTATATAATCTTGATCTTGATCTTTATCAACATTTGTTTCTTTTCTCTTTGGATTATCCTCTTGACATGGATCCACTTCTAAGGACAAGGTAGATGTTTGTATATGTGTGGGTGATGTTTGGAAGAATAATGTAGGATCCATTTGAAGGGGTATAATAGGCATTGAAGCACATGAAGCTTTGGGGTCCAAGATCTTTGAAGCATGGAAATGATTTGCAGCAAGATGTAAACTAGCTTGGGTTTCTTTTAGAGGTAGCCCTTGAGGGTAGACATAGTCAACATGAAAAGTGTCATCATTAGGCTTAATCTTTGATGGAGGAATTTTGGATAGTTGTGAAGCTTTGTGAGATGAACAAAAGATGAAAGGGGTACATGCTATGGGAGAAACCTTGCTAGGTAGAGGTTTGTGCATTAGATTTTGCTTGAGAGTGGTACTTTTCTCTTCACACTCTTTATTACCTTGATCACAAATAGATTCATCATGAAATTTCCCTTGATCCAAGATAGGTTTGTTGCTCTTAAATGTTTCTTTTTGTGAGGAGGATGAAGATACGAATGGCCCATCATTATAAATAAAAGGACACATTGATCTTAATGATGGCTTTTCAGATGACGCCTCTTTTTGTTTTTCCTCATTTTCCCTCAAGGTTGATGTGTCAAAATTATGTGGAAGCTTAGCTCTTGATTGACCTAACTTCATAAAGTATGCTTCTTTATCCATCTTCAAAATTAATTGCATTGTTTCCATAAATATGGGATCTTGGATTGCTTCTGAAACTTCTTCTTCAGATATTTCATCATTTTGATTCCAATGGAGATTTTGATGTGAGGAAAATGAAGATATGGATGGCCTATCATTATAAAGAAAATGACACATTGATCTTAATGATGGATTTTTAGATGATGTATCTTTTTGTTTTTCCTCATTCTCCCTCAAGGTTGATGTGTCAAAATTATGAGGAAGCTTAGCTCCTGATTGAGCTAACTTCATGAAATATGCTTCTTTATCCCTATTCATAATTAATCCCATTATTTCCATAAACATAGGATCTTGGATTGCTTCTGAAACTTCTTCTTTAGACATCTCATCATTTTGATTCCAATGGAGATTTTGATCTTGATTTTGATAATTATGCTCCATAATAGGATTGATTTGTTTCTCAAATAGTTTCATCATTTAAATGTTTCTTAGGAATATGATCTATTTGTTGCACTGATAAAGAATATCTCCAAAAAGGGTATCCAAATATGAAACCAAATTTTTTTGAAACCCTCGGGAAATGTCCACTGTTTTCCCTTCTTTGTTCCTGGGTGTCACTTGCTTGAGTGTAGGCATGACTAAAATGTTTGTACACATAAAATGGTATTGAGTTGGGTGGCACACTGTAGGTATGCAGGTGACACTTTTCTATTGATAAGCAGTTTTCCAGTTTTAATAGGCATGATTCAATATGTTCTAGGCGTGACTTCACTGTTGATATGCATTTTCATAAAAGTCAGAGGCGTGACTTTGCCTCTAATAGGTGGTATTGTTCTATGCACAGGTGGCACTTTGCTGACCAGATTGTAAATTTTTTGAATTTTTTAAATGTTTAAGATTAGGTCTTATGAAATTTTCTTGTTTGAAAATACAACACAATCGCAACACATACATCAATTTTTCCTTGTGTCCCTAAACACTCTAGTGTGTATATTCTCGATCATTTCCACAAGTATAACACAAGAAAGAATTCCAAGCAACCTACCTAAAGTCAAATTTGGCTCTTAACATTTTGGCTCTATAAGGTGGACTTGCTACTTTATCAAGGATTTATTGAACAATTCCATTCTAAACTATGTCAAGTTATTATACCCACTTTTGGGCTTCCCACACACACCAAGGTACAATTTTTCACAATCCGTTAGGACTACTAGAGGAAGTGAAGATATTTGTACACAATCTAGCCATTTCCCTTTTAAGGAAAAGTGTATTTTTATTATAGTGGGTTGGATATTACTGCGGCAAAGGTGGTTGTCTCCCAGTTGGGTTGTTCCCTCTCACTGTCCTTGTAAGGAAAATCTTAGGAGGCATGCCCTTTATTGCTCTATTTTAACTAGCATGTTCATATAAAGAAAGGAAATGAAATTAAGAGTAAGCTTTTGGGAATTTGGTTCACCTAAAAGGTGAAGAGCATATCCCTAACTTTCTCTTAGTTTCTCAAACAGTCAAGTAACAATGTTCTTTTTCAATCTCCTAACAAAGAGATTCTTATAATTGAGGTGTTTGGCCAAATTCCTTATTTTAATTAAGCTAGATTCAATGAATGCCACAATTTAAGCAAGTTCAAGCTTGATTAGATGAATACCTTTTCCTTTGTAGCTAGCAATGGCTAGGTGCTTTTTTGTGATTTTTGCCTTTTCTCTTTCTTTTACTCACCTAGCGGCGATTGTTCCCACTCCCTCCTCCAACAAGTTAGTCCAACACAACCATTCAAAATGAGGGGAAACCAAATTGAAATTTATGAAGCAAAGAATTATGTATGAACTTTAGGTACCTTATTTGCAAATTTTCAAAGAAAAACTTGAACTAAGGACTAAAAATCTAATTGAGAGAAACAAATTTATTTTTGTTAGCTTCAATAATTGCAAGATAGTTCTGGAATACCTGATTTTCCTCCTCTTGTGTTGTCTCAAGAACAACCTTAATGTGCTCAAAGTTCTCCTTCTTGATCCTCTTTGCTAACGCCTTTTCTTCTTGATTAAACCTACTTTCTGGCTTCTGGACCTTTATGTGCCTAATCATTTACAATCAAATCATGCAAACAAATAGTTAAATAAATGATTTGATCAAGTTAACAAAAAATAAAGATAGCAGACAACAAGTGACATTGCCTAGCTAATACGCATGAACAAATTGTTAGCAAGCGTAACTTTAAGAGTCACAAGCGTCACTTAAAAGTTAGTACGCGTCATTTAAAAGTTAGTATGCATCATTTAAATGCTGGTACATGTCATTTAAATGATGGTACACATCATTTAAATGCTGGTACATGTAAATAGTTTATTGCTAAGTGTAAGCAGTATTGAAAATCATGAAAAATGATTGATCTTAAGTGACAATTTGACAACAGTAAGCGTGAATAAGAAAATTGTAAGTGTGACTGTTGTTGTAAATTGTGGAGCAAAGGTTGATGACAGGTGATAATGAATTGTAGATAAGCGATACTTCCTAAGTCATAGGCGTGACTTTACGTGCAAAGGCTGAACTATTTATCTCAAAGGCGTGAGTTATTAGCTAGTAAGTGTCACAACAGAGATCGTAAGCATCATCAAAATGACTATAAGCATGAGTGAATCTTTTGTACACGTGACTTCACCTGTTTCCTGCAAAATATTCATGGAAAAGTGACAATACAAGCATGCAATATATGACCAAAATGATAAAATGAGGCCTAGGGCTCCACGGTGGGCACCATTTGGTGTTGATGATAATCACCTTCATGAAATTAAGATCAATTTAGCAACAATTCTAAAGTAAATATAATGCAAATCTATTTAAAAATGAAACTAAGATCTATAGCATCTCATGGCTCTCTAGAAAGATGTGGTAAGTGAAGCTCTCAGCTCAAATCTCCACTAGTGACACTTCTAAAATGAGAATGTATGCTGTTCTATGCTTCTACAATGCTTCTATGATGATGATTCTAGCTCAAATTGACAAAAGTATAATGCAAATGCTCTAAATGCTCTTAATTGCTCTTAGAATGCTCTTCAATTGCCTATAGTAACAATGCTTTGCAAATGAGTTTCTAAGATCCCAATTGCTCTCAAAATGCTTCATATTTATAGTAAATTCCCAAGGGTAGGGGGTGGAGTGAAGTAATCATGATTATCCCTTGGTTGAGTCAAATACTTTGCTTTGTTCATAAATGGGGGGACAATTTAAAGGTTTGTCTCAAAGCTTTGGACAAAAGGATAAGATTGAGTGGTTGAGATTGAAACTTTAGAATGAGTGATTGAGATTCATCCTTTTTGAGTGATTTATGTCTTTTTGTCCTCAATTTTCATTGGTTGCTCAACTTTGTTGAAAGATATTAGGAATTATTAAATTCACTTAATTAATTAAATTTAGCCATGTAAGGGTAATAGATTCATTTTGATTTTTAATTTAAACAACTATACAATTAATTGATTAAAATCAATTATGTAGTGTTTTTCACCCCTTTAAGCTTTGATTTAATTATTTAACCTCATTATTTGATTTTTCCTTTGCTTTAATTGATTTTGTCCAACTTTATTTAATTATTTCCATTTTAATTGATTTGATCCCTTTTTGATTGAATTAATGCATTTTGATGATTTTGTAATTTAAAAGCACTTGTCCATTTTTGCATGTCTACACCAACAATAGGCCTTTGCTCTAGTTGGGTAAATTTACCTAAACTCATCCAATGGACATGAGTATATCATTATGGCAATTGAATACTTTACAAAATGGGTTGAAGTTGTACCACTAGCAAATGCTATAGGAAAGAAAGTCTCAATGTTTATCCTAAACTATATCATCTGTAGGTATGGGGTACCCTCATCAATTGTAATTGATAATGGAGGGAAATTCAAAAACAAAGACATGGATAACTTATGTTTTCAATTCAAAATCATTCAACACTATTCCTTGATCTATTACCCCTCAACGTAACGGACAAGTTGAGGCATCAAACAAAACAATCTTGAAGATCTTGTATAGAATGGTCAACAAATTAGGAAGAGACTGACACTTGAAAATTAATCTAACATTGTGGGCATATTAAACTAGCATTAGAATACCAACCGGAGCAACTCCTTTTGCACTGGGATGTGGATCTAAAGTGGCATTTCCAATTGAAGTAGAGATTCCATCACTGAGGGTGTCATTAAAATCTAGTCACTGATGAGGAATACAAAATCTCTTGATTACAAGAGCTAGATTTTTTAGATGAGTGTAGGCAATAGGTGTATGATCATCTCAAAGTCTACCAAAAGAGGATGTAAAGAGGTTACAAAAAGAAAGTAAAGCCAAGAACATTTCAGGTGGGAGACCTTGTCTTAAGAGAAAATCTGAAGAATCAGCAACACCGAGAGAAAAAGGGAAAGTTTGAACCCAATTGGTTGGGTCCCTTTGTCATGACAACATCATTTGGATCAAGAGTCTATCAATTGGCTACACCTTGGGGAGATGTCCTACTAGATCTAATAAATGCTCTCCACCTGAAATAGTTTTACGACTGACATTATTGAGGAAGCACCTGTACAAAAAATATTTTTCCTAAAAAAATTCAAAAACAACAAAAAGAGTTCTTGAAAAAAATCAAAAACAAAAAATATTGATCTTGAAGAAAATAAAAAATGGTGGAAAGCAAAAAATCCAAAAAAAGTGGAAAAAGTCTTAAAAAAATGACCATCTTGGTGAAAACCTGGCAAATAGGCACCTTGGTAAATCAAAGAAAAAAGGAAAAAAATCAAAAGTAAAAAAAAAATTTGAAAAAGAGAAAAAGCATCTCAGTGAAAACCTGATAAACAGGTGCCTTGGTAGCAAAAAATAGAAAATTTGTCCAAGTGGTGAAAACTTGGTAAATAGGTGCTACTTGTAATCAACTCTCTATCTATCAATGCAACACTTGAACACTTGGCCAATGTAAAGTTCAATTTGTATATATCTTTCAGTCACTTTCATGACAATCAAATGTTGAGCCATGTTATCAGAAATATCCTATTCTCCTAGAATGGAATCTATCTATATCAAATTTCTAGGAAAGTCATCTTCTCTAGGGGGTAGTGGTCATGGACATGCGATTCACAAGGTCACATGGTCATCATTAGGACTCTTTGCTATGGTGTCAACCATCCTTAGTCCGCAATTGACAATAAAATACACAAACAAAGGTTTTCTTAATGCTACCAACCTAAAACAACAACAATATTTCTTAAATACTTGGACCTAAAAAGTATTCCGAAAAACTAGTCATGGAGATAAAAAGTGTTCCTAAACACTAACACCAAAGAGATGAGACATTTACTACATTAGACATGAACCATAATTGAAAAGAATCTATAATTGATAAAGTTTTCTACAAGTGATTACAAACTAAACAAATGTGTTCCTTAACACTACATAATAATAATCAAATGCTTTGAGATTTATGTTGATCATTCATTTCTGTACTGTCTCAAAGATGTCCATGGACTAGAGAAACAAAATGATGAAATCATGAATTATTCTTCATTTTCTATGGATTTTTATTAATTTATGATTGTTGTGTTCCTTGAGTAACTCAAGGATGTCTAAAACTAACTAGAGAAACAAGGACTAGGGGTATAACATTTTCTTTGTCTTCTGCTTATGGTAATAAATCATGTGATCTACTATGATCATATGGAATTGGTGTCTATGGTAAGAGCCTCCATCATGATTTGAACACCCCATATACCTTGACCTATTTCCTATGAAAGTTTTGGTGAGGTTGGATTTATTTCCTTGTTTATTTTAATCTACAAAGAAATAACTTCCTAGTAATGTGCACAAAATTATACTATATCCAAGGATATGAATAATAAAAGGTCATTGGGGGTATATATATATGTTGCACAAGAACAAAAAATGTTTATATTAACAAGAAGTAACTAACAAAATATTCTGGCCTATATGTTTTGATGTTTAGGTTCACTTTCAACATGACATATATAAAGGGGAAGTATTCATATTTTCATGATTGCTAAATCTATCAGTGAAAATTGCACTAACCTATCAGGTCTGAACTAAAAATCTCTATGATGATAAAATACTTATCTTGAATAAATAGCACGATAGTCCTAGAAGTCCTAATCTAGGTGCATTTCATTTGTTAAATAATTTTCATGTTAATTGCTTTAAGTTGCATTGCATGTTAATTGCATTTCATTTTTAAATTGCATTTGATTTTGAATTACACTAACTTGCATTTCATTTTAATTACATTAAGTTTCATTTAAGGTGCATTTCATTAAGTTGCATTACATTCATTTAATTGCATTGTCATTAATTGATTTAGATGCATACATTTTTTAATTGCATTTCATTTAACATAGTTACATTCATTTTAAGTTGCATCAGTATGATAGTATGAAAGTGATTAAATTAACATAAAGATAAGTGAAAATTCTAAAGATAAAAATTTACAAGTTTGACCATATAAATCAAATAATCATCAAAATCAAATCAATGACTGAGTATCTAAACATTGATACCCATGCACCTACATGATCATGTTAGTATCATAGATACATCTACACTAATGCATCCATTACTATACATAAATAAAAGAGAGATGTCCATACATCACATTGCATTAAATCTTGTATACATGCATAACATAAAGGTACATCAAAATAAATGCATTTGCATCCATACATCAATAAAAAGAAAAGTAAAAAAACATATGCATATATCACTAACATAATACAATGAAGTCGACAAATCAATCATCTATCTAATCACATGACCAAATATGAACAAGATGAGATCAATATCAGAAGAAGATATATATTAGACCAAGATATGTGCATAAATTAGATAACATCGGGATCAATAAAATAACAAAAATCAAATGAGAGTATATATATCACATTCCAAAGTGTATCAGTGTATTGATAAAAAATGGTACATATGAGCATATATCAAGAGATACATATGTCAAAATACAAGTACATAAAAAAATATATCAATTCTGACTCCCTCCCTCATCAGGTCGAGGAGGGATAGGAGGTTTCACATTAGCTTTGGCAGGAATAGGTTTTGGCATCGTACCCTCAGATTGATGCGTTATGGTAGAATATGAAGGTGATCTTTGTGTCACCAAAACACCTGAACAATATAAATCCAAATAATAAGAAGCTCTAAGTCCCTAGTGCACAACCATGTGAGAATACCTATCTCACTCTGATATCAAAATGGACAACTATTGATCCTTGTCATCTCTCACATCGGCTAACTGTGTATCTCTCTCTGCAAGCCAAGCTTGTAATGTGGCAACCTTTTTCCTTAAAGATACCCTCTCTTTCTCACAATTAGATAAATGATCTTAGTCTCTATCTACAAGATGACCTCAAGGTGGCTGTTCTCCACCTCCACCAATTCTCTCTCTAGCATCTCTCTTCTACTATGACTGCTTCTGGCAAGGTAATAAAGGGCCTTGATCCCTACCAGGTGGTACAACTCTCAATTTACTATGGTGACCTTGTTGGTCCCTGTCCCATCTAGAACCTCTCCATCTAGCCCCTCCTCCATCACCACCCCTCCTCTATCACCACCTCCTCCATCATCACCCCCTCCATCCCCCCATCTCCTCTATCATCTCCTTAGCCTCAACCCTATCCTTGCCTCTCCCCTTGTCCCTATCCCTACCATCATGAGCTCTACCAAGATCATCCTTGACATGATCATAATCTAGGGAATCCTTGATAGGAGGAGCAATCTCATTAGGAGCTATAAACCTAGCAAATGAATGTTGCATGTAATAATTATGAAAGGCATTTGTAATGCCTCCATTGGCCATCTTTGGCATATAATGTTATAATAACTGAGAGGAGGGGTGAATAAGTTAAGTTAGCTATCCTATAGTCCCAAACTCCCAGAATTAATTTTCAAAAAAATTTCAACAATATAAACAACTCAGTAAGATAAAATATCAATCTATCTGTTCATTCGCTGAATACCAGTCATTATCAAAATTGTGATTACTGATTAAATCAACTATATAGTATGTAAAGTATGATAGAAAAACAATCATAACAAATAACACATAACATAATGATTTAATATGGAAACCTTGCTAAGGGAAAAACCCCCTGGGACCGGTAACCCAAAATATTTCACTCTTCTGAAGTGAGCTCGATTAGGAGCCAACCCTATTAAAGGTTACAATGCACACTGTTAGGTATGACCTGGTTAGAGGATTTATCACTAATAGTTAACTCTTGACCAGCATTCACTATGGGGTCAACATGACAACAATTAACATTAATTGAATGTCATATGGTAATACAATAAGACTGTTAAGTCTACTTGGTTAAGAGATTTTGCCGAATCAATGGTTAAACTGATACAATTCTAATCTAATTCAAATACAACAAAATTGCACTTACTATGCTATGCTCATAAAACTCATCTGATCATTAATCAATTCAATTCCTCAATATTTCCCAAATTACTTCACTCGGTAAATAGTTCTCTTATACTCAGTAATGTCTGCAGCTCAGTTCTATTTGTAACCAATTTGATCAAGAATGCATGAATAAAGTCTTCACGTGAAATCTTTGCAGTCTCTATTTGTCTGTCATGTTTCAACAATGAACTCATGTCTCTTAAATAGACAAGTAAACCATTTTCATATCAGCCATCAAATTTTGCCTCTTAATCTCCTTCGTCCATTTTACTACTTAAACCTTCCTTGACAGATGTGTCCATAACATGTTTCAATCTCATCCTTTAGATCTTCTCTGAATTATGTCAGTTGTGGATCTTATAACTAACTTCATCCTTTACCACCAAATCATAACAATTTACAGCTCATCAATTTTAGTAAGATGTTCTTAGCATTTAATGTTTTCATCCATACTCAGTTAATACTAAAATGCGTCGGTGATAACTAACTCGGTTAACACTGTCACTCGGTATACACTGCACTAGCTCAGTGTATACATAAGTCTTCAATTACTAACCACATTAACTTGATCAATTCAAATCTCTTCGTCATAATAGATTAATGTAACATGCTCAAGTCAACAATATAAAGCCATAGACTCATTAATAAGTTACCCAATGTATACCTTATCCTTATTTGTCATATCCATCTTATCCTTATGTAGATATCTCATTTCTTAATCTTTTCTTCCTTCTATAGATATTCATATGTTTTTCAAATCTCCTAACTCTATATTGTGAGGAAGGAAAATCATTGTTTTGTCTCTCTAGATCTTGAGAGAGAATATCAACCAATCAACTTATTCTATTAGATTGACATCAACATCAACCAAGTGATTCTAATTGACATCAAATGATACCAAACCATCATCAACTTATCTAGATCATCAACAACATTTTATCAATCAAATCTTTTCTCATCAATTTCTCTCATGACCAGGGCATATCCAAATTTTTATATCGGGAAACAAATCAAAATTTCCAAATCTCAACCAAATCATCCAAAATCATTTCGATTCATTTCTCGAGGGGGCATTGCAATCACATCATCATTTCAAATCAGAGACATAATCTTTTAACATAAAAGTTTTCTCTAACAATCAAGTGGGGCATAAAAATAGCAAAGCATGCATCATATCAATGAACCATCATAAAAAAAAAACATCAAAAAATCCAATAGGAACTTCATCAATCCTATCATCAATATTTGCATTTTCATCAACATCGAGATCAAGCATCAATTTAATCAGGACTTCACATCAGAAACGATCAGGATATTCTTTGAATCGACATGCTTCATAGGTTGACTCAAAGAGGGGCATTTGTAATCACTTAAAATTGGACAAGATCAATCAAGTGAACATTCAAGGTGAAAATCAGAGCAATTGAATCAAATCAAGTATTTATCAAATCAAAATTCAAATCAAGCCATAAATCAATTTAATTAAAAATCAAAAGTCATAAATTCAACTTAAATAAAATAAAGCATGATAAATTAATCAATTGTGTAATTAATCTAATTAATTACATAGTTCATATTAAATCAAATCAACCCATTCAAGGGGTACACATGGCTAAATATTTTAATTAAATTTAATTATTTAAATCATATTTTCCCTCAACCACCAAATGGGAGAAAAATTCATCAACCAATAGGATTTAAGGATGGAGCTCATATGGATCAAGCCTAAATCGAATCTCAATCACTCACTCAGAGAATGCAGAGGAAAACATATTTAAATGGTCTCCAAAGGTGGAACCATGGACTTAACCCTCACCTAATCATGATCACATCAACTACACCCCCTACCCTTACCCAAAATCTATAAAAGCAAGGCATAATTCAATCAATAATCATCCACAAATCTGAGAATAACATCAAACCTCTTGCAATTTATAGCTAGAAAAGAAAATTTAGAACTAATTAAGGCTTAATTTCATTTGGAATTGAACTTTTAGTTTACTTATCATTCATTCTCATTTTAGGACTGTCACTAATGGAAGCTTGTTGAGAGATTTGCATTAGCATCCCTAAATAGAGGTCCATAGAGTACTTAATTGTCAATTATTTGCTTAAATAGCTTACTCTTTGTGGTAATTTAGTTGATTTATTCATTTATTTGCAATACTAACCCTATGAAGGTGCTTTTATTAACACACAGTATAGTCAAAACTAGTTGACATCAATGACAACATATTGACTGACTTAATCATCTTACATATCACTTTAATAGCTCGGTGATCTCTAATCACCATTCCTTCAGTTCATCTAGATATTCAATCAGTTGTAGGTCATCATATAATCCCAATAAACTGGAACCATATGTGAAATCTCATGTAAGGAAATCTCATATGGCAGTTTGGCACCCCACTAGCTCTCCTCGTGTCAAACTCAGGCATAAACTGCTAGATCCTGGGACATGCCCTATACTTGGTCATGCTATCTCAATACCCATGTGACAATGAAGCACTCAATAATGTATCAAGTATGACCAGGTATTGACTCTAAAAATAATAGGGCATCTAATGGGCGTCTGTGCGCCACTCCTCGCAATCCAAATACGACCGCCATATAACATTTGTAACATCATCTAAAATACACCTCCAGTACTCCATCTTGCCCAGGTGGGGCTGCTGGATAAGAATCAAAATAGTTGATGTATATCACTTTAAAGCAGTAAAAATAGAGTTACAAAGACAAGTCAACCTTGTAGAGAAAAAGTCAACTATGGTCAAAATGTAGTTGACTAGGGGCAAAATGAGTAAAAATTGAAGTACAAACAGGGAAAACACATTCACTAATAGTTATTACTCAGATGGACAGTCAACATAAGTTAAAACAAAAAGAAATTTTAGTTAAATAAGGGTTAAAAGTACTCAAAAGAGCCTCAATAATGAATAAAAGCTTACCAAAAGCTGCACAAAGTTGTTTTCCAACTCGCACATCAAGTTTTCACTTTAGGATATTGGTCAAACATCAATAAAAATTGGTCAACTCTCATCTTTTGATGGTCAAACTTGGTGAAATAGTGTTCTTTCAACACTATAATTGATCCTAATTAAATTTTGATAGATTCTAAACATCTCATAATCAATCCGAACTAAATTTTTATCAATTGAACATCTTCATCAATGCTTGAAAATAAGATTTTATCAAATTTCTATTCTGATTTTGGTCCTGAGGGGGCATGATAATACCTAAAATCAATCATTTCAAATTGATCAAAGATTCAAATCAATCAAGTCTTCAACACCAGAGGCATGACTATTTTCTTCAATCAAGTTGAAAATGTTTGGTAATTAACTTCATCAAACATCATATCAAGTTTATTATCTGTGCCTAGATCAAATCTCTCTGACATTAATCAATTTTGTCACTTCAAATCAAATTGATTATTTGTCATCATCGTGATCTTTCAGATATTTGGTTTCATCACACTAAATCAAACTGGATATTTTGATTAACTTATATCGATCTTTATTCAATCAAGCTTGAAGTTGATATGCTTGATTCTTGTTCAATCAAGTTCAGAATTGACAACTTAAAACTTTCCAATCATGTTGAATTTTGTTTGATCAAGCTCATAATTCTCAAATTCAAAGTAGTTTTTGTTGCTCTCTAAATCTCCTAGAATTCAAAGTAGTTCTACCTGCTCTCTAAATCTCCTTGAAACTAGATGTTAATATGATTTAGAACATCAGAGAGGGGGGGGGGGGGGGGGGTGAATCAGTTGTTCTTAGGTCCAGATGTATAAAAAAAAACTTTAAACTCTTCAACAAATCATATCTAATAACCAACAACTACTCAGTCATTACTGATTGCATAACAGAAACATATAACAGTGCAGTCCACTTATCCAATAGCATCTAACTTGTAAAACACAAAAATGTTCAAACCAAATGAATCAAGTCTTCAACACCAGAGGCATGACTATTTTCTTCAATCAAGTTGAAAATGTTTGGTAATTAACTTCATCAAACATCATATCAAGTTTATTATCTGTGCCTAGATCAAATCTCTCTGACATTGATCAATTTTATCACTTCAAATCAAATTGATTATTTGTCATCATCGTGATCTTTCAGATATTTGGTTTCATCACACTAAATCAAACTGGATATTTTGATTAACTTATATCGATCTTTATTCAATCAAGCTTGAAGTTGATATGCTTGATTCTTGTTCAATCAAGTTCAAAATTGACAACTTAAAACTTTCCAATCATGTTGAATTTTGTTTGATCAAGCTCATAATTCTCAAATTCAAAGTAGTTTTTGTTGCTCTCTAAATCTCCTAGAATTCAAAGTAGTTCTACCTGCTCTCTAAATCTCCTTGAAACTAGATGTTAATATGATTTAGAACATCAGAGAGGGGGGGGGGGGGTGAATCAGTTGTTCTTAGGTCTAGATGTATAAAAAAAAACTTTAAACTCTTCAACAAATCAAATCTAATAACCAACAACTACTCAGTCATTACTGATTGCATAATAGAAACATATAACAGTGTAGTCCACTTATCCAATAGCATCTAACTTGTAAAGCACAAAAATGTTCAAACCAAAACATTCACACAAGTATCAACACTAGGATTTGTAGTGGAAACCCAATTTGGGAAAAACCACTTTGTAACATGTTACTATTATGTTCACTCTTCTGAAGTGAGCTCTATGAAAAGCCAACCCTGTCAAAGGTTACAAACACACTGTTAGGTGTGACTCGGTTAAAGGATTTAAACTACTCTGTTAAAAGTGCACCTTGTTATAGGACTTACATACACTCCATTAGAATGCAACATTATTCAAAGGATTTATACCTATGACTATTAGGTCAACCTTTGTTAAAAGGATTTTGACTGTTAAAATGGTTAGAAAGTAACAGTAGTATTGATCTAAAAAACATACAACTCACTTTGCAAATATCAAATCCAACTCCATACACATATGCTGGCTTATTGACTATGAACTTTTACCATCTCCATCAATGATCTACTCAGAACTCTCTTCAAGCAATCACAACACTTCTCCTTCAACCTTCTCTGCTTAGACAGTCAATAACATCAACAATACTTCCAACATTTTTTCTCTACAACCTCTCGCTTAGGTTTCCTTAATACTTCCTCTATTAGGTCAATACATCTTTTTCTACTTAATCTCCTTAATGGATCTTAGGGTTAGGTCAGATTCATTGAATCCATCCTACATTATGTTCTTCAACTATCCTTCTAGAAATATCTCAAATCTCTTAATAGATTTATAATAAAACATTTTACAGTGCATTAAATTCTTTCATACAATCAATAAATAAAGTCAACACATTTTACATAATCCAAGAATTCAACGATGTCAGATGGAAATCTGAATTCTTCCTCAAATGAAAAATACTGATGCTCGGTCAATATTGTGTTCAACTTCTTGGTCTTCACTAGAAAGCTCGGTCACCACATAAACTGTTTCCTCAGCTAATATTGTCTTCTTCGACAATTAACTGGTGTTTGGTGAACACTAAATTTACTGGGCATATACTAGCTCAGTCGACACTAACAACACTCAGCTTAAACTAGATTTCTTCACTTTTGCTCGGTTAAGCCTACCAGTTTAGTCTTCATTCTTACTTAGATAAAAAATACATTGTCTTATCATTGTGCCACATAATCAAGTACTCATTGAAGTATCAAGATAACTCAACCTTTCCTTAGGTGCTATTGTTACCAACCTTGCCTTACCCCTTAGCAACAATCAAATAGATATAGTACTTTCTTAAATAGCAATAGTCTTACTAGTTAAGGTTTGACATCAATGACAATACAAAAATTGCTTCAATTGCAGTTTCCAACAATCTCCCTATTTGGCATTGATGGCAACATTGTAACGCCCCACTAGGGAACCCAGGAGAGATTAACCTATAACTTGCTACTAAGTTTGGTGAATTTTTATTTTATTTTTAAAGTTAACAAACAAGATAAACAATAGTGCAGAAGCAATTACCATTAACTCACATTAAACCAGTAACCAAAATAGATTACAAATCCTGAGGGTTCCATGACGTAGAATTACTTAAGAACAAATAAAAAAACTAAAGAAAGATGACAAAAGATTTCATATCATAAATGATACAATTACAACTTACATCAATAATTACAAACCTCATGGACATCCATGATAACTAATAAACTGACATCCACTACACATGTCGCAGGATATGTAATAATAAATCTAAACAAAGAAGAACAATGTCCATATTAGGTATCACATGTGATACTCTAATATAGGACTACATAAATGAAGGTATGATATGAAACCAATAATGAAGAATCAATGAAGAACCATAAAGGCATCCAACTGTAGAAGTATCATCATCACCGGCACCAAGACGTCAAATCTCAAATGGTAAAGAATCACTACCACCCATCCATGTAGAACCACAAAGGCCTAACCCACTATGCTGAGGAGATAACCACAAACCCCAATCAGATGACCAAAACCAAACAAGGATAAAACCACTGAGCAAGGAATCCTAAAAGCTCACTACTCAAGGTGTACAAAATAAAGTGAAAGGTGGGACACACTAATCTAGAGGCATAAATAGAAACTCAAGAGATGATCTAGGCTACATGCTATGGGAGTGTCATCACATGTCTATCTACTTGAGTTACCCTGGACTGGTCACGGAGGACTCTGGACTCTCAAGCATTGAGTTACCCTAGAATTGACCACTCTGGGCCCCAGACCCTCAATATGATCCATGTGGGACTAGAATTCTCTCTCATGCAAATGAGGAATTCTAATCATAACCATACTCTAAATTATCTTTTTAATAATCTCTACACATTTTAATTACTATGTTATCACTTAATTACATAACTTATGATAGGTTACCTAGGTACTAACCACTTTGGGTTCTGGCCCCTATTGTAAGCCACTCCCCTAAGATGCACCTATTCAACATCCCCTAGGCTCATAATCTCACAAACATCCAACAAGTATACAACCAGGTAACCTAGATGCAGTCTCACACATAGAAACCGAAATGATTACAAAGATACCATAAACAAATTATAACCAACAAGAGCCCATAAGATCGAAACATAGATGATAATCAAACTAAGCACACACATCAAACATGTTGTTGAAAACAAATCCAACTGACAAAGATCCCTGCCTCTGTTTCCCCTAGCTCATTCTAATGCTCGATACCACACAATGAAAAAGAAAAAAATTACTATAGGAACAATAAATACAACATTCATGCTAAGAAGAAACACAACACATTCTTTAATAAAACAATAATTGTAAGAATATTTCCCATAATCATTATACAAATTCAGTAGAGAAAAATCGCCCAATTTCAGTATAAAGTAAACACATAACCATTCATAATGACACACATGAACATGAGTAAAAACGTATTGTTTTACTTATTTGCTAAATATAATTAAATATAACTTGAAGAATTTAAGCTAAATGTTAAATTGCTTGAACTAATATCTTTTTGAATAATAGGAAACACAATTCAAATAGAATTTGATTTCACTATAACACAAATAAACTATCTACAACTTAATTTGCAACTAAATACAAATAAACTTTATTTAACAAAATCTATCTTATTAAATAGCATAGTAATTAGCTATCCTACCAAAATGAACACATATATAAAGTAACATAAATTATCATTTCTTAATAAATAAATTTTAAATTTATCATGTAAATAAAATAATAAAATAATAAATAAAACTTAAAAACTCATTAATTTAAGAACTAAAATAATTATACAAATTAATTAATTAAAAACTAAATAAATTAATATAATAAAATAATATTTTTTTAAAAAATACCAATCTAACAAAATAAACTAATTCTAAATATAAATACACTTCACAAAATAAAAATAAAATATTTTTTTTGCAAATTTTAAAGTGGGTGGGGTTGGGCCCTGTGCCCACTACCCATGCAGCTGTGCAGGGTACTACCGTGGTAGTACCCTCTTTACGCACGATAGACCTGGTACTGCCGTGACAGTACTCTATCGTCGACGGTACCCTTGGGGGGTGGGGAGAGGTGGTGGCCCCCACCTCCCTTAAACCTTTTCAATTTTATTTTTTTATAATTTTTTTATAATTCCAATGCAAATAAAAACCCTTAATTGTATTTTTTTTGAATTTGTTTAATAATTTTAAAAATCAACTTTCCAAGCATACAATATTTTTAATAAAAATATATATATTTTAAATTCTTTAGTAAAAGAAAACATCTCTAATTACATGTTAAAATAATATATATTGAATAAAGGGAAAAAAATTATATATATCATCAAACTCCTTTTACTATAACCATGTCACAAATTTTGACTTTTCAATTGATTGGTATATTTTTATATTGACTGTACCCCTTTCTAGCAAGCACATAACTAACTAGAATAGGAATTCTTCCTACATTAACTTTTTTTTAAAACAGTGGATTAAATATTATCCAGAAAGACTTTACTACCAAAGTTGGATCTTTTTATTAACAAATTGATTTCTCTAATAGGGAATTTATTAAATTCAACCCTATAGTTGAACTATAGAACATATTTAATTTTTCAAATTCTAAGCAAACTATAAAGAATTAATTAACAAAATTTTCCCAGAGTAACGATACGATGCCAAATAGAAATAAAATATAAAAAATCAACCATACCAGGGTTTTCTAAATACCTAGATCTAAGATAAACACAAATCTACCAAAATAGAAAACGTAGAAATCTATAAAAACACAGAAAGATAAATAGATGTGAAAATAGAGATAACAGGCAACATTCAATGCCTACCTTAGATCTAATGCCAGAAACTGAAAATGAAAACCCTTGTAGATCTGAGAATATAATTCTCTCCAAAATCAAGCCAAACCTGCAGATCTAAAAGTTATGTAACAAACAGGTGCCCGATCCAAATGCACAAAGAAACTCAAATCAACATGCAACCATAACAATCCACAAATCTCCAAAATACCAAGCACACAAGCTCCCCCAAAAATCTTCTCCAAAACCTCTCTCCTCCAAAATGAATGCAATAATCTCCTAATAGGAATTCAATTCCCAAATTCATGCAATCCCAAAAGACAACTCAAAAGATAACTCACAGGTCAACTCCAAATCAGAAATGACTCATAAGACAACTCCCAATCCAACTTTAATTCCAAAATTGAAAGTAAATACAATTAATTAATTAAAATATCTTTTAAATGCACAACTCAACTTGACTTTTGAAAACTAGTTATCTTTTTGAAAACAAACTCCTTTTGCCCATTTACACATGTTATAATTTAAATCCATTATTAAATAAATTAAATACTTAATGCATCATAAATTCATGCAATTAATTATTTAATCATTTAATAAAATATACAAGCATAATTCAAATCATTTTTCAATCAAGCACATGTTAATAATTAAAACCCAAATTAAATAAATTAAATATTTAATACATCCTAGAACATGCATTTAAATATTCAATTATTTAATTATACATTCAAACATAATTAAATCCAATTTCAATTAAATAATCAATTAATTCCAATTAATTAAATAATTGACTTTAGATAATTTTCCAAATTAAACATAGGAACATAATTAAATCATTAAATTCAACTATAATCCTAACATTAATAATAAAATAAAATCACCTAAATAATCATAAATCAATTGAATCAAGCACAATAAAATCAAGCAAACTGAAACCATGCACAGACTCAAGAACAAGATCCATGAATTCATGCCAACTAGGTGAATTCGGGTAAGGTAGTCAAACATACACTTGTCCAATCCTAGGACAATAAGGCTTAGGTTAGGATTTTGGGTCTGTGTATTATCTCCCCTCTTTACCATTGAGATGAATGTTTATGGGCACGCTCACTCCTACCAATTCAAGGAAGATGATGCCCTATACCTGCAAACCTGACATCACAAAATGAAGCATGTACATTCAATATTTAGCAGACAATGATAGGGTACGGTCAGACGTGTGGATCTCGACTATGCAAGTAACTACGCCTCCGTCCTCTACCACACAAACACGTCAAATAGATACAAACACATGATAACCATACACATGCAAGTATGGGGTAACTACATCATAATCAATATAAAACATGTGATCTATCATGATGAAACGTCATCATCTAATCTATGCATACACATGATAAACATATGATAAATCAATAATCCATAATCATCATTTAATAAAATAATAATTGATCACATGAAAAGTGACCTAAAAGAATTCGGTCATACAATTAAAACATGAAGCAAACTAAGAGCATCCTACGGGTGGGTACTACAAACACCATATGAATATCACATGAATTACCAACCAATCCAAAAACCTATCTGTCCATCAGAAATATTTATAATATCCTCAGCTTCATTCTGATACATAATCAATTAGCCATGCTTGACTGTCTATGAATTTCTCCCTCTGTCTTGATCTTCTCATTCTATGTATTCATTTGTGATCATCTCCCTCTTTGACAAAAATGCCAAAGCAGCAACAAAAACATACATCCTGCAGATGTAGATATCATCCTTTCAGTTCAATAACAATATTTCTCCCTCTATCATCTTTTCTTATGACTGATTCTTGACTTTGCTGCGCTTTTCACAACTCTAGGCTGCTCCTAAAGTGTGACCTTTCTCTGCATCAATTTGTTACATTTTCTTTGTAGCACATTTGATGCAGTGCTCCTAGCTTGACTAGGCAGCCTCAGTTAGGTGAAGGACCCCTAATTGACTTCTCAAGTACTCATGAGCTTCTTTAGGTAAAGCCTCAGTGAATATGTCTGCTAATTGTTCCTTTGTATTCACATATTCTATGCGGACCTCTTTATCTTGTACCAGTTCTCTCAAGTAATGATACTTGATGGCAATGTGTTTGGTCTTTGTGTGCATCACTAGATTCTTAGAGATGTTAATAGCACTTGTGTTGTCATAGAAAATGACAACTGGTTCAGTGATTTCTTCTTTCATGCCTAAAAAAAATTGCTTTATCCATATCAAATTTGAATAGTTCACAGTTGCAACCACATACTCAGCTTCAACAGTGGATTGGAAAATACAATTCTATTTCTTGCTTGTCCAGGAAACTAATCTCTATCCAAGAAAGAAAGCTCCACCACTAGTACTCTTTTAGTCATCTACATTTCCTGCCCAATCAACATCTGTATACACTCTCAGTTCAAACTTGTCATGCTTCTTGTAGTACAATCCATAGTCAGCAGTTCCCTTCAAATATCTCATGATTCTTTTAACCGCCATCATGTGAGTTTCCTTAGGATTGGCAGAGAATCTTTCCACAATCCCAATAGATAATGCAATATCTGGTCTACTATGTACAACATACTGTAGCTTTCCAATCATAGATCTATACAAAGTCTTGTTAACTTCTACAACATCATCATTTTTAGACAACTTCTGTCCAATAGCCATGCGAGTACTTATCGGCCTTGAATCTTCCATACCAAAGGTTTTCAGTATCTCATGAACATATTTAGACTGGGTGATGAAAATTCCTTTCTCCATTTGATATACTTGCAAACCAACAAAAAATTTGATCTCCCCAAACATACTCATTTCAAATTCAATTTGTATTTCATTTGAAAATTTCTTACAGAAGACATCTTGTCCACCAAATATAATATCATCTACAAAGATCTTAGCTAACAATATTCCTTTACCTTCTTCATCTTTCATGTATAGATTACTTGTGTCATTTGTCCTTGAGAATCCAATCTGTATTAGGTAGTTGTGCAATCTCTCATACCATGCTCTGGGAGCTTGCTTTAGTCCATACAGTGCTTTATTTAGTTTGCAAACCATGTGTCTTTTGTTTGGATCAAAAAATCTTTCTAGTTGTTCAATATACACTTCTTCTTCTAACATACCATTTAAAAATGTAGATTTAACATCCATTTGGTATACCTTGAAATCTTTATGGGCAGCATATGCAAGCAGAGTTCTTACCCCTTCCAATCTTGCTAAAGGGGAAAATGTCTCCCCATAATCTATTCCTTTTTCTTGTGTGTAGCCTTTGCATGCCAGCCTAGCTTTGTTTCTTGTTATTTGACCATGCTCATTCAACTTATTTTGAAATACCCACTTTGTCCCAATGACAATCTTATTTTTTGGTCTCAACACTAGAGTCCAGGTATCATTCTTCTCTATCTAGTCTATCTCTTCATTCATTGCTTCTATCCAGTCTTCATTTTCTAATGCCTCCTTTGTTGTCTTAGGCTCAAATTCACATAGTAAACATGTTGGATCTCTTGCCTTGCTTCTGGTCTAAATTCCAGTATCTTTATCTCCAATAATCTGTTCAGGCTTGTGATATCTCCTTACATATTGTGCTAGAACAGGTTCTGCCCTCCTTTCATTTTACTCATCAGGTTCACCAACAAGATTGTTAGATTTAGCTTTTGAATGCTTGGCAACCTCTTCCTAATACTTGATAGCTTCTTCTTGTCGCTCGACACATTCTTCTTCTCTCTCGGCATTGTTATCCTGATGCTTGACATTTGTTACTCGAGACTTAGCATCAGGTGTAGGTCTATCACTTGCCTCTTCTTCCTCTATATACACAAAAGATCTGTAATCTTCTGGTTCTCTATTACTATCAGCTTCATTTTTCTTTGCATACTCATCAACTTTGACATTCACACTTTCGACAATTTTGTTAGTGATAGAGTTCAAACACTTATAAGCTTTACTTTTTGTGGAATAGCCTAGGAATATACCCTCATCACTTTTAGCATTAAATTTTCCATTTCTACTATCCTTTAATATGTAGCACTTACTTCCAAAAATTCTAAAGTACTTTACATTCGGTGCATACCCATGCCATAATTCATAAGGTGTTAGATTTGTACCTTTTTTGATCTATACTCGGTTAAGAGTATAAATAGCTATACCTACAGCTTCTTTCCAATACTTCTGTGCAACATTCTTTTCAATCATTAATGTCCTTACACAGTCCAAAATAGATTTGTTCCTTCTCTCTGCTATACCATTCTATAGAGGAGTTCTAGGTGCAGACATTTGTCTTTTGATCCTTCTATCATTGCAAAATAGATTAAATTCATTTGATGTAAATTCTCCACCTCAGTTAGATCTCAGACACTTTAGGTTCTTACTTCTCTTTTTCAACCTTAGCCACATACCACTTAAAAAATTGAAAAGCATCAAATTTTTCCTTTAAGAACATTACATGCATCATTCTGGTATAGTCATCAACAAACAGGATAAAATATCTAGCACCACAATAGCTTTGTACATGCATGGTCCACAAAGGTTAGTATGAACCAAATCTAAGATATTCTAAGAAGTAAAAGTTTTGCTCTTGAAGCTAGACTTTGTCATCTTACCCAACTGCCATTCTTTGCACATTACATTCTCAGGTTTCTTCAATCTAGGTAAACCTCTCACTTTCTTTTTCTTACTAATTTCTACCAGATTATCAAAGTTAACATGACATAGACACTTATGCCATAACCAAATATCATCAAGTTGTGCAATCATACATGTTTCTTCAGATAGGTCTAGATAGAACAAATTACCTCTTGTTTGTTCTCCACTTCTAATTAGTTCACTAGTGGCATCAAATATTTTGGCCTTCCTATGATGAAATTCCACTCGGTAGCCAGTGCTATTAAGTTGTGCAACACTCAACATATTATAGTTAAGACCCTCAACCTAATAGGTATTTTCACAAGTGATCTTATCAGTCATCTTAATCAATCCTTTGGCTCTAACAGGACATGGTGCATCATTACCAAATTTCACACTCCTACCTTTATAATGATCTAAGGTATCAAACTTACTCTTATCTCTAGTCATATGATGTGAACAACCACTATCAATAATCCATTTATCATTTTTGTTCACATAAGATATCAATGCCATTTTCTCATCCTCATTAGATTCATCTTTCATTGCAACATAGACAACCTCAATTTCAAAATCATCACTATTAGTCTCAGTCTCTTCTTCGGCAATGTAGCAAGATTTCCTACCTTTTCCTTTGTAGTCCTTGTATCTTCGATAACCTCTATCTTCTCTTTTGTCTTTATGCTTGATGTCTCTTTCTTCATCCTTATTATCCCCATCAGGACATCTAGAAGCTATATGACCAACTTTATTTGATGAAAAACATATAATAGGGAGTTTACCTTTGTACCTTCCTTTTCCCCTTTTCAGTCTTCTATCCATAAGAGCTTCTAGATCCTCAAGTTCTTCATCAGATGTGTCACTGTCACTTTCATTGATGCATCTTTCTTTTTCCTTCTTTGACTTACTCAGAGCCATTTGTGACTTAAAAGAAGATTCAATATTACCAATAGTGAAGTTATCATAGTTATAAAGTTCAAAAGTAGTAAGCTTACCAACCAAACTTTCCAAAGTAAGAGCATTAGTAGAGTTACATCTAGATTCCTGAATTGCAGAAATTTTGATTGCATAGATAGGACGTAGAGTTCTCAATACTTTTCCTATTACAGTTTCATCCTCAATAGTTTCATTTGCTCCTCTAATAGCATTTACAACTTCTTTTATTCTACCACAATATTGTGCAATATTCTTAGCTTCTTGCATTCTCATTTCATCAAATTTACCTCTTAGGCTCTTGGCTTTTGCTCTCAACACATTTATGTCACTGCCATAAATGTTTGCAAGGGTGTCCCACATTTTCTTTACAGTACTGCAGTCTTTGATGTCTTCAAATTTTGGATAACTTAGGGTAGACACAATCTCCAACATTGCTTGGTTGTGCTCTTGTTTAGCTTTCATTTCCTCGGCAGTCAAAGGTGCAACAGGTGTGGCATAGTCATGCTCAATGTAATATTTTGTAGAATCACCAATACCGAGCAGATGTAGCTTCATCAAGCTTTGCCATGCAGGAAAGTTTTCCTTATTCAGCTTTGGTACCTCCTTCTTATACATCTTGATCATTTGCTTGAAGTACCTTCAAACTTGTTCTCTGTAAGAACCAATAGATCTGATACCAATTGTTAATATGATTTAGAACAACAGAGAGGGGGGGGGGGGGCAAATCAGTTTTTCTCAGGTCCAGATGTATAAAAACAAACTTTAAACTCTTCAAAAAATTAGATCTAATAACCAACAGCTACTTGGTCATTACTGATTGCATAACAGAAACATATAACAGTGCAGTCCACTTATCCAATAGCATCTAACTTGTAAAAAATAGAAATGTTCAAACCAAAACATTCACACAAGTATCAACACTAGGATTTGTAGTGGAAACCCAATTTGGGAAAAACCACTTTGTAACATGTTACTATTATGTTCACTCTTCTGAAGTGAGCTCTGTGAAAAGCCAACCCTATCAAAGGTTACAAACACACTATTAGGTGTGACCCGGTTAAAGGATTTAAACCACTCTATTAAAAGTGCACCTTGTTATAGGACTTACATACACTCCATTAGAATGCAACCTTGTTCAAAGGATTTATACCTATGACTATTAGGTCAACCTCTGTTAAAAGGATTTTGACTATTACAATGGTTAAAAAGTAACAGTAGTATTGATGTGAAAAACATACAACTCACTTTGCAAATATTAGATCCAATTCCACACACATATGCTGGCTTACTGACTGTGAACATTTACCATCTCCATCATTGATCTACTCGGAACTCTCTTCAAGCAATCACAACACTTCTCCTTCAGCCTTCTCTTCTTAGACAGTCAATAACATCAACAATACTTCCAACATTATTTCTCTACAACCTCTCGCTTAGGTTTCCTTAATACTTCCTCTATTAGGTCAATACATCTTTTGCCGCTTAATCTCCATCATAGATCTTAGGGTTAGGTCAGATTCATTGAATCCATCCTACATTATGTTCTTCAGCTATCATTCTAGAAATATGCCAAATCTCTTAATAGATTTACAATAAAACATTTTACAGTGCATTAAATGCTTTCATACAATCAATAAATAAAGTCAACATGTTTTACATAATCCAAGAATTCAATGATGTCGGATGGAAATCTGAATTCTTCCTCAAATGCAAAACACTGACGCTCGGTCAATATTGTGTTTAACTTCTTGGTCTTCACTAGAAAGCTCGGTCACCACATAAACTATTTCCTCGGCTAATACTGTCTTCCTTGGCAATTAACTGGTGTTCGGTCAACACTGCATTTACTCGACATATACTAGCTCAGTTGACACTAACAACACTTAGCTTAAACTAGATTTTTTCACTTTTGTTAAGCCTACCAGTTTAGTCTTCATTCTTACTTAGATAAACAATACATTATCTTATCATTGTGCCACATAATCAAGTACTCATTAGAGTATCAAGATAACTCAACCTTTCCTTAGGTGCTATTATTACCAACCTTGCCTTACCCCTTAGCAACAATCAAATAGATATAGTACTTTCTTAAATAGAAATAGTCTTACCAGGTAAGGTTTGACATCAATGACAATACAACAATTGCTTCAATTGTAGTTTCCAACACTAGAGTGGTTTCATTGTTTCATATCAAACCGCTCTCTAAATCAATAAAATCTATTTTCTTTGAATCATTGTGTTGGTCACATAGAAATTAAAAAAGGGGCAAATGTAATCACCCTAAATTGGGCTAATAGAACCAAAGGCCCTATTTTCCCTAATTCAAAACAATCTCCTAATTATGTTAATTTGATTATTTGATTATTAACATAATTTGATAAAATCAATAAAATTCCTTAATCAAGCATTTAAACATCGTCAATTGATCAAAAATCATATTAATTACCTCTAGCCTAATTAATTAAATCAATCCCACTTAAATACATGGCTAAAGTAATTAATTAAAACCAATTAATCTCATTCACTCCTCTCAAATTGAATTTTGACTGTCGAGTTCACTAATCTTTCTATAAAAGAAGAATTTTAAAACTCACAAATTACCTAGTTAATTACATTCATACTTACATGCTGTCATTTTGAATTCATAGCTTAAATCCATAGTTTAATTCACATTTCAATTCATAGATTAATTGGTAATGAATAAATAGCTTTGTTTGATTTTTCAATTTCCTAGCTTAATTGCATTGAATCTCTCATTCTAGTAGTGTAATGTCACTATTTGAATTCTAAATCTGAGATAAAAATAGGCTTCAAACACACTCTTTCTAGTTACAGAGAAATAGGATGAATTTTCTTAGTTTTCTTGATTTTACATTTGGTTGAGAAACTAACAATTTAATGTCTTATTGAAGTGTTGTGTTATAGGATAATAGGTACAACAATTCACACACATAGGACCCATTATGCATGTATAACATAAAAAGGGGATCATGTAAAAGAGTTATGTTCCCTAATTCATAAGATACATTAGAATAAAAAACCACCCAATAAAAATGTGATTAACGCTACTTTGGAAGATGCCAATGCAATATCTATGCTTGAGGGGGTTTGATTCTGTTGTTGCTTAGAATTGAAAGAGGAGGAATGATATTGATATGCAAATGACTAAGCAAGCGCAAATATGATTTAATCTAATTGAGAAAAATAATTTGAAAGGGGATGGAGTAGGATTTGAACAAACCTGTAAATAGAATGGAAAAAATGAACTTTCAAACATGAATTTTTGACTGCTAGAGTGTTGGAATGAGATATAATCGTAGATCACATACCTTAAGGTTGTGAACTAACTCCCTACCAAATTTTAGCTAAAAATGGTAGGGACAGGTTGAAACTCAACCTATCCTTGGGATAGGTTAGTTTTGGCAATGTGTTCCTAACACTTGTAGATGAAACTTTAATATAATCTGCAACTATTCTTGTATTGCCCATAAAAGTTCCAAGCACTACGTAACATACTCCTATAAACAAAAAAATGGGGAAAAGGTTGGTAAAAGGGGTTTTCCCTTGTCAAACCCCTATTTAGAATTTAACCTTGAAATTGAATTGAAATTGCATAAGGAATGGTGAAATAGAAGCTAGATCTAAAACATAAATCACCTTATACCTTGATGGTGCAATCCTTCTTTGGATGTGATCACAAGTGTTAATGCAATAGCTTGAAATCCAAAAAATCTAATAGGAAATCATGAAACTGTTATACACTAAGTTTGCACCCTTGGTTCAAGCTCTCTTGGTCTTGATAACCTAGTATAACTTTGGGATCATCTCCAGGTTGTGGGACCTTTGCTAACTGAGATGAAACCTCCAGGTTCTAGGATGGTTCCTCTTGGATAATCACCTTAATTTTCTTTTTGACAGGAAAGTAAATTCTTGAAGGGAAAGGGATAGAAGGAATGCTGAAGGGAAATAACTGAAAGCAAACTACTTACTAGGTGATACACTGAAAAGACATGAACATAATATATTGACCAAATTAGCATGAAGGCTCTCAAATCTAATAGGACACAATCTTCGTAAAAAAGCTTGCATAAGGGTTTCACAGAGGGGTTTGAACAAAAGACTCAGACTGTGACCTGCAAGCAAATGTTCTTTTCAGCAAAAAGGGGGCACATGAATGAGACAGAGTGACAGAGGGTTGAGGTATACCCACAAGATCATTCAAATCAAATCATACACAATAGCACACAAATAAGATGAAAGAAAGAAGGGCTCTAGAACTCCAAGATTTCTCTAACAAAGCTAGTATATTATACTCATTAAGAGAAATACAAACAAGGAAAAGACTTGAGGGCAGAGAAGCTACCTCAGAAAGCCTCTATTGAATTTGATTTAAAATAATGAAAGATTACAAACTATAAAAGCCAGAGGGTAGAACAAATGCCATAGATAGCTCCTAAGAAAGAAGAACTCTCTTTTTACAACCATAAAACTCTAAGCTCTAAGAGCTCTAAAAACTAATATATACATCTCCCTTGCATGCAGGCAAGTGTCAAAAATTTGATTAGGGTTACATAGATTTTTCATAGAATAATAGAAAACCCTAATTCTATCATTTCTGATCATAAATGCATTGTTGAAATATCTTGATCGATCAGATATCTATCCTTGCACATAATTCCATCACCATAACTACCTCTGGAAGGTTGGCTGATCCATCTACTTCTTTGCAAGTCAGGTTTGCCATAACTATTCAGATCAGATATTTAAATTTTAAAATCTTTAAAAGATAATGATCAGTGAAGGTGCAACATCTGTATCTATGATCGAGAATCAAATCTGATCCAATTTTAAAATGTGGCCATAGATATTTTTAATTTACTCGGGCACCATCTTGGACTTTAACCTTAACTTTGCATTTAACCTCAGGTTCTCTTTTTTTATTGAGCGATAACCTGACTAAGCTTACAAACCTAGGCCCATCTTGCCACTTGTCATCATACCACTAGCCTTTGACTAACATGCACCTCGGACCCATGACTATACTTAACTTTTCATTGGATGGTTGTTGCATAGCCATGAAGACTATCTCTTGAGTATTTTTCCTTGGCGGTAATGTAACAATCGTCGATCTTGATAAAATTTTAACTTGTTTGGATAATGAAAACCCTAGCCCCATCAAGAAAAGCCATGTTTCCACTGAGCTCAATGAATTAGAAGCAGACACCTCAACAATATCTGACAGCGTACCCACTGCACAACCAGCTTAAATCAGATGGTGGTCACATGATCGCAAAGGGGAAGAATATTCCTTACGATCATGCGACAACCATAGATCTAATTTCACTATCATCACCTAAAAAATTTAGGCCCACTGACATGTCCTCGTCACCATCTAGCTTGGCTAATCAGAAATGAGCACCACCTGCAACACTTGACACCGGTCCCGCCATGACATTAGATTCCTTCATTTGGAAGATCAGACGGTTGTCATAATGCTAAGAAGATTAACCCTCAAGCACCTTTTCCTTTTGTTATCATGACAATCACTGATCTTGACTAAACTTTAACCTTTCGAGTGACCTAACCGCCATAAGAAACATAACTGCTCACCAGATCACTAAAGGCTAAGGCATGAACCACCGAGGTTGCACAAACACACGACTGAAGAAAATGCTGGGTCACTGAATGAAAAGGGAATATTCTATCTGATCAGGAGATAAAGAAATAAAGGGAGTCATGGGATCGGGAAACAAAAAAGAATATTCAGTTGATCTTTAGAGATCTCGTGACTAGCCAATCATGAAAAAGCACACATGAGAATATAGCGACTTAAGTGACCGAAAAAGGTAATGGTGAAATAGAACTGGTCATAGGGTTTTTAGGGTTTTTTACGTCCAACGGTCATATTTTTTCAAATTTAATGGCTATCAGACCAGAGATATAACAATTTTTAGAGACCAGGGGAAGAGGCACAGAACCATAAAAATTCTCAAGGTTCTCAAGAGGGCTTAAAAAATGAAATTTTTTGGATAGAGCCCAGCCTGTTGGCCAAAATTGTATGGAACAAGAAATTTGGGTAACATTTTGGTGATTTCTACTAGATGTTAGCCTGCTAAACATTAGATCAATGGCCTTAAAACAATTCATTGGGCATAGGAGTCATCTCAAGAACACAAGGACCTTCTTGATAGAGAGATAGACTTGAAACCAGGAGGAACAGAAAATGTGCTTGAGCACTTCTTGGAAAATAGGAAAAACTAGCCTAGAAAGCAAGGATAGAAAAATAAGGAAACATATTTACAAAGATTTACAAGGAAGGATTAACCTCAAAACAAGGCTTCAAGTGAAATCCATTAACTGATATAGGGAAGACATCTCCTCCAACAGTTGATAGTTGAAAAGCATTAGGCCCCTTGCACTCAGTGATGATGAACAAACCTCCCCAAAAGGAACCAAACTTTGTATGTCTACTAGGTTTTGATTTGAACTCATCCTATTTGAGAACTACATCTCCAACTTTGAAGCTTCTGGCCTTGGCTCTTTGATCGAATCTTTTCTTTGTTTGTATCTGATGGAACTCCATATCCTTCATGGATTTATCTCTGAGTTCTTCTAACTCCATCAGATGAGCATATCTGATTCGTAAGGGATCTCCTTCTTCAAATAGGACATATTGAGTGGCCAAGTCTAAGGCTAGCAATTCAGTTGAAATGGACAGCTTAGCCTCTCTTCCATACACTAACATATAAGGAGAATTTCCAATGATCTTCTTTGGGGTTATCCTGTCTAAGCATTATAAGGCAGATTTCAATTTAGTATGCCAATCCCTTTGGTTGTCTTGTAGGGTCTTCTTGCTTATCCTAATCAAGTTCTTATTAGTTGATTCTACCAAACCATTGCCCTGAGGGTAGTAATTTGAACTTGTATTTAGATAAACACCATTCTTGATTACCCATTATGAGATTTTAAGGCCTGTAAATGCCAATGCATTATCTGATATTAAGGAGTCTGGAGTGCCAAATCTATGAACTATATCATCATAAAAACCTAAGACAACACTCTCATTTGATTCTTTCAATGCAACTGCTTCTGTCCATCTAGTGAAATAATCTATTGCAGTGATTATCCATTTGTGGCCTGCACTAGATGGAGGATTAATCATGCCAATAAAGTCTATGCCCCATCTCATGAAAGGTTGTTCTATTCTGATTGGTTGAAGGGGCAGAGCTGCAAGCCTTTCTTTTCCTGCAAACATGGCACATTTGATGCATTTTCTCACATAATCATGACTATCCTTAAAGATAGATGGCCAATAGTATCCGGCCCTCATGATTTTAAAAGCAATAGTCCTAGGCGAAAAGTGACCTCCAGAAGGTCCATCATGAAATTCAAATAGGACAACAACTATCTCTTCTAAATCAATACATCTCAAAAGGACACCATTGTGATCCTTTCTGAAAAGAACTTCATCTATCAGCACAAAGGGAATAGATTGTAATCTATAATATCTCATTTTTGCTGAATCTAGGCTTGTAGGACATTGTCCTATCTTCAAGTAATGAATCATATTAGGCAACCATCCTACTGCCTTGGCATGTTCTTCTATAGAATGCACAACTAGAGACACATCTATTTGCTCTAATTTCTTTGAACTCTCATCCTTTGTTAGCTGCTCACAAAGACCTCTTCCTAGAACTAGTTTAGTGGCTTGAATATCAATGTCATAATCCATCACTTTGGTAACCCAACTAACCCTTTTCATATTTAGGTCCTTGGAAAGAAAAAATTCTTTGACACTTGGATGAGTAACTTTCAAGTGTACATTGTTATGGGTCAATAGATATCTGAACTTTTTAAGACTTTTCACCATAGTAAGCACATGTTTTTCCACAAAAGAGTATCTCCATTCATACTCTTCTAAACCTTTACTGAAGAAAGCAATAGGCTGTTCCGACCCTTCTAAATTTTCTTGGGTCAATATTGCAGACATAGCATTTGAACCCCCATAAGCATAAAGGATAAAATACTTACTAAAATTTGGGTTTAATAGAGCAGGAGCTTCTGTCAAGGCCTCTTTGATAGCTTGGAAGTTGTCCTTTCCTTCTTTAGTCCAATTGAAAATTGAACTCTTCTTTAACATGGCTGTCAAAAGCTTCAGTAATTCTGCAATATTAGGCAAGAAATGCCTAACAAAGTTAATTCTTCCTATGATGGATTGAAGGCTTTTCTTGTGATGTGGCAAGGGTAGTTCTAGGATGGCTACAATCCTTTTAGGGTCTACTGTGATTCCTTTCTTGGATACTATATATCCTAACAATTTCCCCTCGTGAATTGTAAACACACATTTCTTGGGATTGAGAGATATCCCAAATTTTGTACACCTTTAAAATATTTTCCTCAAATGTTTGATATGATCTGCTGCATGTTTGGAATAGATAGTTATGTCATCTAAGTAGACCAGTACAAACTTGTACATGAGGATTTTAAAGGCCATATCCATTCCCTTTTGAAAAGTAGCACCTGCATTTGACAAACCAAAGGGCATCTTTTGATAGGCCATGGTTCCCCACTTGGTTGTGAATGCAGTCTTGTATTGGTCCCTTTCATTAACTAGGATATGATTATATCTTGAATAGCCATCCAATAATGAAAATCTCTTGGACCCAGAGACACATTGTAAGATTTTCTCCATAGAGGGTTATGGATGGCAATCTTTTAGAGAAGCTCTGTTGAGATCCCTGAAGTCAACACATAACCTCAACTCCCCATTCTTATTCCTTACAGGAAGAAGGTTGGAAATCCAACTAGTATGCTTAATGGGGTAGATGATACCACTTTCTATTAATTTGAGCACTTCTCTATGCATAAGTGGCTCAAGCTTGGGATTAACAGGCCTTTGTTTTTGCCTTACTGGCTTAGCATTAGGCTCTAGTTCAATGGTGTGCTGGGCAAGGGCTGGATTAAAACCTTTAAGGTCTTCATATTGCCATGTGAATACATCACCGAATTCCTTAAATAATTGGGTGTAAGCTTTCTTTTCTAAATTAGTATTTACTTTTCCAAATTGTAAGCTTTTACCTGGTTCCAACTCCAATTCAACACAATGTTCTTGTTGAACCACCAGGCCAGCTTTGTTCTTCTTAACTTGATCATCCTTGTTAAAGAAAGCCTCTAAGGTGACAAGACCCATAGGAATCTTATTAGATTTGATTTGTATCACTTGATCACCATAGCTTTACAATAATCTATCTTGGTTATGCTCTGAGAAGACGTCTTCTTCAAACAAGAACTGCAGAATTTTCTCATCATTGTCAAACACTTGCCAATTGACATTGTTATGAGGAATATAGGGTCTGAAAATCATTTTAATGTGATGCTAGTCCCTTTCTTTTGAAACATTGTTAGGAATGCCATACTGAGATCCAACAATAGCTAACCTATCTGCATTTTGATTTAGCTTCCTAGGGATGGTAACAATATTGAAAGCGCAAAAATATTCAATTGTATCCCAAACTCTATGTTTGTATGCTTTCATGGTGTCATTTTTTGTTGCACTTATCCCTCTCACTTGGCTGACTACTAACTCACTATCACCATAAAATTTTAGGGCTTTGAGCCCTCTCTTCCTAGCCCACTCTACTCCATTCACTAGACTTTCATACTTTGCAGTGTTGCTAGTGTAGGAGAAACTAAATCTGAAAGCTGTATAGTATGTTTCTCCTTTTTGGGACATGTTGGTGCCCATATAGACCAAGTAATAAAATTTTCAATTTAGGGTCTTGAACTCCTTTGAACAATGGTTCAAGGTGGTTCAAAATGGTTCATCTCACAGGTCTTAAGCTCTGTTTCCAGTTTTAGTTTCACCAGTTCAAAAGTGAAGATGAATGTCCATAGTTCCAAGTTTGATGTACATATCCAGAAACCCAAGATTCAGCTTTTGGAGTGAAGGACTGGTGTAAAAGTGAAAATACAGATACAATTTTCACTTTTAGATCCATATTTCAAAATGCAGATTTTGAGGTGTAAGTGTTCAGTATGCAGATTTAGAGGTTTGATGGCTCAAGAGTATAAAATAAGTTCAACTCAATGTTTAGTTTTTAGGGGTACAACTACATGGCCCGAAATCTCAGATATTTATGGTTCAAAAGCCCAAGCTATGGAATGGGAATCCCATAAAAAATGGTGATGTAGAAGTAGCAAATTGAGCATGAGTAACATATTTGTCTTGTTCCTCACTAGAAATAATTTGTGTATAATGGATCAGATCATAGGCTATGCAGAGAGACAAGTTACAAGCCATTTGACAAAATGCTTTAAAAGAGAAAGAGGGAATACAAAGGTGTCAAAACCATTCGGTCCATGACTAATATGTAACTTCAGTCCTAGCACATTACTTAGACATCTGCATATATTGGACTTGCCAAGGAGATGACAGTAAAGGCACAGGCATCTAATCAACCGCATGCATGTTTAAAATTTTTGACCGAATGTCAATGATACTTATGAACCGATTGGCATAATAATGTGTGTGCTCATAGTAAGCTTCAAAACACCATAACATATGGTGTTTTGAATTTGTGTTGGTTAGGAAGATTTAATCCTAAAGTTGTGTTGTTCGCTTACATCTGGCTATGGTATATGTTTCAACGACAAAGGATAAAGAATGTTTTTGTTTAAACTATTTGATAGAATACTTAAACTAGACACATGGGAGCATACCCACCATTCACTTGCTTTGTTGAGGTAACCTAAAGGCCCACGATTGTCTGCAAGGAATGAAGGGATGAGGGTTGAGTCTTGTTGAACCCCATATGTTGGAGCATCAACAGTGGCAATGATCATGTACCTGACTACTAAAGTCTCAACTGGTGAAGCGTATGAGTCTCTTTTCTGAAGCAATACAGTCAAGTCATCGAAAGCATATTGCCATGTTTGGGAAACACAACCACAATAAAAGAATTTAGGGTGTATCTTGTCTCTCTTTTGGTATTACAGTGTTTCTACAGTGGAAAACCTATAGATAGAAGACTTAAATGCTTTTGAGTTAAACATAATGCCTCCCCAAATGTAATAAGATGGAGGTGCCTAAGATTGAGAGTACAAATAGTGCATGGGAAATGTTTGATAAAATGCCCCAATGCTGAATGGTAAGGAGGACCCGACATCTTCCCTGATGAAAAATGTTGAGGCTAAACCTCCAAGCTCAGTGGGAGTTAGAAGATTTATTTTTCAACAAGGGAATACCATTTGTGTATGAAATTGGCATTGTATCATGTTAATAATGCCCGATGTATAATAGACAACAGGAACCGTGTTGCACAATTTTGGATTCTCTTCACAGTCTCTATTTTAATGTATCCACTTTGAATGGTATAAGCATGATGATGGACACCCCTACAATGAGTTTGAACTACTCGAAAAATCATCTAAATGACATATGCCAAGCACTAAAACATAAAGGCATGCAGAACAAGCAACTTGAGTGCGATTACTATCAAGTAGAATGTGTTGATGCCTAGTTCAATGAATAGAGAAATGCATTCAACTTCCATGTGGTCACAATCCCACTATTTTCAACCCGAGTGTCATTGGAAAATTTGAAAAGCAGTGGTGTAAAGGGAAAAGGATGAGGATAATTTCATACTTGGAAGCTTAATTGTGAGAACCAGTTTTGAGAGATAAGAAGAGCAAATATTTGATAGACAGAACTAAACTAAAGAGGGTCTCCTTTTTCACCATCGATACTAGAGTTTTCCACCTATCAAAAGATATGTATGTGCATTTTGACATAATAGATAGGCCTCAGTCCATAACTTTAATGTTTTAAAATGCATTAAAGTCTA
Source organism: Chamaecyparis obtusa (assembly GCA_027943335.1). Lineage (NCBI taxonomy): Eukaryota > Viridiplantae > Streptophyta > Pinopsida > Cupressales > Cupressaceae > Chamaecyparis > Chamaecyparis obtusa. The sequence continues at coordinate 999,245 of BSBK01001164.1, forward strand.
ATGAAATGGAGAGCAGTTAAGTCACAAGAATCAGTTATTCTAATAACTGAAAAAGATCAACAACAATGGAAACAGATAAATAAGAGATAGAAAGACAAAGAGAGGGTTTTGGTTTTCTTAGGATTTTGCTCATGAGACTTTGAGCTACAATAGAATAGGAGCTATGAATATAGGGTAGAGGGGAGGCTTTTCTTTTCGAGAGCCTTTTTGCTGGAGGAGGAGTTTCTACTTTTGTTTTCATTTGTAGTTGTAAAGGAGGGAAAGAATGATTATCATTCTTTTCATCCGAGTTTAGTTTCTTTAAGAGTTATATTTTTCAAGTCTTTGAATTCTAGGGAACTTTGTGTCCTTTGTTTTTCTTAGTTTTTGTTGTATTTTCTTTGTAAGCATTCCTCCATACTTGTGAGTATGTCGAGGGATCCTTTAAGTACTTTTTGGTAAAAGTACATGTGTATGTTCTTTTTATTGTTGTTGTAAATTCCTTGAAAATCACACATGAGGAGCTGTACCTAATAAAATTTAGAGGAAGGTTATCAATTCAATGATAACCTATCCAACTATTAGTTAGGATTGTACTTTCATCTAGGCATCAAGAGTTATTTTATTCTAAAGTGAAAATCTGTTCACTAACAGATTTTTGGCGACTCTACTGGGGAGAGGAATTGAAGATTAGTGTCATATTTTATTCCCTCAGTTATTTTTGAAATATCTTGTGTATGTAGGATGGCGACTCTATAAAATGACCATGCCTAATGAAAAGGCCACAAGAAAGATGAGGCCTAATCCCACCTTCATGGAGCTCTATCAGATAGAGGACAAGGTGCTACAAGAGTTCCTGGATTGTTATAAAGAAAGTATCTCTCATGCTGTGAGAACAAATTTGAGCATTGAAGATGACCACAATTGTATCCCATTGTGGAGGAGTTTGTGTTATAGATTTCACAAGCTAAAAGAGTTGGAAGCATACAAGAAAAAGGTATGACACCTTGAGAAAGAGCTAGAGGTGGATGATGATGAAGCCCCAATTATCTCTACACATTTCATCTGGTGCAATTACTCAGTCTAGAGTGAGCAAGAAATCCAAATGGTCACAACCCAGCCACAAGAAAACTAGGCATGGGTAAAAAAAAAACACCCTGGTTGAAAGTGAGGATCCCGACAGTAGTAATGACAAGGGTATACCTAAATATTTTCTCTTTTCTAATATTGAGAACTCTGAATCTAAGAATAATGTTAGCCATCTTGGTTGGGAATCTATTGTTAGTAAAAAATTTCAAGATGATGTGCAACCAAAGGTTGAAGCTTGGGGTTTCTATTGAAGAGATAAATAAATGCGATTCTTCATGTTTAAAATTTCAATCATTAGAAGAATCTGATTAGTCTAAAATTGAAGCTTTTGGTAATGGCATAGCTATTGAAAAAAAGATAGATGTGACTACTTATAGTCTAGATAATTTTCAAGAAGAAGATCATCTTGCACATCTAGTGGAAGCAATTTGGTTCCAACAAGACATAGTAGCAGCAAGCGAGATTGAAGAAAATTCTGTAAAGTTGGGAGATAAGCTTATTTGGAGTAAGCCCAACCCACTGTACTTACCAATGGAGTTTTGTGAGGATATTACTATCACAAAAAATCCTCTATTTCAACCTTATGATTCATTATTAAGTGATGAAAATCCGTTCTCTTCTTTCATATTAGAGGATGCCAAAAATTTGATAGAAGGAGGAAAGGTTGGGGTGAGTTCCCAACCTATGGGTGACTCAATTGAGATATTGAATGATGCTCTCCTCTACAAGGAAGAAGAAGACATCATATGCAAATTTTTATCATCTATTGGGCAAGGATATCCCTCTTTGAACAGCCTAGGTATGAACTTAAAACAAATAGACCATAAAAAGTTGTTTGGTGATTCATTATTTCATACCCTTGGGTGTGAATATATTGTGAAGTCTAAAGATGCACTAGAAGAAACAAAAGATCAAATGTTCTACATATTTAATGATACCCCAAGTTTTGATGGAGTTGAAGTTAATTTTTATGATAAATTTGATCCCATGTTGGATGGATTCTATCTTTTTGATAATGTGAAGAATGACTCTCATGATCATGGAAAGAGGTGTGCCATTATGGACCATAGTTGGGAGGCCAATGATTTTTTTTATGAATATTGCTCTCTCCAATTTAAGATCTTTCTTGATTTGAAGAATGATACACAAAAACCATTCAATGATGAGGAATGCTATGATGAGATTTGGTTGTTCAGGAAAGAATATTGGGTTGCCAAATTTCAGCATGCTATCAGCTTGAGTCTCAACATTGAAGAGATTGCCATTAGGCAGTGGTCTAGAGCTACTCCACTAGTGCACAATCCGCTACTCCGAAAAGGATCTTATTTCTCCCAGCTAGTGGATGGCTTTGTGTAAGTTTTTCTTGCTTCTGGCTATTGTGGTAGGAGCTTCCTACGTATGTTTATGTTTGTAAATATGTTCTTTCTTTGCAAGTTTTGGTTGTGCTTAGTTTAGCTCACTTTTTTTCAGTTTGTTTTGGTGGTTGGGGGTTTTGTTTTGGTGTTTTCCCTGTCCCTCTCCATCCTCTCCCTGCAAGCATCTCTAGCTCCTTTTCTTCATGCTCTGACTCTTCTACCCAATGGATGCTAGGTACTGTTCTTTAACAAGAGATGCTAGAGTTCGCTATTTTTGTGCCAAAAATAGTCCCACAGTTAGAGCCCATGTTGGTGCCCATATAGACCCAGTAATAAAATTTTCAATTTAGGGTCTTGAACTCCTTTGAAAAATGGTTCAAGGTGTTTCAAAATGGTTCATCTCATGGGTCTTAAGCTCTGTTTCCAATTTTAGTTTCACCAGTTCAAAAGTGAAGATGAATGTCCATAGTTCAAAGTTTGATGTACATATCTGGAAACCCGAGATTCAGCTTTTGGAGTGAAGGACTGGTGTAAAAGTGCAAATGCAAATACAATTTTCAATTTTAGATCCATATTTCAAAATGTAGATTTTGAGGTGTAAGTGTTTAGTATGCAGATTCAGAGGTTCGACAACTCAAGAGGATAAAACAAGTTCAACTCAATGTTTAGTTTTTAGGGGTACAACTACATGGCTCGAACTCTCAAATATTTATGGTTCAAAATCCCAAGCTATGGAATGGGAATCCCATAAAAAATGGTGATGTAGAAGTGGTGAATCGAGAATGAGTAACATATTTGTCTTGTTCCTCACTAGAAATAATTTGTGAATAATGGATCAGATCACAGGCTATACAGAGAGACAAGTTACAAGCCATTTGACAGAATTATTTAAAAGAGAAAGAGGGCATACAGAGATGTCAAAACCATTCGGTCCATGACTAATATGTAACTTTGGTCCTTGTGCATTACTTAGACATCTGCATATATCAGGCTCACCAAGGAGATAACAGTAAAGGCACAGGCATCTAATGAACCGCATGCATGTTTAAACTTTTTGACCAAATTTCAATGATACTTATGAACTGATTGGCATAATAATGTGTGTGCTCATAGTAAGCTTCAAAACACCATAACATCTAGTGTTTTGAATTTGTGTTGGTTAGGAAGATTTAATCCTAAAGTTGTGTTGTTCGCTTAAATTTGGCTATGGTATATGTTTCAGCGACAAAGGAGAAAGCACATTTTTGTTTAAACTATTTGATAGAATACTTAAACCAGACACATGGGAGCATACCCACCATTTACTTGCTTTGTTGAGGTAACCTAAAGGCCCACGATTGTTTGCAAGGAATGAATGGACGAGGGTTGAGTCTTGCTGAACCCCATATGTTGGAGCATCGACAGTGGCAATGATCATGTACCCGACTACTAAAGTCTCAACTAGTAAAGCATATGAGTCTCTGCTATGAAGTAATACAGTCAAGTCATCGAAAGCATATTGCCATGTTTGGGAAACACAACCACAATAAAAGAATTCATGACATATCTTGTCTCTCTTTTGGTATTACAGTGTTTCTACAGTGGAGAACCCATAGATAGAAGACTTAAATGCTTTTGAATTAAACATAATGCTTCCCCAAATGTAATAAGATGGAGGCACCTGAGATTGGGAGTACAAAAAGTGCATGGGAAATGTTTGATAAAATGCCCCAATGCCGAATGGTAAGCAGGACCTGACATCTTCCCTGATGACAAATATTGAGGCTAAACCTCCAAGATCGGTGGGAGTTAGAAGATCTATTTTTCAGCAAGGGAATACCATTTGTGTACGAAATCAACATTGTATCATGTTAATAATGCCTGATGTATAACAGACAACAGGAACCATGCTACATAGTTTTGGAGGCTCTTCATAGTCTCTATTTTAATGTATCCATTTTGACTGGTATAATCATGGAGATGGACACCCCCGCAATGAGTTTTAAATGCTTGAAAAATCATCTAAATGACATATGCCAAGCACTAAAACATAAAGGCATGGAGAACAAGCAACTTGAGTGCGATCACTATCAAGTAGAATGTGTTGACGCCCAGTTCAAAGAATAGAGAAATGCATTCAACTTCCATGTGGTCACAAGCCCACTATTTTCAACCCGAGTGTCATTAGAAAATTTGAAAAGTAGTGGTGTAAAGGGAAAAGGATGAGAATGATTTCATACTCAGAAGCTTAATTTCAAGAACCAGTTTTCAGAGATAAGAAGAGCAAATATTTGATAGACATAACTAAACTAAAGAGGGTCTCCTTTTTCACCATCGATACCAACTTTTGCCACCTATCCAAAGATATGTATGTGCATTTTGACACAATAGATAGGCCTTAGTCCATAACTTTAATGTTTTAAAATGCATTAAAGTCCAATGAAATGGAGAGCAGTTAAGTCACAAGAATCAATTATTCTAATAACTGAAAAAGATCAATGACAATGGAAAAGGATAAATAAGAGATAGAAAGACAAAGAGAGGGTTCCAGTTTTCTTAGGATTCTGCTCATGAGACTTTGAGCTACAATAGAATAGGAGTTGTGAATATAGGGTAGAAGAGGAATCTCCGGATTCTAGGCCGGTTCCTATAAAATATGGAATATCACTTTTCTGATCTGCAAACTATTGGGAAAAGGGAAAAGAATACTAAAACTAAAAAAAAAAAGGGTGATACACCAATGAATGATTCAGACTTCTCAAAAAGATGAATTTCAATTCTGACTCACAAACAAATACCTTTAACAATCTGATTCTCTGTTCAACATATAGGTTAATAAACTCATGCTATCAGGGTTCTACCACTAATAGCTTGGAGAATTAACAACATACATTTCTCATGCAAGGCCTAGGGATAGTTAATTTTCTTGAGAAGGAACAGAATTTTATTCACTTCTTTCAGATAATAACCAATTTTAACACTTACTAGAAAAGATGAAATAGGACTCAAAATTAAAAACAAGTACACAAAAATGGAAGTCAAAGCATCTGGTTCATTTCTTCAAAAATATGACAAGATGATTACAAAAATGGCATTTGAAACATCTAGGAATGATATGTTCACTAAAATGCCCTCTCTCCAAAATCTTCCCCCCTAATTGATCATAAAAAATCAATTTTATAAGCCACCCTAGCCTCAAATCCAAAAATCAAACCTCTTTGAAATGCTCCATCTTGGCCCAAAAATGTGCCCAATAATATGCCAAAACTAAGCCTAAAAGATTTCAATCTAGAAGTCCTCTCCTAAATTTTTGGCTTAGATAAAGGAATTAAATCCTTTTTACAAAATGAAATTTTCCAAAAAAAATACTAATTTTAATATTAGAAAAACTAATATTAAAATATAATACAAAAGATAAGATCTTTCTTTTAAAAACAAATCTAAAACCTAAATTCAAAACTTAGAAAAAGGTCTAAGTATGAATTGATGCAAAGTGGAGAGTCGACAAGACTCAATCCAGTTGCATACACTGGTTTGGAGAGAGGCATAGGTGGCAAGTTCTCAGTTCTCAAGGAATATGTTGGCACTGATATTTGCATTGAATACTCTGTTGGCTTGGCGGATCCCAAACATCTATTGTTTTTATTTGATTCTTAACACTTGTGTTATCTTTATTCTTCTTAGAAATCTCAAGAAATGAAAGCCTAAGCTTTCCTAAAAATGCTGAAGGAGTTTTGATTATTTGCTATTGCAACTTTGCATTACCATGAATGAACTCAACTTTGCTATTGGAGATGACCTTCTGATGCACTGGCTGAAACTTGACTCATATAGGAAAATTGGCATATATAAAGGAACTGTAAGTTCATTGTTCAAACTCTCTATTATTATTTTGGCAATGAATGTTCATGAGTTTGAAATGCAAAACCATTCCCTCCATTCTTCTGAGAGATGCTTTACTATTCGTTTAAAAAGGTAGACTATTTTTTTTTGAACATAGACTCTCAGTTTTAAGAGCTCAAACTTTCTGTTTATCTTTCCTTTGCAATAGGGAATTTGAAATCTACTCTTCATGCTAATTTGATAGATACTTCATTGTTCTTTTAAAAAGGTAGACTGTTTCTTTTAGAATGAACTCATGGTTATGTGATGTAGGAGCATCCCAGGGTAGTTGGCTATCCTGCATGTTTGGGAGATTTGATGGAGTCGTGTGGACTTATTTTCATATGTGAGGGGTTTGGTAGAGTTGGATAAACCCACTTGGGTCTTGGGTAATTGGTTTTGATGTATTTAATGGAACTTGGCATGGTCTTGGTTGCTCAGCATGGCCTAGGGGAGCTCGGCCTTGCTTAGGAATTTGGTGCCTATTTCAGGCCGTATATGTAATTTTCCAAAAAGAGTTAGAGGCTAAAAATTTTAGGGATTAAAGAGGGCCTATATTTCTACCTACAGTTCAAAGTATGAGTTCTAATTCATCTGGAGCTAGGAGATATTGTGATTTTACTAAGACATCTATTTTGGACATTTAATTATTGTTGTTGGCCGACTTGTGGCATTTAATTTATGTATTTGTATTTAATTTATATTCAGGGCCGACCTATGGCTTAGATTGGTATAAGTAGAGGTTGTGGGGGAAGTCTTTGGGCATCATTCATCCATCTTGGAGAAGAGGAAGAGGTAGAGGAGTGAATTTTGAGGAGAGCTAGTAGCTACGGCTTGGGAAACAGGGAGATTGCTTGGTGGGCTTGCGAGCACAAGTTTAGATCTTCCTTGGGGGTTCCTACCAGTGTGTGGATCTGGGCTAGCTATGGTTTGGCTTGGATCTTGTGAGATCTTGTGGAGTTTCTATTGTAATTGCATTGTATTTGGCTATAACTTGGAAGGTCTTACAGCCGGGCATGTTGGATGAAAATATGATGATTCTATTATGAGTATTTGCATTGTGTGGATCTATATCTTTGTATTGTTATTATATTCTATTGTGTGGTTATTTTCTAGGGGCTAGGACATCTCCATCAGGGATTCTCCCACCTTGCACTACATCAAGTGGTATCAAAGCACAGTTGTTCTTGAGTGTGTGGACAGAGCACCGAATGTGAGGCAGTTTACACCAGGACCTTGGGTGGAGTTTTTCAGAGTTAAGGTTATTCTTGAGTGTGTGGATAGAGTGCCGAATGTGAGGCAGTTTGCACTAGGACCTGGTTGAAGGTTGGATGTTGGTGATTTGCTGCAAAGGGTTTGCAAAGATCTTGGAAGATGGCTCTAAGATGATTAGACCCTGAGATTATTGCAAAACTCCATGATGTGGTGGAGAAGAATATTTCAAAGACTTGTGCTCAGTTGGAAGCTAGATTCACTAATCAAGTTAAGGAAGGGATGGTTGAGAGTGATCCATCTCTGGATAAATTTCATAAGAGAGTTTGAGAGATCTTGAAACCATGGAGCTAGAGTCTACTGATCAGGAAGTGAGTTGTCTGGCCAGTTAGAAGACTTGTCTGAGAGAGAAGAGGGCATAGCAAGGTCGAGATGGAAGTTGGTTTTGTTGATCAGTGTGTGGAGGCTAATGTGGAACCTACGGAGAAACTTGTGGATGTTTCTATGGAGCTTCCTAAGCTTGTTGATGCTGTGATTGAGATTGGTTTTCATGATCATTTGGTTGAGTCTAACATGGAAATTGTGGAGCACTTGGTCGTGGATAATCAGGTTGCTAAGGGTGATGATCCATATGTTGGTGATATGGATGTTTCTAGTGTGGATTCACTATTTTTTGATGTGGTTGAGGATCTACATGATACTACAGATTTGTATGTTCCTGATGTGGACCTATTGGTGGTTGACATGGTTGAGGATTTACATGTTGCTCCTATTGTGGATTTGAGATTACATGTTGGTGACATGGATTTCATGTTTGAGGATATTTTTGTTGTTGGTAGTGATCAACTACAGAGAATGTTAGTGAGGCACTATGTTTAGTTTGTTCCTGGGAGTGAGCATGTTGATTGGATGGTTGAGATTCTAGTGGTTGACAGATGGATGCGGATTTGGATGATTTTCATGTTGGTTCTATTGTCCCTGTTGGAGTGGAAGCCTTTAGTGAAGATGAAGATGGTTGCAAATATTTCATCTGGCATCAAAGTATGAGGCATACTTCTTTTCACACCTGGGGAGTTTGATGTAGGAGCATCCCAGGGTAGTTGGCTATCCTGTATGTTTGGGAGATTTGATGGAGTCGTGTGGACTTATTTTCATATGTGAGTGGTTTGGTAGAGTTGGATAAACCCACTTGGGTCTTGGGTAATTGGTTTTGATGTATTTAATGGAACTTGGCATGGTCTTGGTTGCTCAGCATGGCCTAGGGGAGCTTGGCCTTGCTTAGGAATTTGGTGCCTATTTTAGGCCATATAAGTAATTTTCCAAAAAGAGTTAGAAGCTAAAAATTTCAATGATTAAAGAGGGCCTATATTTCTACCTATGGTTCAAAGCACAAGTTCTAATTCATCCATAGCTAGGAGATATCATGATTTTACTAAGACATCTATTTTGGACATTTAATTGTTGTTGTTGGGTAGACTTGTGGCATTTAATTTATGTATTTGTATTTAATTTATATTCAGGGCTGACCTGTGGCTTAGATTGGTATAAGTAGAGGTTTTGGGGGAAGTCTTTGGGCATCATTCATCCATCTTGGAGAAGAGGAAGAGGTAGAGGAGCAAATTTTGAGGAGAGCTAGTAGTTGCGGCTTGGGAAACAAGGAGATTTCTTGGCGGGCTTGCGAGCACAAGTTTAGATCTTCCTTGGGGGTTCCTACCAGTGTGTGGATCTGGGATAGCTATGGTTTGGCTTGGATCTTGTGAGATCTTGTGGAGTTTCTATTGTAATTGCATTGTATTTGGCCGTAACCCGGAAGGCCTTACAGCCGGGCATGTTGGATGAAAATATGATGATTCTATTATGAGTATTGGCATTGTGTGGATCTATATCTTTGTATTGTTATTATATTCTATTGTGTGGTTATTTGCTTGGGGCTAGGACATCTCCATTGGGGATTCTCTTGCCTTGCACTGCATCATTATGAGTTTGAACTTACAATGAAGACCTAAAACAAAACTCTCAACATTGAGAGATTTTGGGTATATTCAAAAGTTCTTTCTTTTATTGTTTGCATATACAAAAATAGTGAGCATATACCTTCATTCACGACATCTTATAAGAACTAAAACTCGACCTTTGCTTCACCTTTACTTTCACTAAAAATGAACTTATTGTTTAGGATTTGCTAGTCTAGTTTCAACATGAGTTGAACTGTAAGTTGAAAGCCTCCATATGAACATAAACTTGAAAAATAGACACGAGTTACAACATCAAACTTATACATATGATCTCACGGCATAAACATGAATACACTATTGATAGTTAATTGCTGAAAATGATCTACAACTAGTACTATATCTCCAGTTTGGTTTTTGAGTTGCACCACAAGCTCCTTTATATCACATGTCTATAGTCAATGACTGATAGAAATTTGTCAATGACTCATGTCTTTTAGACTTGACTTCTATTTGCTGAATTGCTCCTTTAGTATTTGCTGTTATAACACTTCAAACTTGAGCACTATTATCAGTTCATTTTGCAACCAAATATGAATATAAATCATTGAAAATCTGAAAATGTTAAAACATTCGGTCACAGCTATAAACACTTTTCATGCTGAACTATTCCTTGAAATTTGACTGTTACTCTTTTGTATTCTGAATAGTAGCTTGATTTCCCTGAATGAAAAATGAAGTCATTAATCATTGAAGTATTTGAAAATTTTCTTATTAGGCCTCATAACCAACAAATAAATGGTTTTCTCTTTGCTGTTATGATCACTTCAATTGATTTTGTCTGAACTTTCAAAAATGACACATGCTCCAAATCCTCTGTTCTTATAATGTGAAGCTCACTTTGCACATCAAAACCAACTGTTCATCATCATGAACTTTGAACATAAATTTTTCTTAAAGATTGATCTTCATTTCAACATATGAGTGTGATAAAAAAATTGATTGAGAATTCTGAAGATGAACAATTAATTTCTCTTTTTGACAAGCTTTGCAAAAAACATTTCTGTTCCAGTTTATACATACACCTTCTGTTGAGATCGGTCTTGTAGCTTTGTCCACTGTAAACACTTCATTTTGATGTTGAATCTGCATTTGATATGTTAAGTACAACAAGATGTAAATGTTTTTCTCTCTATTAATGAAGTTTGAGCACGGGTTCGTGACACTCAAAAACATCAGGATGTTAATAACTGAGGTTCGAACACGGGTTCATGACACCTAGTAAAAACAAACTGTGAACATTAAAATTATGGCATAATCTTGAAGCACTCTTTTTTATTCAGCAATAGATATGTTCAAAGCTTGAAAATGTACTTTAAAGAACATGTAACTAGCATCTATACAACATCATTCTACAATTGAACTTTGAATATCGGCAATGTCTAGCACTTCCTGTAGCTTTTATCATGGGAAACCAGCTTGTTCTGCATTCTTGAAAATGACTGAAAATGAAAACTAGTTGTATGCACCCTAAAATGGTCACCTAGACTTTGGGCCCCATTTATTCATTTTGTCAAATATCAATTTTTTGAATCAATGCTTTACAATATATTCAAATCAATTTCCTTGATCAAATCATAACTATTTCAATCATTTCAATAATCTCCTAAGGTTTAATCATGTCATCAATAATTTTATTTAATTAAAAGAAATAATCCCTTTTAAATAAATAAAATAACTTTATTTAATTGAAAGTAATATCTCTTAAGTAAAATAAATTTATTTAATTAAAACTATTTTTAATTAAATGATTTTATTTTATTTAATTAATATTCATCTTTTAATTAAATAACCTTATTTTATTTAATTAAAAGATAATTATTCTTTTAAAATAAATAAAATCCTCTCGAAAGATCTTTTGTGATGAAAAAAGGAAATAAGTGAAATAAAATAAAGAGATTTCCTTTTCTCTCCACACTTTCTAAAAATGAGATTTCTTTCCTCCTTTTGCATTAATCCCACATTGATCTTGGAGATGCATTCTTTTCATTAGTTTCTTATATAAGGAGCCCTCTCCTCAATTGAAAAATCTAAAATTTTCATATTATCAATATGCTGAAATTTTTTTTGACAACATTAGAGCTTTAGAAATCATCATTTTAGATTGCACATTTAGTTTAATTTTCATATAGATTAATTAGTGAAGTAGTTTATTTCTTGTATTGCATATAGATTAATTTCAATAAAATAGTTTATTTCTTGCAATCATATAATTTAATCTTCATTTCAATAAGTTAGTTTATTTTCTTGCATTTGCAATCATATAGATTAGTTTCATTTGCATGCAAGAACTCAATTCAATGGAGATTAGCATTCTTGCTTCTCCTCCTTGAATCTCTCATTCTGTGGTGTACTGGCATGGGTTCAATCTAAGGGCCTCATAAAAAGCCATGCACTCCACAGATAGAGAGTTGTGGATCGATATCTGAGAGCTCATTATTGAGTATTCTTGGATGCAAGGATTCATAGTAGTGTGATCATTTTCAATTCACATATTTTGGCACCCACCGTGGGGCAGAAAAGATCAATTTTTGGCCTCATTCTTGATTGGTTTTTTAGTTTTAGTGTTGGTTCCAGGCCTTGTACGGCCATGTACAGCCTGGAAACCCTATAATATAGTAATGGATGGATAGAATGATGAATCCTCTTTCTCATGATTTTTGTTTGGTTCAGTTTTATAAAGAAATGAATAAGTTATGATCATTTTGGTGAAAGTGGGTATTTGCAGATTTGAGATTCTCTGAATATAGTCAGATTGAAATGTCTGGTATAGAAAAATTGTGAATAATAAAGACCTATAATAATATTCATTGGAAAAATATGTAAATTAGCTTTCATTTCCTTTTTGTTTGAGTCATTTTTATGCAGATTTGTGAAATTTATGGGTATTTGAGTGAAAACTGGTTTTTAACAATCTGCATTGGAGTTGCAGGCAATGATTTGCTCTTAGAAAATGATTTATGAATGAGAAAAATAAATGGCTTACATACTTGGAAATGAGATTCATTAATAGTTACTTTGAAATTGGTTTGGTTTTATTTGGATTCTTTTTGAGAAAGATATGTGATTCCTTAGGTAGGGTTTGGTGTTTTAAATCTGATTTATGATAGAAAAATTGTAGTCTGAAAAGGTTATTGGTTGAGGAACCAAATTGAATCATAAGACCTTATAATTTTGAGAAATGGTAGTTCTTGATGTTGGATAAAAACTTCATTGTTTCTAGAAATTTTAATATTGTGATTTTATGGGTCAAATAAATCAATCTTTAAAGACTGTCTTGAAGACAACAATGCTACATATGTTAAATCAAACTCCTAACAATTGATTTTCATATCTAACCATCTTAGGGTTTGTATAAGTTGGATATACATTGCATATCTTGTTTTCTTATTTTCTTGTCTTGTTCATTTGAAGGTTCATGGTTTGCTTTCATAGAAAATACTTAAAACAAACAAAAAAAGAGAGTAAAATCTACTAAGCGCATTGCGTTGGACTTGAGGTATTTTGTTACATCTCTACAACATTTGGACTTTAGGATTAAAAATGAACCTCTCATGTGTTTGGCTTGAGTGTTACATACTTTCATAGAACATATTTCAATTAATTCTCTTAATGGGAAATGAATGAACATAGATTTTCTTTCATACAAGTTTGTGTTTAAGTGAATGCTTGTGTTTAAACATTAAGTAATTCTTGGTTCCAATATCAAAAAATCTCATTGAGTAATCTAGGGCATGGATTCTTTCTTGGTTTACATGAAGAGTTAAATGCACCACTTTGTGGACTTGCTTCATGTTTACTTGGAAAGTTAAATACTCCATGATTCAAACCCTCTTGCGCTTATGATTAGTATTGATAAGCAATCTTAGAGTACTTTTGATTGATCTTGTTAGCTAAATTAGGTTGTTGGACTCGCTTATTTCTAATCACCCCTCATTTCCACCCTTTGGATGCAAGGTCAGCATTCATACATAGGGGAGGGGTCTACTTGAAAAGAGCATTAAGTGTTCCACAAAGTTTTTCCCATTTTGTGCTTTCTTGATCTCATTAGTGTTCTAAGGTGTGGACTCACTTTGACTTTGTGTGAGGAGTTAAATGCACCACTTTGTGGACTCACCTCACATTTACTTGAAGGGTTAAATGTACCACCTTTAGTGCTTTCCAATACTTTTGATAGTGAATTACTTACTTTTTTATTTTTAGAAGGCCTGCTTGGGGATTTCATCACCTCAAAGGATGACCTTAACTCCCGTGTTCCAGCGGAGTATAAATATCAGGAGGTGAATCCACAAACACCTCTCTTGAGAATGAGTTAGATTTCACTCTTGGCTAAGCCTCAAAGAACTTTATACCTTTGAGAAGTGAAGGAGGAGATTTGGGTTACCATCTCCCCCTAGCTGTGTGATTTCAGATTCTTCTCATCTATGGATTTGTGCCTCATGTACCTTGCATATATTGAGGACTCCTTTTAGAAAATCCATGTATATCCTTGTAGATAGATTGACAGGATGTTGTTGTGTTCTAAGTGCCTGCTAAAACATTTTCAAGAACATACACAAGTAGAATCTTTAAGGAGTAGCATACTAAGTCACTATTCTTGTTCATGTGCAAGGTTGCTTTGCCCCTTGCTCATTGTTTGAAGACAATTGCTTGCTTGAACTCCTTGATTACTATCTTATGTGCTTGATCAATCTGTTGATATACTTACTTGATCTTTTAAAACAAACACAAATTGAGTTTCTGAGTTGTCAAATTTTTTGTCTTGCAATCCGAAGTTGATTCTTGCCATTCCCAGTCTTCCTTAGTCAGTCCAGGTTGGATCTTAGGTGCCATGACATGTTGCTCAACATCCAAATGAACTCAAATGGTATCAAATTGCACAAAATGACTCTTCTATTTCATCTCTTCTATTCATTTCTTCCATGCTTGATTCCTTCTCTTCTACAACCATGAGTTTCAACTATCTTGCTATAGAACCTCTCTTGAAAATGGATGATCTTGATCTCTTGCTCAATTTGAAAAGTATCATTCCTCCAAAACTCTTATTGATGATAAATTTATGACAAAAATGTGAAAGAAAGCAAGTGAATCACCCACCTTTGGTAGAATCATTCTCATGATCCTCTCATGATCTTCTTCTTCCAAGCATTCTTCATCATCTAAGTCCTCATTCTTCTTCACCTTCCAAGTCTTACCATGACTCTTTTAGACATTATTCACATTCTCAATTATCCAAGTCTTCTTCCTCCGCTAGGTCTTCACTTTCCTCTTCTTCACAATCTCATTCCTCTTCTACTTCTCCCAAGAGTCTTAATCCTCAATATGAGCAATATAGTAATCCTTGTGATACCTCTCCCATGAAGAGTGACACACCCACCTTTGATGACTATGATGACTATTATGATGGCTATGATTGTAAGAATTTGCAAATAGAAAATATTGAACCAAGATCAAGAGGTTGAAGAAAAGCACAAGAGAGAAAATATGAATGCAAGGATGGATTGAATAGATTGAATGAATTAATGATATTCACCAATTGATGAAATGATTACATAATAGGCCTCCTTATATAGGAAATGCAATATGAGAGAATGATAAGGAGCTGATAAGCTATCACCTATGCTAGGTGTAATCACATGTCCACCAAATGTGGATCATCCTCTAATATGCAATAAAGTATGTGCATTGGATTAGGATGATAATGTGATAAGAGCACGAAAGGTGGATGTCACACACAATGAGGTATGTGATGACAACTATCACACCTAAAGTGGAATTTCTCCTACACCATGTGCTTAATAGATGTGCACACTCCTAGGTGTCTCAATTAGAAACTACTATGCAATGCATTAACCTAAGTAAGATTAAGTAAAGTGTAATTAGGAATAATTAATTACACCAACACCCCCCCTTAAGTGCAACTTAGGGAAATTCACTTAAACTCACAATGCAAGATGGGTGTCGGCTACTAGGCCATGTTAGGTACCCATGTACAAAATACATGAAATGCATAACTCTCATAAAGTGGAGAAAGAGGGAAAACCTCATGGGAAAAACCCTCCCCCAAAAAGAGAGAAGAAAACAAGATGCATGGATGGAGTACTCAAGACCCCCCAAGAACTACATACATCATGTATATACAAAGAAGTATCTCCCCATAAGAAGGATAGTTGGAGACATGATATCCCCCCCATAATGTAGAAGCTCCCATGTTGATGAAGAGTACCTGCAAAAAATAGTTCAACCAATGCTTACAAGAAACATGTCTCCCCTTAGGAAGAAATAGATACATCAAATGATGAAGAAGCCAATCCTTGTGCAAATGGAATGAGGAAGAAGATGTAGGTCTCCATGAATGAATCTCTGAAGTCTGATTAGGAATCTCCAAGCTCAAAGAATCTATCACTTCATGTGACAAATCAAGTGAAGAAGGAGAAGAATCAAGTACACCAATCTCCAAAGAAGGTGAAGAAGTGTCCCCATCTATGATGAAACTATCATCAAGGGAAAGAGAAACCCCCTCATGTATGTCTTCCAAATATACATCATGAGAATCAACCAGTGTTGAAGATGCATCCAAGTAGTCATCACATTTTGCAAGATCTGAAACACTATGATCATCCTGCTAAATAGTAGAGCCCATGTCTGAAGAAGTAGGAAGTGGAGGAGTAGGAAGATCAACACTTGTCTCAACAACAAAATGATTCAAGTGCCCAAATTTCTCCTCATAATTATCCATTGGAAAAGGGATGGGTACATCATGAATATCATCATCATTATCAACAAAAGTGGAAAAGGAATACAAGTGGGATGTATGATCAACAACTCCCATAGCTATGACATCTCTAGTCTCCATGTCCCTAATGTAGACATAATCAGGAGTGAACTCAACAATTTTACCTTGTGCCCCATGTGTAATTTGGTAAATAGAAAGAAGATTAGTGGTCAAGGATGGTACACAAAGAACATCATTAAATTTCCCCTCTCCCATAGGAATAGAACCTTTCCCACAAACTCTCATGAATGTGTTGTTACCCATCAAAATATTAGGAGAATTACAAGGCTCAATAGAAGAAAACATATCCATAGAAGATGCCATATGATGTGATGCACCTAAATCAAGAAGCCATTTACCTTGCTCAGGATGTGTGGAAGCCATGAGTGCTTGTCCTTTACCTTTATCTTTGGATGATGATGAAGATGTAGAAGCTGCCAAATGTGTAGAAGAAGGAGCAGACATTGATGAGGGCAACTTAATGTTGTGTTTTTGAATAATGTGAGTTAGCTCATCAATCTTCTTTTGAAAACACTTATGCTCATCATGTCCTAACTTTTGACAATATGCACATTTATCTCTCTTTCTTCTAGATGATTCTTCTCTTGAAGAGGAATTGGATTTAGTACTTTTTGGTGAAGAAGATTCATTACCTTTGTCATGAGGCTTAGGATCCTTATTGTGTTTCTTTCCTTTTCCATTAGAAGCCTTTGATGTAGACTCACTTGCAATCAATGCTTGATGTTTGGAAGGCCTCAACTGACCCATGTGTGCCAACTTTTCTTGTTCCCTTGTGAGCTGCACTGCAAATTCATCAAGAGAGGGAAATTTGTATGCACTACCAAGGGCATCCATAGTAGCATAGAATGTAGAAACAAAGAAAGAATAATCAAGGCCAAGCTTGGAAAGAATAGAAAAGATCAATTGTTCATCCCCTTTAACAATGCCACATGAAGAAAGCTCCAATCTAATAGTATTGAACTTAGAGAAAAAATCTTGAATATTGTCAAAATCCCTAGGATTAAGACCTATGAGATCATTCTCTAATTTGAATTTTCTCATCCTATCAGGTTTACCAAAGATTCCTTCCAATGTGATCCAAGCATCATGAGGATGTGTGCAAGATGCAATATGAAAGTGCAAGTCATGAGAGATGGATGATCTAAGAGAGCCAAGGGCCTTATCCCTTCTATCAAACCATTTTCTCCTTTCTACAACACCTGTTTGAGGTTCTTGATCCTGCCCAAGAGTCATTCTAAGCAATCCAAGACTAAACAAATGATCACTTAAAGAAACTTTCCATTCATGGTAGTTATATGGAGTGAGGATTTTAACCTTTGAATTGTCCATATTTCAACCAAATAATGACTGATAACTACTGATAACTCTTTCAAATGACTGATGCAAATCAGAAAACTAAAATCCAAGGATTAACCAAGTGCAAGTATAGCCCCAAAATGAATTATTGCTGAAAGTGATATGTATAATCAAAATCACTCAAATCTAATTATATATCTAGAAAGAAGATGAAAAATCATGCACTTTCAAAAAAAATTTCACCTCAAAATGTTACCGTATGTGCCCAAACGAAGCCCTGGAAGTTGCAGAAATCAGGAACAGACAGGTATAGTAACCAAAATCTGCAATTTCTGACAAATGTGGCCACCAAAATGCAAAATCAACACCACCACTAGAAAATATAGGAAATTATACCTAATTTCAAATAAAATTGCACCTGATTTGGAGCCCGGATGACCAAGTTATAGCCTCTTAAAGTTAGACTGTCAAATCCAAAATGCAAATGGTGAGGGTAGAGAATTTTCAAACCCTGCTGATGTCAGTGAATCATAGGGTTAAATTTGACAGTCATACAGCTATCAAAAAGACCCAATTTCACTAAGCTGCGATGACTAGATGACCGTCAAATTTAGGATAGTGAAATGATGACGTAGGTAGAAAAATTGCCCCCTCTGCTGATGTGTTAGATGATGTGCCAGTCCATACTATATGGATAGGTAATGTGGTAGGACTTTTCTATCTCAACTACTGATGTGGTAGTTTGCTGACATGTCATACTCTGATTCATGACTGGGCTGGAGGCCGGCGGTATCTGGGTGTCAGCTTGCTGAGGTGGCACTCAGTGTACTGCCGCGTGGCACTGAGATGGCAGTCGGGTGTTGACCTCTGGATGGTAGCTGAGATCGATGATGTGCAGTGAGGTGGCACCATGGGTGGTTGCTGGACACAGGTGACTGGACCTGCGTGCTACTCGGATGTGGCTGACTATGTGCGACGTGGACCTCAGCATGGTCTGGGCCGCTTAGGTGGCTGTCCACGGCACCAAAAATAGTCTACGGTTACCACAAAAGACCGACGGTGGGGATCAAGCCGCTACAAGCCTCGAGTGACTATTTGTAATTGCTGAAGATGCCCATGGAGATGTGAGAACAGCCGACAGTGTATTAACTTGACCACCGGTGTTGTGTATGCCAAAGGAGACCACCAGAGCTTGGGCTTGAAGCCCTTTTAATATTTTTTTTATTTTTTAAATATAGAAATAGGGCCGTACCTACCTTTGATACAAATTTTTCAAAAAAAATTTCTAAAAATTATTGTAGAAAATTTTTTGAGAAATTCAAAATTTTTTTTTTTACAAAATAGTTCCGTAGAGGTGCAGATCGGGCCGTACGGCTCAATTTGCAAAATTTTTTTGCCTCGGATTTGACTTTTGCTGAATATAGGTGAGTTTATATTCAATTTTAACCGAAACAACCTCTCGGACGCAATGGTGAGGTTAGATCTACTCCAAAATGCCTCTATCACACGCTAGCTGCCAGATCTGAGATTTGGACCTTCAAAGCTTACATCAAGCTCTCTTCAAATCAACTGATCTAAATGCTCCAATGGCTCTGATACCATGTAAAAATTTGCAAATAAAAAATATTGAACCAAGATCAAGAGGTTGAAGGAAAGCACAAGAGAGAAAATATGAATGCAAGGAATGATTGAATAGATCCAATGAATTAATGATATTCACCAATTGATGAAATGATTACATAATAGGCCTCCTTATATAGGAAAGGTGATATGAGAGAATGATAAGGAGCTGATAAGCTATCACCTATGCTAGGTGTAATCACATAGCCACCAAATATGGATCATCCTCCAATATGCAATAAAGTATGTGCATTGGATTAGGATGATAATGTGATAAGAGCACGAAAGGTGGATGTCACACACAATGAGGTATGTGATGACAACTATCACACCTAAAGTGGAATTTCTCCTACACCATGTGCTTAATAGATGTGCACACTCCTAGGTGTCTCAATCAAAAACTACTATGCAATGCATTAACCTAAGTAAGATTAAGTAAAGTGTAATTAGGAATAATTAATTACACCAACAATGATGATGAACCATATAGTCATACCTATGAAACCTCTATTCCTAAGAGTCCTCCTCATCATGTGCTCAAGCTTACTAAAGGTTCATCCTATTGGATAGATTGTGATGGTGATCCATATGATTCTGATTTTGAAAGGGATTATGATATTTGTTGTGACCAATATGATACATCTGCTACTATTGAGGAAGAGAAGTTTTTCCGTGTTGATTATAAATGTAGATACTATGAGCATTTCTCCTCTAAGAATTCTCAAGCTAAAAATAAAGATGACACTCTCAAGCAAGATTATGTTAATGATGGACCTTTGTCTTGTGATGGTTCTCTTCCATCCTCTACTTCCTCCAATACCCATACATTTTCTAAAGCTTCCAAGTCTTCCAAATCTTTCACAAATTCTTCATCCAACAAAGATCCTAATACTTTTCATGCGGTTCCCTATAGTTAGCCTCAAGGGCTACCTCTTAAAGAAACTCAAGTTAACCTTCACTTGGCTACAAATACTTCCAATAATGCTACACCTAGCGAGCTTAAGCCTTTATGCGCTATAATTCCTACTTCAGCTAGTCCTTCACAATCTTTTCCAAAGTCTTCCATACAATCCCAACATGCTTACTTGTCCTTGGAAGTGGCTCCATGTCAAGAGGACTCCAAAAATGATAAAGAAAAGAACATAAAGAAAGATCAAGATCAAGAACCCTCCATGTCATCCACTCCTTTTCCTGAGGTCTCTTATGCGCTTCAAGGTACTTTTGATCCTACACACCCTTTCTCATGCATTCCACTATGTCTTAAGTCTTCTCCTAAGAAAGATCAAGCTAATACTTACACCATTGAGCTTATTGACAATCAAAATAACCTTACCCCACTTGTGATTTCCAAAGATGATACTTCCATTAAGGTTGGTAAAAATGGTGTTGTTACTTCTAATGTTAAGCCTATTGAAAATCAAGAGAAAAATTATGTGCTTATGCTATCCAAAGATCCTTGTCAAGATCAAAGTCTTCCATCTTCTTGTTCTACCACTCCATGTTCGCTTCCACTTTCTACTCTTTCTAAGTCTTTGCAAGCTTTGAACAATCCTATCAAAGAAGGTGCTCCTATTCAAGATGTTCATGATCTTATTGAAAATCTTAATGCTCACTCTAAAGATGCTGATGTCCTTAGTTGTCACATAGATGTTAATGAACTTGTTGATTATCCTTTTGCATCTTCCACTTCCATCCTTGGACCTCTTCCACCACTACTAAGGGCTTCATGCCTTTCTTCCATCTTGGGTCCTTATATCCCTTCACTTTCCCCTCCTAACATTCCTAATTCACCATCCATCTTGGGTCCTTACATCCCTCCATCTCCCATCTTTCCTCAAGATCAACATAGATGCACACCCTTGAATCCTTTTCATCCACCCACCCATCTACACCAGTCATATCCTCCTTCTTCCACAAGTCCCAAGTCTATTGGAAGTAACTTAAATGTTCAATACAAGAAAAAGAAGCAATATAAGAATCCATCAAAAAAAGATCACCATGTTTGCTCTAATCAACATGGAGGCAAAAACTCAAAAGAGATATCTAAGAAGAAAATTACAAGACAAGTATGGGTTCCAAAATCCATCATTGAAGATATTATCTCTAAATCATCAAAAAGAAATGAAAAGCCTAAGGCTATATGGATTCCAAAGTCTCTCTTGAAAGAGTCTAATGTTGACCAAAAAGTTAAATTGACATTCAAGCTTCCAAAGGCTTTTGCTTCATCTTCTTCTAAAAATAATCTTTCATTCCATGCACCTAAACCACAACATCTGCTATCTGTTCACCATATTCCTTCACAGATTCCTTCATTCATGTTTCCTCCATCCTCTCACCACCCTTCAAGGTGTGTGTCGATGTTGATCTTTCCCTCCTCTCCAGCTGCGCTTTCACAATCCTTCCATTCATTATCTTTCTACCTGCTATCCTTCTTCCTCATTTTCCTATTCCTACTATCTTCTAGCCTCACTCACTTTACATAAAACCTTATCCTCCATTTTCTCCTCCATCTTCCTTTCCCTATCAGCATCTTTGAGCATATTATCTTGAATCATTTTCATATCATGGTTTATCCTTTCAAGGAGCATTATATAAAAAGCTTGCCTTCTTCCAAAAAAATTCAAAAAAATAGAAAAATTTAAAAAAAAAAAAGAAATGAAAAAATTGAAAATGTGCCATGGTGAAAACCTGGAAACAGGCACCTTGGTAGCAAAAGTAAAGAGAAATAAATTCATCCTATGGTGAAAACCACTCCCTTATGATGCCTTGGATAAGTACCATGATGAAAACCTGGCAATCATGCATCATGCGTAGTTCTTCTACATCTTTCATCCATCCTGCCTTCTCTCTTTGATCTTGAAAAGGTTGACCTATACACAAAAATTTGGCTATCTTGTGAGCTATCTTACGATGATCTTGCTTTCATTCCCTTCTTGTTTAGCCTTCATATTTTTTTTCCTCCATTCATTCTAGCCTTTCACTATCCTTTTCCCCTTTGGTCTTGATCTAATAAAAAAGAGTAAAACATGATGCTATGAAGCCTCTTGACTTGTCTACTCCTTTGGACTGCATCCTTTCCTTCTTTTGCATTCTGCTTCTATGACTTATCCTATGCTGACCTTTCATTGCTTGTCCAAATGCGCTTTACATGACAATTTTTCCCTATTTTGGGTACTCTTGAGGAGTTTGTCCTTGATGATTTCTTCCCTCCATTCTTCTTCATTCCCTAGTCTTTCATCTCTTCCATCAGCTTGCTACTCCCTCTTGTCCTCCACCTTGTTAGACTTTGGGACTACATGATGTGATCTTTCTTGGGAGTTTGATGCCCATTATGTGTGGGGGCATCCTTTGTAAATATTTATTAATCCTGAAAAAATTCCAAAAAAATTTATATATGAAGCTGAAAAAATATAAAAAAATAAAAAATTCAAAATATCAAAAAAAATAGAAAAAGTGCCTTGGTGAAAACCTTGAAATAGGTGCCTTGGTAGCAAAAAATACAAAAAAATTATAAAAAGTCCTGAAAAAATTCTTCCAAGTGGTGAAAACCTGGAAACGGGCATTACTTGAGGCCTTCACACCCCTATTTCTTAGCATGCATCCTCGACACTTAGCCTTTCTCCATCATGCCTTGTCCTTGTCGCCTTGGTTTGGAATTGGTCTTTGTCTTTGTCTAGTGAGCATCACTATGTTAGCCTTGGTCTCTTGGATATGCTTATCTTTAGGACACCTCACAAACAATGTTTTTCAACACCAACCCAACTATGTTTTTCAACACAACTCCTGACATCGAGTGTTTTTCAACACTTATCAGTTTGGTCTTATCCAGTTTGGTCATGTGATCTTACCTGCTTGCAAGCATTTGATCCTTATCCTCAAAACTCAATATTATTTTACACACTTAAATTTTTAAATGCAACATTTAATGCTTGAGATATGTCATGATTTTTTTTTGTGTGCTGACTGTTATTGATTTTCGTTGAGTGTCCCTATCTAATAAGTCTCTCCATGATGCATAGCTAGAAGACTTGGGGCATGGGGCATGTTTTTATTTGCTTTCTGCTTGTGGGTGTTGTCTTGAACCTCTTCAATGTCTCTTGTTGTCTCCTTGACACACTTAGAAGATTTAAGGCATCATCCTTGACAGTTTTTGCACAACCATTCTTATGGTCATCCTGGCGTTTATGCCTTGATGCGAGTGTGGTTTTGCTAAATTAAATTGGGTAAGCTAGCATTGCAGTCATCTTGACCTTTATGTCTTTGATGCTCATGTTAGAATCTTTCCACATTCCAATCTGATATAAATCACATTCATATCTTCATAGTTGCATTTTTTACTAGTGATGATTGTGTGATCGTCTGATGTTCGGTAATAATGGCCCTATGATGAAAATAAGTTCTCTTACATTCTCTAATGAATGATGAACATAAAAATCCTATGTTATCCTATTGCAAATACACCTTTGCATTTCCATGTAGCTTTCATTATTTAGACTTCATGTTAAATTTGCACTTTTAGGCTGCATTATGAGTTTGAGAGGGTTTCCTTCATCTTTCTTGTGGACTTTTAGTCAACTATGGTCACATTTTGATCTTCATTTTCTTATCTTCTTCCGTGATCTCAATCAAAATTCCCTATCTTAAAAAGTTGATTGATTTTGGGGCATCTTCTTTCTAGAGGCAAATTCTCTTTCTTCTCTCCATTTCTTTCCATTTCTTCCAAACTTCTATCTTCCATTCGCTTTCACCCCACTTCTTTTCTTCTAATTCAACCTTGGGGCATAATCTTTCTTGGTAAGCTACCTTAGTTCTATGATTCTTATATCTTTCATCTTACATCAAGAACCTTATCTTTAGTTCGATTTGATCAAATTTATCAATTTACTGTTTCTCCTCTATCTCATTTTGATTTCGATCACGAGGGGGCAGTACCTACCAAACTTCAATGCTTGATTCATCTTTATCAAATTTATCAATTACTTCTCTTGGGACAACCTTGCTTGAGATTCTTATCTCTTATTTGAGACTTGACAATTACATATTCATAGGTGTTGGCCTTGTCTTTTTCAGTCTGCTTATCTATGTCCTAATGTGTTCTCATTCGTTGAACACACATCTGAGTTGTTTTGTGATCCCAAATCAATCTCACACTTCAATTTCATTCTTTGACTACATGTGATCCTGAGTCGACCTCACATTAGTCAAAGAGGGACAAATGTATGCACCCTAAAATAGTCACCTAGACTTTGGGCCCCATTTATTCAATTTGTCAAATATCAATTTTCTGAATCAATGCTTTACAATATATTCAAATCAATTTCCTTGATCAAATCATAACTATTTCAATCATTTCAATAATCTCCTAAGGTTTAATCATGTCATCAATAATTTTATTTAATTAAAAGAAATAATCCTTTTTAAATAAATAAAATAACTTTATTTAATTGAAAGTAATATCTCTTAAGTAAAATAAATTTATTTAATTAAAACTCTTTTTAATTAAATGATTTTATTTTATTTTATTAATATTCATCTTTTAATTAAATAACCTTATTTTATTTAATTAAAAGATAATTATTCTTTTAAAATAAATAAAATCCTCTCAAAAGATCTTTTGTGATGAAAAAAGGAAATAAGTGAAATAAAAATAAATAAAATAAAGAGATTTCCTTTTCTCTCCACACTTTCTAAAAATGAGATTTCTTTCCTCCTTTTGCATTAATCCCACATTGATCTTGGAGATGTATTTTTTTCATTAGTTTCTTATATAAAGAGCCCTCTCCTTCTCAATTAAAAAATCTAGAATTTTCATATTATCATTATGCTGAAAATTTTCTTGACAACATTAGAGCTTTAAAAATCATCATTTTAGATTGCACATTTAGTTTAATTTTCATATAGATTAATTAGTGAAGTAGTTTATTTCTTGTATTGCATATAGATTAATTTCAATAAAACAGTTTATTTCTTGCAATCATATAGTTTAATCTTCATTTCAATACGTTAGTTTATTTTCTTGCATTTGCAATCATATAGATTAGTTTCATTTACATGAAAGAACTCAATTCAATGGAGATTAGCATTCTTGCTTCTCCTCCTTGAATCTCTCATTCTGTGGTGTACTTGCATGGGTTCAATCTGAGGGCCTCATAGAAAGCCCTGCACTCCACAGATAGAGAGCTGTGGATTGATATCTGAGAGCTCATTATTGAGTATTCTTGGATGCAAGGATTCATAGTAGTGGGATCATTTTCAGTTCACACACCAGTCAGTTGTTATTTGCAAAATAATTGGTTAAGCTTTCAAATAACATCATTATGAAATACATATTCTGAAAAAGGTTTCTCAGTTTGGAAACATACTAAGTCCCTTTCATTCGGACACCTGGTTAATCAAAAAGAAAACATACACCACAATAATCATTAATAGCAAAAGGTTTCATGTCAGAAATACGTCCCTTTAACACTACTTTACAGTGAGTGTCAGTGTACATCTCCTTATTACAATTATCATTCCAGATTGATATGCAGTATTGAAAACTAGATTGCCAGAGTATGTTATTTGATTCTCAAGTATTGCTTAGATCCAACAGGATCTAATCATTTTTTCCTCTTTCTTGCAGATGTGAACCCTAAGGACCTAAATGCAGATGGAGACTCAGGGAGTGAAGACCTGGATGCAAAGACTTGACAGACAACCAGCTAACTCAAAGACAACACAAGGCAATGCATGGGACCCCTATTCCATACTTCAATTTCTTCTTTCAATTCTGTAATGTACTCTATTTATTGAATTGAAATAGGAAACAAAAAGGACATTTGTATACTACATTTAGTATGAATGCACAATGTAATTATCATTGATGAATTTTGAATTATGTAACAGTTGATCAATACTTAGAGTACATCAATGACATCTGATAATGAATGTAATAAGGACATGCAAACTGACAAAACCTGTAAGGCAATGTTAACTAGACAAACAAACATGTAACCTTTTTCTACTAATGCCTATTGTATTGTATGCTTTATTTTTTAGTAACAATTTTGGCGACTTCTGCTGGATGTCTGCCTACTAGTCATGACCTGTAGACTTATCCTAGGGCAACATAAATTTGGAAAACTAAACCATGAATGCAATTTTATTGAAATGAAAATGCACCTAAAACTAGACTCAAATGCAACCTAAAGACCTAGTGCTTGGACAACACTTATTGAAACTGAAAAATTGAACTTAACCTATCCCTTAAAGAAAAGCTTGAGGTGTATTCCAGTAACCGGAATCTGCAACTCTTCTCCTTCAATTGTGGACAACTGAAAAGCATTGTTCTCCTTGCAGGCTGTTATAACAAAAGGGCCTAACCAAAAATTATCAAACTTACCATGCTGCCCTGGCCTACTCTTTAGAACATCCCACTCGAGTACCAAATCTCCTTCCTTAAAATTTTTGAACTTAGCCTTCTTATCAAAAGATCTTTTAGTTTGAGCTTGCTTGAGTTCCATTGTATCCAATGCTCTTCTCCTCTCTTCTTCCAACTATAACAAATCAACATACCCGAGTTTCAAAGGATCCTCTTCCTCAAACAACAACATTTTATCAGCTAGCTGCAAGGCTGGAAATTCTATAGAAACTGGCAATCTGGCCTCTTTACCATAAACCAGGACATAAGGAGAATTCCCAATTACCTATTATGGTGTGATTCTATCCAGCCATAATGCCACCTTTAATTTAGAATGCCAATCCCTTTTATTCTCCTACAGAATCTTTTTGATAATTCTAGTTAGATTTTTATTTGTAGATTTTGCAAGACCATTTCCCTGAGGATAATAATTAGAAGAAGTATTTAGATAGACCCCATTCTTCACAGCCCATTCTGTAATAGCTAAACTAATGAAAGCCATAGCATTGTCTAAAATAATAGACTGAGGAACCCCAAACCTAGTTATGATATCTTCATAAAACTTCAAAATAGCAAGTCCAGTAGCCTCTTTTAGTGCAATTGCTTCAGTCCATCTCATGAAATAGTCAGTAGCAGTCAAAATCCATTTATGACTTGCACTAGAATTAGGATGAATAGGACTAATAAAGTCCATACCCCACTTGGCAAATGGTTGATCAACCACAATAAGTTTTAATGGCAATGCAACCAGCTTTTGTTTTCCTACAAATAATGCACATTTCTAACATTTTCTAGCCCAAACATAAACATCTTTAAATAAATCAGGCCAATAATAGCCTACCCTTAGTATCTTCCAAGCTATAGTTTTAGGACTAAAATGACCACCACAGGATCCATCATGAAATTCAAATAAAATTCTGTCTTGATCTAGTGACTCAATACACTTAAGAAACATTCCAGATTAGTCTTTTCTATACAGAATACCATCAATAAGGACATATGGGATAGATTGTAACCTGTAGTATCTCCTTTTGGCCTTATTTAGATCATTTGGGCATTGTTCTATTTGTAAAAACCTTGTCATATCAGTTAACCAAGTTGCTGGATTGTTAAACAAAATAGTATCTACCTGAAAATTTTTAGATTCTTTAGAAGCTTCAAAATATTCTTCTTCTTCCACCATTTGAGCAAAAAGGCCCTTTCCTCTTACCAGTTTAGTAACATGAATCTGCACATCATACTCCATTACCCTTGTTATCCAGCCAACCCATTTTTCATTAACATCCTTGTTCAACA
This sequence comes from Chamaecyparis obtusa, assembly GCA_027943335.1. Lineage (NCBI taxonomy): Eukaryota > Viridiplantae > Streptophyta > Pinopsida > Cupressales > Cupressaceae > Chamaecyparis > Chamaecyparis obtusa. Next base: position 1,027,160 of record BSBK01001164.1, read on the forward strand.
TAAATTCTTTGATACTTGGATGTGCAACCATTAAATGCACCTTATTTCTGGCAATCAAATGTTTAAATTTCTTCAAAGCTTTAATAATAGCAAGTACATGTTTTTCTACAAAAGTGTACCTTTTCTCATAGTCATCCATACCTTTTCTAAAAAAAGCAATAGGTTGCTCCTATTTTTCATCATTTTTTTGAACTAGCATAGCTGAAATTGTATTAGAAGCACCATAAGCATATAAAATGAAGTCTTTAGTAAAATCAGGATTAATAAGAGTAGGAGCTGAAGACAAAGCCTGTTTAATCAACTCAAAATTCTTCTTTCCTTCTTTAGTCCAGCTAAAAGAAACATTCTTTTTAAGCATGGTAGTTAATGGTTTTAATAGGTTTGCAATATTCGAAATAAACCTTCTCACAAAATTGATTCTCCCAATAAAACTCTGTAGACCCTTCTTATGTTTAGGCAAGGAAAGTTCAAGGATTGCATGAATTCTTTTAGGATCTATTGTGGTTCCTTCCTTGGACACCTTATACCCTAGGAGTTTTCCTTCATGAACTGCAAATACAGATTTCTTAGGGTTTAAGGAGATTCCAAATCCCCTACATCTTTGCAAAATCTGTCTTAAATGATCAATATGCTGATTTTCTATTTTGCTGTAAATTATCACATCATCAAGATAAACCAAAACAAATTTATACATCAAATTTTTAAAGGCCATATCCATTGCCTTTTGAAAAGTTTCCCCAACATTTGATAATCCAAATGGCATTCTCCTGTAGGCCATGGTACCCCATTTTGTTGTAAAAGCTATTTTGAATTGGTCAGATTCCTTCACTAAAATCTAGTTATAACCAAAATATCCATCTAAGAGGGAGAATCTCTCAGAACCTGAAACATACTACAAAATCTGTTCCATGGAAGGAAGTGGATGTCTGTCCTTCAGAGATGCCCTATTAAGGTCTCTAAAGTCTACACAAAGTCTTATCTCTCCATTCTTCTTCCTTACTAGAACTAAGTTAGAAACCCAAGATGTGTGTTTAATAGGAAATACAATACCACCATCTAAAAGTTTTCTCAACTCTTTCAACATCAACGGTTCTAATTTGAGGTTGATAGGCCTTTGTCTTTATCTAATTGGCTTAGCATTAGGCTCCAACTCTATAGTATGTTGTGTTAATTGAGGATCAAATCCCTTGAGATCAGAATAATCCCAGGCAAAGGCATCATTATATTCCCTAAAAAGATCAATAAATAGTTCTTTTTCTTTAGGAGAGTTTATTTTACCAACCTTTAACCACTTATCTCTAAAAATCTCCACTTCTTCATAATGATCCTCTTTAACTAGCAAGCTAGTTTTGCCTTTTCTAAATTGATCATCTGAATCGAAAGTGGATTCCAAGCTGACTAATCCCTTTGGCAGCTTATTAGTTTTTAGTTGGATGGTCTGCTCTTCCATTTACTGAGTGTTTTTGCTATCTCTAGAAGCTGAAAAACCATCTATTTCAGTTAAAAAACTCAAGATATGTTCATCAGTATTGAAAACTTGCCAGTATGTATCATTATCTAGAATGGAAGACCTAACAATTATCTTAACATGTGACTGATAAGAAATCAGTCCTTTATTCTCTGTTATTGCAACATGAGCACCAATTCCAGCCAGCCTATTTGCATGCAGATTTTCTCTTCTAGGAATTGAAGTAAGATTGAAAGCATTAAATTCCTCTAGAATATCAGAAACTCTAGATTTATACATCTTAAGTAGATCATTATTTACAGTATTAATGCCTTTCACCTACTTAACAATAAGTTCACTATCTCCAAATGCTCTGAGACACTTAATACCTTTCAACCTTGCCCATTCTAATCCTTGGATTAGACTCTTGTACTCAGCCACATTATTAGAACAAGGAAAAGACAACTTATAAGAAGCATATAACTTGTCATCATCAGGTGATACCAACATCACTCCTACACCAATTCCATCCTTATTTCTTGAACCATCAAAATATAAATCCCAAAGTTGATTAGACACAACAGTTTCAGATTCATGATCTTTAATCAAATTAGGAATGACTGAATTAGATTCTAATATCATGTAATTTCCAAATCCAACATCAAACAAGTCATCATTCTACTCATTCCTAGTGGCCCATTCATCTAGAACAATATCTGGATATGCTTCAGTTTGAGTATTATAAGCTGAACATTCAAGAATTTCATCTTGATCCATATTCATACAACTTTCATTAATTGGACTAGGATTGTAAGGCTCTATATGGTTTTTAGCCAATGGTTTTGATTTTATTGTTACTCTAGTACCATACCTGGTCTTCAAATACAAATGTGACCAATCTGATGAAAAATAGCTATCAATTTTGGCTGTGAAATCCCTAGACAGACACATGGCAAAATATGCTGGTAAATCAATAACATATATGTCCTATGGGATTGAAAAGTTAAAGCAGGAATGAAGGGTCAAACTTGCATTTTTAATGACTCCTAAGGTCTTTACAGAAGTACCATCAAGTTGTACTACACCCTTCTCAAGAGGCTCATATTTAAGATTCAGAGAATCTGCTACTTTCTTTGGCATAACTCTACTAGTTGCACCACTATCAACCATACAATTATGTACTAACTTATTCCCAATAATTAAAGAGACATAGAAAGGAGGAGGCTTTTCATTTGCAGATTTCTTACCTTCCTTATGTGCTATTTCTTGTACATTTGACAATTTCTTGTCAGTAGTTGCTACTATTTTCTCAACATTTGCAGCCTTCTTAAATTCTGGAATTACTGGCTGTTGAACTTTAGCAGGTTTTTTATCTTCTTTTGGTGACTTTTCCTGAACTTTAGAAGCTTCAGAATTAGTCATTACCAAACTTGGTAACTATTGTACTATTTGTTGAGAATTAGTTTCCAATTTGGACAACTCTTTCAAAATTTCAATCTGTCCTAGAATGGACAAAGTTTCCCATGCGGACAAAGTAACATTTTATTTTTCATTGTATCAACAATATTGAATGAAATAGTAAATTGTACCTTATGTGATGATCTAGGAGAACTTTGATCAGTATTCCTTTGAGTCTGATCTTTGTTAGTCAAAATTTATGTACTTTTTAAAATAGAAACTGGTGGAGAAGAAACATTTCCAGCAGATTGATCAGCTTCAAGAGCTCTCTTTTTTTCTCTTGTATTCACTGCAATTGATGAATCTTCATTAAGTCCACAAAATTCTTCCTCTTGCTAGTTTAAAAATCCAGTATCTGTAGTACCTTGATCTGACTGATTTTGAACCTCTTCAACAGACACACTCTGCTGTGAATTCAGTGAATTCTGTACCATAAGAGCTTGATTAAGAAGTCCATTAGAACATGTGGCTCATTGCACAAAAAACACCAATTAGTAGCAATATTAATCTGAGTAGGCACAATATCTCTAACAGTATTAAGAGGTGCTAGATTATATTGTCTATTTGGTCTCATATTCCAATTCTGCCTGTTGCATTAGTATTTTCTTGAAATTGCTGCCTATTAGCCTAAAAATTAGGTTGACTAGGGTACTGTGTAGAAGAACCAACAAACTAATTTTGAATAGAAGGATTTACATGAGCTTGATTCCTCTTTAGGGCCACTAAATCATTACCAAAAGATTGCAGCAGATTTTTAATTTTTTGCTGACTGTCCTTAATAGTTTGTAATTCATTTAGGGGGGTTGTAGGAGCTATTTCTAAAGGTTTATAAGATGGAACATTAGATAATGGTGGAACTACCAATGGCATATTAGACTATATATTAGGGAAGAAAGGCATAGGAGGCCTGGGAGCTATCTTTCCTACCTGGATAAGACTATTCTCTACTCTAATAGCAATATCAAAAGCTTGAGGTAAAGTATTACTTCCCATAGATTGAATCATAACAAAGATATCACTATTTAGACTCTTCAAATAATATAAGAATGCATACTTAGCTGAAGGCCTTACCATATTAGGGATCTGATTCCAAGTGTTCTAAAAATGAAGATTAAAATCACTCATCTCCTCTTGTGGGGCTCTCTTGATTGTAGTTAATTGTTCCACAAGAGACAAGTTGTCAGATTTGTCTTCAAAAAACTTTGATAGCCTTTCTCCTAAAGCATCCCAAGTAGCAATAGAATTTACTGGAAGGGTTCTGAACCAATCAAGAGCTTTACCCTTGAGTGATGCAGCCAATAGCTTCAAAGCTACATCCTCTTCTGTAATATGATGAACATTGCAAAGACTTGCAACATCTCTGATGTGCTCAATGACTGTCATTGATCCTTCTCTAGTAAATGATGGTAAACCTTTAAGAGCAGCCAATGGAACATTGTTGTGATTTGCAATCCTCAAAGGACTGCCTTGATATGGAGGAGTTTGCTGCTGAATAGCTAGTGTAACAAGTGGTTGAGCAGACTGAACTACCTTTCTTTGATAAGTCTTTAAATTTTGAGTTACTGCAACACCACTCACAGAAGCTTCGAGAATAGAATTATCTATAGATAAATCTTCAATGCTTGGGAATTCTGATCCAAAATTATTAGGAACCTCTAGATCTTTAGGAAGATTAAGCTCCTCAATGATAACCTCTAATTCTTCTGAATTTACAACTTATCTCTCAAAAATAGGATTATCAAATGATGAAAAATCTAAATTCAAAGAAATACTTCTTGGATCATGCAATGCTCTTCCACCTCTAGATGATCTTCATCCCCTTCTGTTTGGTTGTAACTCTTGATACACAAAACCTTCCTTATTCGATCTTGTTGGAGTTTTTCTCATTAACATCCACATTTAGAGCTGCAACTGAAACTTGAAACAATAATAAATATATCAGCTCAGAACTGAGAAGCAGTTCATTGTCCCACCGGGCATGCCAAAAACTGTTTGGGCTTAGAATTGTTACCTTACATTAGGCATTAAGGCTAAGAAAAATTCTATCCTAACAATGGAAACATCTCCTAGTTGTGGGTAGACTATGAATGAAGAGGAATCTCCAGATTCTAGGCTGGTTCCTATAAAATATGGAATATCACTTTTTTGATCTGCAAACTATTGGGAAAAGGGAAAATAATACTAAAACTAAAAAGAAAAGGGTGATACACCAATGAATGATTCAAACTTCTCAAAAAGATGAATTTTAATTCTGACTCACAAACGAATACCTTTAACAATCTGATTCTTTGTTCAACATATAGGTTAATAAACTCATGCTATCAGGGTTCTACCACAAACAGCTTGGAGAATTAACAACATACATTTCTCATGCAAGGCCTAGGGATAGTTAATTTTCTTGAGAAGGAACATAATTTCATTCACTTCTTTAAGATAATAACCAATTTTAACACTTGCTAGAAAAGATGAAACAGGACTCAAAATTAAAAACAAGTACACAAAAATGGAAGTCAAAGCATCTGGTTCATTTCTTCAAAAATCTGACAAGATGATTACAAAAATGGCATTCGAAACATCTAGGAATGATATGTTCACTAAAATGCCCTCTCTCCAAAATCTGCCCCCCTAATTGATCATAAAAAATCAATTTTATAAGCCACCCTAGCCTCAAATCCGAAAATCAAACCTCTCTAAAATGCTCCATCTTGGCCCAAAAATGTGCCCAATAATATGCCAAAACTAAGCCTAAAAGATTTCAATCTAGAAGTCCTCTCCTAAATTTTTGGCTTATATAAAGGAATTAAATCCTTTTTACAAAATGAAATTTGCCAAAAACAATACTAATTTTAATATTAGAAAAACTAATATTAAAATATAATACAAAAGATAAGATCTTTCTTTTAAAAACAAATCTAAAACCTAAATTCAAAACTTAGAAAAAGGTCTAAGTATGAATTGATGCAAAGTGGAGAGTCAATAAAACTCAATCCAGTTGCATAAACTGGTTTCGAGAGAGGCATAGGTGGCAAGTTCTCGGTTCTCAAGGAATGTGCTGGCACTGATATTTGCATTGAATACTCTGTTGGCTTGGTAGATCCCAAACAGCTATTGCTTTTATTTGATTCTCGACACTTGTGTTATCTTTATTCTTCTCAGAAATCTTAGGAAATGAAACCCTAAGCTTTCCTAAAAATGTTGAAGGAGTTTGATTATTTTCTGTTGCAACTTTGCATTACCATGAATGAACTCGACTTTGCTGTTGGAGATGACCTTTTGATGCACTGGCTAAAACTTGACTCATACAGGATGTTTTCTATCATATCAGGGATGTTTTCTATCTTAGTGTTTGCTTCTCTAATAATTGGGAAGTCATAGCTATCAAGTGCAAGGTAGCTTGCATTGATCACATTGGACATATATGGTTCTATATGGTGAGTTGCTCATTATTCAGATTTGATGGTGACCTTGGTACCATATCTTGTGTGGAAAAGCATGTGAGACCAGTCAGAAGAAAGGTAGCCTCCTATCTTGGCTGTAAACTCCCTTGATAAACATATGGAAAATAAAGCAGGGAGATCTATGATATATTTATCAAGCAAGATGGAGAAATTAGGAATTGCATGGAGGATTAGACTGGTATCCTTGGCTATACCTACTGTATTGACTGAGGATCCATCAAGTTGTGTAACCCTCTTTTGGAAGGGTTCATATTTAAGTCCTAATTGGTTAGCTACCTTTTTGGGCATTACAGTACTAGTAGCTCCACTATCTACCATACAGTTATGTACTAAGGATTTTCCAATAATTAAAGATACATAAAAGGGAGGTGGTTTTAAGTTCCTACCTTGAATGGTATTTTCTTTGGGGCTGCTACTTGGAGCCTCCTTTTCTTGATCAATGTTGACCAACACTGGATTTTTTGCATCATTTGTAAGCTGAGGAGCTATTACTTCACCCATGGCCTTCTTTAAAATCTCAAGTTTTCCTGGAATCGCCAAAGAGTCCCATATAGACATAGTAATGTTTACCTTCTTCATATTGTCTACAATGTTGAAAGGTGTTACAATATGTACTCTTTGTTATGCTTTTACTATGATAGGCTCCATCAGAGCCTTCTTCAATATCTCAGGAGAAAATGACTGTAGTGATTCTATAGATGTAGTAGCTTTAATCCCAGAATCTGCTCGCTCCATGTCTTGGGCTCTTTTCCTTGACCTTGTGTTGGCAGCAATGGAAGATTCACCACTGACTCCATTGAAGTCTTGCTGCTCCCAATTGAAAAGAGAAGTCTCATTATTATTTGCTTCTTTCCAAGGAATTGATCCACTAGAAGAGTCTTCTGATTGGGCATGTGATGCATTTTGAACCATTAGAGCTTGGTTCATCCATCAATTTGAACATGTAGCCTGGTTATGAGGCTGATTACAAGGAAAGCACCATTCATTATCCAAAGCTAGATTGTTTTGGTGAGGAACCATATCTCTAATTGGATTTGCATAATTAAGAGGTGTAGACTGTATTCTTCTTACAGGGGATGCTCTTTGAGATAACCTTTCTCTATATTTTCTCTTTGAGGGAAGCTCTGAGAATTTAGTCGGCTTTGAGCTCCTCATCTCTATCTTTCTCATAAACTTTGAACAGGGCTCCTGAATCTTACACCAATGGAGTCACCAGATATACTTGAGCTCCTCATCTCTATCTTTCTCATAAAATTTTAAAGATGAACTTCTTTCTATGTCCCACTGAGCATGCCAAAAATGTTATACACTAAGTTTGCACCTTTGGTTCAAGCTCTCTTGGTTTTGATAACCTAGTATAACTTTGGGATCATCTCCAAGTTGTGGGACCTTTGTTAACTAAGATGAAACCTCTAGGTTCTAGGCTGGTTCCTCTTGGATAATCACCTTAATTTTCTTTTTGATAGGAAAGTAAATTCTTGAAGGGAAAGGGATAGAAGGAATGCTCAAGAGAAATAACTGAAAGCAAACCACCTACTAGGTGATACACCAAAAAGACATGAACATAATATATTGACCAAATTAGCATGAAGGCTCTCAGATCAAATAGGACACAATCTTCCTAAATAGGCTTGCATAAGTGTTTCACAGAGGGGTTTGAACAAAAGACTTAGACTGTGACCTGCAAGCAAACATTCTTTTTAGCAAAAAGGGGGCACAGGAATGAGACAGAGTGACAGGGGGTTGAGGTATACCCAAAAGATCATTCAAATCAAATCATACACAATAGCACACAAATAAGTTGAAAGAAAGAAGGGCCCTAGAACTTCAAGATTTCTCTAACAAAGCCAGTATATTATATTCATTAAGAGAAATATAGACAAGTAAAAGACTTGAGGGAAGAGAAGATGCCTCAGAAAGCCTTTATTGAATATGATAAATCAATGAAAGATTACAAATTGTAAAAGCCAAAGGGTAGAACAAATGCCATAGATAGCTCCTAAGAAAGAAGAACTCTCTTTTTAACAACCGTAAAACTCTAAGCTCTAAGAGCTCTAAAAACTAATATATACATCTCCCTTGCATGTAGGCAAGAGTAAAAAATTTGATTAAGGTTACATAGATTTTTCATAGAATAATAGAAAACCCTAATTCTATCATCTCTGATCATAAATGCATCATTGAAATATCTTGATCGATCAGATATCTATCCCTGTACATAATTCCATCACCATAATTTCCTCTGGAAGGTCGGCTGATCCATCTACTTCTCTACAAGTCAGGTTCACCATAACTGTTTAGATCAGATATTTGAATTTTAAAATCTTTAAAAGATAATGGTTAGTGAAGGTGTGACATCTATATCTACTACCAAGAATCAAATCTGATGCAATTTTAAAACATGGCCGTAGATATTTTTAATTTACCCAGGCACCATCTTGGACTTTAACCGTAACTCTGCATTTAACCCTCTTTTTTTATTGAGTGATAACCCGACTAAGCTTACAAACCTAGTCCCATCCTACCACTTGTCATCATACCACTAGTCGTTGACTGATAGGCACCTCGAACCCATGACTATACTTAACTTTTCATCAGACGGTTGTCGCATAGCCATGAAGACTATCTCTCAAGAATTTTTCCTTGGTGATAATGTGACAATCATTGATCTTGATCAAATTTTAACTTGTTTGGATGATGAAAACCCTAGCCCCACTGAGAAAAGCCATGTCACCGATGAGCTCAACAAATCAGAAGAAAACACCTCAGCAATATCTGACAGCGGACCCACTGCACAACCAGCTTAAATCAAACAATGGTCACATGATCATGAAGGGGAAGAATATTCCTTACAATCATGTGACAACAGTAGATCTAATTACACTATCATCACTTGAAAAATTCAGGTCCACTGACATGTCCTCGTCACCATCTAGCTTGGCCAATTAGAAATGAGCACCACCTGCAACACCTGACACCAGTCCTGCCATGACATCAGATTCCTTCATTTGGAAGGTCGGATGATTGTCATAATGCCAAGAAGATTAACCCTCGAGCACCTTTTCCTTGCGGTATCATGACAATTGTCGATCTTGATCAAACTTTAACTTGTCGAGTGACCTAACTACCATAAGAAACATAACCACTTACTGGATCACTAAAGGCTAAGGCACAAACCACAGAGGTTGCGTGAACAGGCGACTGAAGAAAATGCTTGGTCACTGAATGAAAAGGGAATATTCTATCTGATTAGGAGATAAAGAAATAATGGGAGTCACAAGATTGGGAAATAGAAAAGAACATTTGGTTGAGCTTTAGAGATCTTGTGACCATCCAATCATGAAAAAGTGCACATGAGAATATAGCGACTTAAGTGATCGAAAAAGGTAATGGTGAAATAGAACCGGTCGTAGGGTTTTTAGGGTTTTCTACCTCCAACGGTCATATTTTTTCAAATTTAATTGCTATCAGACCAGAGATATAACAATTTTCAGAGACCAGGGAAAACACACAAAACCATAAAAATTCTCAAGGTTCTCAACAGGGCTTAAAAAATGAAGATTTCTGGATAGAGCCCAACCTATTGGCCAAAATTGTATGGAATAAGAAATTTGGGTAATAGAAACCAAAGTCTTGAATGATGAATGTTGTAGTTTTACACTATGCTTGAGGAAGAGGAAGAATAATGACTTGAAGATCTTCTTGATTTTCTAGGACTGCTTGGTTGGATCCCTTTTCCTTCTTGTCTCTTGTTCTTGATACTATTATGAAAGAATGAAAATGTAGGGCCTTTATATAGAGATTTAAAAATGAAAACACCTTTAGGCCAACTTAGAAAAGTGATAATGAGCCATGAATCTAGGTTTGGGTAGTGTGAGACCCTAAAATATCATCCTTAAAATTTTGAGAAAATTTTTTGGGGACACATTGAAACCTAACATGTCTATAGGGACACATCAACTTTCACCATGTCATTGGAAAAATTCAATGAAAATTTACGAGAAGAAAGATAGTATCTAGGCCTCAAAAGATAAATCATGCAAAGATATGAGATCGTTAGATGTGGAAATCATGCTTCAAACTTTATAATGAGGTAAGACCCATCTTAGAGGGAGTGGATGGAATAAATTGGTAAATTCCATTTAAAATGGGACTCATAATATTAACTTAAATATTGATTTAAATTAATAAAGGTTTAATAAGTGTTAGAAGAGTGTGAAATCAATTTTTGAACCCATATACACTAAAATGGAGCTAAAATGAGGACCTAATTAAGGGTGCTTACTTTTTAGGAAGATAGATTTAGCCCCAACTTAAGTGGGAGTATGAGTCCACATCATGCTCATGGTAAATTAGAAGAAAGAGAGAATGATGAATATCATAGGCAAACTACAAGGATATAATATATTGCTAAGTATAGGGACACAAGCCCCCAAACGAAGGATCTTAACTTGTACATCCATATGAAAGGATATAAAAAATAATAACAACATCCTAAAGCTTACTAAGATTCCAAGTCAACTAATTGAAGATACCTCACTAAAGAAAATATCTCAACCACTAGCATCATGCTTAGAAATCTATTGAAAAAGCATAAGTGGTCACTTAAAAGGAGCAAAAGCACTCACCAAAGATAAGATTCCATGATTCAATCAAATAAAAAAGTATATTGTGTTATGGAATCATTGTGCTATGGAATCATGGAGGAGATAATAAGACAATCATGGATGACACAAGCTAGGTAATTATGTTGTGCTAGGTTATCCATGAAAGAGAAAGGAGAGAGAAGAGAGGGGGAAGCAGTTTAGGAAACTTTGTTATGCCAGTTCCACCCATCAAAAAGAGTGTAAAGATGGATTTGATGGTCTTGTGCATGTTATTCAACTCATGAAAATGTATGTAAATGAGAGGTTAAATGGTCTAGCAAGTTGTGTTATGCTAGTAAACCCATGAAAAGGATAGGTCAAATGGTCTAGCAAGTTGTGTTATGCTCATGAACCAATCCTCAAAATGTATGCAAAGGAGAGGTAAATTGGGCTAGAAAGTTGTGTTATGCTAGTTCAACCAATCCTAAGGATAGTCCAAGGAAATAATTTCATCCAAGGAATTCTACCAAAAATGTATAAAAGAGAGTGATCTAGCCCTAGAAAGTTGTATCATGCTAGTGTACTCTACCTATCATGCTTAAAGTAAATAGATTATTTGAAATAAGAAGGTCATGTATATACCTGCCCGTAAGATAGAAAATTAGGACAATTTTGACATATTAAGGAAAATATGAATAAGGATAAACCACTTTTAACACCAAGAAGGTATCCACAAAAAACACCTAGTCCAATCCAAAGAGGTCATAGCTCCTATGAGGTCAAGGAAGGGACAAATAGAAAGAGATACCATGAAAGACGTGTAAAAGGGATCCTTTTAAAGGATGTTAAAAAGATAATTAGAACAAGAAGGGAAGAATTGACATCTTCCTTACTGTTAGGTAAAGAGATTCTTGATGAAGGATGACACACTTTTATCCCCCAAGGTAAGGGATTTGTTTTTCCATGGAGAGCCAATTACGAACAATGAAAAATTTATGATCAAGGATGCATGTATCTTGTATATAAGATAATCCTTAATGTAAACAAAAAATTCCATGTAAGATTGAATATCACATAAAGACAAATGCCACTTCACCAAGGGAAAAGTGGATCCTTAGAGAGGATGAGAGAGATTGATATACTACCCTTTCTCCCCAAGTGTGGAGACAAGAATAAGGATAAAGAGGACCTATTATTTTACTCACAAAGTATGATTTCACCATGCATGATAATGAGCCTCCAAAGAATAAATTAACGATTGAACACTTAGTGTGGAGCAATATATTAAGAACTTAAATGTTATTTAAAGAAATCATGATTGAAAAATAACTCATTATGACATGTTACATGAATGATATCATTATCAATTAGCTGTTGAATTTTGTAATGCAAGGCTTGAAATTCATTAGTAGAGTGGTCACTATATCGGTGATACATGCAATGTTAGCAATAAAAATGCACCAACACAACTGAGAAGGGGGGGTGAATCAATTGTGTGCTAAATCTAAAACTTAAATCCTTTTAATCTGATTAATTTAAACAAACTAAAATAATAATATAACCACAATAACACCAAAAAATCATAACACCATAACACAAGTATTTATTGTCAAGGAAAACCATGTTGAGGGAAAAACCTTAGTGGGGATGGAACCCACAAATAATGCACTATAAATATTATGTACCTGTTAGGAGATGATTACATGTCCTTGTTAAAGGACAAACCATGTTAGGATTATTTTCAACCTTGTTAAGAGTTGAGTACAAAGGTAGGCTCACTGACCAAAGTGAAGATTAAATCCACCGTTTGAAGGTTAAACCCACCTTCTAGATCTACTATCCAAATAAATATATAAGAGTATACAATAAAAATAATGAACTAATTTACAACAACTATCCTTACCTATACAGTTCCAATAAAGTGTTCAATGAATGATCTCTTCTCTACATCCAACAAAACTCATGATAACAAGCTCACAACCCTATTTTGTGAAAACCATTCATTTAACACTACAAGGAATGAATTTCATTTATATAAGTTACAATAAGTAATTAGGTCAGCCTGTTAGGACTTTCCCAATGCACAAATGAATACATAGACCCTTACTAAGATACACATAGTATCTTAAACAAGTATACAAAAAATAAAAATTATCAACTGTGTACCAAGATCCACAATCTACACTAGAAAACCTCTGAACACATGATCTCCTATGGTCAGCCCCAAATAGGTCTTCGCAAGATCATACACAACATATGATGTCACCATGATCCTAGTGACCCAATAATCTCACAGAATGTCCTCCCATGTGTCTTTTTTCAAGCCTCAAGCTCGCATACCATAATCCATGCTCGCATCAAAGTTATCCTGCAAACTTAGAGACCATCTTTGTAATAATCCTTTGTTACAACACTGTAACCAATCTCCACCAAATCAACCATAACTAATGAAAAGAACTAGATAATGATTTGTGACCTTAGAAATAAGGTATACACACCTCCTACTTCACAAATCTAAGCTTGTGTACCCTGAAACATTGTACATGGTCTGTACCTCCTTGTTAGACCTGCCTATTCTAGTCATAACCAGTCTATTTGAGACTCCGGATGAAACCAACTAAAACATATCTTGAAATCAATGAAAAAACATAAATTTCAACACTTCAAACAATAAAAATTCCAATAATCTCCTCCTTTAACATTTATGGAAACATATGTGAAAAACCATCAACCCAAAAGTATCCCTTTTAATACGACCTTCTCAATATCCTCTTCAACAGTCCTCTTGAAATAGTAAGGGTTTTTTACCTACAACTCTCCCCCTTTGACATCAATGGAAAAGAGTTTCAAAGGTCTTCTTCTTCTCCATATCCATACATCCCACCTCGGAAAGGTGTAGCTTTTTAAAATCTTCATGTTTGCAATAAATCAAGTGCTTGATCACCCAAATATGCTTTGTTATGTACCTACAACCACTCCCCTAAGGATTAGATCAAACCATCCAATCCAAAAAGTTATAAAGCTCTGATAGCCACTGGACTAATGCATACCTACAACATCTAGTTCTCACAAGGAGGGGGTTTCACCCCAAGCATACCTCTAAGGTACTCAAAAGTATCTTTTGGAAAGGGTTTAGGGAATATGTCTACTCTCTTCTCCTTTGTACTGATGTATTCCAACCTGACCTCCTTCTCTACAACCTTGGCCCTTAGAAAATGATATTTGATTGAAATATGTTTAGTTTTAGAATGCATCACTGTAGTCTTTGACATGTTTACTGTACCTTTATTATCACAATGTATTACTATGTACAAGGAAATGTACCTTCATAGAATTAGTATTGAACAATAAATGAAATAGAAACTAAATAAACCATAATATAGCATCTATTTAGCAAATGAATGATCAATTAAGCATCATATGGCTCTCTATCTAAGGGTGTTAATGTGAACCTCTCAACAAGCTACCATTAATGACAATCCTAGAATGAGAAAATGAGTGATAAGCTAAGCTAATTAATCAATTCCAAATAGAAATGCTCAAATTAACTCTAAATTACCTTTCTAGCTATAATTTTCAAGAGGTTAGATGCAATTCTCAGATTTGTGGTTATCAATTACGATGGATTTTGGTCTTCCTTTTATAGATTTATGCAAGGGTAGGGGGTGTAGTTGTGTTGATCATGATTAAGCTTGAGTTGAGTCTTTGGTTCCACCCTTTGAAGACAATTTAAATATGGTGTCCTCAAAGCTTGGGACAAGAAGACAAGATGATTGGACAAGATGCTCTTTCAATTTGAGTGATTGAGATTGAATTTGGCTTGATCCATGTGAATGCATTTCTTCAAATCCTATTGGTTGATTGATTTTCCTCCCCTTTTGGTTGTTGAGAGAAATTAGGATCTATTAATTGATTTTAATTCATTTATTTGGCCATGTGCACCCCTTGAATGGGTTGAATTTTAATTTAATTCCAAACTATACAATTAATTAGATTAATTGCACATTGATTTAATTTCACTTGATTTAAATGCTTTTAATTGATCTTTTAGCTTTAGATTTTGAATTATATTGAATTAAGACTTGATTTTAATTTTGATTGGCCAAATGCTTGATTTGATTCAATTTATTTGATTTTCCTTGATTTGCTTTGCTTTGCTTTGATTTATTACTTAAGTGTCTTTGTCCATTTTTAGGTGATTACAAATGCCCCTCTTTAATTTGACATGTGAAGCGTGTCGATTCAAAGAATATTCTGATTTTGCTGATGATAGGTCCTGGGTCTTTTGAGGGTCAATCTTTGATGTTCATTAAATATTATTTGATGGTCGATTCTTGATATATGATATGAAATTGGTGTAGTTATGATGATGTCCATTTAATTGATGGTGTTCTTTCATGGTCATTCTGATGATTGATCCTTGATATGATGGTTGATCCAATGAAAAATTCTGATGTGATTCCTGATTATATGATATACTTTGATGTGATGCCCCATTTGATTGATTAACAAAAATTTTTTTGATAAAAGCTTGCACTCTGACTTGATGGCCATGCCCCTAATTCGATGATGATGTTGTTGATGCTGATTATCCAATGGTATGCCCCCTCAGAAATGAAATAAAATTTGATAGATGGTTGAAAATTTTGATGATTTAGGTCAAGTTATGTTGATTTAGGTCAATTTATAATAAATTTTGATTTCATTTCTGATATTTTTTTCACATCTGTTTGATGACAAATGCCCCTGCTTTGGCTGATTTGATGAAAAATTCAGGTTCCTGGGTCAATTCTAGTGAAATATACCCTTTGTAGGTCAATGATACCCTTTTTAGGTCAAAAAAGGCCTATATAAAGGGGTAAATAGTCTTTTTACTATTCATTTTAACTTTTACTTTTGACTTTTGAGCTTTATCCTCCTTTGACTTTCTAATGATGTCAATCCCAATTTGTGAGCATAGATTCAAGTGAGGTCATCGTTATCAACATCCAGCTATGTACGGACCTTCGATAAGTACTTAAACCTCTTGTTTTTGTCAATTTATGCATTTTAATTCAAAAAAATCTTAATTTTTCTTGATAAAACCCACTTTTTTTCCTTTTTTATTTCCAAGTAGCGCTTTTGCAACTTTAAATAGCACTTTTACTTCCCATGGTATGCTTCCATGGTTTTAAACAACACTTTTGCATTCTAAAACTGCGTGTTTACACACCAATTTTAGGGCCAATTTTGCTTTTGCCTTTTAAAATAGCACTTACACTCTTGTTTTCTCTTTTGCCCTTTAAAATAACACTTATGATCTTTAGAATAGCGCTTTCAAAATTTTTTAGCACTTTTGCCTGATGTTGCACTTTTAAATCATTAAGTAGCACATTTAAACATTTAAACAACGCTTTTGCATTTTAGCACTTTTAAAGCCTGAAATAGCATTTTTACCCTGTCAGAATTTTTTAAAAATTGCCATAGTCCACTTTGCAATTTGCTCAATGTCATTTATCAGATGATAGGTTAAGGTATCAAACTTGATTTTATAGTGAGTTGTAAGATGTCAGTATGAGTCAGTCATAGTCTGAATATTTAATCATCAATCTAGATTCATATGATGGGTGATGATGAATTTTCCATTCTATCTGAGTAGAAACATGAAAATTGATTGTGGTTTGATATTTTTAACTTTTTGATTGACTTATAATAATCCAAATAATAACTGATTTCAATTTTGATGTGATTTGAACTTGCTCTTTGTAGGTTGTCCTTAAGTTTTTAGGTGTTCATGGTGCTTACCCATTATCGATGAGCATAATACCAAATTTGAGTGTGATAGATCATTGACATATTAGTCTTTATGGTCTGCCTTTCCTTTTCTATCTTCCTCAGTTCTGACTGAATCAGGGTCTTATTACCACTATGGTTGAGCATTGGCACTCAGACCATAATAATTTTCATCTTCCTATGAGGAAGATGACTATTACACTTGAGGATGTGTATCACATCCCGTAGTTACCTACTTGTGGAGAGCTTGTTTACTATGATTCCCTCTATGATGGATCAACTTTTTAGTGGGTGTTCATGGATCCTAGCATTGGAGATGCTCATATCCAGTGGGCACAGTTCCTTTCATTTCCTATGCTACCAACTATCTTGGGTACTTTGATTGGTGGATTCTTGCTTCCTGATAGATGCAAGCATAGATTTGCTATTGGTTGGGGTCCTATCCTCAAGGATTTGATGGCACATCCCCATTGCTTCGATTAGGGTTCTTATGTCTTGGCACAGTTGTACTATGAGTTACACATAGTTGTTTATAGGTGATTAGCTATGCTAACTTCTTGAGTGATTCTTCTATAGCTTTGGACCTGGGAGCATATCCCAGTGACATGTCCCATCACAGTGTGACAATGAAATCTAGGTTGGTCATTTTCTTGGATGTATGAGGGTATTATTATCCAGACCCATATAGGTAAGCTTGATTACTGGTATCGTGTCATTGATGACATGGATACTATTGTCTAGAGGCCATACATTGGTTGTGAGGCTTGGCTTGAGGATGATTATGAGTTACCTTACATGTTTTTCCCTTGATGTATGATTGGACATTCTACCTACATAATTGAGAGGTTCTACTTCTGGAGAGTTCTTCATTAGTATGGGTGCACATAGGGTATGCCGTAGGGAGTAGTGATGTATGCTTGAGTGTAGGCAAAGAGATCATTGTGGGGTCCATGTGTTGATTATGGGAGAGCTGTTAGAGAGATTTGAGATCTTGGATATATACCTTGGTCCATTAGAGATCATATTATGGATGCGGGGATCACAGATGAGTATGTTGCTTGGTTGCATCGGTACCCTTTTCTTAGATTTACTGATCCTGTGGAGAGAGTTCCAGGTATCGAGGAGCTATTAGATGGAGATGATGATGCTACAGGGGATGATGTAGATGATTGTGGAGATGATGATGGTGAGGATGGTGGTGGTAGGATTAGGGCATGCCATGGTCATCAAGTAGCTAGAGCAGGTAGGGTTCATATCCCAATGATTGCTGTTGCTCCTATTCCTCCTTCAGGTAGAGGTCAGGGTAGAGGTGGTGTGGATAGAGAACTGAATCAGGTTTCTAGAGATCCTACCCTAAGACATGGTCACCATAGGGTCAGATGATAGAGAGAGGTTGAGGCACAGGTGGCATAGGTTTTACTAGATCAGGTATAGGGTCCTCCTTCTCAGCAGGGTATACCGCCAGTTATTCCATAGGCTCCACCTTCTCAGGGACCTGTTTCTACTTTTACTTCTATTTCTTCTTCGATGCCATCTTCATCATCACGTCCATCTTCTTTCAGCTTTGTTCCATCATTGTCAGTTCCATCTTCTTTGATGCCTTCTTCTTTGATTCCTCCACCATAGTCTTCTGCAGCACAGGCTCCTAGTGTGGTTGCACCAGAGGTTTGTGCCTTATAGTCTGATGTCTCTGAGATTAGACAGGAGATGAGACAGTTGAGTTCTATGATGTAGGATTTTATGGCTATGATGAGTCAGCATGGGTCATAGCCTAGTTTGAGTCAGCCTCCAGATAGTGCTCCTGGTCCTAATGGTACTGATGGTGCTGGTGGTTCAGCCCTTTGAGATATTTTTGATTTTTTGATGATATACATGATCTCCTTTCTTTGTTGTTATTATCAAGACATTTGGACTCTATTGTATCATTTTTGATTCATTGATGTTACTTATGCTGATACTTTGACTATTTGATGGACATTGATATTGGGATATTACATTTATGATCATTCGATAGACTTTGATATTCTACTCATTTTATGATGATGGTACCATAGACTCTGATTCTCACTTTGATAGATTTACTATATATGATGTCATGATGTGTTGGATCTTTTTTTTCAAGTTTTTAGCATGATATGTAGATCTAGGTGGTTCTATCTCCTATATGCTTTGTTTTATGCTTTTCAGATGTAATTTTTGAAATGAATGCATATTTTCTAATGATGCTTAAATGATTGTCTTATGTATGACATATAATAGATGAATGAATGCAATGATTTAAGGATGAATGATTTAGGATGAAAATGATATAGGATGTGTTAGATGGATAACAAATAAGGGATAATGCAATGTAATGGATAATGGATGTATCTCTTTTGATATGAAAATGTGATGAATTTATATAATGATGTAATGATCATGGATACTTAATGATTAATGATTCTAAATGTTATATGCAATATAGATGAATGATACTATCATGAATGTCCTCTAATGAACTTTGATGAATAATGCCATGTTTCACTAAATGATATGCCTTTAATGATGAATGATCTTAATGGATGAAATGAATGTTTAACTAATGCAATGTACTTAATGGATTGATATGAAAGAATGCACCCTAATGAGATGAATTTTAAAATGAATGCAACTTAATGCAATGAATGCATTTTGAATGGATTTTAAGATATATGCAACCTAATGCAATGAACTTAATGATTCAAATGTTGGACACATTTAAATGAATGCAAGGTTTAATGAAAGTGACTTAATGCAACTCAAAACAATACTTGAAAATGAACTTAATCTATGCAAGTGAACTAATGGAATGCACTTTGTTTTTGATTTCCAACACACTCGATCACTTATTGTTGTTTTTGATGATCCTTTGATTTTTTATTTGACTACACCCCCTTTCTATTTTGTCAATTTTCCCTCTTACAAATTAAATTAAGCTAAGAAAGGCAATATACATTAAATGCATTTAATCTAAGATGTATGCAACTAACTATCATTAATAAAAAATTTGGAGCTTATAATCATCATTGAGCAATTTTGGAACCTCATTTAGTACAACCATCACTAGTTCAACTATGATGATATGAATACTTTTTGCACCTCTTTCTTTGCTTTCCCATCTCTTTCTGGTATGACTATCACTCATTGAAGCCAATCATGAGAGTTCGAATATCAATTTTTTTGGATTCTATGTTGCAAGTGGATTTTGGTATTATGATATTGAAGATCAAAATAGCCAAGGTATCCTTTTGCGTAAACAAACAAAAATCTCAGTTCTATCCTATGTACAAGTCCTCGATGATTTTTTGATGATCACATCCTTAGACAAATAATACATGATTTAAAAGTTTGATTTTAAAATAATCATTCAAAAATCAACCAAAATATCATGCTTTCATCATAGCTTATCTAGTTTAAAAACTTTTATCGATTCTCTAGAAAGAAATGATTTCATCAATCAAGTCAACCCTTAGAAAAAAATTTGTAATGTTTTTCAAATCCATATTTCAAGTTTAGTTCCATCCATTTCATACTTTTAATCTTGATAAAGATAAGGTCATGTAAGATCTCGGATCAAATTTGCGTTTGGCTCAAATTGGATTGGTATTGAAGATTTGATTAAGTATTTCACTTTTGTTTTTGATGAATTGATTCCCTGATTGATTGAAGTTTTCTTTGATGAATATTTCCTCCTTTTGAGTAGATTTCCCCCAGTTTGATATGATTTCATTTGTGGGACTTAGGACAATTTGCAGATTAGGTGACCAAAATCTTTAGGTACTTGCAAATACAACTATGGAGTTTTATTATGCAATATATACAAATGTTGGCAAATGCAATATTTATAAAGTGACCTTCTAGGCATGCAACTGAATTGGACTTTCAATGATGCCTTTTTACTAGGTTTTCACTGATTGAATGAATCTTGCTTTCTTTTTCTATTTTTAAAGCTTTTTTTCTTTTTTTGCTACCAAGGTGCCTATTTGCTAGGTTTTCACAAAGGCACTTTTCTCTTTTTTGATTTTTTTTGTATTTTTCTCTTTTTCCAATTTTTTTTATCATCAAGGCACCTATTTTCTAGGTTTTCACCAAGAAAACATCTTTTTGAGGATCATATATGACTATTTTTAGCTTTCTTCATGCTCAATTTTCCACTATTTTTATCTTTTCTACTTTTCCAATGTTTTTGGTATTTTCAAGATCTCTTTTGACTATATACAATAAATATGATGCTTTCCATCTAACTTATGATACTCTTTATACTCTTTCATCTATTTCATGTATAGAACCTCTTTAGATGTATGCTATTGATAGGTTCTTGTAGCTCTTCTCCATCACAATTCGCTAATTTGTAGGTACCGGTCCCAAAAGAAGAAGTAATAACAAATGGTCCTAACCAATTTTCCTCTCATTTTCCCTTCTTTTCCCTTTCTTCTTGATTCTTGGGATTCTCTCACAAAACTAGGTCACCTATTTGAAATGTTCTTGACTTGATGTTCTTATTATAAGTCCTTGACATTTGGCTTTGGTATATCTTTAAATGATCAAATGCTTGTTGATGTTTCTCCTCCACTGGTAAAACTGCTTCTGTTCCAAAGACTAAGGAGAATGGTGTAGCTCCTATTGGTGTTCTTATGCTTGTTCTATAAGCCCATAAGGTTGGGTTTATTTTTATGTGCCAATCTCTACCTGAATTGTCCACCGTTCTCTTCAATATCTTCAAGATGTTTTTATTAGTTGCTTCAGCTTGTCCATCACCTTGAGGGTAATATATTGATGAAGAATGATGAATCATGTGGAACTTTGTGCATAATTCCTTTAGATATTTGTGCTTGAAGTGATTTTCATTGTCCGTTATGATGGCATGAGGTATGCCATATCTACAAATGATGTGGTTTAGGATAAACAAAGATATCTACTTTCCCATTACAGTTGATAAGGGTACAACTTCCACCCATTTGGTAAAGTACTCCATTACCGTGATGATGAATTTATGACCATTCAAGGATGGTGGATAAATAATTCCTATTAAATCTAGACCCCATTGATAGAATGGCCAAGGTGTTGTCATCAGATGCAGCTCTTGTGCAGGCACATGTATCAAGTTTCCATGGAATTGACACTTTCTACAAGTTTTGGCAAAGTTACAAGTGTCTTTCTCCATTGTAGGCCAAAAATATCCTATCCTAAGAAGTTTCTTAGCTAGGCTTAATCCATTCAAATGTGACCCATAGATTCCCTCATGGATTTATCACAAGGCTACGTTTGATTCCTCTTCCTCTAGACATCTAAGGAGAATTTCATCTAGACTCTTACAATACAATGTTTTAGAAATTAGGGTATATTGAGAGGGTTGACAGATGAAGCTTTTCTTTTGATTCCTGGTTTGGTCTATGGGTAGGATTTGATCTTTTAAGTAGGTTTAAATAGGTCCATACCAAGGTGATTCATGTGTAGTTAGCAAGCAAATGGTATAAGGATGGGTAGGGTCAAACGCAGGTTGTTCCACTTCTTGTACCAGGAATTCATATTTGGTGCTTTGATCTGGCATTTGTAGAAGTGATGCCAAAGTTTCCATTGCATCTGTTGCTTTGTTATTTTCTCTTGGCACTTGCTCAAATGTAATAAGAGTGAAGTACTTTTTAAGATTTTCCACCATGTTTTTGTAAGGTACCAACTTGTCATCTTTTGTCTGATATTCCTCATTAACATGATTAATGACCAATTGTGAGTCTCCATAAACCTTTAGTTCTATCACCTTCCACACTAATCCCAACTTGATTCCAATAAACAAGGCTTCATATTTTGCTATGTTATTGGTGCATGGAAATAACAATTTATATGACTTTGGAATTGTAGATCCTTGAGGAGTAATCAAGAGGATACCTGCTCCTGATGCATGTTGAGTGTATGAACCATCAAAATACAGTTGCCATGTCTTTGCTTCAACATTCACAATCTCAGAATCTAGAAATTCTACTTGAGTGGGATGATCATCTTGGAGTGGTGTTTCTGCTAATTGGTCAACAATGAATTTTCATTTGATAGATTTTCAGTCAACATACTCAATGTCAAATTCACTCAACACCATTACCCACTTGGCTAACCTTCCATTCAATGTTGTTTTGCTAAGTAGATACTTCAAAGGATCAATCTTGGCTATGAGTCTTATTTTATGAGCTAACATATGATGGAATAGTTTTTGGGAAGCAAAAACCATAGCCAAACATGCCCTTTCGATGAATGTATAGTTTAACTCATATTTGACCAAAGTTCTACTTATGTAGTATATTGCCTTTTCTTTGCCTGATTCATCTTCTTGTGCCAAAAGTGCCCCCAATGAATTCTCTATTGCTAAAATATATAGGATTAAATGTTTTCCTCTGATAGGTGGCATCAATATTGGAGGGTTCATGAGGTATTTCTTCAATAAATTGAAGGCTTCTTCACACTTTTCATCCCAGTTGAAAACTGTATCTTTATGCAAAAGTTGGGTGAAGTTATGAAATTTTTCTGCTAGTTGGGATATAAATCTCCTGATGGACTGAATTCTCCCTTGTAGTGACCTCATTTGGCTTATATTTTTAGGTTCTTCCATCTCCATAATGGCCTTGACTTTAGTAGGATCCACCTCTATTCCTTTCGTTGATACAATGTAGCCTAGCAGTTTTCCAGATTGGACCCCAAATGCACACTTTTTAGGATTGAGCCTTACTTAAATTGCTCTAATTTGTCAAAAAATTTCTCTATAATTGGTAGATGCTCCTCTCTTGAATGATACTTTTCTAATATTTCATCTACGTAATCTTCCATGAACTTATGCATCATATCATGGAATATTGTGGTCATGGCCCTTTGATATGTTGCCCCGACATTCTTTAGACCAAAGGGCATAACATTCCAGTAGAATGTCCCCCATGCGCATGTAAATGCTATTTTATCTTGGTCCTTAGGTGCTATATTGATCTTGTTATAGCCACTAAATCCATCCATAAGTGAAAACATGGAATGTCCCACTGTTAAATCTACAATGGTGTCTATGCTTGGAAGAGGAAAGTCATCTTTAGGACACACCAAGTTTAAGTCTCTAAAATTCATGCAAATCCTAATGAACTTATCTTCTTTTTAAACTGGTACAATATTTGAAATCCATTGTGCATAATCAATGGCTCTGATAAATCCCACTTTTAGCAATTTCTCCAATTCCACTTTTACTAGCAAGGCTATATGCGGATGCATCTTCCTTAACTTCTGTTTGACTAGTTTTACTCCTTTGATATTCAAATGATGCATAATCAAGTTTGGATCTAATTATAGCATATCATCATATGATCAAGAAAAATTGATTTGCCTTTCCTTGAAATTTTTTATGAATTCTTTCCTTTCTTCACTAGATAAGGATGCCACTAGGTGTATGATCTTTGGCTTGGTTTCTGATCCAATGTTTATCTTTTCTATAGGCTTGATCAAAATTGGAGATCTTTCTTCATAATGTTCAGGTAAAGCATCCAAAATTCCTTCCTTAGGTACCTCAATTGGGTTTTCACCTTTGGAAACATCCTTTATTTCTTTTTCTTTTGGATCTAATGTTGCCACAATGTGGTTTTCAACACTTGATTCTTTTCCTTTTTTACTTTTTTTGTTTTTTTCATTTTTTCATGGATTGAAAGTTTGGATACTCCCCTTTATCATTTCCTCCTGATATTCCATGGTAGAAGAAGGTTCAACCACATTGAGATATTGGGACACCACATTGTCATTCAAAAAGGTTGGAAGGATAGTTGGTTCAATGGAATCCCATTCGATTAATTCTAGGTATATGAGAGTTAAGGGATCAATGCTTTATCTTGGTTTAGTGGGATTTAAAGATAAGACCTCATTTGATGGTTTTCACATTGTATCATTCAAGTGTATGAAATGTGCCTCTTCTAATTTTTCTAAAGAAGTAGGATCAAAGTCTTCCTCACTAGACTCCTCTATGGTTTCCGTTGGATAAGTCATGTGGATTAAACCTAACGTTTGATTCCTCCATAGTAGGTCTCCATGAAGGTACATAAGGTTCACCTAACCATTTATTTATCTCTATTTATATGCTTGGTACATCATTTAGGACCACTTTATTTGAACTAGATGCTTGATTTGAACTTGATTCTACTATTTGTCCTTTATATTTGCTAGAAGTGTAGGTATGAATAACATCAATACCCTTATCATGGCATGAATCATCAGATAATGTATCCCATTCCCAATCATTAGAATCTTCATCACTATGGGATTCTAATTGCAATATCTAATCATAGAGTTTGGGATAGTGTTTTTGGGTGTACCCTTGTTCAAGGTACCCTAATCCAGTTTTCTCCTTGCTATCTCACCATGTCATTTCTATAGGTTCAAGGTAGCCATCTTTTGCATGATTTTAAATCCTTTCCCATATTGATATGTGGGAATGGTTATATTTTGAATGTGTTTGACATGTGCACTTGATTCTTCATCTTTGTATAACCAGTTTAGGATCTCATTGTCTTCTTCATCCATGGCAGATAATGTGCTTACCCTCAAAAAGTTATCATTATATTTATGGGGTATATTTGAGGGTCTTCCATAGGAATTAGGTGATAAGGGAAAGTCCATCATGGATAGGGAGTATTTTCCTACTCCATTTTGCTTAATTTTGCACTACTCATCAAAATTCTTCATCATTTGGTCCATTTTCTGATAGTGGGCCTCTTTGGTATATACTTGAACAACTTTGGTTTAGTCTTCTTTCAATTTTTCAATAATATTATCCTCACTAACCTTCTCTTTTCCTTTATTTGATGCAGCTAGGTTTGTGAGTTTTGGTATGTCTTCAATAACAACTTCCTTTTCTATTTTTTATTTTCTCTTCAATAATGGGATGTCTTTAGAATTTTTCCCTTGATCCATTTGATTAGGTATAGACCCTTCTGCATTGTGTGGGACTAGAGAGTCATTGATAGGTTTGATGTTGTTACAATATTAGAAGGGGTTTGAGTCCCTCTTACCATTATTTCCTATCCTAGATAAGGAAACTTTAAACATTGGTGATAAGTAGAAGGAACAACTTGCATTTCATGGATCCATAGCATTCCTAACAAGATATTATAGGTCAACTTTAAATCTAGCACTTGACAAATTGTTTCCTTTTCCATAGGACCAACTCTTATGGGAAGTACTATGACTCCTTTTGAAGCTCTTTCTTCATCATCATAGGCTTTAATAGTTATCATTTTCTTAGGGTCAATAGCCTTCTCAAAAAATCCTAGGTCTTTCACTAGGCTAAGGGTACAAATGTTTAAGTTGGCTCCTCCATCTATAAGGACTATTTTCACCCTATTCTTATGAATCAAGACTTCTATGTGCAAAGGTAAGTTCTTAGGATGATTAAGTGACATGTCATCTTGCTTGGAAAATGATAAGCAATGGGGTGCAATGAGTTGTCCCACCATATTTTGAAACTTTTCTACCTCCAGATTTAGAGGCACATTGGTCTCCAATAAGGCTTTTTCCAAGATATCCTTATGAGTTGGTGATAATTTGAGAAACTCAAGAATAGAGATTTGAGCAAGAGTTCTTTGTAATTGATCAACCAAGTTATATTGTTTTGATGATGAAGTTGAAGCTTGGTTTGATAGAAAAATTTTAGGAGCATTTGTAGGTAGAATGATTTTCAATGCTTGACCCCTAGTGACAACATTTGATGATGCTTCTCTTAATTTCTCTTTTACTACTATAACATTTATGATGTTGTCCTCTTCACTTAAAGTATTGATCATGTTGTCGTAGGTATGAGAAAAGTTCACTTTCTCATTACCTCTTTTTTGATTTTGGTTGGCATTAGATGACTCACCCTTTTCATGGTTCAAAAAGGGGTTCTTGAAGGCCGTATGATCCTCATTGTTTTGAGGTCATTCAATTTTGATAGTTCCATCATCTATTAAATCTTTCACTAAGTGTTTCAACCTCATGCATTCATTGGATTTATGACCTCTATTTCAATGATACTCACAATGATGAGAATCATTCCACCAATTAGGTTTAATTTGAGGTTGATAATCTCTTAAATTAGGTAATGTGATGATCTTGTTAGCAACCAAGGTCCTTAATGTGTTCTCCAAGGGTTCACCTAAAAAGGTGAATTTTCTCTTGTTATAAGTGGAGAAAAAGGGTTTGGGCTTATTCCCATTAGCATTATTATAAGGATTATTAGCATTTTTGTTTGAATTGTTGGAATTGCTATTGGAATTATTGGAATTAAAGGGAGCTTTATTTGTTTGATTTACATTATTTGAAGAATTAGCTCCACTTGATAAGTTAAAAGGGGTTGCCTTCAAGTTGTGAGTGTCCACAACTCCATCATTCACAAGATTTTTGTTATTATTTTTTAACCATAACTTTGGTTTATCATTGTGATTGTTGGCCCCTTGGTTGTTAACATATTTAGATACATAATTATTATTGTTGTTGTTGGTATTGGATTTATTGTCTTTAAATATTTTTTTCTCTCCTCTCTTTACCTATACATATTCAATCTTGATCCCATTTTCGATAAGTTTTTCAAATGTTGGGGGACATTGGAGTTGTAATTGATAATTCATTTCCATGGTCAAATTGTTTATAAAGATTTCCATCTTCTCTTTCTCGGGGATACTTCATGGATACCTTGCAAAAATGGTCCTCCACCTTTGTAGGAATCCGAAGAAGGGTTCACCATATTTCTGTTTGGTATCACACAATTTGAGCATCATGATTTCATGCTCGATATTATAGGAATAGTGGGTTACAAACTTGGAGGCTAATTCCTCAAAAGTCTTTATTCCTTGGGGTAACTTAGAGAGCCACTCCATGGAGGGACCTCCCAAGCTCCTAGGAAATAGTCTCATTAGGTATGTATCATTGTGCATGAACTCAATGCTTAAAGTACAAAAATCCCTTAGATGATCCTATGGGTCTATTTTACCCATATACTTATCATATTTAGGAAAAATGGTATTGAAATGAAAGGGTGTCATAACTAAGCTTTTGTCCAATGGGAAAGGACACAAAGCTTCAATAGAAAAGGGCTTAGGTTCGGCCACCTTTTTCATGGAATCAATTTTCTCTTGGAATGATTTCAATTTTCTAGTCATAGCATTCATGGGGTTATCTTCTTCTTGTTTCTTCTTAAGTTTCTCTATATCATAGTCATGGGGAAGCTTTACCCCCACTTGGGCTAAGTTTAAGAAAAACCTCTCCCTATCCCTATCTATCAATTTCTCCATGACTTTTAGGAATTCATGGTCTTGGGCTTCTCTCTCAAATTTTTCTTCAAGTGTTTCCTTAGGAGCTTGATTGGAATTATTGGTGTTATGGTTGTTTCCTCCTTGGTGGTAGTCATGAAACATGGAGTTTCTATCCATTTCTCCAAGTCTTTCTTCAAATAAATTTGGGAAAGTATCCCCTTGATCTTGTCCTTTAAAGAGACTTTGGCATTCAACTTTGCAGCCTTCATTTGCAATGTAAGTGCTATCTCCTTGTAAAGATACCCTAAGTTTGTGGGACCATGTAGAAACCAACATCCAACAAGGGTTTGATTCAAAATGATCCTTGATTTGATAATTGTTGACTTTAATTGAAGATATTAAAAATGTAAGATGAACTTTCAATGGATATCTCTTTGACTCATTTTATGTATTTCAAACACAAAAATCACACATACACTTGTTTCTTTTTACCCACTACACAATAAGTATTTGATTTTGAAAGTATGTTATCACGGGTTTTGCACAAAAAGATACTTCAAGCAACCTACCTAGATCAAGATTTGGTTCATAAACATGGCTCTAAAAAGGTGGTCTTGCTAATTTATCATGGATTTAATATGGATTCTATTCAAAATGGATCCTAAACTTTTTAAGAGGCTTCCCACCACCGGTATATCAGAGTTTTGCACAATCCGTGAGGACTACTCGAGGAAGTTCAAAAATTTAGTATCCTTTTGTCACACACCCCATTAAGGATGTATGTGTTTTGTTTTATAGTGGGTTGGATTCTCACAACAAAAGAAAGTGTATCCCACTTTGGGATGTCCCTCTCACCAGCCCTCTTAAGGAAAATCTTTGGAGCCAAGCCCACTAATGATCTAGCATGTTCATGGAAAACAAGGAAATGGAGTTAAGAACTAGTTTTTGGGAATTTGATTCACCAAAAGGTGAAGAGCATATCCCTAACTCTTTCTTAATTTCCCAAACACAATAAACAAGGTTCAATTACTAACCCACTAACTAGAGAGAATTGAGTATTGCTACTCTCTTCTACAAACAAGGGGCTTTTGATTTTATGTGCCTAATTTCCTCAACCTCTCTTCTTAATTAAAAAGTTTAACACTTTTGGAATTTTGATTCACTAAAAGAAGTGAAGAGCGTAGGCCTAATGTCAAACTTTTCAAACAAAGATAGGCTATTTTTTAATTACTAGATTCTTAAAAGCACCAAATGCCACAATTTAAGGAAAATATTCACTAGTTTGAGGCTTACCTTTCTTTGTAGCTAGCAAAAAGGCTAGGGGCATTTTTGAATGATTTTGCAATTTTAATGCTTACCTTGGCAATCGTTCCTTTCCAATGTGCTTTTCCTCCCACAAGCTAGTCAACAAAACCAGCCAAAGTGAAGGAAACAAAGATAAAATTGAGGAAGCAAATATTGAATTGAATCTAAGGCCTTATTTGCAAATTTTAAGAAAAACTTGATTTAAGGTGAGAAAATCCAATTTAGTGAGACAAATTTAGTTTTGTATGCTTCTACAACTTTGAGATAATTTTCATAAACCTGATTTTCCTGATGTGAATCTTCAAGGACCAGCTTGATATGTGTAATGTTCTCCTTCTTGATTTTCCTTGCTAAAGCCTTGCCTTCTTGATTGAACCTGCTCTCTAGCTTTTTTACTTTTCTGTGATCAGACATCCTACAGAGACATAAAAATCATTTTACCACAGTCAGATTATGAAAATTTGTAGTTTACTCAAAAGCACTGTCGTAGTGCTTAAAAGCGCTATTTAACTATTTAAAAGCATTGTTAATCTAATCAAAAGAGCTATTTAAACTTTCAAAAGCGCTGAAACAAAGAGTAAAAGCGTTGTAGAATTAAGAAAAGGCAGTGAAAATTAAGTAAAAGCACTTGAAAAATGTGCCAAAGTGCTTGGTAGTCATGGAAAAAGCACTGTGAGAATTTTAGACAGAGATCAGAAAGATTTGAAAGTGCTGCTAATCGGTGTAAAGGCACACAACTTTATCATGGAAGCGCCAAAATAGTACTCAGAAGCATTATTTAACTGTTCAAAAGCACCGTTTGAGGTCTCAGAAGTGTTTTTTCATTGTAAAACCCAATAGTTAAACATGCAAAAAATTTGACAAATATGAAATTTCTGAGAAATTAGAAAAGTGAAGCATACTGCCCCACAGTGGGTGCCATTTTGTGTACAAGGAAATGTACCTTCATAGAATTAGTATAGAACAATAAATGAAATAGAAATTAAATAAGCCATAATATAGCATCTATTTAGCAAATGAATGATCAATTAAGCATCCTATGGCTCTTTATCTAAGAGTGTTAATGTGAAGCTTTCAACAAGCTACCATTAATGAAAGTCCTAGAATGAGAAAATGAGTGATAAGCTAAGCTAATTAATCAATTCCAAATAGAAATGCTCAAATTAACTCTAAATTTCCTTTATAGCTATAATTCTCAAGAGGTTAGATACAATTCTTAGATTTGTCGATATCAATTATGATGGATTTGGGTCTTCCTTTTACAGATTTATGCAAGGGTAGGGGGTGTAGTTGTGTTGATCATGATTAAGCTTGAGTTGAGTCTTTGGTTCCACCCTTTGAATACAATTTAAATATTGTGTCCTCAAAGCTTGGGACAAGAAGACAAGATGATTGGACAAGATGCTCTTTCAATTTGAGTGCTTGAGATTGAATTTGGCTTAATCCACGTGAATGCATTTCTTCAAATCCTATTGGTTGATTGATTTTCCTCCCCTTTTGGGTGTTGAGAGAAATTAGGATTTATTAATTGATTTTAATTTTTTTATTTATCCATGTGCACTACTTGAATGGGTTTAATTTCAATTTAATTCCAAACTATACAATTAATTAGATTAATTGTACATTGATTTAATTTCACTTGATTTAAATGCTTTTAATCAATCTTTTGGCTTTAGATTTTGAATTATATTGAATTAAGACTTGATTTTAATTTTGATTGGCCAAATGCTTGATTTGATTCAATTGCTTTGATCTTGTCCTTGATTTTCTTTGATTTTCTTTGATTTATTACTTAATTTTCTTTGTCCTTTTTTAGGTGATTACAATTACAATAGGCTCTTAAAATCTTACCCCAATGTCCTTTGGCATTTTCTTCAACCACATAATATATGTATAATTTATGGCAGCAACCACATACTATGACTCAGTGGTAGACTCAGCTATACAATCCTATTTTTTCTCAACCAAGAGACAAACCTTTTACCAAGGAAAAAAGCTCCTCCACTAGTGCTCTTCCTGTCATCCACACTTCCCGCCCAATCTACATTAATATATGAATGCAATGTGAAATCACCATATTTATCATACCATAAACCATATTCTATTTTTCCTCTTAGATATCTGAATATCCTTTTAATAGTAGAAAAATGAACCTCCTTAGGGTTAGCTTCAAACCTCACAACAATTCCAAATGCACTTGCTATGTCTGGCCTAGTGTGTGTCAAGTACTGCGAACCTCCAATCATTGACCTGTACTTAGTACAATTTTTTTTTTAGATTCATCAGTAGAGGAAATCTTACACCCAGTCACCATAGGTATCCCAGAAAGTTTACAATTCTCCATTCCAAACTTCTTTAGCAACTCCTTAAGATACCTGGATTGTGAGATGAAAGTACCATGTTTATTTTGAGTTATTTGAAAACCAAGGAATAATTTCATTTCACTAATCATTGACATTTCAAACTTACTCTTCATTTCTTTAGAAAAATTATTTCTCATTTCATCATTTCCTCCAAAGATAATGTCATCCACAAACACCTCAATAATCAAAATACCATATGTACTAATTCTCAAATAAAAATTACTATCTGCACTACCTTTTCTAAAACCAAGATGTAATAAATACATGTCAATTCAATCATACCAGGCCTTTGGTGCCTTCTTTAGTCTATACAAAGACTTCTTCAACTTAAAAATCATGTCACCATCTCCTATCAAATAAAATCCATTAGGCTTCTCTATGTATACTTCTTCCTCAAGATCACCACTCAGGAATGCAGACTTCACATCCATTTGATATACCTTGAAATATTTACGTGCTACATAAGCATGGAGAAATATTATTGCCTCTAACGTCGCAAGAGTTGCAAATATTTATTCAAAGTCTATACCTTCTTGTTGTGAATAGCCCTTGTAGACTAGTCTAGCTGTATTCCTCACAACTATGCCTTCTTTATTCATTTTATTTCTAAAAACTCATTTGGTTACAATCAAATTTTTGTCCTTAGGCCTAGGAACCAACTCCCAAGCATTATTTTTCTTTATTTGATCAATCTCTTCATGCATTTCCTTAATCCACAATTCATCTATACAAGCCTCATCAACAGTCTTAGGTTCAACTTGTGAGATTAAATAGAGCTCATTTCTACCCTTACACCTTGTCATCATACCTTTATTAGCATCACCAATAATATGATTTTTGGGATGGTTTACAAAAACATACCTTGGTGTTCTAGGAGCATGCTTTTGTTCACTCAAGAAAACTTGTATATCATTGCCAATCTCAAGAATATGTCCTGCCTCATTTTTCTCAATCTTGTTCTCATTCTCAGGGATTGGATCACATTCACACATCATTTCTCTAATATGAAACCTCTCATAAATATTCACATTAATGCTTTCAATTATTTTCCTTAATCTCAGATTGGAACACCTATAAGCCTTACTTTTAGTTGAATACCCAAGAAAGATACCTTCATTGGTCCTTGCATCAAACTTTCCTATTTTTTCATCTCTTTTGATATAGCACTTGCTATCAAATTTTTTGAAGTGCTTCATAGTAGGAGTATGACCAAACCATAGTTCATAAGGAGTCTTACCAGTACTGTCTCTGATCTAAACCCTGTTTAAAGTGTAGACAATAGTGTTAACTACTTCCCTTCAATGCATGTGTGCCACATTGCCTTCAATCAACATAGTCCTCACAACATCCAATATGGTTTTGTTCCTTCTTTTTGCTATCTCATTCTATTATGGAGTCCTAGGTGTAGAATTTTGTGTATATATGTCATGTTCTTCATAGTATGAATTAAATGCATTAAATGTAAATTCTCCACCTCTATCTAACCTTGAACATTTTATCTTCAGACTTGACTCATTCTCAATTTTTGCCTTATAAATATTGAGCTTATCAAAAGCTTCATACTTTTCTCTAAGGAAAGCAACCCATGACATATTGGAATAATAATCAACAAAAAGAATGAAATACCTTTCACCATAGTAGGACCTTGTCTTTATAGGACTACACAGATCTATATGCACCAAATATAATTTCCCCCTTGTTAAAAATTATTTACTCTAAAAGCTTCTCTTTGTTTGTTTCCCCATCACACACACTCTCTACATATAGTGTTAGTAGGTTTGATAATCTTTAGTAGATCTCTTATTGCATTTATGTTACTAGCCTTCACAGTGTTGTCAAAGTTGACATGACAGAATCTTCTATGTCACAACCAACTATCATCTACCTTTGTAACAAAACAACTAGCCTCTGCAGTATTCAATTAAAACAAATTACCTCTTCTTTTTGTACCTGATGCGATCAAGTCCCTTGTCTCAATTCTAATGGTGCATTTCCCATCCATGAACTACAAGTGGTAACCCTTGTCTACAAGATATCCAAAACTCAACAAGTTACGTTTAAGGCCATCAATAAACAAGACATCAATAGTATTAGTTTTTTCATCAAGAGAGATGGATCCTCTACCAATGATCAACCTAGGAGTGTTATCACCAAATCTAACCACTCCACCATTGTATTTGTTCAGCTAAACAAACTCATCTTTATCATTAGTCATGTGATGAGAGAAACCACTATCTATAATCTATTTTTATTTGTTTTCCACATGTAAAACTAAAGCTTTCTCTTCATAAATAGGTTCTTCATCCTTAATTGTAAAAAATCCAATGTCATCCTCATCATTTGTAGAATCATCATTAGAAACACCCTCACCAGCATAATAACATTATTTATCCTTCTTAGACATGTAAAACTTAGGTTTGTGCTTAGGAACCATAGTAGGACATCTAGATGCAAAGTGACCAATTTTATTGCAAAAAAATATTTTAGGAGTAACTTGCCTTTGAATTTACCCTTACCTCTCTTTTCCCTCTTTTCTATCATAGCCATAAGATCATCTAGATTTCTCTTTTCTTCCTCTATTTTAGCATAATCATCTATGTACTCTCCAAGATCTGCATGTTTGCTACCTCTACTAGTGCTTGCAAGGCTTGATAATTCCATGTTTTCATTGTGAACAATAGCCTTGAATGTATTTTCCACTTTAGGTAATGCCTCCTACAACTCTATAGTCTCAAAGATGGTTAGTTTAGCAATCAACATCTCTCTTTTGAAGTTCTCAATGAGTGGAATGGTCTCCTTAATCTCCTAAATCTTTGTCTTATAAGATGGTGTCAAAGATCTTAAAATTTTTGCGATCACTTATTCTTTAGTATTTGTGCCTCTATAATTTATGATTCTAGTTACAATCTCAATTATCCTCTATACATATTTTTTGGCATTCTCATCATCTCGCATCCTCATGTTTTCCATCTCCACTTTCCAATTCTACAACTTTGCCCTCTTAGTGTACTTGTCTCCTTCATACAAAACTTCTAATCTTGTCTAGATATTATGTGCTGAATCAAGTTCCTTAACCTCTATGAATTCTTCTTTTGAGAGTGTAGGAAATAATAGGTACTGAGAGGCTGGGGGGGGGGGTGAATTGGTAGCAACAAAACTTTTAACATTTTATTGATACTCTTAAATAGTAATAAAAGAAACTTCTAGACTATGAAGCATATAACATAAATTGTATTGTGAAAGTGTAGTGAATCAAATAAAAATACATGGACACATATAACACACTTATTTATATCATGGAAACCCTTGGTTAGAGGTAAAAACCATGGTGCGGATGACATCCATAATCCTTTTAGTGTAGTATAAAAGAGTGTCAAGTTAAGAGCTTACAATATGTCACTTTCTAGGTGATTCACCCTATTAGGAGTGATTGATACCTTGTTAGAAGTATCTATGGTCCAATTATAGACTACCTTGTTAGAGGATTTAATCCCACTATTACAATGTTCACCCTATTAAGGGATTTACATAATAAGCCCTGCTAAAGACTACTCGATTAAGGGATTTACAACCTGTTGAAACTATTAAGAATACAACAAGAATAAATTACCTATAATTTTCACTATTTACCATTGATCAGATCTCTTATGCTATGTTCTTGTTCTGACATCAACTTTGTAACATCTTTGCAAATAGTTTTGAACAATTTTTCATAACAATAACTTCATCAACCAACAACTCTTCTCTTTGCTTTTTTTTTCTTGCAACTTTGTCCTAATATATAGTCCTTACCACCAAGTGTAAAACCTAATTAGGGTTTTTATTATCCTTCAATCATGTTTCTCCAATCTTGATTGACTCATCAAAACATGAAAATTCTTACTGCATCGGCCAAATTATAACATAAGTTGTCATTCCCAATGTGCAATATTCCTTCAAAAATTATTTTTCAAGCATGCCTTGAAATCATGAAAAGATCTGTACACAAGTTTTAATAAATTGATTCAATCATCTCCTCGAACAATGTACTACATTTTCTCTATTGTCCAGATTTAGTGAATCTTCCTCTGTCATGACTGATTTGGCTAAATAAGACAACCTGTATAATAACCTTTGTCTATATTGTTCATTGTACTGACCGGTTTCTAATGTTTTTACTTTTACCTGTATTGGTTCATGCTCTCACTGGTTGTCTTGTAATGTTCTACTCCCTTTAACTGTCTGACCTTCAACTATTGTCTTGTTCACCAGTTACCTTCTTGTGTATCAATTACCATGTAACATACCAATTAGCATGTTACATACTAGTTGGTTATACCTATTTACCAATCGGTGTCACTTCACATACTTAGAAAAAATTATTTCAACGATTGAATGGTTTTCAAGAAATGACAACCATGCTCCTCATACATATAATAAATATCATCTAAAGCATCAATATGCTAATAGAAATTACACTGATCAATGCTTCCCTTGCAACCATGTTGTAATGAAATAATTTATTCTCATCTTCAGTAGCATTAGCTATCTCATATTATGCCTTGATCTCTTCCTCCTTGATAATCATCTAGTAATCAATTCCATGTAGATCAAATGAGTCCTAATCTTATTTTTCCAGTTGCCAAAATTTGTAGCATCAAACTTAGGGCTCTCCTTCCTGTAGTAATCCATCTTAGGATCTCCTCAAGTGGTTAAGCTTTCTATCTGATGACCAAAATCTCTAATACCAATTCTTAGAAAATACAATGCACCAACACAAATAAGGGGGGATGAATCAATTGTGTGCCAAATTTGAAACTTAAATCCTTTTAATATGATTACTTTAAACAAATGTAAATAATAATATAACCATAAGAACACCACAAAATCATAACACCATAACACAAATATTTGTTATTGAGGAAAACCTTGTTAAGGGAAAAACCTTAGTGGGGATAGAACCCACAAATAATGCACTAGAAATATTATGTCCCTGTTAGGAGATCTAGCCCTGTTAGGAGCTAATTATTACATCTAGTACATGTCCCTATTAAAGGAAAAACCCATCTAGGAGTCTTTCCAACCCTGTTAGGAGTTGATTACAAAGGTAGGATCACTTCCTAATCACACTGCCCAAAGTGAAGGTTAAATCCACCTTCTGAAGGTTAAACCTACCTTCTAGATCCACTGTCTAAATAAATATATAAGATTATACAATAAAAATAAAGAAACTGACTTATAGAAACTATCCTTTCCTATACATTTCTAATGAAGTTCTCAATGAATAATCTCTGCTCTACATTTAGCAGATCTCACAACCCTTTTTTAAAAAAAAATTCATCCAACACTCCAAGGAATGACTTTCCTTTATACAAGTTATAAAAATAAATTGCGTTAGCCTATTAGGACTTCCCTAATGCAAAAATGAATACATACTAGTGTGAGGTCCTACCCCAACCCATCCTAGCACAACTGACATTTTCACACATGGACTATCTAGATGATACACTATTTTGAGATATTAGACCTATTTTGATTATGAATTCATATCATTAGACATTATGTGATGATTTTACATGATTATATGGATGATGATGTTAGACATACCTTTATATGCTTATGTTAGATTCATCCTGACTTTACGATATAGAAAGATAATTGAATTCTGAATTCTACATTTTGATTTATGTTATCTTATGGAATAGGAATTGAGATAATTATGATGTTGATTTCGTAATGAATTGGTTTTGCATTTGATTTAGGGTTACTTGTTATTTAGTGAAACTAAACTTACACGTGATGCTTATGGAAATAGGATACAATATGGTTTATGTATATGTTGATATCATAAAATGAATTTTATCAATGTATTCAGATTTGAATGTTATTTTGAATCCTACTTTTCTTTCTATATGATTATATATGAGATTATTTCATATGATACTAATATCTGATTGAGTGTGCAGGATTATGACCATGGTTTTAAATGCAGGGAAACAAGGGTGGATCAATGTGAAAATAGTAAAAGGACAAGGTCAACTCTATGAAGAGAATGACCTCACTATTATGTGTTTTAAATTCTTAAATGTGATGAATGAGTGAATGTTAATTTTTAAGTGTGTATATGTGCATAATTGGATGTAATTATATGTGTAAATGTAATTGTGTTTAATCCATTTGGCATGCCATGTGTGAATTTAAGTGGAGTGATAAGTTCCTTTTGTTGTATCACTTGACACTTGTGCTTATGTGTTGGCATGCCTAAGTGGAATGGTTAGACTTTACACTACCCTTAGGTCACCTTGTGAGTCTCTAGGTGTAGTTACTTGATTAGGGAGCTAATGCAGTCAATGTTGGTGGATCCAATTAAGGACTGACCAACCTTACAGCCAAACCAATACACAACATAAATACACAAAAACAACAATAGATCTGAAAAAGAACATAAGTCTTTATTCATCAAATCAAAAATTACATGCGATGTGCCGGGCTGTAAGGCCTTCCAGGTTACGGCTAGATACAAAGAAAGTAAGAGTCTACAGGATCTCATAGGATCCAAATCTTCTCTACAACATCAAGTATTTAGCTAGCCCAGTCTATAGCACACAACACAATTGTAGGCATCTAGGAGAGATATAAACTCGTAATCAAACTTCCAAGAAATCTTCATGTTCCTAATCTTGCAGGCTACTAACTTTCCTTCCAATTCTCTGATACCCTAAAAAACTACACAATCATACTATAAATATTGATTCCTAGCCACAAGTTGGCTGATGAAACAATAAACCCTTACAAACAAATATTAAATGCTAAAACATCAATCGGCTCTCAAATATCCTTAAAAACAAAATAAACTCTCCAAGATGGCCCCAAACGGTCATCAGACCCTCATAGAAGAATGCAACATGCTAGATATAGGTCCCCACACATCCAACGGTCAATCCATAACTTGAGGAGTGCAACCCAAATCAATGAAACCAGTCAGCCAAGCCGATCCAACCAAACAAACCAAGTCAGTAAGAAAGAACATTGAGCAACAAAGAAATAACCATGCCAAACACTGACCATGCCAAGCATGACCAAGGAACATAGTTATCACTGAGCACCAGAGAATCAACACCTTTAGTTACCGAGTGTTCTTCAGAGACCGAGCACCCCGGTAACCATAGAAACTGAGAAACTAGTCTCCCAAACCAAACAAATGCTCCACCAAATCAAGATCACAACTAAAAATCTACCTTCAAAGACAAACATATTTTTGGTTGATACATGATTTCCAAGAATCCTAGGATGCTTCTGCATTAGACACCCCAGGTAAGAAATATTTTCATAAGGAAATTAGGAACGTCTCAAGGGAATCAAAACAGGTATGCCAAATCTATTCTTCACCCATATCTCCTCTTGTCCTTCATCCCAAGTAGTCTTCACTTAATTCATTTGTCCCTGCAACAAGTTCTTCTACTTTCCACTTTTCTTATCCTTCTAGTCGGCAATTGATAGCAATCGACTCTGACCACTACTGATCACATCAGTACCTCAGTAAGGTTCAACCTCTTTAGATTCCTCAATCAACTTAGTATCATCTACATCTCTCTATGTCACAAATGTCATCATCTATTATACCATCTCTGTCAAAAAGATCATCTATCTCTTAATCTCAACAAACTCTTCAGATATATCATTCTCTTTCTCCTTTAGACTAGACTTCATAGGAATAGGTTCATCAAACCTTTGATTCTAATGTTTGTCATAAGGAAAACACCTGATAACACCACATCCCTTAGTCCCTATTTCCTATAAAGGTATCATCTTATGCCAAGCTCCTTCATGCCTAACCACATAGGTGTTAGCATGATCATCAAAAAAAACATTCCTATCAAACTTCCAAGGTTTACCGAGCAACAGATGACAAGCATCCATAGGCAATACATCACATAATATCTCATCATGGTAAGATCCAATCTAAAAATCAACCAAGCATTGTTCTTCAACTCTAACCTTAGAAACATCTTATATCCAACTAACTTGATAAGGATTAGGATGCTTCCTTCTTTCCAAACTCAATTTACTAACCATTTCATCGGAAACAAAGTTCTCAGAACTACCACCATCAACTATAACATTACATACCTTATTCTTGCACTTACATCTGGTTTTGAACAAATTCCTTCTTTGCACTGGTTCATGGACACAGGCAACTAATTTCCTAGTGATAAGTGTCTCACCTTTTTCTACAACATTCACAATATCTTCTTCAACAGTCAGTGCAACTCTTTTCTTAGGACAATAAAAACTTCTATGACCAGCTTCACCATAATTATAACAAGTACTGGTGAACTCATTCTTCCACCTTCCTTGCTATCTAGCATTCTTAGTAACTTGACCACTGCTAGATCCCACATCATACTTAGGATTCTCTGTCACATTGCTTTTAGAAACTGCTTCACCAGTTTTACCACCTTTGTTCCTATTACTTTGTCTTCCTTCAAACTTCTTATTCAACTTCTCTTCAATATTTAATGCCATTTGATAAACATCACCAATTTTTTTCATCCACACAGTAAGTAACTCTTCCTGAATACTAGGTCTCAAACCATAGACATACCTAGTAACCTTCTCTTTATCAACTTCAGAATGAGTAGTCCTAATCAGGATTCTGTAAAACTCCTCGGTATAGTCCTACACCAATTTGTTAGTCTGCTTCAAAGCTTGCATCT
This sequence comes from Chamaecyparis obtusa, assembly GCA_027943335.1. Lineage (NCBI taxonomy): Eukaryota > Viridiplantae > Streptophyta > Pinopsida > Cupressales > Cupressaceae > Chamaecyparis > Chamaecyparis obtusa. The sequence continues at coordinate 1,067,503 of BSBK01001164.1, forward strand.
TCCTAAACATGTCCAATTCATAATCCACCAGAATGAATTGCTTCTTCAACTTGTCAACCATTCAGTTCCACTTAGTGATCTTTTCTTTTCCTCTTCTACCTCTTTCTATAATGAGCATGCCTGGCTTCTTGCTAAGAAAATAACCTTTCTTCCTGAATTCTTTGCAACTGTGTTTTTGTTTTGACAATGTTTTAATTTTGTAGTATCTTTTTTGAAATAAAATAATAACATATAGCAATTTGATACTATCACCCCAAGCTCAATGATTTAATTTATAATTCAAAAGTCATTGCAAATATATATTAAAAAAAATTACAATATTTAATGCTAGGCACCTGGCAAGTAGGTACAACCACTCTAATGATGATGCCACCAATATATATAGTTGACGTAGCCTTGGGGAATAAAAATGTGGCTTAAGGAAAGTCCACACACCACCAAGAAAGAAAAATGCAGCCTCCAGTTATTAATTGCTGCCCTCAAGAAGTGAAGTGCAACTTCTTGTATTGAAACACAACCCTCTGTAATTAATACATAGCTTATGTGGGAGCTAACAAAACCTCTTCAATATAATTCACAATCAATATGAAAGATATAACAGCCTTCCAGTATCAATATGAAACTCTAAAGAAAATCATTCCACCATAATAATGTCTCTGTAATAGAAACAATTAAATAATTCTCCTCAAATTTGGTATACAACAGCACCAAATTTGCATCCATAGAATCATAATTGAATGTCCAGTATCCAATAACAAAATTCACCACCAACAAATGATGATTCAAATTGCAGCAGAGAGGAATCAGTCCTCAAACCCTTGAAGAGTTTCTCCACACCAAAAACTTCATAAAAAATGCACAAGTCTAGAATGAATTCCTTTTTCCCCAAAGCATTGCTTTTATAATAAAAGATATCTTCTCTCACACACTTTTCACTTATGAAAGACTTTTCATTATGTGCACATTTGAAATATAATAAACTATTATATTTCTCTTCACTTTAATGCTGAAAATGACCCTTTTATTAAAATAATGCTATTATGACACATAGGGTCTTTGTTTTATGAGCTCAAGACTTAAAAATTCTCAACCTGATTCCAATGAGATATAACACTAAGATGCTCTGAATACATTCTCAATAAAAATGGCAACCTTAGCTGATTTAATTAAATAATAATCATAATTCACCCATCTTGTGAAAACAACTGAGGAAGCATCAGAATCAAAATCTGACAGTGCAAGAGTGATCTTGATGATGAAAGATGATAAAATAACCTGATGGGGTGACTTACTAAAAATAGACGCTCCCTCCAAGAATCTTGGAGTCCAAACCAAAAGTCAGAAATAAAATTTGAAAGAATCATATAACTCCTCTAAATCCTCTAAGCTTAGTAGAACCATATGTTGACTTACTATAAATAGTAAGTCCCTCAAAATGGGGCCAAAACCCACAACAAGGTCCTCTAATCACTAGTATTAGCCTACAAGGACCCAATGATAGGCTAAATCCACTAACTATAATGCTCACTCAAAATGGGGACATTACAGTCCTCCCTCTTGGAAATTGCTTGTCCCAAAGAAATCTCAGAAAACAAAACATAGAAGTCCACCTGGATCCCAAGGATAGAATGGAGTAATGTCCCTATCATCACCACACTCCAAAAAAAATAATTCCAACATCAATAATACCAACTACATTATCTGAGAAATGAAACTCAACACTCAAACTGGTGATCCTGAGGCATGAACATCACATGGGAGTAACTCAACTATGAGTAACTTACACGGAAGCAACTCAACCGGCAAACTGGACTTGACCCCAGTCAGTGTGCTAACTAAACTATCATACCAATCATCAAATAGATGCACTGATGAACTATGCAACTGGTAGATATCCCAAACATGAGGATCAAAAGTGAAACTAAATGCACTCCTCACTATGTACACCTCTGTAAACTGCTTGGTAAAAAATGACTGACATCCTATAAAATTTGTTTGATAACTTGGTGTATTGAAAGAATCCCAATCATCATCATCATCCTCACTCATCACCTGAATGGGATCATCGCTAAAGTCAAACAATATATTGTCATAAGTCATAACGACATCCACATCAAATAAAGGATTGTTCACAAAGTGAATTTCTCCCATCTGCTTATCTGAGCTGAAAATTTGTGAACTGTGAGAGACATGAAGTATAATCTACTCTACCTGAATGGACTCATGTCTCTGAGAATCCTCACTATCTATAATAAGTCCCTGTAAACTATGATCCTGGGACATATCATCAACCAATGAGAACTCTAAGTCATCTCCTAAACTCTGATATGACAAATGAGACTCATCACAACATGCATTGTCCTCATAAATATCATCAGTAGTGTCCACATAACCAATCCCAATCTCATCAACCTGTAAAACCTTTGATATCACGTCACTACCAACGGGATTCACTACTGTCATAGAAATAAGAATTAGAAGAACTTGCATTTAGCATGCAATCTTGAAAACTAACACTCACATCATGTGAGTCAAAACCCATAGTGATATCCACAACATCCTCTACACTTGCCTTGCCATCAATGACATCAATAGGCTCAAACATAGGACTGCTATCATAAAAATCAGAACCTGTATCGTTAGTAATTTCATTGCTACCAGTTGATGTAGGGCTGCCATCAATGGTGGCTATCATGTCATCAACATTCCCATGACATGAGTTCCTATCACATGGAAATGATGAGACTCAATGCAACTATCCTCAAGCAAGTCTGTCATAACCACATGCTCTTGGGAAGAGCCTCCAACATCACACATATAGGGACTAGTAACTACCTCATTAAGCAAAGGCTCCACTACCTAATGGTTGCTGGCTACGAAAGCTACACCTGTACACTCATCCTGCTTCTCTTCCTATTTTCTCCATGAGGAAGACCTTTTAAAAATGGAAACCATATACCTTGCTACATTGTCTATGGTTGATAGATTTGAAAGCAAAGCATTCATCCTTTCCTGATTTTGTCTAAGCTTTTACATACTTTCCATCAAGGCATTTGTTTTCTTCTAGAGATTAACCATGCTATTCAACTACTTTCCCTGTTTACTACCCTCTGGTGGGGGTGAAGCTCTACCCTAGCGAACATAATGCATACTAGGCACAAACCTATCTACCATAGTTAAGCCCTCATAACCTCCAAGCTGGCAAGATCAAAGCTTTGATACCACTATAATGAGCCTACCTGGCTCCTTGCTAAGAAAATAACCCGTCTTCTTGAATTCTTTGTAAATGTGTTTTTATTTTGACAATGTTTGAATTTTGTAGTATCTTTTCTGAAATAAAATAATAACATATAGAAATTTGATACTATCACCCCAAGCTCAACGATTTAATTTATAATTCAAAAGTCATTGCAAATATATATTAAAAAAAATTATGATATTTAATGCTGGGCACCTGGCAAGTAGGGACAACCACTCTAATGATGATGCCACCAATATATATAGTTGACACAGCCTTGGGGAATGAAAATGTGGCTTAAGGAAAGTCCGCGCACCACCAAAAAAACAAAAGGCAGCCTCCAGTTATTAATCGCTGCCCTCAAGAAGTGAAACACAACTTCTTGTATTGAAACACAACCCTTTGTAATTAATACACAACTTCTATGGGAGCTAACACAACCTCTCCAATATAATTCATAGTCAGTTTAGAGGATATAACAGCCTTCCAGTATTAATATGAAACTCTAAAGAAAATCATTCCACCATAATAATGTCTCTGTAACAACAGTAATTAAATAATTCTCTTCAAATTTGGTATACAACAACACCAAATTTTCATCCACGGAATCAGAATTGAATGACTAGTATCTAGTAGAAAAATTCACCACCAACAAATAATGATTCAAATTGCAGCAGAGAGGAATCAATCCTCAAACCCTTGAAGAGCTAATCCACACCAAAATTTTCATAAAAAATGCACAAGTCTAGAATAAATTCCTTTTTTCCTAAAGCAGTGCTTTTATAATAAAAGATATCTTCTCTCACACACTTTTCACTTACAAAAGACTTTGCATTATGTGCACATTTGAAATATAATAAACTATTATATTTCTCCACTTTAATGCTGAAAATGACCCTTTTGTTAAAATAATACTATTATGACACATAGGGTCCCTATTTTATGAGCTCAAGATTTAAAAATTCTCAACCTAGTTCTAACGAGATATAACACTAAGATGCTTTGAATACATTCCCAATAAAAATGGCAACCTTAGCCGATTTAATTAAATAATAATCATAATTCATCCATCTTGAAAAAACAACTGAGGAAGCATCAGAATAAAAATCTGACAACACAGGAGTGATCCTGATGATGAAAGATGATGAAAGAAACTGATGGGGTGACTTACTAAAAATAAACGCTCCCTCTAAGAATCTTGGAGTCCAAACTGGAAGCAGAAAATAAAATCTGAAAGCATCATATAACTCCTCTGAGCTCAGTAGAACCATATGTTGACTTACTATAAATAGTAAGTCCCTCAAAATGGGGCCAAAACCTACAACACGGTCCTCTAATAACCAGTATTAGCCTACAAGGACCCAATGATAGGCTAAATCCACTAACTCTAATGCTTGCTCAAAATAGGGACATTACACTTTCCAACTAAATTTCTCTCCACCAGATATTTGACGTATGACCCTTCAACTTATTCTTTGCAAATCTTACTCTATCAGGATCTTCTATTTCTTCATACTCAAAGTGTACACTCAAATTGTGCACTTCTCTAAGTCATTACTTCCAAGAGAATCCATGAATGGGAAACCTTGAGAAAGTGACCTAGAGCTCCTTAGGCATGGAGTCACAAGGATATTAAGAATGCTCTCAGCTAGAGCTATGAAACCTATAACCTTGCTAGTAAACCACACAATGGGAGATTCAAAGAGACAAGGGCAAGAATGCCAATATCCTGAAGAATCAACAATGGAAATGCAATGCAACTATGCTAAGAATGAAGATGCAAGTAAGCTATGGAAATGAAAGTATTAAAAGCCTTGCTAATTAAGCTATGTGAGCTAAACTAGAACTTGAAAGGAAATCTAAACTAAGAAAGCATAAAAATGAAGCTATGATGCAAGAATGAAAGCTAAAATGTAAGAAGATCTTCAAAACTCCAAAGTCTCCAAGAAATCCCGTAGCATAAGATTAGTATTCAAAAGTTGGGATCTAGAATGAGAAAAGAGCTCTCCTTTTAAATGAATTGAAAAGGAATGGACCATGGAGATTAAGAGGCAAAAGATTTAATCAAGGATGGAGCTTGAAAGAGGAACAATCCATGTGCACAAATCTCCTCCAATGAGAAAATAAGAGTTGACTTTTGTGCCCCATATGAGACAAAAAGGCCTTTTCTTCTTTTTATAAAATAAGAATAATGTTTTATTTGTGCAACTTAGGATAAGAGGAAAAGTGGGGGATTTTTATTTAATAAAAGGGGAGGGAATTCCTTTTGATTAAATAAATACTTATGATAAAATGGTTAGCCCATATAAAATAATCAAATAAATGATAGAATTAGGATTTGATCAAGGAAATTGATATAATTTGAAAAAAAAAATATTGATTTTTGAAAATATTGATTTAGGGGTTTAATAAATTGCTGAATGGGGGCCCAAAGTCTAGGTGGCCATTTTAGGGTGCATACACAAATTACTCATCCATCTCATTAATCCAATCAATCAATTCTTCTGGCCTAAGGCTTCTAGCAAATGCAGAAACTTCAATCTTAGGTCTTTTTCCAATCTTAGACATAGCTTTCAAAATTCGATTCTCTTTAGGATCTCTAGCTTCTTCTAAACCTTCTTCAAAATGATCTTCTTCAGATTCATCATCACTATCCTCTTTCAAGGTAGGCTTCTTCTTTCTTCATTCCTCTTGCAGATCTTGCACTTGTTTCTACAAAGCCCTAAAATCATGAAGACTGGATTCTCTGGTAGCTTCCTCTTCCTTTGAGATCTCATGATTTCTCCTTGGAGGCATCTTCAAATCAAGATCCAGACATGAACACACAAGATCCACTCCACTCTAATAGGAACAAACTTTTCTCAAAAAGGAATAAACTTCACTTTGATACCACTTAATGCAGTCAAGGTTGGTGGATCCAATTAAGGACTGATCAAACTTGTAGCTAAACCAATACGCAGCAAAAATATACAACAACAACAACAGATCTGAAAAATAATAGAAGTCTTTATTCATCAAATCAATGATAACATGCAATGTGCCGAGCTATAAGGCCTTCCTGGTTATGGCCAAAAACAAAGCATGTAACAGTCTACAAGATCTCACAGGATCCAAATCTTCTCTACAACATTAGTATTCAACTAGCCCAGGTCTACAGCAGGAAACACACTGGTAGGCATCCAGGAGAGACCTAAACTTGTATTCAAACTTCCAAGCAATCTTCCTATTCCTAAGCTCGTAGGCTACTAACATTCCTTCCAATTCTCTGATGCCCTAAACAACTACCCAAGCATCCTATAAATATTGATTCCTAGCCACAAGTCGGCTAATGAAATAATAAACCCTTAAAAATAAATATTAAATGCTAAAACATCAGTTAGCTCTCAAATAGCCTTACAAATAAAATAAACTCTCCAAGATGGCCCCAAATGGTCATCAGATCTACATAGAAGAATGCAACATGCTAGATCTAGGTCCCCACATGTCCAACAGTCAATCCATAACTTGAGGAGTGCAACCCAAATCAACAGAACTAGTCGGCCAAGCCAATCCAACCAAACAAACCAAGTTGATAAGCAACAGCATCGAGAAATAGAGAAATAACCGAGCACCAGACACCGACCATGCCAAGCATGGCCAAGGAATGTAGTTATCAATGAGCACCATAGAACTAACACCTTCAATTATTGAGCATTCTTCAGAGACTGAGCACCCCGGTAACCACATAAACTGAGCAACCAGTCTCCCAAACTAAACAAATAGTACTCCACCAAATCAAGATCAAAACTAACAATCTACCTTCAAAGAAAAATATATTTTTGGTTGATACAGGATTGCCAAGAATCCTAGGATGCTCTTGCATTAGGAACCTAGGCATGAGTCACATCATTTCCTTATTTTGCAAGTTAACTCTACATGGATTTTAGAGAGGTTAAAATGAGCCCTAGGGAGTGGTTAAGGTTAGTTTTAGCTATTCCAATGCATGTACATAGGTATGGGGGTCAAATTTTTCCTTTTTCATCAGCCAAAGCTTCCAAATGGCCTCTTAAAGAGAGCTTTCTTTGAGAGTGATGAAATTTTGGTATAGTTTCAAGATTTTTTCCTTCCCCCATGTCTTGGTTATCCTCTCATTCCATAGTTAGGGACAAGTGGAAAGGATACATCAACCAAGAAATCTACTTCACTTTGGGATGGGGGTAGAGATGAAAAGAATGTTTTTCTATTAGAAAAATGGGAGTAAAAAGAAAACACTCCTTGCATTTTGGTTTTGGAGAAATTGCATCTTGGTAGAGTCCCAAAAAGCTTAGAGAGAGATTAGGAGAGAGGATTCGGAATTGAAGGAAGAAAAGATAGGAAGGGAATTGAGCTCTTCATCAAATTCATCTTTCCATATTTCTTGGAGGAAGGTTGGTGCATCTATCTTGAAATGATATGTCATATGTATTTGTTATGTTTGCAAATTTTATGTTGTATGAGTGTTGTGTTGAGTTCAATTTTTGTTTGTGAAGTTTTCTTGATTTTCTTATGTGTGTTTTGGGAGTGCAAGACTATACTCACCCTTGGGAGGGTTGAGAGTTTTGAGGGTGAAGGGGTTAGTTGGGAATTTACCATATGTGTAGAGCTCTTCCTCTTGGAGGAAGGGGATAGAAGCATGGATGTATGAGCATCCATGTAGCCTACTTTGTTTTACACTTTGGGGGCCATAAGAGAAGTGATTGTGTTTTATTTAGTGAGAAAGTTGGTTGAGATGTTGAGCCTTGTGAAGGCAATGAAATGTAAAATGGAAAAACATGTTCTTGATTTGGTATGGCTTCTCCAATGGGGTCAATTTCCACCTTCACTCATTTTTGGATCTAATAAGATCCTTTGTGCAAACCATGAGATTGGGAGTACTTGTGTTGATTGTTGTTTATATTTAGTTTATTTGTATGTGTATGTTTGTCACCCATCCTACCTTTGTTTCCCCCATCTCAAGGGTGACCTTATAAAGGCCTTGGCTAGGAGGTGAGCCTCCATGGTCATGTTTAAATTGTTTACTATTTGCAGGTTTAGCTTGGATGAAAAGATGAAGATAATTTCAATTTTGAAGTCATTTGGAACTTGGAAGATTCTTGTTTAAAGACTTTAGAGAAGAAAATATTAATGTGTAATACTATATCAATTGTAAAGTTCATATGTAAAGCAATGAATCTTCGTAGAAAATTCAGTTTTGTGACTCTTGGAAATAAAATATAAAAGGGGGGTGAAAATGTAATACTTTTAGCTAAATATATTTATAGAATTTAAATCTCAATGTTTTTGCAAAGGAGAATTTAAATCTGAATATTTTTGCAAAAGAGAGTAGCCTTGTTCTATTATGATGTTGCTATTTTTTTTTAATGTTTACTTCAAGGATATAACATAGGCTAAAGAAAATTGGTGTAATTTCATTATCTCTTCATGCAAAAAGAAATTTTAATTAGTATTATGCTTTTCCATGTTTGTGAACTAGAATATACTCTTTTCCATATTTTAAAATTAATAAAAAAAACTAGAATATACTCATTTCCATATTTTAATATTTATGAAAAAAAAACAATGTCAAATTACAAACTGGTTATCTTATTTTCTTTTTAGTCTAATGTTTTAGTGGTGAAATTCAAATTTAATATATTACTTTTGTGCGTGAAAGTATTCTCCATATTATTGTAAATCTACAGAATTTTTATAAATTAAAATATACTGGTACATTCTATTTTTTGTTCTTGTTTAAATTGATAGTATTAATAACCCTTTTTAAATGTTAATTAAAATTTGGTTATTTATATAATTATAAATATATACATTCAAAGTGAATGTATATACAAATTTAAATACATAAATTATATATATATATATATATATATATATATATATATATATATATATATATATATATATATATATATATATATATATATATATATATATATATATATATATATATATATATATATATATATATATATATATATATATATATATATATATATATATAATATGTTGGAAACTGCAATTGAAACAATTGTTGTATTGTCATTGATGTCAAATGTTAATTGGTACGATTGTTGCTACTTAGGAAAGTATTATATCTATTGTATTGTTGTGAAGGATTGGGGCAAGGTTGGTAACAATAGCACCTAGGGAAAGGTTGAGTTATCTTGATATTACAAAGTGTACTTGACTATGTTGTACAATGATGAGACAATGTATTGTTTTGATTATGTAAAAATATGTTTTGAAAGGACTCAAAACCTTTTACATAAGGATAAAAGATAAAACATTTAAGCTCCAATAGGGCAAGTGCAACAACACCAAAAAACACAACACAACTGAGTCCTTAAACATAAAGAACAACCAAAAGACAAAGGACAACAAAAAGGAAAGCAAGACAGCAAGATACTGTCTAAACACATTTCATCAGTTCTGTAGCCTGGTCAGCAAGAATCTACATGTTTACAGTAGACAACTTCAAATCTTCCATGTCGTTCTTGTTGTCATCCTCCATCTTCTTGAACCTGCATCTCGTGCGCCTGCTGGGGACCTGATTCTCTTTAGTCTCTATGATCTCTTGGTTCCCTTTCCCACTATCAAACTTGTCAACCAAGATCTTCACGTGCTCATTAAAAGCCTTGAGGATAGAAAAACTCTATTTTTCAATATTCCCCATAGTCTTCTCCAGCTTGTCAATTCTCCTCTCCATAGTCTCAACTTTCCTGGTTATAACATTACTGCTTTGAATCTTCTCCTCCAGGGCAGTGAGTCTGTCATTGAAGGAAGCAACAATCTCAGCTCTAACAACAATGTCAGTGAGCTCATCAATTGTCTGGCCTATGGTCTTCTCCCCCAGGTTCATCCTTTTAAGAACCCCCATCTCTTTTTGCAGCTGGTGGATGTTGGTCTTCATCACAGTGATATCATTTTTCATAATGCTAATGGTAGATAAGAAGGCCAAGCATCCCAAATTCTCAAAATCCTTGTTCCTCCCCTCATTAATCTCAAGACCCCTGTTCTCTTCCTCCAAGTTCTCTATAGGATTATCCACCTTCTCCTTCTCCAAGTTGGCCTTGTCCTGCTCACACCCATCTTTCTCTATATTAGTCACCTCCTGTGCAACCTCTTGAAGGAGTTTTTCCTCAACCCAGACATCTTTACTAGTACCCCCACTCTCCTCCACAACAAGGTTGTTATCCACATGGTTTTCCTGATCACTCTTTCCCTGGAAGAAGAACCCTCATCAGAGGATATGAAAACCCTTTTCGCAACCTTCTTCTTCCCGAACTTAGTTCTGGTATGATTGCCAACAGGTTCCATTCTCTTTTTCCCTTGCTTCTTGGAACTCACCTCCCTGCTCTCATCTTCCTCAACTTCCATGTCCGTAGTAGAATCCTCCATCTTCCTTTTCTTTTTATATTCCTTAGGGCTGACCTCCTGGTAATCCTCAAAATCCTCCTCTTCATCTTCTGTCTCCATAAAAGGCTCTTCAGAGTCTTTCCCATCAGTGTCATAGTCCTCCAAGGCTTTCCTATTAAGTTAGGTTCTTTCCACTTTCTTTGACTTCAACACCTCAAATATGAGGACCATTAGCCCTTCATGGCAAGCATGATCACCCTTTAGATCCCTTTGCTAGTGGAGGAGAGACACATTCAGAGAACTTAGCAAGTAAAAAGGGAAATTAATCTTAACCCCGTGCCTAAAGTGGTTCAGAAGAGTAAGATGGTGGTTGTAGATTTTAGTATACTGACCATCTAGGGTAATGTAGCCTAATAACAAATAAAATAAGGTGCCAGGGCTTGGAAATGAATGTAGGGTTAAAGTACAAATTGTCCCTATAGAAGTTGATGCCCTCAGTCAGCATGCCAGTCACTTCAGCAATCACTTCCTCAGTCACCTCCATACTTTGCGTGCCAACCAGAACACTCCCCTTATTCCAAGTTTTGATGAAATTTCTAGTCACCACAACTTTCCCTCCATGCAATCTCTCCAAAAAATTTTCTAGCCCCCTATCTTTGACAATTTTCTAGATTTCCTTGTTCTATTTCCAGTCACTACAATCTACCGGCTCGCATCTCCTTTTCCTACCTCCCATGGCTATGTAAGAAAGTAGAAAGTTCTTTTCTAGATGAATCCCCACTCTCTACAACTTAGCCTTCAAACTATAATAAACACTATCAATGTTATGTACAACCCACAAATCATGCCAAAGGACCTTAATAATGATCTCAAAATCAGGCCATTGTCCTTCATGATGGTCGCACAGATTGTTGTACTCAATGCTCATTAATGATTTCTTCATTCAAAATGTGTTGCTTACTCCTCATCCTGTCCTTGTTAATTAATGATGATCCATCACAAGGGATGTTCGAACCATCACTCCATTCAATTTCCACCTAGCTTTTACAAGCCACGTTCGCAGCCCAGTCAACCACCAAATTTGCCTCCCTGAAAATGTGGGTTACCATGCATTTTTCAGAGGTCTCAATAATGTTTTTAGCCTTGCTTATAAAATTGTCTATGGTCCATGAAGGGGTCATGGAATTCTTCAAACAATTAACAATACTAAGGGAATCCCCTTCAATCCACATTTTATTATAGTTCTTCTTTTTGGCTAGTAACAACCCATAGAGAGCAGCATTAGCTTCCGCCACCTGATTAGTGTTGAAACCTATAGGAATTTCTATAGCCCCTTTGTAGTTCCTGAACTCATATCTGATAACCATTCCATAGCCATCAATTCTGGGGTTTCCTTTTGAGGCACCATCAAAGTTGATTTTGACCCATCCATTAGGAGGACAATCCCACCTAGCCTCTTCCCGCAAATTTCTTTGGATGTTTAGAACCTTCCTTCCTTCAAGCTTCCACCTCTTATAAAATTTTTCCTCCCACTCATTCTTTGGGTCTTGATAGTTCTTAATCAACCCCAAGGTTTCCACTAGGGCTCTCTTAATCTTGTGAAAAATACTATCCCAATTGGACTCCTTATCCCTGAAAATTCTTTCATTCCTTTCTTTCCAAACCCCCCAGCACAAAAAAGGTAGGAAGAGAGTCCAAAAGGAGGTTAAAAACTTGTTGTTAGTTAGTGGTTTCCAACACAAAAAAAACTCCTGAATGCTATGAGAAAACACCCACTCCATATTCATCAGATCAAAGAATTTTTCCCATATTTGACTAGTAAAAGGATAATGGATTATCATATGGTTAATATTCTCCTCATCTTTTTTGCAGAGACAACATCTATTAGTTAAAACAAGGCCTCTTTTCCTAAGATTGTCAATTGTAAGAATTTTATCCTGCAATAAGATCCAAAAAAAACCATTAATTTTAGGAGTTAATCCCTTGAACTAGGCTTTGGCCCAACACGGTTTAGGACTGTCTTCAAAGTTATGAATGTATAGGGATGAAACTAAAAACAAGCCATTAGTACTATATCTCCAAATAATAGTATCCTCATCATCAATAAGAACAGTAGCATTCAAAAGGTTATTCAAGCCCCTGAAGGAAGGATCAAACCTAGACAGGTCATTCCATTTACCCTCCCTCCAGTAGTTCTCCACTTGAGTGCCCAAGATCTATTTACAAAGTATAGACATTTCATTCCAGGTAGGAACCTCCTTCAGGGGTTTATCAAGTAGCCATATGTCATCCCAAAAAATAATTTCCTTACCATTACCAACCTTCCATTTCACCCCCTTCTTTATCATTTCCTTCCTTCTAAGCTCATTGCCCCAAATACACGAACCTCCTTGGGATGATTCAGAGTTTAAGAAATTCATGAAGTCAGAGTTGTCCCTGTTATATTTATTGTGCCATATGGTGCTCCATTCTCCCAAGTTCTTGAATATTCTCCAAAGGATTTTAGCCATGAGATACTCATTTATACTTCTTATAGTGCGAGACCAAGACCCCCTTTCCTAGTTGGTTTACAAACCTTCTCCCATGCAATAAGAGCCATCCTTTTCTTTTTTTCAACTCTGGACCATAGGAAGTTCCTTTGTATTTTCTCTATACTTTCAGCAAACTTCTTAGGTATTTTAAAAAGGCTCAAAGCATAGAGAGAAATACTTTGAAGGACATCTTTGAGGACAACAATCTTGCCAGCCTAGCTAAGAAGAGCACCCCTCCAGCCAGCAAGACTTTTGTGAAATTTGTCAATCATATCCCGCCAAAAAGATTCTGGAGGAATGAGGCATAGAGGTAAGCCAAGATAGGACCCTGGGAGACACTCCACCTCACAACCAAGGATTCTTTTTAGCCTCTCTTGTCTTTTTTCAGGCACATTGATGAAAAAAATAGAACTCTTATTCCGGTTAATACTCTAACCCATAGCACCAGCATAGTTGTCAAGGGCTTTCTTAATGGTTTTTCCATTTTTGATAGAGGCTTCAACCATTATTATGGAATCATCCAAAAATTGTTGATGGGAGCACATCAAGTCCTTGGAGGAAGGTTGTAGACCCCTGAAATCACCTCTGCTAACTAGACTGCCAATGTGTCTACCCAAACATTCTGCCAAAATAACAAAAAGAATAGGAGAAAGGGGATCCCCCAAATGAAGACCTCTAGAAGACTTGAAAAAAGGGGCAGGAGAACCATTCATGAGAAAAAAGAACATGGTAGAGGAAACCAAGCAGTGAATAAGGTCTCTACTTCTTTTATTAAAACCAAGTGCCTCTAGAGTAGCCAACAAAAAATCCCAGTCAACCCTATCATAAGCTTTGGATAGATCAAGTTTCAGCAAAAAGCCTTCCTTCTTTGACATAGTCAAAGAGTGTATATTTTCATGGACTATGATGATTGAGTCCAGAATTTGCCTCCCTGGGACAAAACCATTATGTTGTCCTGATATAATAGAAGGAAGAAAAGTGAGAATTCTAGAAGTAAGGATTTTATAAATGATCTTATACACTGAATTACATAAGCTAATGGGTCTGAATTGGTCCAAACTATCAGTGCCTATTCTCTTAGGAATTAGAGAAATAAAGGTACCATTCAATTCCTTGAGAATCCTTCTAGCCCCATAAAATTCCTTGATAGCATTAGAAACATCATCTTTCAAAATCCTCCAGTACTTTTGAAAGAAGAAATGAGGATAACCATTGGGACTAGGGGCTTTATCTCCATCAAAGGAGAACACAACCTTTTGAATCTCATCCATAGAAGGTATAGCAGCAATAACTCTACTGTGAGCATCATTTAGGATACAGGGTATACCATCCAACAACTCATCTTGACGCTTCAAGTCCATTATCAGTTTTCTTTAGAAGCTCTCCAAAGAAATTGTTGGCCTCACTTTTGAAATCCTCCTCCTTCTCACTAATGGTTCCATTAACTAGCAGTCTAGATATTTTATTACTCATTCTATGTTTCACTACAGTCATGAAGAAATATTTAGAATTCCTATCCCCTTCCTTTAGGAATAGCTTTCTCGACCTTTGCCTCCAAAATCATTCTTCTTTAGAGATAATATCATTATATTCCATTAGTTTGGTATCTTCCTCCTTTTTGGTATGCTAGCTGTATCCATCTTTCTGAATGCTATCCTAGATCTCTTTCAGTTCTTCAGCAATTTTCTTTTTATTGGTAAAAATATTTCCAAAAGTTTCCTTATTCCATTTTTTGATGTTGTCCTTCACATTTTTCATTTTCTTAACAACTCTAAACATTGTCATTCCTTCAATCCTAATACTCCACCAAACCTCAATCAACCTTTCAAGGTTAGGGTGGATAGTCCACATTTTCTCAAATCGGAAAGGATAATTTCTTCTCAGTCCATTGAATTCAGCTCTAATGGTTATCGAAAAGTGATCCAATCTAGCTCTGATATAAGCAAATAAGGCATAATAATAAAGGTTCAACCAAGTGCTACTAACAAGAGCTCTATCAAGCCTGACTTGGATAAGCTCATTTCCCTCTCTCTTGTTGGTCCAAGTATAGTTAATACCCTACAAATCTATGTCATGCAACTCTTGACTATCAATAAATTACATAAGATCAGTTCTGCTATCCAGATTGGGTTGACCACCTCCAAATTTTTCATTTTCCTTCAAAGGAGTATTGAAGTCCCCCATAATGATCCAGCTATCATTAACAAAATCTCTCCTAAAACTAGAAACTTCTCTCCAGAAAGATTTCCTACTCCACCTGGTGTTCGGAGCATAAATATTAGTCAAAACCCAAGAAGTACCATCCTTGATATGCTAGAATCTAATATTAGTAACATTGTTGCCACTGGATAACACTTCCCCTTTGATAAAATTACAATTCCAACTAGTCATAATCCCCCCCAAGGCACCATTCGCATCACTACCATGGGATAGGCCATTACAAAAAAACTGGATTTTCTCCACTTTGTCCTTAGACATCTTAGTCTCTTGTAGAAGAACAATATTAGGCTTGTTATCTCTGATCATGTTTTTGACCATAGCTTGCTTATGAGATTATTTAATCCTCTTACATTCCAAGATAAAAACTTCATTGTTTAAGGAATGGGCCAAACTCCAAGATGGTCTTTTGACTACCATCCGCTAAACACTTACTGGTCTCAAGTTCTCACCTTTTTTTATTCGAGGATCTTCCTAGCGAAACATGGGGAGCCCCCACATCCCCAAACTTATTGCTTCTAGTGCTTCTAAGGGTTGAGGATACATTCTTCATCTGCCCTCCTTTGTTATCAAATTTCTTAATATTTTTAGATGTCTTTTTCTTTTCCACTTTGGACCATCCCTCTTCATTCAATTCTTCTGATCCCAAAAGGGCCTCCACTAAATCTGCCTCATCACCCCACTTAGAAGATTTAGAAGGGCAAGGTGCAAACTTATCTGAACCCCCTGGAGTGCCAAAGGACTTGTAAGACCTATCCTCTGAACAGCCCAAAATCAGACAAACTTGGGCATCCTGCCATATTACCAAACTCTAAGAGGGGGGTAAGAAGCCATAACCTCCCAACATCTCTTGCTCGAATAGGCCAACATCAAAGTTATTATTACCCTCTTTTGTCCCCAGGGGCCTTCTCTAGATATGTCTAGCAATGGAATCATCAGAGCTTTTAGTTATGGATTCCATTAAAACTTCAGTGCTACCTTCTAATTTCTATTCAAAATCTAAATGAGATGTGTCACAACCTTCAATAGACATACCCTCCCCATTCACCTTTCCTTCTTTCTTCTCATTAATACTACTCCCCACTGAGTTCATTCCCTCCAAAACCTTCTTTACCCATATCTTTTTCATATTTTTTTGGGGGGTATCATCTTTGGACACTGTTTTGCCTAGTGGCCTATTTTCTTGCAATGAAAACAAGAAAAGGGTGTAGATTCATACTCTATCTTCTGGACACAAGAGCCAAGCTTATATTGAATAGTGATAGATTTTGGCATATCCACTCCTTGCTGCACCCCAACATAGATTCTAGCATATGTAAGGCATCTTCTAGAGACCGTGACAGGATCTAAAGACAAGAGTTCCCCAAAGACATCAGCAAAGCCCTTAAATATGTCTTCCATCCAAAACTCAAGAGGCAAGCCCAGAAGAGTTACCCAGACCGACACCTACACATTAAGATCCTTTTGCATATCCATATTAGGACACCTCTTATGCAGAATCATAGAATGCTTCCCTATCATCCAAGGTCCTTCACATACAATAAACCTTAAATCCTCCTCACATGAGAAGAAAAAAGCCAGACAACCTTTTGGAAGAGCAACCACCTCCACTTGACCTTTCAAAATCCATTTCTTTTTAACAAATGCCCTAACCACTTCGATATTAGGGTGAGATCCCAAGAATTTCCCCACAAGAGAGTTAGCCATTCGAGAAATATTAACATCTATTATTTGATCTGAAATGGATAAAGCAAAAGTTCCCTCCTCGGTGTTGGATAAGATTTCTATAGGTGGGAGAGAGGACTTACCCATTGGTTTCACACCAAAAAGGCCTGTCCAACTTTTGGCAGCAACAATAGATATTGTCCTATTCTGATCACATGGCCCCTTCATGGGTCCCCCTCCCGGGTCCCCTATCCCAAGTCTGACATCAGGAATCTTGCCTTGGGTCTTGCTTGTGTCTGATTCCTCCTATTGACCACCACACTCCAAAGGACCAACATCAAATCCTCCATTTCCTTTGCTCAGCATGCTTGAAATTTGAATTCCTCCTTTCCCACTCCCTGTTCCTCCCGCCTGCTCCATTTTTTCACTCCCTATTCGAATTTGTTGAGATGTTGTAGAATTGTGCAAGATATTTTGATATTTAGACAATGTATTGTTTATCCCAGTAAGACTGAAGACTAAATTGGTAGGCTTGACCAAGCAAAAATGGAGAAATCATGTTTAAGCCGAGTAATGTTAGTGTTGACCGAGTCAGTGTATGCCGAGAAAAATTCTAGTGTCAACTGAACAACAATTAATTGTCGAGGAAGACAGTATAAGCTGAGGAAACATTTTTAGTAATGACCGAGCTTTCTACATGAAGATCAAGTAGTTGATCATAGTATTGACCGAGCATCAACATTTTTATATTTGAAGAGAATTTAGTTTTGGAGCTGACATTGTTGAATTCTTGGATTATGTAAAATGTATTGACTTTATTTATTGATTATTTGAAAGCATTAAATGCACTATAAAATGTTTTATTGTAAACCTTTAAGAGCTTTGAGATGATTCTAGAAATGAAGCCGAAGAACATGAAGCAGGTAGATTCAATGAATCTGACCTAACCCTAAGATCTATGAATGAGATTGAGCAGCAGAAGATGAGTTGACCTAATTGAGGAAAGTATTAAGGGAACCTGAGCATTAGATATGCATGTGCATGGGTGAAAAAGAGAATGCTAGAAGATTAGTAAAGTTTTATTGACTGTATAAGCATAAAAGGCTAAAAGAGAATTGTGGTGGTTGCTTGAAGAAAAGTTTCGAGTAGATTAGATATGGAGATGGAAAAGTTTCAAAGTCAGTAAACCAGCATTAGTGTATGGAATCGGATCTGATATTTGCAAAGTAAGTTGTATGTTTTTCAGATCAATATTGCTGGTACTTTCTAACCATTGTAATAGTCAAAATCCTTTTAACAAAGGTTGAACTAATAGTCGTAAGTTAAATCCTTTGAACAAGGTTGCATTCTAATGGAGTGTATGTAAGTCCTATAACAAGGCTCACTTTTTACAGGATTGAAATCCTTTAATCGGGTCACACCTAACAGTGTGTATTGTAACCTTTGATAGGGTTGGCTTTTAACTGAGCTCACTTCAGAAGAGTGAAAATAATAGTAGCGTGTTACAAAGTGGTTTTTCCCACATTCAGTTTCCACTATAAATCCTGGTGTTAATACTTGTGTGAATATTTTGGTTTGAAAATTTATGTGTTTTACAAGTTAAGTTATAGTTGGGTACTGGACTGCAATGTTATGTGTTTCTATTATTGACTCAATGATGACTGAGTTTGTTTTGGTTATTGGATCTGATTTAAGGAAAAGTTTTTAAGTTTGTCTTATACATCAGGACCTGAGAACAATTGATTCATCCCCCCTCTCTGTTGTTCTAACTCATATTAAAAATAATATACCATATATATATATATATATATATATATATATATATTAATATATTATATATATTATATTAAGTTTAATATACATTTTAAAACAAATGAAATAAACATTATAAAAATTGATAGCACCAAAAGTTTATATATATATATATATAACCTCTTAAATCTAACCTATGCGTATTTGCTAGAAAAAAAAAAAAATTCGTTAGAAATAATTTACAGTACAAAAAAAGAAATATATTTACTAGCATAAAATGCCAGTAAATATTAAATAAATTTTTTTTATCAAACTGGGTAAAATTATAATTAGAAAATAGAGAAGAATGCACTGGTTCAAAACAGTGGGTAGCCTGCATAACAGAGAGAAAATATGTAAACCCTGGACTGTGAATTTGATCTCTATGTCTAAATAGAGAAAATAAATATATATGTATATATATAAAATAATAAAAGATAATGACAGAGATTCATAAAATCTGAAACTAATAACAATATTCTTAAATCTATAAATAAATTAAAGATTCAAAAGAAAACTAGCTAATGATTTTACCTTGATGAGATTTTGGATGAGAGTTTTTTTGTTGAAACCCTTGTAGATCTAGTAGGGATGGGTGCTTTTCCCTAGTAAATCTTGTGAAACATATACACATAAGTGTATATGTGTGTATATACACACAAGTGTATATGTCTGTATATACACACCCTAGGTGTGTATATGCACACATGTACACATGTGTATACAAAAAAAAAGTATTGCCTTCCATTTCCCATTCCTCTGGTTCAAACCTGCATCAAACAAATGAAGGAATTAGGGTTAAAAAAGACTTTTATCTTTGGGCCTAACCCTAATTTTGAATTAGGGTTAGGCCTAGATCATTTTGGTCATCCCCTTGGCAATTTGATTAAATTTTAAAATTTAAAATGTCTTTTCTCTCCTAAATGTTATTTTAATAATACCTTTTTAGTGGGATTTTTAAGATGTCTTTTGTGGAAATTTGATTTTTTCTTCTTTTTTTAAATTGTCTTTGCCTTTTAATGAGATTTGATTTTTTTTTAAAGTGAAGTGATTTATTTATTCTCTTGGTCATTTCTTTTAAATAGACAAAATTTTGCATTTATTGATTTAATTAATGTTTTATTTAATTTTCTTATTGGAATTATGTAATGGTGATTTTTAATTAATGAGTGAGATTTTTTTCTTGATATTTATTTTTTATTAGGGTAAAAGCAAGTTTTGAAGGGGCCCTGAAACCCTTTACAGACAAATTTTGGAGGGAATCTAAACCCGACTTAGATGAAACTCTGCTGAAAAATAATTTTCTTGATATTTGTTATTAGATGTAATTTTAAAATTATTTAAAGTTGTAAATGTTGGAATTTTTGTTTAATGAACCTTTATATTATTTTATTATTATTTTGAGATTTAAGATTTATGAATTAATATATTTAATATTATTTGAATTTATCTAATGTCTTATTAAAGTTTTGGGAAATTAAATAGTTATTATTATTTTAAGGTCCTTTATTATTTTTCTTAAATAATTGGGTTAATAGGGGAATAAATAATTTCATAAAAACCTAGGAGAGACCTAGGTGAATTATTTCACCCTATAATAATGATATTTGATTTATTATTTATGTTTTTAAATATTTTAATACTTTAATGATAAAAATAATAATTAATGATTATTGAACCTTGAGTAATTTTATATTAATTCAAGATTAAAGTAACTTAATTCAATTTATTAGACATTATATAAATTTATTTAGTAAAAGGTTGATAACCCTAGGAATGATATCCTAATCATTGACCCTATATTATTTTCTTAACTTGGATTATTGGCATGGGTTAATTCCCTTTTAATATATTTCTATGCAAAACTTAGTTAGGGTTTCCATTAACTAACGCAATCTAACAAACAAGGGATGTTGGCACAGCATCGCATGCCATGATTCCCCTTGTGAGTTGATCTATGTCAAATTTTTTTTTTTGCATTGAGTATTTCCTAGTGTGTAACCTAGGTGATGTTTAGTGCCTTTATAAAAAAATTGTTGGTGTGTTTTTGTCCTAGTTTTTAGGTATTACACATAGACCCTTTCTAGGATACACACAATATCTTAAATAAGTATACAACAAATAAAAATCATCAAATGTGAGCCAAGATGCACAATCCATGCTAGAAACCCTTTGAAAATGTTATCTCCCTTGGTCGGCCCCAAATAGGTCTTTGAAAGATCATACACCACATCTGACATCACCATGATCCCAATGACACAAGAATCTCATAGAATTTTCTCCCATGTGTCTTCTATCAAGCCTCAAGCTTGCATACCACAATCCATGCTTACGTCCAAGTAATCCTAAAAACAAAGAGACCATATCTGTCATAATCCTCTGTTACAACACAATAACCAGTCTCCACCAAATCATCCATAACTCATGAAAAGAACCAAATAATGATCTAAAACCTTAGACATAAGGTCTAAACACCTCCTGATTCACAAATCTAAGATTGTGTACCCTGGAACATCGTACATGGTCCATACCACCTTGCCAAAGCTACCTGTTCTAATCATAAATAGTTTTTCTGAGACTCTTGATGAAACTAACTGAAACATATGCTTCCATCAATGAAAAAACAAGAATCTCAACACCTTAAACAAAAATAATTACAACATGTAGAAAGGGAGATTCACAATATTTTGACTATTCTTCTTTTTCTATTTAGGTCAAGTAATCAACTTAGCGTGAAGTAGGTTAGGAAAAATGATTTCTTGATTAAAGTTAAATATAGAAGAAGTTTTAGATGATAAAGGAAGGGATGTTGACAAAGAAGGAGATTAGAAACCAAATTCTTCAATAGGTTTCTTACTAGTCTCAGTTATTTGTTTCACACATCCTAAATCACATTTGAGATTGTGAGTTAAATTATGTTGAGAATTAGGTTGGACAAATGATAGACAAGGTCCTCTGAAGGGTCCCATGTTGAAATTTGAAAGTTCATATTCACCCACAAAAGATCATGTAAAGTCTAATGACCCATAATCATCATCTAAAAAGATACTTTTAGAAGAAAGAGAAGGAGAATAAAACTTACGTCATAATTTTTTTTGGAGCCTATCATCAACAACAAGGGTATACATGGTGTTGTTAGAAATTAATTTCACTTTGTGATGAAGCATTAATGGAAAAAAATGCATAGCATGTAGCCATGATCTTACTAAGAGGAGATTATAATTGAGAGAATCAAGCATGACATGAATATGTGTGTGTAAAATAAAAGGACCTATCTTAATAGAAAAAGTGATAATACAGAAGGTTTTTTGAGAAATATTGTCAAAGCCACGGATAGGAATAGAATCAAGTTTGATTGATTGAATATCTACATTTATCTTGTGTAAAAATTCACTGATATAAACATTAAGTCCTGATCCATTATCAACTAAGTTCTTAAAATAAGGATACCATTGATAAGGAAATCCATGAGAGAATCATGTTAATCATGAAGCTATTTAGGAGGTAAATCATCTTGAGAAAATACAATTTGAGCTTTGTTGTTAGTCACATTCATGCATTCCAAGATGGAAGTTATGTTGTCTTTCCTAGGAGGTGGGATACTCACATTTCTCAAGGATTTTTTTAATGCTTCAAGATACGTAGGTGAATTTTGAAGAAGCTACTTAAGGGATATATTGGTAGGAGTAGCACAAAGTTTTCTACTAAATCATACTCCTTTTCAAGGTTTTAAGGGAGACAAGGTGCAAGAGGAAGCACCAATTGAGAAGGTGGAAGAGAAGGATGAACAATGGAACATGTAGGTTTTCTATTAGTTCGTGTATTATAAGTGTGGGTGACTTCATGATAGTTAGGTTTTTTAGCACTTTTCACCACAATAATCAACATGTTTTAAGTTTTAGGGGTATCTTGATGGAGATGGAAAATAACCTTAGGATTTTAACTACCCAAAATAGTGACAGTGTTAGCTTGGATAATATCTTTATTCTCCAAGTTTGTATTTATGACAGGGAGAAGATCAAGGGTGTTATCTTATTTCTTCAAGGTATCCTCATGATGCAGGAAAGCTTTAGAGGAGGGAAAAGAAAAACCAATTAATTCTTCATCAATAGAAGTAATATTAAAAGGAATATTGGTTATAGTAGTCTCGTCTATCACAATATCATATTCTTTAATAGAATACCTTTCATAGGGGAGAGAATAATCAATATTTTTTTCTAATGGTTCATCCCAAATAGGGATATCATCAATAATAGAAACACCTTTATGAATAAATAAAACTTTAGGAGAGAGGTAATCATAACTCACTAAGGCTTTATCCCTAAAGGAGGAGTCATTGAAAATAGAAGGTGAAATATCATCATTCTTAAAAAGGTATCCTTAGAGATAAGGATTATATTAGGTGAAGTGTTAACATCAATCCTCAAATATTTTCCCAAAGGAGGAAGATCATTGAAGGAATGATTAATATCATATTCTTTCTCTAATATATCCTTATAAGGTGATATAAGAGACAAAAGAGAAACAAAACATGTATTAAATTGATCCTTTTTAGTGGTAACATAATGTAAAGGCAAGTTCATGTGAGAATGTTATTTTATAAAAGATAAAATAAGAGATAAGAGATTGTCAATAGGAGATTATCAAGATCAAATAAGAGATAAGAATCTCAAGCAAGGTTTGATTGATAAAGATAAATGAAGGATTGAACTTGATAGGTACTACCCTCTCAAAATCAAAATCAAAATGAAAACCAAGTAGAGGAGAAATAGTAAATTGATAAATCTGATCAAATCACTAGAAATCATAATCGAAGATGAAAGATGATAGTATAACCATCAAGTAGTGAAGATATGCCCCAGTTTGACTAGGTTTGACTGAGAAAGATATAGGATAAAAATGAATTCAAACCTCAGAGAGATGAATCGAATGAAATGAATGAAAGACTAGAAGGTTGAAAGAGATGGGGATGAAGAAATGAAGATTCCCCAGTGAAGATCGAAGGATCAGGCCTCAAATGGTCAGTCAACTGCGCAGAAGAAGGAGAATTTTTGAAATGTGATTTTGACTATCAAGATGAACTTGGATTTTGATTTTGATCCTGAAAATGGATCTAGGACTTCAAAATTAGCTAGGGGTGCAATTTTCACAAAATTATGAGATGTTTTGAAAATTAGGTCAAAAAGTCAAAATGCTATAAAAGGGGGACACAGGACAAGACCAGCCTATAGAGAGGGGAGGAGGGGAGGATCTCAGAGATAGAGTGCAAGTTTTGGAGACTGAGATCTAGTAGCTTAGGATTATGATTTCTATGTGAGATTAGCAGCTAGCAGATGCACGAGCTAAGATAGATTGGTGGGAGAGGGCAACACAGGCTGACGTTGCAGAGATTCAAAGAGAGGTGGCATGAGTGACCTATTATCATGTTCTATATATAGTAGTTGTCCCTATGGCATAGAGAGTACCACTCTACTCTAAGATGGTAGGCAGATCTAATGTGGTGCCAGACAGAGTAGTGGCACCACCTACACCACCACCACCACCACATGATGGGGAGAGTCAGACTTATGTCTAGGATGTAGATGTATAGACATATTTTGAGACACTATCCAGATATTGGATCCCATATTGTACTTGTATCATTATAATGAGATGACTAGATGTTCTCTATATCATGTGTACTTTGTCTCACTTGTGATGGATGTTTTAGTTTTATATTGTCTTGTTATATTGCTCAAATGTAAGATGTATGCTCATATATGCTCATGTATAATCTCTCTCATAGATGTATGTTTAGTTCTCATGTTTATGATGTAGACTCATGTTTCTAAAAATGATCTCTTTATGATATAGATATGATGATAATATTAACCCCTTGTGATGACAGGAAAAGGATGTGATGTGAAAGAAAAGCAGTGAAAGACATGATCAAGAAAAAGCAAAAGGTGAGTGCAGTTGACAAGTCCATGAAAGATGAAAGGAGAGCTCTCTCCATATGCAAGATGCAAAACTAAACTATCATGAACCTAAGAATGCAAGCTACTATGAAAAGTGGTTTACTTGCAAGGTTACAAAGCCATTAGACTCTAATATTCATCATTGAGCGTTATTGGTAGTGTCACAAGATCATACAATACACACTAGTATAACTATGTGAATCTGAATATGATCTATATCAGATAGGTATGTGGGAATCCCACCTAAGCATCAAAGACACATAAGTCAAGATGACTAGTGCGGTGAGGTTCCCTAAGTTTAGTATAGCAAGATTATGCTCGCATCGAGACACAAGAAAGTCAAGATGACTATAAGCATGCACTTGTGAAAAAAGTCAAGGATAATACATTGTAGATCCTAGTGTCAAGTGGAACAAGCATAAATTCTCATGATAGTTAAGATCAACAAAATATACCCACAAGCAGAAAATCAATAAAACATGTCCTCGTGCCCCCAGTCTTCTAGCTCGACATCATCGAAAACTATTAGGGAGAGAACACTCATCAAAGAAATCATCATTGACAACACACCAAGAAATAACATCAAACAAGTCTCAACAAGTTGAGTGTTTAAGTGCGTGTGTGTAGGTCATAGAGTCAAACTTTGAGCATTGCATATGCCAGTAGAAAATATCATATCATTGCTAGACTGTGGGTAAGATATCTGATAAGTGTTGAGAAACACTTGACGCTAGGGTAGTGTTGAGAAACATAGTTGGGGTGGTGTTGAAAAACACCATTTGCAAGATGTCCTAAAGACCAATGCATCCTAGAGACCAAAGCTAACACAATTATGCCCCCTAGACAAAGACAAAGACAAATTCCAAACCAAGGCAAAAAGGTCAAGGCATGATGGAGAAAGGCTAATTGTCGAGGATGAGTGCTAAGAAACAAGGGTGCAAAGGTCTCAAGTAGTGCCTATTTCCAGGTTTTCAACACTTGGATATTTTTTTTATTTTTTCAATTTTTTTGTATTTTTGCTACAAAAGTGTCTGTTTCCAGGTTTTCACCAAGGCACTTTTTCTATTTTAAAGAATTTTTTGCAATTTTTTTATTTTTTTGTAGTTTTTAAGGACTTTATATGCTTTTTAGGATTTTTTCAGCATCATATATGAATTTTTTTGGAATTTTTTTTCAGGATCAATAAATATGTACAAAGGATGCCCCTAGATAGAACATGCATCATGGATAGAATTTCTTCAGGTGCAAGACATTGATAGGATCAAGGAGTTGTTCTCCCTCTTCAATAGATAACAAGTAAGCACCTGTTCCAAAAGCAATAGTAATGATGTATGGTCCAAGCCAATTAGGTTTGAATTTTCCCTTTTTCTCTCTATGTTGTTGGTTCCTAGGGTTTTCTCGTAAGACAAGATCTCCCACTTGAAATTCTCTAGGGTGAACCTTTTAGTTGAATGCTTTGGACATACACTTTTGGTAGACCCTCATGTGATCAAATGATGCTCTACACTTCTCATCTAGAAGTTCTAGCTCTTGGAGTCTCATGGCACGGTAGTCTTCATCTGTCACTAGACCTTTGAGGGAAAATCTAAGTGAAGGAATCTCAACCTGTAAAGGTAACACTGCTTCAGCACCATAGGTAAGGGAAAAAGGAGTAGCCCCTATAGGAGTATGAATAATCATTCTATAAGCCCATAAGGCTGGATTTATCTGTAGATGCCAATCTCTACCATTCTTGTGAGAAGTTCTATGGAGAATTTTGAGAATGGTTTTATTCAAAGCCTCTGCTTGTCCATTTCCTTGCAGGAAGTAAATGGAGGACCAATGCTATTTTATCTTGAACTTCTTACAAAGTTTTTTAAGGTCCTTATTCTTGAACTAACCTCCATTGTCAGTGATTATTTTAGAAGGCACTCCATACTGATAGATGATATGGTTTAAAATAAATAGAGAAACTATTTTTCCCGAGGCAACAGAAAGTGGAACAACTTCTTCCCATTTGGTAAAGTAATCAGTAGCAATGATGATAAATTTGTGTCCACTTGATGAGTTGGGATGAATTTTCCCAACAAGGTCAAAGGCCCAGTGCTAAAATGGCCAGTGAGATATAGATGGAATAAGCTCCCTACCTAGAGCATGTATCAGGTTACTATGTTTCTGACACTTTTCACATGATTTAGCAAAATCTACTGCATCTGTCTGCATGGTAGGACAATAGTACCCAACCCTAGGAAACCTTTGAGCCATGGAAATACCATTGGAATTTCCTCCACAAATGCCCTTGTGAATGTTAGCTAACGCTTGATCGGACTCATCCTTTTCCAAGCACCTAAGAAGTGTCCCATCTAAACCCCTCCTATACAGATCACCAAAGATAAAGGTGTGGCAAGAGGCATTTTGGGTTAAGTTTCTTCATGGATGACTCATGGCCAACAAGGGTACAAAAAACTTGGCTTTCTTGGGAGTCATAGATAGGATAGTGTAGCTCTTCCACCAGGAATTCGAATCTAGACTCATGCTATTCTAGTTGAAGAAGTGAAGCCAATGTAGCCATAGCATCAGCTACTTTATCCTCTACTCTAGGGATTTGTTGAAACGTAACACAGGTGAAATATCATCTCAATGAATCAACCATTTTCTTGTAGGGTACCAATTTTTCATCCTTTTTTTGGTATTCTTCATTAACTTGGTTGATTATTAATTACAAATCACCATAGATATGCAGCTCTATGATTCTCCATTCTATTGCCATTTTTAGTCCATTTGTAAAGGCCTCATACTCAACAATGTTATTTGTACATGGGAACAATAGTTTGTAGGACTTAGGAATTGTGTACCCATGAGGAGAAACAAATAACACTCCAGCTCCTGAACCATTTTGCATAAAAGAGCCATCAAAGAACATCTTCCATGTTCTTGTAGTCATG
Organism: Chamaecyparis obtusa; assembly: GCA_027943335.1. Taxonomy (NCBI): domain Eukaryota; kingdom Viridiplantae; phylum Streptophyta; class Pinopsida; order Cupressales; family Cupressaceae; genus Chamaecyparis; species Chamaecyparis obtusa. The sequence continues at coordinate 1,095,197 of BSBK01001164.1, forward strand.
TACATTATGTGCTCATTTGGAAATTCAACTTGAATAGGCACGCTGTCTTGAATTGGGAAATTAGCCAATTGATCTGCAATGGCTTGTCCTTTTATAGCTTTACGCTCAACATACTCTATGTCAAATTCTGATAAGATCATCATCCACTTAGCAAGTCTACCTGTGAGAGAAGCCTTACCAAGAAAATATTTGAGAGGATCAATCTTTGCAATGATGTGTATTGTATGCACAAGCATGTAATGTCACAACTTTTGGGAAGAAAACACCACCGCAAGACAAGATTTTTCAATACTAGTGTAATTAACCTCATATGACACAAGAGTACAACTGATGTAATATATAGCTATTTCTTTTCTAGTGTCACCAAGTTGAGCTATTAATGCCCCCAAGGAAGATTTTGTTGCTGAAACATACAATATGAGTGGTTTTCCTAGGATAGGAGGCATTAAGATTGGAGGATTGGCCAAGTATTTCTTGATTTGGTCCATGCTTTTTTGACAATCCTCATTCTAGACACATTTAACCCCTTTGTACAAAGTCTTATTATAGGGTTGAACTCTATCTGCTAGTTGTGAAATGGACCTCCTTATAGATTGAAGGCATCCTTGAAGACTCCTCATTTGGCTAATGTTTTTGAGAAGTGACATATCCAAGATTTCTTGAACTTTCTCTGGGTCCACCTCTATTCCTTTGGTTGAAATGATAAACCCTAGAAGTTTTCCAGAGGTGACTCCAAATGCACACTTTTTTGGATTTAATCATAATTGAAACTGCTCCATGTGATCTAGAATGACTTCTAGATCACCTAAGTGTGTATCTCTTTTTTTAGATTTAGCCAAGGTTTCATCTACATAATCTTCCATATTCTTATGCATCATGTCATGAAAGATAGTTGTCATAGCTCTTTGATAAGTAGCTCCTACATTCTTTAATCCAAATGGCATAACTTTCCAACAATAGGTACCCCATGCACAAGTGAATGCAGTCTTTTCCTAGTCTTCAGGAGCTATCTTGATTTGATTATACCCAGAAAAACCATCCATTAATGAATAGATCTCATAACCCATGGTCATGTCCACTATCATGTCTATGTTTGGGAGTGGAAAATCATCCTTTGGGCATGCTTTATTAAGATCCCTAAAATCTATGCAGATGAGAATGGACTTGTCATGTTTTGAAACTGGTACAATATTGGATATCCATTCGGTATAATCAATGGCTCTTATGAATCCTTCATTGAGGAGTTTTTCTAATTCAGCTTTGACGAGAAGAGCTATGTGAGGATGCATTTTCCTTAATTTTTGTTTCACTAGTTTTATACCTGGAGCTATGGACAAGTGATGCATAATGAGATTAGTGTCCAACCTTGGCATGTCTGAGTAAGTCCAAGCAAAATTAATCTTCTTTCTCTATAGGAACTTGGTATATGCTTCTTTTTCCCATGTTGATAGAGACTAAGCCAAATGCACTATCTAGGGAGCCTCTTCTATACCCAAATTAACTAGATGTGTAGGCTCAACAAGTACTGAAGATATATCTTGAAAGTAACTTGGGATATGATCAAGTACCTCATCCTTAGGTGCCTCAAAGAGGTTTTCACCCTCGGATACATCCTTTATTTTTACTTTTTTAGGTTCTAACACCGCCACACAGTGGTTTTTGCCATCAGAACTCTTTTTCTTTTTTTCTTTTCTTTTCATTTTGTGACTAAGGTACTTGATATCTAGTTTTGTCATGCTTGTAGTTGGTTCACTAGTGGAAGATACTATGAGCTCAAGGTCATTTAGGTAACACTCTATCTCATAGTCATTTTGGAAAGTGAAGAGTTGAGGCTCTTGATAGCATTGAGACCAATAAATTAGGTGGGGATTGGCAAGGGGTAGGTCAATAATGGGTTCAATGTTGTGGATACCAATGGTATCATCTCTGGTGATTGCAAAGTTAGGGTCTATCAAGTATCCCTCTAAGGTACCCAAATCAAGATTTATCCTACCAAGCGAAGCATCATCCACTAAAGTGACTCATAGATTCAAATCCTCTAATCCTACACTAGAATCATTAGCTACCTTAGGTTGGGAACTATATGTATGGATGATATCAAAATCCATGTCGATTGTAGAAGAATAAGAGAGAGATTCCCATTCATACTCATGTGAGTCTGTATCTGAATCCCGACTGGGATGTTTACACCAAGCATATTTATGATGTCTAGATGTGGAAGCCCTAATGTCACCAAGGGTAACACCTTCTTGAATTCCATTCATGTATTGATGTTCTTGAATAGGATCTTCAATAGCGGATTCCTCTTGTTCTAGGCCGGAAACGGTGGTATGGTCAACTGGAGTATCTAAATCTCCCCAAAGGAGATTAGTGGAAGGGACCCAATCTTCACACATGTCCTACTAGTTTGTCAAATTGGGTGTATACTTTGTTTCATCCTCACTATCCATCTCACCAAGGATAGGAACAGGGTTCTTGTTCTGATTTCTAAAACCTAGGCCAACCATTTTTTTAGACCTGTGGCCAAAGACAGCATGATCGAGTGGTTCAGCTCTAGCATCTAATCTGTGACTAAGAGGACCATGACTTGGATAGCCCATATTTTTGACAAGAGTGTACCCTCTTCCATATGCCTTAGGAGAGGGGGAGAAGTTCTGATTATGCATGTATTTGTCTTCTCTAAAGATCCAGTCATTGACAGCCACCTCTTCTTTTTCATCCTAGATAGGCATTGAGGACTCTACAAATGTACCAAACAAAGGCATGGCTGAAGGTGAAGGTCACATCTCTTGTGAAGGTTTTCCATAAGACCTAGGTGAGACTGGCAATTTTGTAAAGGAGTCAAGTTGATACCCCCCCATACCAAGGTCTATGGATTTGAACTTATTCTTGCACTGTGCTAGAGTCACATCAAAATCCTCTGCTTCCCTATTGAGAGGAACATGAGTCCCTATTGAAATTTCATTTACAGATAATGTGTGATCCTTAGGTATATAGACTTCTACTCCATTGTAGGGGAACTTAACACATTGGTGGTAGGTGGATGGCACTACTTGCATGTCATGGATCCATGGTCTACCAAGTAGGATATTATATGCTAGAGGACCAGCATCAACAATTTCGAACAAAATGTCCTTTTCAATAGGGCCAATCATGATAGGAAGGATGGCCAACCCTTTAGAACTTATCTCTTCCTCCTCATAGGATTTAATGGTAATTTTCTTTCGGGTATCAATAAATTGCTCAGAATAACCCAGTATCTTCAAAAAACTCAAAGAACAAATGTTGAGCCCACCACCCCCATCAATCAACACACGCCTAACATGGGTCTTGTGAATCATGACTTTGATATGAAGGGAAAGATTATGTGGATGGATCAAAGCTTTGTCATCTTCTTCTGAGAATGTTAGGTAATGAGGGCTAGCTAGGTGGTTAACCATGTTCTAGAATTGGTCAACATCTATGTTGTTAGGAACATTTTTCTGCATGCAAAGCATCCTCAAGGATTTGTTGATGTCTTGGAGACAATTCTAAAAGCTCAAAGATTTAAATTTGAGATGGTGTTCTTTGTAGCTAGTCAACAAGGTTATAGTTTAGCTCAGGATTGACAACTGATTTGGTGGTGACATTTTTGGATGTCACTTGCTTGGGTTTGTTGGACTGGTTGGAACTAGGACCTCTAATAACCACAGGACCTTGACTTTGACTTCTTTTTACAGTGTTAAGAGCTTGGGATGACCTTTGAGAGTGAGGAACCCTAAGCACCACCACTAGTTCTTCATCAAATATAGGAGGAGAGCCCACATCATAACCATAAGGATCTTTGTCTCTCATCATGTTGACACTTTCCTCCACAACCTCAAGCATATTGACCACATTTTTTGTAGCTGTGTAGGTGTAGTTGATTTTAGCCTTGCCATTCTTTGGTTTAGAGGTTTCCCCCTTCTCATATTTAGGAAAAGACTCCTTGAATGCCTTATGGTCTACATTGGTGTTCAACCCATCAATCTAAAGTTTTCCACTCTTAATAAGATCCTAAATAATGTACTTAATTTTCCAGCAATGTTCAATGTCATGTCCAATGCCATTGTGGAATTTGAAGAAAGCTTTTTCATTCCACCAATGTGGCTTAACGTCAAGTATGCAGAAATTTGCCAGATCTTGAGGTTGCGCAAGGTTATTGGCAATAAGTGTCTTGAAAACATCCTCATACAAGTCACCCAATTTAGAGAATTGTCACCTCTCCTTTTTAGGCTTATCTTGATACTTTGGTTTATGCTCTTATTGGTTGGAGGATGTGTTGAGCTTCATAACTTGTATTGCACTAGACAAATGAAGGACTCCTTGATCCTTGGGTTGAGAAGAGTCCACAACTCCTTCATTGACTACTTGTTTTCTCTTTTTCCAATGTGAGTTTTTGCCTTTGTCCTTATGAGAGTTGTTAGTATTTTGACCATTATTGTTATTATTATGTTTGGTCAAAATCCCTTGCTCTTTCAAGACATCCTCAATTCAACATGCAGTTTTACCATAGTGTCGAAGGAATCAAAGACCATCTTCCGAACCTCATACTGCATTTTAGGCACCAAGTTGCTAACAATGATATCAATCCTTTCATGCTTAGGAATAGTCCTAGAATAGCGAGAGGACAATCATCTCCATCTTTGTAAGAAGGTAACAAAGGATTCCCTTTGGTTTTGTTTCAAATTGCACAAGTCTAACATAGTGATTGATCTTGATAAGTTGTATGCAAAATGTTGAACAAATCTGTGGACAAGTTCTTTGAAAGTTTTGATGAGAGGGGTTATGTTGGTAAACCACTCCATGGCTTGGCCCTTGAGACTCCTTAGAAACAATCTCATAAGATAAGAGTCATCTTGGTGAAATTCAAAACTCATGATGTAGAATTGACGCACATGATCATGTGGGTCACCATTGCTGTCGTACTTGTCATACTGTCAGATTTCAACTTTTCTAGGAAAATCCTTCATACTCACACTTTTTTTTAAAGGATTGGGACAAATTGAGTCAAGTGAAAAGGAAATTTTATGTGCCAACACCTTTTCTATCATACTCTTGAGTTCTTTGATCTCCTCTTCTTGGGATGGACCTTGTTTCTTATTTTTCTATCCACATCAAAGTTGTAAGGAACCCTAGCACCCTTGTTGATCAATCTCTATAGGAACTTATCCTTGTTTTGATCTAGATACTTCTCCACATATTGTTGGAATGGTCATTCTTGTTGCATCCTCATAAATTCTTGATCATCAAAACTTGCACGACTTCCTCCATGTTGGGAGCCATGATGAGCTCGTTAGGAGGGTTGTCTCGAGTTCCTAGGAGGTGTTTGTCTCCTATGTTGTGAATTCCTTCTACCTCTAGGACTAGGAGATCTTGAAGGCGTTCTTGAGGGAGTAGATGGTGGAGAGTTGTTTCCACTATTGGTACCCTTGTTGTTGAATTGGTCATTCAGTTGTTGGGCTAAAAGCCTATCTTGTTCTTCTTGAAATGCTTTTCTTTTTTTTTCTAACAAGGCTTGTTGCTCCACCTCTAGGAGTCTAAACCTTTCTTCTTTAGCGGCTTGTTCATCCAAAAAGGCTTTCTTTTCGCATTCAATTCTTTTAAGCCTTTCATTCGCATACCTTGAGGTTGTTTTGAGTGGATAATTGGGCCTCAAATGTTTGAACAAGTTATTGGTAAATGCTGCATTCACATGAGAATCACAAGATTTGTTGTTTTGGTCCTCATGTTGTGACCATTAATCTTGATGAGCTCATATTGTATACCTTTCAGCTCTTTGATGGGCATCTAAATAACTTGAGTTGATAGGGAGTGATTATGGTTGATTGTCATCACCAAATAGCATGTTATCCCTATGTCTCTGAAAAATGTCATTAATATTTTGATCCATCACTTCTCTCTCCTTTCTAGTCACGCTGTAACTCATGTCCATATCTAATTGAGAAGGTGCTAAAGAGGTACTCAACTCACTAGGATTTCTCTTTGGGTCAAACCAAGCTTCGAACTCACTCCTAGGGGATTGATCAAAGACAAGGTCTTTTCCCTTTTGCTTTTGACAAGTTTGGACTAAGGGTAATTGGTCAAAGACAACTTGAGGTCATTTTCCTTGAATAACTTGATACCTTGTCATATCTGACATGAAATAAAAAGACCCTTGGTGATAAGATGGCCTGATGAAATGTCGATACCAAACTAGGATAGTAAAATTGTTCAATTGTCCAAAAAGAGAGATGGTGAGATAGAAAGTTGACAAGGGGTATAAACCAACACTACCACATAGGTGTATAATAAAAGGATAAGTATCCTAACACATATGGATCAGGAGGATGATTTACCCAAAATATATTTTTAATTGAAATTGAATTTATATGGAAGTGAATTTGGACAAGAGATGACTAAGACTCTCCAAGTGTGTTACCAAAGAATCTAAAGGTTTACTTTTTCAACAAGGATGACTTCTAACTTACCGATTCCAACCAAGATCACTTTTGAAATCAAAGAAAACTATCTCAAGGGGTCAAAACACAGGAACCCAAGGTACAAATAGGCTTCCAACTCCAAGGTAAGAGACCTACTAAAATATGGATCAACCAAAGAAAGAATGAAAATGGCATAAATCAGACAAACATCAAAAAGAATCTGTGAGACAATTTCCAAGCTAACAGAATGATACAATCTTTCAAAATGATATTTCGCACAAAGTAGTTCAACAGTTTCTAGGCAGCCTATGTGACAAAATCCAAGCAAGCTGTGCAACCATTGTGTAGCAACAAAGTATTGCATGATAAAACACAGAACACTATGTGATGATATTTCAGGATCATATGACTCTTGACCAGTGAGTGTAAAAATCTCAATTTTAAAGGTAATTTGGTCAATGTTTTGATCTGATAGTTGGATTTTTTGATTTTAAACATAGTACTAGTAGTAATTAGATAAGTTTGCAAATAGTAGGTGATCAAGCATGTCATAAAACACTTGCACAAGGGCAAAAGCAACCTTGCCAAGACAAACACTTGTGATATCAAAGCAAGAAAATCCTATGAATGCTACCATGATGTTGGATGTTTGAGAATGTTTACATAGGTAGATCACAACAAGAACACTTCAAGCACTTAATAGCCTAAAAAGATAGTCTCAATACTTAACAACTTGGCCCACAGTTGATGTCCCATTGCCTCACACAAAGTGGTTGTCCACAATAGATATTGGCTTTGTCGTGGAAGTGCCAATGACACAACCAAAGGAACACAGATGGTGAGTAATCTTGGGGTGATCCAGGTTAGTCCACTAGGATCAATCCTTGCACCAAGAAGCTAAGTGGAAAAATAGGGTGGCTTCTATCTATGGTTCTTAGTAAGGGCTTCCATTTGTAATACCCCTCTTACTCCCCAAAGGGACTCCTTACCTTGTGGCAAGTAATGGACCTCGCAGCCACAAGAGTAGTTTAAGCATTCTTGTCTAGCATTTTCCTCATGGTCACAATCCCACAAGTACTCACACCAAGTGAAGACAAGTACTACGTCTACCAAGGTTTTGTGTCCTTGATAGCCTTGAGTTTATAGTGGGTTAGAATAGCCCGCTATAAGCTTGTACCCACTTGGGTCATTCCTCTTCATTGCTCAAGAGAAGGCTCGCTAAAGGATTCTAAAACTAAACAAAGAGTGGATCAACCTTTGAGTTTCAAGATTTCTGGTTCACCTCAAGGGTGAAGAGCATACTCTAGGATAGCTCAAAAATTTCTTCCAAACACACCAAGCAAAGGTTCAATTACCCTCTTGCCTTCAAAATCCAAAGATGGGTCAAAATTTTTGTTTCACCACAAGGGTGAAGAGCATACTCTCCTACCACCAAAAGATTCCTACAACAAGATATTAAGTACCTATGAAAAGAAACAACTAGTATATGCCACACTCAAAATGAAAGAAATAAACAAGCACTTGATTTGTTTTTATGCTTTTGGGCAGCCCTCCAAGAAAGGATTAGTAGCCCTTGCATTTGGAGCTTTAACATGCATTCTTTTGGAAAATATTCAAGCAATGAGAGCACCTATAAGCACAACTTGTTAGCCCCACAATAGTTAGCACATAAAAAACCAAATAAAATTGGCAAATCAAACTCTGTTCTACCACAAAAAACCAAAAATTTGAAGCAAACCAATCAAATTCTTGCAAAGAAATGACTAAAACTAGTCACTGCCAGGCCTGTGCGATAGTTTAGTTTCCAGAAGAATCACATGATACTTTACAGTATAGTGGTGTGATATTTTCCTCCTGGATGATACTTCGCACTATGTTTGGATGATGAAGTTCTATATGGCTGTGCAATAGAAACCTGTAAAGCCGCATGATACTTTTACTAGAAAAGTATTGCAGGGGTATATAATAAAGTATCACATGATACTAGAAGACTATCGCATGATAATCTATTAGAAAAATAGAAAATAGAGCTGAAATAGCAAGCAAAAATGATGATGAAAAATTGACAAAAATGCATGAAAAGAAGGACAAAACAAGAGTGTTCTGCCCCATGGTGGGTGCCAAAAATGTACACTGAAATTGTTCACTTCTCCAAGTCATTACTTCCAAGAGAATCCATGAATGGGAAACCTTGAGAAAGTGACCTAGAGCTCCCTAGGCATGGAGTCACAAGGATATTAAGAATGCTCTTAGCTAGAGCTATGAAGCCTATAACCTTGCTAGTAAACCACACAATGGGAGATTCAAAGAGACAAGGGAAAGAATGCCAATATCCTAAAGAATCAACAATGGAAATGCAATGCAACTATGCTAAGAATGAAGATGCAAGTAAGCTATGAAAATGAAAGTATTACAAGCCTTGCTAATTAAGCTATGTGAGCTAAACTAGAACTTGAAAGGAAATCTAAACTAAGAAATCATAAACATGAAGCTATGATGCAAGAATGAAAGCTAAAATGCAAGAAGATCTCCAAAGTTTCAAAGTCTCCAAGAAATCCTGTAGCATAAGATTAGCATTCAAAAGTTGGGATCTAGAATGAGAAAAGACCTCTCCTTTTAAAGGAATTGAAAAGGAATGGACCATGGAGATTAAGAGGCAAAATATTTAATCAAGGATGGAGCTTGAAAGAGGAACAATCCATGTGCACAAATATCCTTTGATGAGAAAATAAAAGTTGACTTTTGTGCCCCATATGAGACAAAAAGGCCTTTTCTTCTTTTTATAAAATAAGAATAATGCTTTATTTGTGCAACTTAGGATAAGAGGAAAAGTGGGGGCTTTTTATTTAATAAAATGGGAGGGAATTCCTTTTAACTAAATAAAGAATTAGGATAAAATGGTTAGCCCATAGAAAATAATCGAATAAATGATAGAATTATGATTTGATCAAGGGAATTGATATAATTTGAAAAAAAAAATATTGATTTTTGAAAATATTGATTCAGGGGTTTGATAAATTGCTGAATGGGGGTCCAAAGTCTAGGTGGCCATTTTAGGGTGCATACACAAAGTACTCATCCATCTCATTAATCCAATCAATCAATTCTTCTAGCCTAAGGCTTCTAGCAAATGTAAAAACTTCAATCTTAGGTCTTTTCCCAATCTTAGACATAGCTTTCAGAATTCGATTCTCTTTAGGATCTCTAGCTTCTTCTACACCTTCTTCAAAATGATCTTCTTCAGATTCATCATCACTATCCTCTTTCAGGGTAGGCTTCTTCTTTCTTAATTCCTTTTGTAGATCTTGCATTTTTTTCTACAAAGCCCTAAAATCATCAAGACTGAATTCTCCGATAGCTTCCTCTTCCTCTAAGATCTCATGATTTCTCCTCGGAGGTATCTTTAAATCAAGATCCAGACATGAAAAAACAAGATCCACTCAGCTCCAATAGGAACAAATTTTTCTCAAATAGGAACAAAATTCACTCTGATACCACTTAATGCAGTCAAGGTTGGTGGATCCAATTAAGGACTGACCAACCTTGTAGCTAAACCAATACGCAGTGAAAATATACAACAACAACAAATCTAAAAAAGAATAGAAGTCTTTATTCATCAAATCAATGATTACATGCAATGTGTCGAGCTATAAGGCCTTCTCGGTTATGGCCAAAAACAAAGCATGTAATAGTCTACAAGATCTCATAGGATCCAAATCTTCTCTACAACATCAGTATTCAGCTAGCCCAGGTCTATAGCAGGTAGCACACTAGTAGGCACCCAGGAGAGATCTAAACTTGTACTCAAACTTCCAGGAAATCTTCCTGTTCCTAAGCTCATAGGCTACTAACATTCCTTCCAGTTCTTTGATGCCCTAAACAACTACCCAAGCATCTTATAAATATTGATTCCCAGCCACAAGTCGACTAATGAAATAATAAACCCTTACAAATAAATATTAAATGATAAAACATCAGTAAGCTCTCAAATAGCCTTACAAATAAAATAAACTCTCCAAGATGGCCCCAAATGGTCATCAGATTGGCATAGAAGAATGCAACACACTAGATCTAGGTCCCTGCACATCCAACCATAACTCGAGGAGTGCAACCCAAATCAACAGAACCAGTCGGCCAAGCCAATCCAACCAAACAAACCAAGTTGATAAGAAAGAACACTAAGCAACAGAGAAATAACCGGGTGCCAGACACTGACCATGCCAAGCATGACCGAGGAATGTAGTTATCACCAAGCACTAGAGAACCAATGCCTTCAATTACCAAGTGTTCTTCAGAGACCGAGCACCCCGGTAACCACAGAGACTGAGCAACCAGTATCCCAAACTAAACAAATACTCCACCAAATCAAGATCAAAACTAACAATATACCTTCAAAGACAAACATATTTTTGATTGATACAAGATTACCAAGAATCTTAGGATGCTCTTGCATCAGGAACCTAGGCATGAGTCACGTCATTTCCCATTTTCATGAGTTAACTCTGCATGGGTTTTAGAGAGATTAAAATGAGCCCTAGGGAGTGGTTAAGGTTAGTTTTAGCTATTCCAATGCATGTACATAGGTATGGGGGTCAACTTTTTCCTTTTTCATTAGCCAAAGCTTCCAAATGGCCTCTTAAAGAGAGCTTTCTTTGAGAGATAAAATTTGGGTATGGTTTCAAGATTTGTTCCTTCCCCCATGTCTTGGTTATCCTCTCATTCCCTAGTTAAGGACAAGTTGAAAGGATACATCAACCAATAAATCTACTTCACTTTGGGATGGGGGTAGAGATGAAAAGAATGTTTTTCTATTAGAAAAATGGCAGTAAAAATAAAACACTCCTTGCATTTTGGTTTTGAAGAAATTGCATCTTGGTAGAGTCCCAAAAAGCTTAGAGAGAGATTAGGAGAGAGGATTGGGAATTGAAGAAAGAAAAGATAGGAAGGGAATTGAGCTCTTCATCAAATTCATCTTTCCATATTTCTTGGAGGAAGGTTGGTTCATCTATATTGAAAGGCTATGCCATATGTATTTGTTATGTTTGCAAATTTTATGTTGTATGAGTGTTGTGTTGAGTTCAATTTTTGTTTGTGAAGTTTTCTTGATTTTCTTATGTGTGTTTTGGGAGTGCAAGACTATAATCACCCTTGGGAGGGTTGAGAGTTTTGAGGGTGAAGGGGTTAGTTAGGAATTTACCATATGTGTAGAGCTCTTCCTCTTGGAGGAAGGGGATAGAAGCATGGATGTATGAGCATCCATGTAGCCTACTTTATTTTACACTTTGGGGGCCATAAGAGAAGTGATTGTGTTTTATTTAGTGAGAAATTTGGTTGAGATGTTGTGCCTTGTGAAGGCAATGAAATGTAAAATGGAAAAACACATTCTTGATTAAGTATGGCTTCTCCATTGGAGTTAATTTCCACCTTCACTCATTTTTGGATCTAATAAGATCCTTTGTGCAAACCATGAGATTGGGAGTACTTGTGTTGATTGTTGTTTATATTTAGTTTATGTGTATGTGTATGTTTGTCACCCATCCTACCTTTGTTTTCCCTAGCTCAGGGGTGACCTTATAAAGGCCTTGGTTGGGAGGTGAGCCTCCATGGTCATGTTTAAATTATTTACTATTTGACGGTTTAGCTTGGATGAAAAGATGAAGATAATTTCAATTTTGAAGTCATTTGGAACTTGGAAGATTCTTGTTTAAAGACTTTAGAGAAGAAAATATTAATGTGTAATACTATATCAATTGTAAAGTTCATATGTAAAGCAATGAATCTTTGTAGAAAGTTCAGTTTTGTGACTCTTGGAAATAAAATATAAAAGGGGGGCGAAAATGTAATACTTTTAGCTAAATGTATTTATAGAATTTAAATTTGAATATTTTTGCAAAAGAGAGTAGTCTTGTTTTATTATGATGTTGCTATTTTTTAATTTTTTTTTTATGTTTACTTCAAGGATATAACATAGGCTAAAGAAAATTGGTGTAATTTCATTATCTCTTCATGCAAAAAGAAATTTTAATTAGTATTATGCTTTTCCATGTTTGTGAACCAGAATATACTCTTTTGCATATTTTAAAATTAATAAAAAAAACCAGAATATACTCATTTCCATATTTTAATATTTATGAAAAAAAAAATAATGTGAAATTATAAACTAGTTATCTTATTTTCTTTTTAGTCTAATGTTTTAGTGGTGAAATTCAAATTTAATATATTACTTTTGTGTGGGAAAGTATTCTCCATATTATTGTAAATCTACAAATTTTTTATAAAATAAAGTATACTGGTACATTCTATTTTTTGTTCTTGTTTAAATTGATAGTAAAAAAAAGAAATATATTTACTGGCATAAAATGCCAGTAAATATTAAACAGTTTTTTAATCAAACTGGGTAAAATTATAATTAGAAAATAGAGAAGAATCCACTGGTTCAAAACAGTGGGTAGCCTGCATAACAGAGAGAAAATATGTAAACCCTGGACTATGAATTTGATCTCTATGTCTAAACAGAGAAGATATATATATATATATATATATATATATATATATATATATATATATATATATATATATATATATATATATATATAAAAGATAATGACAGAGATTCATAAAATCTGAAACTAATAACAGTATTCTTAAATCTATAAATAAACTGAAGATTCAAAAGAAAACTAGCTAATGATTTTACCCTGATGAGATTTTGGATGAGGGTTTTATTGTTGAAACCCTTGTAGATCTAGTAGGGCTGGGTGCTTTTCCCTGCAAAATCTTGTGAAACATATACACACAAGTGTATATGTGTGTATATACACACCCTAGGTGTGTATATGCGCACATGTACACATGTGTATACAAAAAAAAATTATTGTCTTCCATTTCCCATTCCTCTGGTTAAAACCTGCATTAAACAAATGAAGGAATTAGGGTTAGAAAAGACTTTTATCTTTGGGCCTAACCCTAATTTTGAATTAGGGTTAGGGTTGAATCTTTTTCGTCATCCCCTTCGCAATTTGATTAAATTTTAAAATTTAAAATGTCTTTTGTCTCCTAAATGTTATTTTAATAATACCTTTTTAATGGGATTTTTAAGATGTCTTTTGTGGAAATTTGATTTTTTCTTCTTTTTTTAAATTGTCTTTGCCTTTTAATGAGATTTGATTTTTTTTTAAAGTTAAGTGATTTATTTATTCTCTTGGTCATTTCTTTTAAATAGACAAAATTTTGTATTTTATTGATTTAATTAATGTTTTATTTAATTTTCTTCTTGGAATTATGTAATGGTGATTTTTAATTAATGATTGAGATTTTTTTCTTGATATTTATTTTTGATTAGGGTAAAAGTAGGTTTTGAAGGGGCCCTGAAACCCTTTACAGACAGGTTTTGGAGGGAATCTGAAACCCGACTTAGATGAAACTCTGCTGAAAAATAATTTTCTTGATATTTGTTATTAGATGTAATTTTAAAATTATTTAAAGTTGTAAATGTTGGAATTTTTATTTAATGAACCTTTATATTATTTTATTATTATTTTGAGATTTAAGATTTATGAATTAATATATTTAATATTATTTGAATTTATCTAATGTGTTATTAAAGTTTTGGGAAATTAAATAGTTATTATTATTTTAAGGTCCTTTATTATTTTTCTTAAATAATTGGGTTAATAGGGGAATAAATAATTTCATAAAAACCTAGGAGAGACCTAGGTGAATTATTTCACCCTATAATAATGATATTTGAATTATTATATATGTTTTTAAATATTTTAATACTTTAATGATAAAAAAATAATTAATGATTATTGAACCTTGAGTAATTTTATATTAATTCAAGATTAAAGTAACTTAATTCAATTTATCAGACATTATATAAATTTATTTAGTAAAAGGTTGATAACCCTAGGATTGATATCCTAATCATTGACTGTATATTATTTTCTTAACTTGTATTATTGGCATGGGTTAATTCCCTTTTAATATATTTCTATACAAAACTTAGTTAGGGTTTTCGTTGACTAATGCAGTCTAACGAATAAGGGATGTTGGCACGCCATCGCATGCCATGATTCCCCTTGTGAGTTGATTTATGTTGGTTTTTTTTTTTTTTCATTGAGTATTTCCTAGTGTGTAACCTACATGATGTTTAGTGCCTTTATAAAAAAAATTGTTGGTGTGTTTTTGTCCTAGTTTTTGGGTATTACACATAGATCCTTTCTAGGATACACACAATATCTTAAATAAGTATACAACAAATAAAAATCATCAAATGTGAGCCAAGATGCACAATCCATGCTAGAAACCCTTTGAAAATGTTATCTCCTTTGGTCAACCCCAAATAGGTCTTTGAAAGATCATACACCAAATATGACATCACCATGATCCCAATGACCCAAGAATCTCACAAAATTTTCTCCCATGTGTCTTCTATCAAGCCTCAAGCTTGCATACCACAATCCATGCTCACATCCAAGTAATCCGAAAAACAAAGAGACCATATCTGTCATAATCCTCTGTTACAACACAATAACCACTCTCCACCAAATCATCCACAACTCATGAAAAGAACCAAATAATGATCTAAAACCTTAGACATAAGGTCTAAACACCTCCTGCTTCACAAACCTAAGATTGTGTACCCTGGAATGTCATACATGGTCCATACCACCTTGTCAAAGCTACTTATTCTAATCATAAATAGTTTTTCTGAGACTCTTGATGAAACCAACTAAAACATATGTTTCCATCAATGAAAAACCAGGAATCTCAACACCTCAAACAACAACAATTATAACATGTAGAAAGGGAGATTCACAATATTTTGACTATTCTTCTTTTTCTAATTAGGTCAAGTAATCAACATAGCATGAAGTATGTTAGGAAAAATGATTTCTTGATTAAAGTTAAATATAGAAGAATTTTTAGATGATAAAGGAGGGGATGTTGACAAAGAAGGAGATTAGAAACCAAATTCTTCAATAGGTTTCTTACTAGTCTCAGTTATTTGTTTCACACATCCTAAATCACATTTGAGATTGTGAGTTAAATTATGTTGAGAATCAGGATGGACAAATGATAGACAAGGTCCTCTGAAGGGTCCCAATTTGAAATTTGAAAGTTCATATTCACCCACAAAAGATCATGTAAAGTCTAATGACCTATAATCATCCTCTAAAAGGACACTTTTAGAAGAAAGAGAAGGAGAATAAAACTTACGTCATAATTTTTTTTGGACCCTATCATCAAAAACATTGGTATACATGATGTTGTTAGAAATTAATTTCACTTTGTGATGAAGCATTGATGGAAAAAAATTCATAGCATGTAGCCATGATCTTACTAAGAGGAGATTATAATTGAGAGAATCAAGCATGACATGAATATGTGTGTTTAAAATAAAAGGACCTATCTTAACATAAAAAGTGATAATACCGAAGGTTTTTTGAGAAATATTGTCAAAGCCATGGATAGGAATAGAATCAAGTTTGATTGATTGAATATCTACATTTATCTTGTGTAAAAATTCACTGATAGAAACATTAAGTCCTGATCCATTATCAACTAAGTTCTTAAAATAAGGATACCATTGATAAGGAAATCCATGAGAGAATCATGTTAATCATGAAGCTATTTAGGAGGCAAATCATCTTGAGAAAATACAATTTGAGCTTTTTTGTTAGTCGCATTCATGCATTCCAAGATGGAAGTTATGTTGTCTTTCCTAGGAGGTGGGATACTCACATTTCTCAAGGATTTTTTTAATGCTTCAAGATACATAGGTGAATTTTGAAGAAGCTACTTAAGGGATATATTGGCAGGAGTAGCACAAAGTTTTTCTACTAAATCATACTCCTTTTCAAGGTTTTAAGGGAGACAAGGTGCAAGAGGAAGCACCAATTGAGAAGGTGGAAGAGAAGGATGAACAATGGAACATGTAGGTTTTCTATTAGTTCGTGTATTATAAGTGTGGGTGACTTCATGATAGTTAGGTTTTTTAGCACTTTTCACCACAATAATCAACATGTTTTAAGTTTTAGGGGTATCTTGATGGAGATGGACAAAAACCTTCAGATTTTAACTACCCAAAACAATGACAGTGTTAACTTGGATAATATCTTTATTCTCCAAGTTTGTATTTATGATAGGGAGAACATCAAGGGTGTTATCTTATTTCTTCAAGGTATCCTCATGATGCAAGCAAGCTTTAGAGGAGGGAAAAACACAACCAATTAATTCTTCATCAATAGAAGTAATATTAAAAGGAATATTGGTTATAGTAGTCTCGTCTATCATAATATCATATTCTTCGATAGAATACCTTTCATAGAGGAGAGAATAATCAATATTTTTTTCTAATGGTTCATCCCAAATAGGGATATCATCAATAATAGAAATTCCTTTATGAATAAATAAAACTTTAGGAGAGAGGTAATCATAACTCACTAAGGCTTTATCCCTAGAGGAGGAGTCATTGAAAATAGAAGGTGAAATATCATCATTCTTAAAAAGGTATCCTTAGAGATAAGGATTATATTAGGAGAAGTGTTAACATCAATCCTCAAATATTCTCCCAAAGGAGGAAGATCATTGAGAGAATGATTAATATCATATTCTTTCTCTAATATATCCTTATAAGGTGATATAAGAGACAAAAGAGCAACAACACATGTATTAAATTGATCCTTTTTAGTGGTAACATAATGTAAAGGCAAGTTCATGTGAGAATGTTATTTTATCTTAAAAGTGATGGAATGGTTTTGGGATAATTCCCTAAATAATTTTTGCAACATGATAAGAAAGAAAGAAATGTATACAAATCAATGAAAGGTAACAACAATTCATGGAATGAAAGATTTATTTTTGTACTCTTTTTTTATAAATGTAAATGCAAGATGTAGCAAATATGTGATAGAAACAATGCATATAAAGTAGATCTAGATGTAAAATCAGACTTATTATGTATCTAAATGCATACAAAGGATATATAAATACCAAATCAAAAGTATGTAAGAAGAGTTAGGTTCACCAAAATGTATAATATAAAAAGGGGTTCTATAAGAGGACTATGTTCCTCAATTCACAAGATACTTTAGAATACAATAGCGGCCTAAGACAAATGTGATTAACACCACTTTGGAAGATACCAATGCAATATCTATGCTTGAGGGGTTTTGATTCCTTTGTTGCTTTGAACTGGAAGAAGAGGAATGATATTGATATGCAAAAGACTAAGCACAAATATGATTTAAGCTAATTGAGAAAATTGATTTGAAAGTAGATGGACGAGGATTTGAACACACTTGGAAATGGAATGAAAAAAGGGAACTTTTAGACCTGAATCCCTAACTATCGAAGTGTTGAAATGAAATGTAATCATGGATCTGAGACTTGAAGGTTGTGAACTAACTCCCTACTAAATTTCAGATAAAAATAGCAGTGATAGGTTAAAAATCAACCTATCCTTGGGATAGGTTGGTTTTGGTGACATGTTCCCAATACTTTTGGATGAAACTTTCATGGAATCTACAACTCTTCATGTACTGCCCAGAAAAGTTCTGACAACTCCGTAACCTATTCTTACACATAGAAAAATGGGGAAAAGGATGGGTGTTGTCCTCAATTTTGAAATCACAAAATTGAGGGAACCCTATGCAATTTTCTCATGGATTCATAGGTGCATCCTCTATGTTTCAACACATTGATAAGGTGTCATAAAAGCAATTCGTCATCTTTGAATTGTACTTTATGTATCATTATTTATATGTTCTTTTTGAAGGTTTCTGTCAAGTTAAATCCCCTAAATGCTTATCAAAATGAGTTTTTCTTCTCTAACTATGAACACTTGATTTTTAGCAATCTTCATGTTTATTCTTCATTTTTCCCTTTCTTATGAGTAGTTTTTAATCTTATTTTTCCCTTGAGTCAATAACCCTTTGAAATACGCTCGTTTCGAGCTATCTTAGACATCAAACAAAGTTGTATAACTCAAGTTATGATGCAAAAGGTGGGGTTTTTCAAGCTGACTGCACATTTTATTAAAAAACTTCCAAAAGTGGGCTTTTTATTGTCAATTGCATGAAATAAAATTATTTTTAATATCTAAAATGAATTTTGGCATCCATTTTTAAATTTCAACTCATTCTGAGTTGATTTGACCAAAGTTTTTAATGATTTTATGAAAATTGGCTTTTTCTAGTCTATTTTATTAAAAGCTTTAGTTATATATTAAATTTAGTCACTTAAGTGCATAAAAGTGGAGTTTTTATCATTCATTGCATATCATCCACATGCAAGTCATCTTTTAAAACCCACTTCCAATAAAATCTAAATCTTAAATGCATAAAGGTGGGATTTTCATATGCAATTGTATATACTTAAGTGAAAAGGTGACTTTTTCAAGCCTAATTACATGTGCAATTGATATCTAAAAGTACGTATGCACAACTTAAGTGAAAAGATGGCTTTTTCAAGACCAATTGCATATGCAATTGATATTAAAAATCCCATTTTATAACTTAAGTGGAAAGTGGCTTTTTCCAAGCCAAATACATGTCTTTTGAAATATGTATTTGCACTCAAAAAGTGTGTATTTAAGCACTTAAGTTATAAAGTGTTGTTTTTATATGCAAATGCATATATAAAACAACATTTTTAAAACTATTGAAGCTAAAATACATGTTATTGACTCCAAAAAGTGCATTTTTACTCATTTTTGCTTATGTTTTCATTAAAAAGCAAGAAGTGATGATTTTTGAGAGGAAAACATGTGTTTTTTACTTCAAAAACTCACTTATTTTGGAGGTTTTTGAGAAAAATGAGATTTTGAAGCCAAAAATCACAAGATTCATGGTCAAAACTCAATCATTTTTTCTCCCCATAGGATCATTTTTGTACTAAATTTCCCAAGGATCATTCTTGGATCATCAAAATTGTAGAAGGTATTTTACTCTAAAAACAGCCTGTTTAGGGCACATTTTTTGTGTTTTTGCTAAAAAATGACCCATTTTTTACCATTTTTCTTCATCCAAGTCAAATCTTTTGCTTCTAAGATGAGTTCTTGGGTATTACCTTTCATTTGTAGCTTGTTTATCATCATTTCTAAGCTATTTTTTTATGTCAATGATGTCATTTTTGGTTGTCATTACATGTGCATTGGAAATGGTCAAAACAGTTGCTATTTCCTTGCAATTAATCTCTCTTTTCTTCCCACTTGGCAGTCATTGTATATTGACTCTCCAAAATAAGAGGATTAAGACTAGGATTGAAGTCCATATATGATCTTTTGAGCTCATCTTTTCTAAATCTAAATTTTTTTTGGATTTATTTCAGATTTTGCTCAAAGATTTGGCAAGACTTCTTGTGAGTTGAGGTGATTTTTCCTTAAGTTTTTCCCCAATTCTTTCCAAGTTCATGTTTTGGTTTTTGATTAACATGTAAGTTTTCATTTCTATTTTAGATTTACATGTTATTTTTATTTTAGTGATCCTTCTTCTTCCATCTGCATTCTCCAAGTTGCATATGCAAGTGCTTCATCTTGCTTGTATATGCAGTCAAGATTAAAAACCTCGTTCTTGAAATAAACTGTCAAAGAAAATAAGCTCCTTGATATACACATGCAAATCCATTCCAAAATCCCACTTTCATGCTTACACGCACTCCATCTGTGCTTGTTATATCACTACCATGTGACTTAAAAACTCATGATGGTGGTTGATTGCATATGTTTTCTTATTTACTTATAATGAAAACACAATATCTCATTATAAGTGGATGTCTTTCCATTCAATTTCATGCATTTTCCATATAATATCCTTGTTGTCCGCATATGCTTTCACATTCCAAAAACCTATTTTTAGCTCAAACATTTGCATCCATTCACTGTCCAACAAATTTCCAGCTATCTCCATATGCTCACAATACCCCAGGTTCACTCCTTTGCATCAAAAAGTATGCAATGGATCCATCTCATAAAGATATTCTCACCTTGTGGAATTTTCATGTCACATGCTACATGATTGGAGATTCAAAGAAGGATTTTTGGGCTTCAAAAGTTTGTGATTGTATTGTTTCCAGAAACAATGTGAGTTCTACCCAAGAAGAAGGTTCCTCCTCATCAAGTAAATGCAAGCTAAAAGTTCACCTCCAAGCAATCACATACAGTTTTATCAATTTTCCAAAAGCTGCAAATGGACCTCTAAACCCCGTGTATGGATGACAAGTGCTCTCCAAAATGGCATGTAATGGGAGTTAAAAACCCCATTTACAAGAGAGAAATCTTCCCGTGCTAAGTGAAAAGAGTTGAAGATTGGAATGATGCGGGCATCGAATACTTTCAGGAAGAGATACTTTCCAAGGAAATGACCATTATGATACAAGACAACCAAGGATGCAGGTTCATATTCCAAATCAAGATTCTTTCAACAAACTAGAGCATATCAACCATCACACATCCTATAGTAGCAAACAAAGGATCATGTAATAGGTGTTGTGTCTTGTCAGGCACTTAGAATATTTTCATCATGTCTTTGTAATTTGTATTTGAGATATGTAATTGCATGTGATAGTATCACGTGCAAAATTCTAACATGTAATCAAGTTGCAAGTGCATTAGGCATGCAAATTTGAAAAATTCAAAATTAGTTAGTTAGTTATGGAATAAGTCAAGGTGGTTACGGGTTTTCCCCTTCTTTCTCCACCTTTCTCTCCACTCTTTTTCTATATAAAGGAGGGAGATCATTGTAAATAATCATATTTTGGCAAGGCAAGAAAATTATGCCAATTTGTATTGTGCACTCTAAGACTTTGTGCTTGGATGTAAATCAGATTGCTTTCAATAAAAGAGGCAGATTGTTTTGAGACTTTGTGCCAATTCAAACTGTTATGTGATTACATTTTCTTGAGTTGATTGTGAGTTTTAATGCTTTGATTCAAGAGGGATTTGGATTCAATTGTGCAAACTTTGATCTGCCTATTGCATTTAGAGCCAATTTGAGCTTTTGAAGACTTTGTACTATAGAAGGACAAATTGTGATAAATATTAGTGGCTGCAATTACTTAGAGTTGAAGACATTGGGCTTTAGTTGTAAGTATTTTTATTAAATTTGAGATTATCCAGTAAGAGACTTTGTGCCTTATTGGGTCTTTCTTCTTGAATCCTCACGAGACAAGCGCAGGGGACTTTGGGTTCCTATTTTTGTTTCACAAAATATAAAAATAAAGTTGTTGCCCCTGGTATTGTTCTTATGTCAACTCCAGAGTCACCAGTATTATCATAAAAATAAGGCACTTTTTGTTAAGTTAGAAAGTAGTAGTTGTATGTAAATCATTCCTAAAAAAAGATAAATTGATTAAGAGAACCACCCTTTTTGTAATTTTAGTTAAGTTCTTGTTGAAGCCACCTATGGTAAGAAGGGAGCCTCCCCTATTTGTAAGAGGAGAGAGAAATCTCATGAGACATTGCCTAAAGTTACAATTTTGTAAGGTGTAGTCTTAGCAGCTTACAAATTTTTAGCCAACAATGGGAAAAGGTGTTTATCTTGGTCAAACCACTGTTCGGGAATCAACCTTAAAATTTCATAAGAAATGATGAAATAAAAGCTAGATCTTAAACATAAATCACCTTATACCTTGATGTTGTAATTCTTCTTTGGATGTGATAACAAGTTTTAATGCAATAACTTGAACTCCACAAAAACCTAATAGGAAATCATAAAACCAAAGCCTTTAATGATGGATGTTGTGGTTTAACATAATGCTTTATGAAGAGGAAGAATAATACCTTGATAATTTTCTTCAATTGCTTTGTTGGATCCCTTCTCCTTCTTGTATCTTGTTCTTGATATTATTATGAAAGAATGAAAGAGGGGGTGGGGGGGTGGGTGGGGGCTTTATATAGAGATTTAAAAAAAAAACCACCTTTAGGAAAACTTAGAAAAGTGATAATGAGCCACAAATCTAGCTTTGGGGAGTGTGAGACCCTTAAATCCCACCCTTAAAATTTTGAGAAAAAATGTTGGGGACACATCTAAATTTGAAGAATCCTTGAGGATAAATCATGCAAAGATATGAGATTGTTAGATGTGTAAATCATGCCTCAAACTTTAAAATGAGGTAAGACCCATCTTAGAGGGAGTGGATGGAATAAATTGGTGAAAATCATTTAAAAGAGGACTCATAATATTAATTTATATATCGATTTAAATTAATATAAGTTTAATAAGTGTTAGAAGAGTGTGAAATCAATGTGGGAACCCATATACACTAAAATGAGGCTAAAATTAAAACCTAGTTAAGGGTTCTTACTTTCTAGGATGATAAAATGTATCATAAGGATTCCTAAGTGGTCCTAAGGGGTTGTAGGATATATTAATGTGTATTATGACCATTTAGTATTGCTTAGGAACCATTAATGTTTCTTAGGACCCCTTAGTACCCATTAGGACCTCTTAGGACCCCTTATATATCATAAGGGGTCCTTAGTGTTCCTAAGGGGTTGTAGGATACATTAATTAGTCCTAGGACCCCTTAATACCCATTATGACCCCTTAGGACTCATTATATATCATAAGGGGTCTTAGGACCCATTAATGAGTCATATGACCATTTAGGACCGCTTAGGCTTTGTTAATGTTTCTTAGGACCCCTTAGTACCTATTAGGACCCCTTAGAACCCACTATATATCATAAGGGGTCCTAAGGGGTTGTAGGTCCCACTAATGAGTCCTAGGACCATTTAGGACCCCTTAAGACCTAATAATGTTTCCTAGGACCCCTTAGTACCCATTAGTACCCCTTAGGATCCATCATGTATCCTAAGGGGTCCTAAGGGGTCTTAGAAACCCTTAATGAGTCCTAGGACCATTTAGGACCCCTAAGTACCCATTAATGTTTCCTAGGACCCTTTAGTACCGATTAGGACCCAATAGGTGTCATAGGGGTTCCTAAGGGGTCCTAAGACCCATTAATGAGTCTTATGACCATTTAGGACCCCTTAGGATCTATTAATGTGTCTTAGGATCCCTTAGTACCCATCATGACCCCTTAGGACCCATTATGTTTCATAAGGGGTCCTAAGGAGTTGTAGGCCCATTAATGAGTCTTATGACCATTTAGGATCCCTTCAGACCTATTAATGTGTCCTAGGACCCCTTAGTACCCATTAGGAACCATTATGTATCATAAGGGGTCCTGAGGGGTCATAAGAGGTTGTAGGGCCCATTAATGCATCCTAGGACCATTTAGGACCCATTAGTGTGTCATAGGGCCCCTTAGTACCCATTATGACCCATTATGTATCATAAGTTGTCTTAAGGGATCTTGAGGGGTCTAAGATACATTAATGGGTCATATAAACATCTATGACCCCTTAGGACCACTTAGGACCCATGAGGACCCTTTACAACCCATTAACGTGTCATGTAGCCACTTATGACCCCTTGTGACATGTAGGACCCATTATGTATCATAAGGGGTTATAAGTGGTCCTAAGGGGTTTTAGGATACATTAATGGGTCCCAAGACCATTTAGGACCCCTTACGAGTCATTAATGTTTCCTAGGACCCCTTAGTAACCATTAGGACCCATTATGTATTATAAGGGGTCCTAAGGGGTTGTAGGACCCATTAATGAGTCCTAGCACCATTTATGACCCATTAATATTTCTTAGGACCCCTTAGTACCCATTATAACCCATTATATATCATAACGGGTCCTAAGGGATCATAAAACCCCTTAGGACCCATTAACAGTAGAGGTCATTTTCAACAAATGTCGCCCTACTTCAAAGTGTGATCCCATTCCTCTTCTAGTCAAACCAACTTCTAGTAGGCCCATTAATGCTTCGTGTAACCACTTATGACCCCTTGTGACACCTAGGACCCATTATGTATCATAAGAGGTTCTAAGGGGTCATAGAATACATTAATTGGTCGTAGGACCATTTATGACCCCTTAGGACCCATTAATGTGTGCTACTACCACTTATGACCCCTTTGTGACACCTAGGACCCATTATGTATTATAAAGGGTCATAAAGGGTCTTAAGAAGTCATAGGATACATTAATGGGTCGTAGGACCCATTAGGATCCATTAATGTGTCCTACAACCACTTATGACCCCTTATGACACCTAGGACCCATTATGTATCATAAAGGGTTGTAAAGGGTCCCAAGGGGTCTTGGGATACATTAATGGGTCCTAAAACCCATTAGGACCCATTAATGTGTCCTATAACCACTATTGTGTCCTATGAGGTCCTAATGGGTCCTAATCAGTCCTAAATGGTCCTAGGACCCATTAGTGTTCTGAGGAAACATTATTGGGTCCTAAGGGGTCCTAAATAGTCCTAGGACCCATTAGGACCCATTCATGTGTTCTACAACCACTTATAACCCCTTGTGACACCTAGGACCCACCATGTATCATAAGGGATTGTAAGGGGTCAAAGGATATCCTAAGGGATCTTAAATAGTCCTAGGATCTAATAATGTATCCTATGACCCCTTAGGACCCATTAATGTGTCTTACAACCAGTTATGACCCCTTGTGACACCTAGGACCCATTATGTATCATAAGGTGTTATAAGGGGTCTTAAGGGTTCATAAGATACATTAATGGGTCTTGGGACCCATTAGGAACCCTTAGGATCCATTAATGTGTCCTACAACCACTTAGGTTTCCTTGTAATACCTAGGACCCATTAATGTGCCCTATGACCATTTAGGACCCCTTAGGACCCATCAATGTGTCCTAGAACCATTAATATGTCCTAGACCCATTAATATATCCCACGAGGTCCTAATGGGTCCAAATGGGTCCTAAAGGTTCCTAAGGGGTCCTAATCGGTCCTAAATGGTCCTAGGACCCATTTTTGTTCTGAGGACACATTAATGGGTCCTAAATGGTCATAGGACCCATTAATGTATCCTACAGCCCCTTAGGACCAATTCATGTGTCCTAGGACCACTTATGACCCCTTGTGACACCTATGACCCATTAATGGATGTTAAGGGGTCCTAAAGGGTCATAAGGTGTAGTAGGATACACTAATGTGTCCTAGGACCACTTATTACCCCTTGTGACACCTATGACTTGTTATGGCCTCCTAGGACCCCTTAGTATACCTACAACCCCTTAGGACTATGTTCATAGATTATGTATCGTAGATTATGTTAATATAATTTTAATATTTCATAGATTATGTTCAAATAATGTTTGATAAATTATGCTCATGTTTTATAGATTATATTAAAATATCTAGAATTATGTTTCATAGTTTATGTTCATAGAAATCATGCTTGATAAATTATTCTTGTTATATGTTTAATAGATAACATTAAATTATCTAGAATTATGTTCCATAAATTAAATTATTTTTTAGTTCTTTAAATGTTCAAATTAATTGTACATGTGTAATTTAATTTAATTAAACAAATATTTAATGCAGGTTCATTTTTACATGATTATGGACAAGTCTGACATAGATGACTTGCTTAATCCACCACCATGATTGCCACCTCCACTACAACCCAACACTAATTAGGTGCATTATAAAGCCACAGTTGCTGAAAATATTAAATCCATCATTGACACCATTGCTCATTTGAAAAATCAGCCATTTGTTCCTCCACATGTAGTGCACTTTACATCTACAATGAAAAATATTGTAGATTTTGTTAAATCTATAGATAGTGACCTTGATAAAAATAGTTTATGGAGAGAGGAGACAAGGAAATTTTATTCTAATGGCCTCTAGCATCGTAAGATTTTAGATATAAAAATTACAAAGGAAACAATATCTCCTTATTCCATTGATCCTAAAATAGGAGAGCCCATATGTGAAAAGAAACACATATCGATGAGGTGGTGTGTCCATCAAGGAATGGTGGATAATTTTTGGAGTTATTGGTGGATGTGTTTTGATCATCCCCCACATGAAAACCAAGAAGTGGCATTATATTTTTTGAGAAAATTATGTGTAGAGTTCATGTTGGGTATAAAACCCAACTATTTTGACATAAAATATTTCCAAGGAGTTGGTCTTGGCATGCCCTAGAAGAAGCTAGGGGAAAAAGTTGACCCTAGGAAATTTTTGCCCCCTACACCTCTTTTGGATCATCTGACACCTTATATGCATGTTCTCTTTCATCAACATGTCATGGTCTTAACACTAGGAGCATTGAGTAAGTTGACTACTAGTCTGAGGGATCATGACACACATATGGAAACACCTACACTAGAGCCTCATCTATGCACCGATTTCCATGAGATATGTTATGGTCCTACAAAGAGCGAGACCAATTCTATAGAACATAGAGCATTAGATTATTTTGGCTCATTTATATATTTCCTTTGTGCTCTAGATCATCCTCTCGATCATCATGCTCCACAGGTGCATATATGTACACCTATTTATATATTTAATTTGAACACATGCACTCTTTAAAAAAAAAATTAGTTCATGTGTAATATAAAATTTAATTAATTAAAAATACATTTACATGTTCTTATGTACATACTATGTGTATAGGGTCATCAAGCTCTTCTTTGGGTAGAATTAACTTTTTCTTGACGCCTATGCAAGTTGGCACAACTCGTGGAGTATAAATAGATAAATTGAATTGAGTTTTAAAATTTAAAATTATTTTTTAATTAAGTCTTAGACTTGTTTTATAAATTTATTAATGTTGTTAAACATGGAGTCCATCCACTAGATGATACTATGGCCAATGGTCCACCATTGTTAGTTGTAGTGGATGTAGACCCACCTAAGGTAATTTATTTTCATGAAATTTAAATGGTTTAAATTCAAAAAAAATTAACATGTTTACATATTAATTGTACATATGTGTAGGTCAACACAACCAGCAGGATTGGTGTTGGCGCACATGTGGATGATAAAAATGCATGACGATATGACACATATTTTCAAGTTTTATTTCTATATCTTTTTAGGTCCAAGTTATATTTGACCCCTTAGGAAATCTCAATTCATGTTCTTATATAAATTTTTTTGACTTTGTACAGGACCTTGTAGGTGACACTTTTGGTCTTGATCATTCCATATAGATTGAGTTCCAAGAGGGACTATGACATCACATAAATGTTCAACATGACATGGTAATTTATTTGTTCATCTTTAATTTATATAAATTATATTAAAATATTTTAAATAATTTTTAATAGTTTTGGTGTTGCTCATTCCATGCAGACAGAGTTGGAAGAGGGACAAAAACATCAAACACGTCTTGATGACCACCAGGATAGTAGTGGAGATGTGTAAAATGACATGGTAATTTATTTATCTTTAATTTATATAAATTTTATTAAAATATTTTATATCATTTTGAATAGTTTTAAATGTGAATTCACATATTAGAGTATGATTTAAACTATGATGTTTT
Organism: Chamaecyparis obtusa; assembly: GCA_027943335.1. Taxonomy (NCBI): domain Eukaryota; kingdom Viridiplantae; phylum Streptophyta; class Pinopsida; order Cupressales; family Cupressaceae; genus Chamaecyparis; species Chamaecyparis obtusa. The sequence continues at coordinate 1,123,047 of BSBK01001164.1, forward strand.
TTACAGAGTCATTCAGATCGTCCTAGTTCGCACGGATTGAAGAGGACTATTGATTTTAGGGACACTTGATTTTATAGGAATTTGTCACATGGACTCTTTATCATATGGATTGTTGATTTTATGGAAACTTGATTTTCTTTCATTGATCATCAAAAATGACATATTTACTTGCTTTACTAGATGGACTATATGTATTTACATGTTCTTTGATAGATGCTATACACATGGATTGATCATCTTAACAATGTACATTGGCATGCTTTACATATTTACTACATTTTCTAGATAGTTTGTGTGTATGTACATGTATTACTAAGTGCTTCACATATTGTTAGTTTTTCTTTAAGAACACAAAAAATCTGTGTATTATGAATGTTAAAAGACAAAATAAAATGAATGTATTATATTTATTTTCTATAGAATTGACATATTGCTTAAAATTGAACAATCTACCAAGAAAATTGAACATCCAAATAACAATCATATACAAAGGATACATGTATTTAATAAGATAGAGAAATAAAAAATTAAGATTAAATAGAAAGTGTTACATACTTCATTAAATATAAAATGACAAAATAAGGTTACATATAAAATAGGATAAAAAAATAATAAAATACAAAGTGTTCAATAGCTCATTGAAAAAGTATAAAAATAAGATACTTGTTCAATAGTTTGGTACTTTAATAACAATATTAAATAAGTTAAATAGCACATAAAGAAATTAAATTGATAGCAATTTGAGAAGATACTTGATCTTATACTTTATATAAATGTGCAATAATAAATTAACCATAGCTAACAACCTGTAATAATAAATGAATCTTTAATAAGTAACTAAAAACTTGTAGAAATATTAAATATGTAACTAAAAAATGTAAAAATTAATGTAATCAAGTACAAATGTAAGAGAATCATGATTACCATATTAAAAAAGTGTATTCATTAAATTATTCAACACAATGGTGTCATTCGGTACCTACACCAAAAATCAAGAGACTTGTACAACAATTTAAAATCAAACACATTAAAATTCTAGGTGAACTTAAGGGGATGTCTTGATGGGATCTAAAATTAGAATGTCTTAAGGGGATTTATTAAAAGGATTTAATTCTATGATGGATTAAGGGGATAAAATTATAGTATGTCTTATGGGGATCTAAAATTAGGATGTCTTAAAGGGATCTAAAATTAGTATGTCTTAAGGGGATGTAGGATTAGGATATGTAATTTGATGATGTGATAGATATGATGGCTTAAGGGGATGCTATTCTAGGATTTCTTAAGGGGATGCCTTAAGGGGACCTACAATTAGGATGTATTAAGGGGATTTATGATTAGGATATTTAATTTGAGGATGCGGTGAACTATGATGGCTTAAGGGGATGCAATTCTAGGATTTCTTAAGGGATCTAAAATTAGGATGTCTTAAGAGGATGTAGGATTGGGATATGTTAAGGTGATTATATATATATATATATATATATATATATATATATATATATATATATATATATATATATATATATATATATATATATAAAGTTATCAAAAATTCAAAAGGACACATATATACTCACTTGTATTTACTTATTCCATTGTACCTTCTACATCCTTTATTTTATGCATTGTGTCTATAATAGGATTAGGATATGTTAAGGAAATGTAAAAATAAAAAAAATTATATTTGAAGTTATCACAAATTCTAAAATTACACATATATACTTACATGTATTTACTTATTCCATTGTACCATCTACATCCTCTATTTTTTGTAGTGTATCTATAATTGCCTTGTGTTCCTACATAAAAGATGATCACAACTCTTTATTAGAAGGTTTCCAATGATTTCTAGATAGCTTTATATTTGTTTCCACAAAAAAATGTGAGTAGTGTATAATCTTCCTATGCGTTTCGTACTCTTCAAATGTAGGTAAACCATTCTTCCTCGTTAGGTATTTTCCTAGCCATGTGCTAACAACCACCACAAAACTTGTAGGATAATGATATCCATCATCATCTTCTCTAGGTTCTACTAACTTATGTTTGGTCTTAACACATCTAGCCAACCAATTCTCTATTTCCTCTTCATTATTGTCAGGTGAAAAAATAACATACACATGTCTTGTAAACAAAAATGAATTAGCTAATTGACATGTGAAATAAACTTATATAAATATAAATTAATAAAATAAAAATATATCAATAATTAAATTAAAATATAAAGTGATATAAAAAATACAATTACCTTCATGTACAAGATCTGAAACATGATCATAATCCTTTGATGCAAATAGTTAATCATTTTCTTCAATTGTTGTTTCATATTGCTTGTATGTTTGAGTAGGTGTCAATGATATTTTATTCCACTCTTCAACTCATTCTTTATTCTCACAAGCATCCCAATCACCTAAATTACAAAATAGACAAAAACATGCAAGCGATCATGTCCACAAAGTCCATATTTTTGGATTTGAACTCTTAAATGAATTTCATGTTGTTGATCCACTAATTGTCTCACAATCAAGTCTAGGTGGAATGTTATTTTCTTTAATTAACAAAAAAGAATCATTTAATTGTAGAGTTCTCATTTGATCCTACAAATAATTTTGAATTGCACAAATCCATAATAGCGCGTGCATCTTTAATTTGGTCGCATCCTCAAATTTTAATTTCTTTCTAGCTGAAACTCTTTTAACACATGCACTAGCTCCATCATGTTCTCCTTTACTATGTTCAACTTTAAAAAAAAATATACATATGTGGTATATTGGTTTCTTTGTGAGCCATACTAAGCCACTAAAATATTGGAGCATTCTTGAATTATCTCATACAAATATCTAACCATATGAAATGTTCTCTCATCTAGATTTCTTGTTCCCTTAAATTAATATAAAACATGTCAAAATAATATTGAACAAAATCTAACAAGTGCATCTAATTATCACTAAAATAGAAATGATACTCCCTCACAAATTTTCTATCATCCTCTCTACTATCATGTGCATGTTTATAAACAATATGAAAAAACATAGTCACTTGCATTGAATTGTAGTATTACTCTTGAGTTTCCTCTTATGGACCAAGAGTATAGTTTTCTGCAAAGTCAGCCACTAATAGTATAGTACCAATTAGAAATTTATTTCTACATGTGATAAATTGACCATCAAGCCATGTAGCATATTTAGAGTGTTTCATGTATTTTGGAATGATCTTACTCTTGAATTATTACATGAATGCATGTACACTAAGTTTCTCTATGATTAATTCACATCGCTTTCAAAATTTGCCATCTTTTAAAGGTTACTCAACATTCTTAAATATTTTAACATCCACTAATTTTTTTCCAAAATCATTTTCACCACTTTCATGCATTAATTGTCCTAATAATGAAAATTTCCCACAACTAGTGCATTGTCTAGAAATACATGAAATTAAAAAAAATTCCCATTAGATCTTTCACAAAACAAACCTGCTACAAACTCGTTGATTTTTTTAGGTGGTATTTTAATACCACAATCATGCATAATCTTGTTAGCATGTAAAGTACAATGTACATATTGAAAAATATCATAGTAATAAAAAAAATTGAACATATGTTTTACAATAACAAGATATTAGTTGCTTATTGATTTTCACATACCAAGGCTTACATTTTTCAAATGATCTTTGACTAAGGGTAATATGTCCAAGTAATACAACCTCATCTAAAAATTTTCTATAAAATTCAATTTGGATTATGTCTAATAGGTGTGTTAGATGAGGATTGTGAATTTTAGACCCCACTCTTAATTTCAAAACATGTATAGCATTAGATGATACCCTTGTATTATGAAGCCAATATTTTTCAACCAAAGATTTGATCTTAGGATTCAATTTCATGTCAGATCGTGGGATTATACCACTAAAAATCTAACATTGGTTGATTGGATCATTTTTTATACTTAATATTTTCTTTGTTACTCTTACCAATGTTTTAGGATGCATGTTTTAAATTCCACTAACATTTTTTACCATTCTTTTATCCAAAGTTTTTTTATTGACTATAACAGTTGTTATAGCTTGTTGTGTTGCATTCCTATCTTTCAATCGATTCAATTTTCCAATAGACTCAATGGAACCAAAAATAATAGATATAACATGTTTAACTGATGCATATTTTTTATTTTATTTCACATAAATGCCTAACTTTTTCATTACTTTTATCATTTTCCACATTCTCATCAATTGAATCACAAGTTGACATTGAAATGCTAATTTTTTTTTGATAAAAAAATTATGTGTATATTTTATTAGCATAAAGTTCTTACTACCTCCAAGATATCTTACCATTAAGACCATTTGAAACATTACTTCCAATTACCAAACAATACTTTTCATTATTAACAACATAAGGATTTTAATTTTTAACAACATAAGGATTTTCATTTTCAACAACAAGAGGATTTTCATTTGCACCAACATAAGGATTTTCATTTTCAAAAACATGAGGGGGATTTTCATTTTCATGATCTCTTTGAAGAACTATGTTAGGAATTGAATCAATTTCAACACTAGTATATGCTTGTAATAAATTTCCATAAAGGGTATTATATATTGTCACATTGTATACATCATTCAAAGGTGGATTTGAAGATGTACCTAGAATCATGTTTGTCATATTTTATACATCATTAAAAGGTGGATTTGAAGATGTACTTTCAGTTATGACTATAATCATATTGTATTTTGCATTCACCTCTTTGACATTTGCATCTTCTACATCCATTGCATCCCTTGTTTTATCTTTAATGTTTGTCTCTTCAATTCTTGTAGATCTAGAAGCTTCATTATTATTCATTTGGTGCATCCTCATTCTTCTATCTCTTTGACATTTGGCCTCTTTTTCTTTCTTTTCTTTGACCTTAAGATGCTCTCAATCATTGATGCATTCAAATAGTGAATAGAATATTGCATAAACATGATCAAGAATGTATATATATATATATATATATATATATATATATATATATATATATATATATATACAGAATCCATCGTTGTTGGTTGTACTCCAAGTACAATTGTTGTTGTAGTAAAAAAAAAATATTAGCAATAAAAAAAGGTTTAAAATGGAACACTACCCTGTTTCAAAATTGGGTCCCATTCCATTTTAGGAATGTTACCCTATTTCAAAATGGGACCCCATTCTATTTTTCCCAAATTATAAACATATAGAAAAAGGAACGAGGTCACATTCCTAAAATGGGGTAATGTTTGATAAGAAGGATCTCGTAACTAAAAATTTGAAAATTTCCCCTGAAATTGCTTCGTGTTTAGCTTTGGGGAAAGGCTTGGTCAACCAACCCCTAGCTTTGGATCTAGATTGACTCAAACCTTGGAGGCCATCTCAATCTATAGAAAATAAAAAACACTTTGGCCACAAATCGAAATGGATTTTTTGTAAACTTTTTTGACAAAAAAAAACTCATTACAAATCAGACTATTTAGATTCAAAATAGGTAATTTATTTTTAGATTTATAAGTTTTTATATTTTCAATCAATTTGTATTGAAATATAACTAGAGATGACATGCTTTCTTGTTATTTTAATAACTTTTTTATTGGAAAGTTCCTTGAAAAAAACTTATATGACATCAAACTAGAGATAATTCTACACTTTAAAAAAAAATTAAAAATGATATAGTTATGTCAAATTATGCTTCCCGTACATGAGAGGTTTCAAAAATAACAATAATGCCCAATAAAAAAAAATTTTAAATAAAGAAATACAAAAAAATATTATCATCAATCTTAACTATGTTACATACCATTCTCCAAAAGGATTCAATGAAATAGTTTCACTTAGGTCAAATTTTGCTTGTCGTACACAAGCATAGTATGGTCTTGAAAAAAAAATGTTTAAAATGTAGTTTTTTTATAATGCCAATTGAAAATGGAATTTTATCATTTGGGTATTCAAACAATTACATATTTGGAAAGTAGAATTTGAGAAATACTATTTCTATTACCAACCTTTTTTTAAGATTCAATCTCTAAGTGCTTCAAATATTTAGGTCAAACATGAAAAATTTAAAAAATTGGGAAAAATAGTTTCACCTTTTGGCCAAAAGGTGGACTCAACTTCTTGTTGGCACCTAGTCAAACTTTATTGCATTGTCTTTACATGAAGTTATGATAACAAATAATATGTCTTAGGTATGCATGCATGTTTATACTATATAGAATCATGTATGTTAGCTTCATCTAATATGTGTTACTAAAATTAAGGAGAGTGCAACAATGAAAACTCTATTTCAACTAGTTAAGAGTTCTTTAATTTAATATGGAGGTATGCATGTGTAGGAGCGGATGGAGGTTCAATAATGAAAGGTCATAGGAATGGTCTTTGTATAAATCCACAAACTTCTTGTTAACCCTACATGACTAATATTCACTGCATGGCCCACATAATTAATCTAGCTTTTAAAATTGTGACCAATTATCCTATAGTAACAAATGTTTAAGAATTATGGAGCTCTACTCATACTTTTTTGAAGTCCCAAATGATTTTTGGGATTTTAATATTTTTCTAATGAAATAATCAATGGGAAGAAGCTTCTTAACGATTTTGGTACCAAAAGGATCTCCTTGGATGGACTAGCACATCAAGTTTATTCAGAATATCAATCCTTGATTAGAATAATGTATGAAAATCACCACATAGTAGGCAAATCTCCTGACTTACTTCATAGGTTAAGTGATATAGATACAATCCTTAACTTTAGCAAGTCTTCTCCCTATACTAGAAGAAATGAACCTTCTTATGTTAAAAACCCCAAGAAAGAGCTATGTATATTGCAGAGTATGATAAGCTGTGTAAAATAACATGCATGACTCTCAAAAATCTTTGTCAATCACAAAAAACATTTGAATTTGATAAAATTGTTAGGTGGAAGAAATTGAGAGATTTGAATAATCTTGATTTTTTTCACAGATCAATGCAAACATGAAGTTATGTGTCAGTGTACGTAGATTTTATATACCAATGCACTACCTTTCCATGAGATCAAAAAACTAGGAAAGCACCATAAGAAGCAACAAGTAAGTGTTATAAGGGAAGATTTTAGAAAGATTGTTGATTTTGTAACTCCTCTGAAGAAAATTCCCTATTCTATTTCCTCAAAGATTAGAAAATGATTATCTTGCATGGATGTACTTAAAGCCATGTCTATTATGTCTCCTCAATATTGGGACTCAACAATGCAGTTGATTATCGTCAAAAGCTAAGTACTTTGATAGACCAATTTCAGAAATATGTAAAACTCAATGGATAAAATATTGATGGAATCAAACTATTATTAGAGAAAAATCAAACCATTTTGAAATAACTGTGAGGGAACAATATAAAAAAATTGAGAGCCCCCACTAAGAGGGATCAGTAACAAAGCTTTGGACAATTCTAGGTCAAAGAAAATTTTTGTGTGATTCAATATTATCTAATTTTTCAAACTTGTTGATTTATGTCAAAACATGATATTATGTTTGATGGAGGATGATAGAGTTTTCAATACTTTAGGGATCTTAAAATCAAAGATAAGAAACAAACTAGATAAGAATTTGGAAATTTTCTTGAGGCTATATACATCTAGGTATGATGTCAAAAGTTTTCTTTATGAGCAATCTGGAAGTCCAAATGTAAAAGAAGAGGGTTAGACAACACTTCAAATCAAATTGGGACAATTAATAGTGACAAAATGAAGGAAATTAACACATGTGCTAGCAGTTTTGAGATGTATTTAAGTAGACTTATGCAGAGCGAAGAAAACACAGACAATACTTAAGGAAGTTCTCAATTTGATGACGAGGATGAAGAGATGAATTTGCAAGTTTAAGAGATTTAGCACTAGTAGTTACTAGGTATTTATTAAACTTATTACTATATTTTAATAATCATATTATAAAATCCTAAATATGGTTTATGATATTTTATGTTTCTGTCAATGTCATTTAATATTGATATGCAATTACATTTTTCAAGTTTCTATTTATAGATATAAAATAGTAGAAAAATAGAACATACATAAATAAAAAAATAGAAAAATAAGAAACAACACATAATGCCTTGCATCTATTTTAAACCATTCAGTCACAAATTGTTCTTGTATATCCAAACCACACTTTAACATTCACTGTTAATTATTTGAAGCATTTTAATTCTTTCCTTGAAAGAAAGTTTACATATATTATTACAATTTAGAGACAACAATATGATATGAAACATTCTTTTGATTCATCAATGTCATTGTATCATAAGATCTTCTACAACTAAAAATATCAAACTAAAACACCTAGTAACTTAAAGCACTATTAAAATGTGCTTATTTAGATACCACACTATGGAGTTCCCTTTTATAATATAATTAATAATGATTAACAAGAATGGGAGAGAGTGGGAATTCCAAAAAAGGTGGGAATTTTATCAATGGGGGATGTCCAACAAGGTCTGCAACTGACAATGGTAGACTACTAAATTCTCTATAGCATATCAGATATAATGGTGAGAAGTCAACAGAGGGATCAGATAGAGAGAAAGAATCAAATAAGGTAGATTCACAGGGTGCTATGCCTCTCATTGACCCAGGATCCCCTATGGGAGCTAACACTACTCTCAAATTCAAAAACAAAAAAGTAATATCGCTAGCTGAAAACCGTAAGTGGTCTTCACTCTTTAGGGTAAAATCGATCGGTATGTATTCCTTTCTAGAAATTAATAACATTTTTTATCCTTAGATAAGCGAGTTTCTATTTTCATTCTTGATCCTTTGATTGATCATTATATTTCACTTATGGCTTTGACTCTAGTTGGTAAATTTATGGGCCTTAGGCCTAACATAGACGTGTTGAGGTCTTTCACTGAGAAAAAATGGTTGTTAATGTTAATATTATTTAGAACAATAGAGAGGGGGGGTGAATCAGTTGTTCTTAGGTCTAGATGTACCAATTGAAATTTTAAACACTTCAACAATCTTAGATCTAATCACCAACACAACTCGGTCTCTAAAGAATATATACCAGAAACATATAACATGTAGTCCACAGTCCAAAAGTAATTAACTTGCAGAATATAGAAACATTCACATCAAAACATTCACACAAGTATAACGCCATGATTTATAGTAGAAACCCAACTTGGGAAAAACCACTTTGTAACATGTTACTGATATTTTCACTCTTTTGAAGTGAGCTCTGTGAAAATCCAACCTTGTTAAAGGTTTACAAACACACTGCTAGGTGTGACCCTATTAAAGGATTTAAACACTCTGTCAAAAGTGACCTAGTTAAAGGATATGAGTACATTCCATTAGAATGCCACCTTGATTAAAGGATTTAAACAATGACTGTTAGGTCAACTTTCATTAAAGGATTTAGACTGATACAATGGTTAGAAAGTAGTAGTAGTTTCTGATCTGAAAAACATACAACTCACTTTGCAAATATCAGATCCAATTTGCACATATATGCTAATTTACTGACTGTGTTCCATTTCCATCTCCATCTTTGATCTTCTCATAATTCACTTCAAGAAATCACAACTCTGATCAACTCCTTCACCTTCAGCCTTTTGCTTAGACTTATTAGTTAATAACATCAACAACTCTAGCATACTTTGTAACCTCACAATTAGGTTTTCCTTTATACCTCTTCAATTAGGTAGATCCATCTTTTGTTGCTTAATCTCCTCTATAGATCTTAGGTTAGGTCAGATTCATCGAATCCTTCCAACATTTAAGTTCTTCATCCATCCTTCTAGATACATATTCAATCTCCTCATTGAATCCATAATAAAACAATTTACCATGCATTAAATTCTCCATATAATTAATTAATAAAGTCAACACAATTTACATAACCCAAGAATTCAACTATGTCAGCTGGAAATCTAAATTCTTTGTCCAAATGTAAATTACTGACACTCGGTCAATACTGTGTGTTGGAGCTCTAAATTTTGGGAAAATTTTGGAGTCCTATATAGTGATAAAACCCTAAAATATGGCCTCTTAAACTCCATGCCCAATAATTCATGGTGGAGTACATGAAATGGGATGAAAAAATTATGTTAATTTTCAATTAAAAAGTTGAGAGATTAAGGAAGGAAGCTCTGTGACGAGAACAATCAAAATTTTCTGATCAAAGCCTTCAAAAAATGTTGGAATTTTGACCTGCTGCAAAGATGATGCCAACAGAGGCTGAAGATGATCAAATTTTAAAAATCTAAAAAAGACCTAGTTCGGAAAATCAAATTTCCTACTTCTAGAAAAAATCTTAGCTTTCCATGAGGTGTTTTGATTTTTTGACCAAACCCAAATCCGAAAGTTAGGTAGTTATTTTTTAGTTAGTTTATTATTTTTTCAAAATAATTTATAATAAGGGTGTGCCTTTTCACCCTAAAGAGGTGTGAAAGCCACTCAAACATGTATATATACATAATGTAAAATGAAAAGATAGAATACAATACAAGATATATTTTCATAGAATAGAATTTCATAAACAACTGCAGCTATGAACTCTTATGTACTAGTTTTTCAACATCAATAAAGATAAGTGTTCTTCTTTTTATTTATGGTTATAAGTTACATGTTTTCAATTAGTCTTTCAGATATTCTATTAAATAGAGTGTTTCACTGTGTTGAATTCCTTGAGTATCATAATTCAAAATTAATATATACAACTTGAATATCAATTGTATGGTATGTGAACCTACCATTGTTCTTATCGGTCTCTTAATTTGAGTTAAACTTGATAGGATTAGTTGTGTAAATTGATTTGAATTGTGAATCAAGAGGAAGCCTCTAAAATGATGGTCTTGTCTTATTAAAATAAGTTTTTAAAACCGTCTCTGATCATATGTAGGATTGAAAGTTTTTTTGACTTTATAGCCCAAGCATTTAGAAGGCATTGATCTAATCATTATTTGGAAATTGTCATTTGGTTCATACTTTATAGTTTATAGATCATTAAATCATTATTTCAAAAGCATTACTTTTAATTCTTTAGTATAATCCATTTAGTCAGGTATTATAGAATAGAGATTTTCAGAAGATTAGTTTCTTTCCTCAAAAGATCATTCACCACCTTTGGAGGAACTTTGTTTTTTTATGTATGCAGTTGTGCGACATAGAGAATTAAATAGTTCAAAGTGAAATTAGGCCTACCAGCCTTGGCTCATTTGAGTTAGAATTGTAGAGGCACTTGTGTGTGCCTGTTAGTTGGCCTCAAAATGGTCCATTATTTTTTAGCACCAACAAATTGGCAACTCTACTGGGGAGAGTTTCTCACAATATATATTGTGAAGTTACCTATAAGTTATGATTTCACATATCAAAATAAAAAAGTAGTTATATTAGTTTGTTTGGAAGTAAAATCTACATGAAGAAAGAACCTAGAAGTAAGATGTTCCTCAAATGATATGGTGACTCTATTCAATAAAGCATTTCAATCAGTGACTCTACTAAGGAAGAAGACCCAGAAGGAGATAAGTAAAGTTTTCCTCTTTAAAAGAGGTGGTGACTCTATTGTCAAGAACCTAATGTATAAAGAAACAACTTACTACCAATTCAGATATTCAGAATGTATCAGAATAAACAACCATTTCAGAGAAAACCATTTGTTCTAGTGGACATCAGGCCTTTGGATCTTAGAAGGTTTCAATGTAGTAATAATGAAGTATTTACAAATCTTTCACATAGGGTGCCTAAATTTTATGGAAATTATGATGAATCAGCTCTTGATCATTTGGATACTTTTCATATGTTCCTTGATGATTATGAGGTTGATACATAAGATGATGCCATGAAGTTGTTTGCATGGTCATTAAAAAATAATGCAAGAGAGGCATATGAATCATTACCTACATAAAGTATTTCATCTTGGAAATAATTTGAACAATGGTTTCTATATGAATTCCATTATGCAAGTAAAGGAAATAACATGTGTTATGAACAGGAAGAGGATCAACAATACATCTGGGATGCAAAGCCTTGTATGTCTCCCTTGGATGAATTTTTAAATATTGAAAGACAAGAAGGTGATAGATGCAGTGTGAAATCCACATGAGTACAAAGCTCTAATGGAGTTCTAGATCTAGATGAAGAAAATAATAAATCCAACCATGGACTTGTATCTCGAATAATCAAACATGTATTTTGTAATTATATAATAAAGGATAACATCAGAGAAAAGAACACAATAAATCCAGTTATTGATTTATGTGTGGCTGACTCTTGTGACAATAGGACCTATGAAATAGAAGTAGATAATATAAATAAAATGAATGAGGAAGAAGATTTTCTCGGTACAGAAAAAATTTCAGATTTGTTGGATAAGGAATATCAAAGGCATATACACAAAAATAACTAAATTTTTTTTCCAATTCACAAGGATAAAAAAAATGATGAAACATCAGAAGATAAACCTGATGAGAGAGACACCTATCTTGTTGATGAAGTATATGATTCTAAAAAGGATGAATTTAGTAGAGAGGAAGAAGAAGAAGATGTGTCTAAATTCTCTATGTTCATGAATCCATTGTTTGAAGAGGAAGAAGATGAATATATGTCTGAGTTCTCTATGTTCTTGAATCCATTATTTGAAGAGAATCTTCTATATAATCAAATCCATTGACATCATGATGAAGATAACAGGCCTAATGATAATTTTGAGGATGATGAAACTCAAAATATGTGTGGAGAAGTGTATTCAAGAGGTGAGACATCTTTTAGTTCATCCTATGAAAACAAGTTGTATCAAACCTGTGAAGATAAGATGGTATCAGCCAGACATAATGAGGAGAATATATTGAGGAATAGTGTTGAAAGTTTATCAAATATCCTATCTAATCAGATTCTTGATAAAACTACAGTAATGTCTCCTAAATACGAGTTATCTTCAAAACCATTTTATGATGAAAAACACCATATGGAGTATAAAGACAAAGCAAATTATGAGCAAGAAGTTGTCCAAGTAATGAAATTTTATTTTGATACAATTGGTCTAATGCATAAAGATCCTTCATTCAACAAAAATCATGATGCACTTAATGATTCCTCAAAGACAAAACAAAGGTCAAATACCAAGGACCACATCGATGAAACAATGAGAATTGTCCATAAGGAAGATGCACCCAATGTAGCAAGGAGGGAGTTATTGCATGATCAAAATCAAGTGTTCGATAGAGGAAAAGCTCAATGTTCAATTTTGGAGGGCCTAAGACCACCCAATTTTACTTAGCATCAGATTAAGTATGGATACTTGGTCTGCTTCTCCATAGATAGTTGGAATCTTGCTATGCTCACTGAGAGCATACGTCCCTAGAAAGAGCCTATTGGAGCTCTAAATTTTGGGAAAATTTTGGAGTCCTATATAGTGATAAAACCCTAAAAGATGGCCTCTTAAACTCCATGTCCAATAATTAATGGTGGAGTACATGAAATGGAATGAAGAAATTATGTTAATTTTTAATTAAAAAGTTGAGAGATTAAGGAATGAAGCTTTATGACAAGAACAATCAAAATTCTATGATCAAAGCCTTCAGAAAATGTTGGAATTTTGACCTGCTTCAAAGATGATGCCGATAGAGGCTGAAGATGGTCAAATTTTAAAAATCTAAAAAAGACCTAGTTTGGGAAATCAAATTTCCTATTTTCTTTAAAAATCTTAGCTTTCCACAAGGTGTTTTGATTTTTCAACCAAACCCAAATCCGAAAGTTAGGTAGTTATTTTTTAGTTAGTTTGTTATTTTTTCAAAATAATTTGTAATAAGGGTGTGTCTTTTCACCCTAAAGAGTTGTGAAAGCCACTCAAACATGTATATATACATAATGTAAAATGAAAAGATAGAAGACAATACAAGATATATTTTCATAGAATAAAATTTCATAAACAACTGCAACTATGAAGTCTTATGTACCAATTTTTCAACATCAATAAAGATAAGTGTTCTTCTTTTTATTTGTGGTTATAAGTTATATATTTTCAACTAGTCTTTCAGATATTTAATTAAATAGAGAGTTTCACTATGTTTAATTCCCTGAGTATCATAATTCAAAATTAATATATACAACTCGAATATCAATTGTATGGTCTGTGAACCTACCATTGTTCTTATCGGTCTCTTAATTTGAGTTAAACTCGATAGGATTAGTTGTGTAAATTGATTTGAATTGTGAATCAAGTAGAAGCCTTTGAAATGATGGTCTTGTCTTATTAAAAAAGGTTTTTAAAACCATCTCTGATCATACATAGGATTGAAAGTTTTTTGACTCTATAACCCAAGTATTTAGAAGGCACTGATCTAATCATTATTTGGAAATTATCATTTGGTTCATACTTTGTAGTTTATAGATCATTAAATCATTATTTCAAAAGCATTACTTTTAATTCTTTAGTATAATCCATTTAGTCAAGTATTATAGAATAGAGATTTTCAAGAGATTAGTTTCTTTCCTCAAAGGATCATTCACCACCTTTGGATACTACAACATTTGGGGTGAAATTTCGACGCCAATTTGTGATGCCACTATAATTTGTGTTCATTTTTTGTGTTTTTTTTTCAAGTGTCCCCGACGGTGTCATAATAGTGATGATATCGTTGTAATTGCGACACCCATTTGGTTATAAAAAAACAAAACAAAAAAGTGTCATTTGTAATTTATGAATTCGAAGAGCTTCCGCGAAGATGACACAAAACTTTTGTGTGGCATTAAGAGGGAATTCCAGTTTGGCGTGCGTGAAGAGGCCGGCACCCGCGTGTGGGAAGAGGGCACTGGCACTTGAGGTAGGCATTCGAGCTTTGTCTTCTCATTAAATCAATTTTAGTGGCATTGTTTACATCTTAGCATTGTTAATAGTGGCATTGTAAAATCTTAGCATTTGGAATGCTCAATAACCCGCAAGCTTTGAGAGCTAGGGCATCGTTGCTATTACCTTCAAGGCATTGTGTGAAGTGTTTGATCTCTCTTTATTTTTTTTTCTATTGATATTCACTATCTGCGTACTCCCCATTGTAATCACCTAAAAATGGACAAAGACAATTTAACGATAATTCAAAGAAAATCAAGTGAAATCAAAGGAAATCAAGGAAATAATTGAATCACAATACACAATTAGCCAATCAAAATGAAAATCAAGTCCTAATTCAAGATCAATCAAAATTGAGAGCATTTTAATCAAGTGCAATCAAATCAAAATACAATTAATTCAATTAAGTGTATAGTCTTGGATTAAATTAAATTCAACCCATTCAAGGGCTACATGGCTAAAATAAATCAATTAAATCAATTAATAAAAATCAATTACTCTCAACAACCACAAAAGGGAAGAAAATCAATTAACCAATGAGATTAAAGGAAATGCATTCACATGGATCAAGCCAAATTGAATCTCATTCACTCAAAGTGAAAAGGAATCTTAACCATCCATCTTGTCTAGTTGTCCCAAGCTTTGAGGACACAAACTTTGCTTTGTCTCCAAAGGGTGGAACCAAAGACTTAACTCCAACTCAACCATGATTAAACACAACTACACCCCCTACCATTGGAAAATCTATAAAAGGAAGGCAAAAATCCTTCATTATTATCAACCACCTATCTGAGAATTGCACCAAACCTCTTGCAATTTGAGTTTAGAAAGGCATTTAAGAGCAATTTTAGCATTCATCTTGATAATTGTTAGCTTTAGCATATTGTTTTATCTCTATCATTCTCATACTATGATTGTCATTAGTGAGAGCTTGCTGAGAGTTCATTCATTAAAATCTTAGTTAGAGAGCCATAGGATGCTCAAGTAGTCATTGATTTTGTTAAATAGTTGCTCAATTGTGGTTGTATTTAGTTATTATTTCACTTATTATTGATGATTAACCCTAATTCTATGAAGATACTTTTATTAGTATACAAAATGGCACCCGCTGTGGGGCAGTAAGCCTCATTTTATCAATTTTATCATTTGGATCATCTTTTGTATGCTTGTATTTGCTATTTTCTGTAGAATTTTTGTAGGCATTAGGTCAAATCATGCCTACAGTCAATTCAGTCATGCCTGCAATCACTTGGATGATGCCTACAAGTTCTATGTCAATGCTTATTTGCTGAACATTTGGGCCTAGTTGATACTTTCTATTCTCTCTTAAATTCTTTATTGTCACCTGTAATCGAAACAATCACACTTGTGCGATAAAGATATATTTCCTTTGCCTGAAGAAGTCATGCCTGCGAGTTGAGAAGTGTCACCTGCCGATAATCCATTGTCATTTCTGACCAAACTTTGTGAAACACTTTAGAGAACAAGTCATGCCTAGTATCATCTTTCTTACACCTACTTGTCTTAAAGTGTCTCTTTGACTTAATCAATTTTATGCAATTTTAAAGTTTCTTTGAGCTTAACAGCAATTTGCTTACACTTGTTTAACTTTCTATGTCACATGTTACACTTTTAAGTGTCGCTTGCTAATAGTAAAGTTACGCTTGTAAACAATTTAATATCGTGTATTTGTTGGACAATGTCGCTTTCATTTTTCTATCATAATTTGATTTCATATTGATAAATTCATCTATCTAACTCTCTGTTTGTACATTTTGACTGTAAATGAGTAGGCATCAAAAATTTGAGAAGCCAGCAAGTAGGTTTAATCAAGAAGGGAAGGCACTAGCTAAGAAGATAAAGAAGGAAAAAATAGCACATATCAAGGCCATTCTTGAGTCAACACAAGAGGAGGACAATCGGGTATATCAGAAATACCTTGCTGTGATTGAAGCTTACAAAAAGAAATTTGTATCTCTTAATTGGATCTTTAGTCCTATGTTTAAATTTTTGTTTGAAAATTTGCAAATAAGGTACTTAAAATCCATTACATAAATCTTTGCTTTGTCAAATTTGATTTTGGTTTCCCCTCATTGTGATTGTTAGTGTTGACTAACTTGTTGGAGGACAAACACACTTGGAAGGAGCTATTGCCAAGGTGAGATGACAACAATGAAATCACTTAAAAATGCCCCTAGCTTAGGCTAGCTACAAAAGAAAAAGGTATTTCTCTATTCAAGCTTGCACTTGATTAAATTGCAGCATTCTTTTGACATAAGCTTGAGATAAAATAGGAAATGAATTACACACTTCAATTTTAAGAATCTCCTTGTTAAGAGATTGGGAAAGAACAAATGTGTGTCTAAGTGTGTGGAACAAAGAAAGACAATAGGGATATGCTCTTCACTCTTTGAGTGAAACAACTCCCAAACTTGTTGGCCTAAGTTCATTTCTTGTTTTTCATATACATGCTAGAGCAATAGTGGGCTTGCCTCCCAAGTTTGCCTTAACGAGGCTAGTGAGAGGGACAGCCCAAAGTGGAATACGCTCACTTTTGCCATGGGAATCCAACCCACTCTAAAATGAAACGCATGTATCCTTAATGGGGTGCATGACAAATGGATTTTAATTTTTCAACCTTCCTCTAGTAGTCCTCACGGACTGCGCAAAATCATACTTCGGTGCATGTGGGAAGCCTCCTAACATACTTGGAGGATGAGAGATTGAAGTCTATTTGAATGGAATATATACTAAAACCTTGATAAAGTAGCAAAGACCACCTTCTAGAGCCATGTTTATGAACCAAATCTTGTGCTAGGTAGGTGCTTGAAGTGCATTCTTGTGAAAAACTTGTGACAACATTCTACAAATCAAAGATTTTGTGTTTAAGTGGGTAAAAGAAACAAGTGAATGTGTGGATTGTTGTGTTTGAAATACATAAACAAGTGAGAGATATCCATTGAAAATCATCTTATATTTTTAAATCTCCTCAATAATAAAATCAACAACTCTCATATCAAGGATAAATTTCAAAATGAACTCTTATTGGATGTCGGTTTCCACGCGGTCACAAACATATAGGGGATCATTACCAGGAGATAGCACTATCTTTGCAAACCCAAGGCAAGAAGTGGAGTACCAAAGTGTGTTCAAAGATCCTAATTAAGTAGAAATTTTCATGAACCTATTTGAACCAAGACTTGAAGAGATGGGTGATATGAATTCAGCCTATCACAATATCAACAATGCCAACTATAATCCTAATGAGACACTTCAGGAAAGGGTTGAGAAAGCTGCCCAAGACAATGATTTCCTAGAGGTTATGGAGAAATAAATAGACAAAGATAGGGAGAACTTATTCCTAAACCTAGCACAAAAGGGGGTAAAACTGCCCTATGACTTTGATATTGACCAACTTAAGAAAGACCAACACCAAGATGATCCTATGAACATTATGACTAGGCAGATTAAGGCCTTTCAAAAACAAATCGATACCATGAAGAAGTCAGCCAAACCTAAGGCCTTTTCCATAGAAGCTTTGTGTCCGTTTCCTTTGGACAAAATTTTGGCAATGGTATCTTTTCCTTTCAATACCATCTTTCCTAAATACGATAAATACATGGGTAAAATAGACACACAGGACCATTTAAAGGAATTTTGTGCCCTGAGCATAGAGTTCATGCACAATGATACTTATCTAATGAGACTCTTTCCTAGAAGCTTAGGAGGTCCCGCAATGGAGTGGTTTTCAAAACTAACCCCCGGAATAAAGTCTTTTGAGGAGTTAGCCTCCAAGTTCATAACCCATTACTCTTACAACATTGAGCACAAAATTACTATGCTCAAGTTATGCAATACCAAATAGAAAGATGGGGAGTCCTTCTTAGGATTCCTACAAAGGTGGAGGATCATTTTCACAAGGTATCCATGAAGTATCCCAGAGAAAGAGAAGATGGAAATCTTCACTAAAAACTTGACCACGAAAATGAACTATTGATTACAACTTCAATGCCCTCCAACATTTGAAAAATTTATTGAAAATGGAGTTAAGATTGAAGATGTTTTGGTCAAAAGAGGTGAGATTAAATTATTTAAAGACAATAAATCCAACAACAACAACAACAAAAACAATAAAAATAATTATGTTCCTAAATATTTTAATAATCAAGGGTCTAACAATCACAATGATAAATTGAAATCATGGAATAAAAATAACAATAAAAATCTTGTGAGTGATGGGGTTGTGGAGTCACACAACTTGAAGTCTACCCCTTTTATTCTACCCTATGGAGCAAATTCTTCAAACAATGTTAATCAAGCAAGTAAAGCTCCATATAATTCCAACAATTATAACAACAACAATTCCAACACTTCCAACAATAAGACTTGGGATAAGTCAAAATCAAACTCCAACTATAATAAAATGAAATTCACCTACTTGGGTGAACCTTTGGAGAATGTACTAAGAACCTTGTTGGCCCATCAAGTTATCATGTTACCCAACATATCAAGTTATGAACCCAAAGTCAAACCTCATTGGTGGAATGCATCTCATCATTGTGAATACCATCGGAAAAGAGGTCATCCAACCAATGAGTGCATGAAATTGAAGCACTTAGTGCAAGATTTAATTAATAATAACACCATCCAAATTGAAGGACCTCAAAACAATGGGGATCACATAGCCTACAAGAACCCCTTTTTGAATCATGAAAAGGGGGAGTCATCCAATACAAATACAAATCATAAAAAGGGTAATGATAAAGTGAGCTTTTCCCACACTTATGATAACACAATAAATACCATAAGTGAAGAAGATCAAAGCATAAATCTTGTTATAATAAAAGGCAAATCAAGAGAAGCATCAGAAAATGTGGTCACTAGGGGGCAAGCCTAAAAAATTGGTATACCTAATAATACTCCAAAAATTGTGTTGTCAAACCAAGCTTCCACATCATCATCAAAACAATACAACTTGGTTGACCAATTGCAAAGAACTCCCGCTCAAATATCTATTCTTGAGCTGCTCAAACTATCACCAATCCATAAGGATATCTTGGAAAAAGCCTTGTTGGAAACAAATGTGCCTCTAAATTTGGAGGTAGACAAGTTCCAAAACATGGTGGGGCATTTAATTTCACCTCATTTCCTATCATTCTCCAAACAAGATGATATGTCTCTTAATCATCCCCAAAATCTGCCCTTACACATAGAAGTGTTGATCCACAAGCATAGGGTGATGAGAGTCCTTATAGATGGAAGTGTTGGCCTAAATATTTGTACCCTTAGCTTGGTAAAAGCCTTAGGATTTTTTGAGGAGGCTATTGACCCAAAGAAAAAGATAACCATAAAATCCTATGATGATGAAGAAAGAGCATCAAGAGGAGTCATAGTCTTGCCCATAAGAGTTGGTCCTATGCAAAAAGAGACCATATGCTAAGTATTGGACCTAAAATTGACTTATAATATTTTGTTAGGAAGGCCATGGATCCATGAAATGCAGGTTGTTCCTTCAACTTATCATCAATGCCTAAAATTCCCATATCAAGGGCAAGAAATAATGGTAAGTGGAGACCTCAATCCCTTCCAATATTGTAATAACGTCAAGCCTATAAATGACTCATTGGTTCCACACAATGCTGAAGGGTATATATCTAATCAAATGGAACAAGGCCAAAGCTCTAAAGACATCCCTTTGCTGAAAGGAAAAGAAAAGATGGAAGAAGAAATTATTGTTAAAGAAACTCCAAAACTCATTAACCAAACTACATCGACTAAAGGAAAAGAGAAGGTTAATGAGGATGATATTATGGAAGAAGCAAAAGAAGACTCTATCAAAGTTGTCCAAAGATATACTAAAGAAGAACATTATCAAAAGATGGATAAAATGATGAAAAACTCTGATAAGCAATGCAAAATTAAACAACAAGGAGTACGTGAATACTCCTTATCCATGATGGACCTACCCTTATCACCAAAGTCCTTTGGAAAACCTCCAAGTCTACCTCATAAATATAATGAAAACTTTGTAAGGGAAAGTACATCATCAACCATGGATGAAGAGGACAATGAGATCCTAAACTGGTTATACAAGGATGAAGAATCAAGTGCCCATGTCAAATGTGATGCCCAAAAGTTGGGACAAAACACAACCAACAAATTTTTTTAAAAGTGATAAAGTTGACTAAGAGAACATGGATGTCTATTGTCTACATTATTCTATAAGAAGGTCACTCAAAATACTAATGTATAAGTTAAGACCAACTGCTCATGGAGTTTAATCGGTTTGATATGAAATATAGAATATATAAGTTGGAATATCCAAAACATAACCATTCCCACACATCAATATGGGAAAGGGTTTGCAATCATGCAAAAGATGGGGTACAAAGGTCAAGGACCTTTAGGCACAAGAAATGAAGGGATAATTGAACCCCTAGAATCCACATGGCGAGATTCCAAAGAGAAAATAGGTTTAGGATATCTTGAAGAAGGATATATACAAAAACATTATCCCAAATTATATGATCAAATACTACAATTAGAATCTCATAGTGATGATGATTCTAATGAATGGGAATTGGAGACCCTATTAGATGATTCATGCCAAGACAAGGGTATTGATGTCAGTCATACCTATGCTTCTACTAAAAATAAAGGACTAATGGCAGAATCAACTTTAAATCAAGCATCTAGTTCTAGTCAAGAGGGTCCAAATGATGTGCCAAGCATAGAAATCAAAATAAATCAATGGGTAGGTGAGCCATATGTTCCTTCATGGAGACCTACTATGGAAGAGTCAAACACTAGGTTTAATCCACATGAGTTTTATCCAATAGAAACCATAGTAGATTCTAGTGAGGAGGATTTTGATTCTTCTTCTTTAGAGTATTTAGAGGAAGCCCATGTTCGAGATCTTCAAGATACAATGTATGAACCCTCCAATAATGAGATATACACTTTAAACCCAATTGAGACAAATCCAAGTGTTGACCCTTTAACTCTCATTCATTCAGACCTAATTGAATGGAATACCATTGAACCTGATACCTTGCTAACTTTCTTGAATGACAACACACTATTCCAATACCTCAATGCAATTGAACCTTCTTCTACCAAGGACTATCAAGAAGAAATGATCAAAGGGAGCATCCAAACTATTAATCTGAGAAAAAATGAAAAAATAAAAAAAATAGAAAAAGAAAAGAATCGAGTGTTGAAAACCACTTTGTGGCAACATTAGATCCAAAAGAAAGAAAAAAGAAATAAAGGATGTTTCTAAAGGTGAAAACCCAACTGAGGCACCTATAAAAGGGAGTTTGGATGTTCTACTAGATCACTATGAAGAAAGGTCTCCAATTCTAATTGAGCCAATAGAAAAGATAAACATTGGATCAGAAATAGAGCCAAAGATCATCCACTTAGCATCATCCCTATCAAGCGAAGAAAGAAGAGAGTTCATCAAGTTCTTTAAGGAAAAGCAAGTTAACTTCACTTGGTCTTATGATGATATGCTGGGGTTAGACCCAAATTTGATAATGCATCATCTCAATATAAAGGAAGGAGCCAAACCAGTCAAGCAAAAACTAAGGAAAATGCACCCTCATATAGCCCTACTTGTCAAAGTGGAGTTAGAGAAGCTATTAAAGGTGGGGTTTATAAGAGCCATTGATTATGCACAATGGATCTCCAACACAGTTCTAGTATCAAAAGTGGATAAGTCCATCAGAATCTACACAGATTTTAGGGACTTAAACTTGGCATGTCCTAAAGATGATTTCCCACTTCTGAGCATTGATGCCATTGTAGACCTAATAGTGGGACACTCCATGTTTTCACTCATGGATGGATTTAATGGCTATAATCAGATCAAGATAGCACCCAAAGACCAAGATAAAACTGCCTTTACATGTGCATGGGGGACATTTTGTTGGAATGAAAAATGCTAGAGAAACCTATCAAAGAGCAATGACTACAATATTCCATGATATGATGCATAAGCTCATGGAGGATTATGTGGATGACATAATAGCTAAGTCACATTCAAGAAAAGAACATCTACCTATCTTGGTGAAATTTTTTGAAAGGTTAGAGAAGTTCAAAATAAGACTTAACCCAAAGAAGTGTGCTTTTGGAGTCCAATCTGGTAAACTTCTAGGTTACATTGTATCTGCAAAAGGAATAGAGGTTGACCCTGATAAAGTGACAGCAATAATGGAAATGGAAGCACCTAAAACCATTAGTCAGATGAGATCTTTACAAGGAAGGATACAATCCATTAGGAGATTCATCTCTCAATTGGTAGAAAAATGCCATAATTTCACCCAACTTTTGCATAAAGACACAATCTTCAAGTGGAATGAAAAATGTGAAGAAGCTTTCAATCTACTAAAGACATACCTCATGAACCCACCAATATTGATGCCACCTATCAGAGGAAAGCCCTTAATCTTGTACATTTCAGCAACAGAGAATTCATTGGGGGCACTTCTAGCACAAAAGGATGAAAATGGAAAAGAGAAAGAAATCTACTACATTGGTAGAACCTTAGTCAAATATGAGCTGAACTATACCTTCATGGAAAGGGCATGCTTGGCTGTAGTTTTTGCTTCCAAAAATTATGCCATTATATGCTAGCCCACAAGATAAGGCTCATTGCCAAAATTGACCCTTTAAAGTATCTACTAAGCAAAACATCATTAAATGGAAGATTAGCAAAGTGGGTGATGATACTAAGTGAATTTGATATAGAATATGTTGACAGAAAAGAAATTAAAGGACAAGTCATTTCAGACCAATTAGCAAAAGCACCACTTGATGATGATCATCCTATACAAGTTGAATTCCCAAATGTAGAGATTGTGAATGTTGAGGCAAAAACATGGCAGCTTTATTTTGATGGTTCCTACACTCACCATGGGTCAGAAGCAAGCATACTTCTAATCATGCCTCAAGTCTCCACTATCCCTAAGCCATACAAATTACTATTTCCATGTACAAACATTATAGAATAATATGAAGCCTTGGTTATTGGAAGCAAGTTGGCATTAGAGTGGAAAGTGATAGAATTAAAGGTATATGGAGATTCACAATTAGTCATAAATCAAGTCAATGAAGAATATCAGACAAAAGATGACAAATTAGTACCTTAAAAAACCATGGTGGATAATCTCAAGAAGTATTTCATAATCATCACATTTGAACAAGTGCTGAGAGAAAAGAACAAAGTAACAGATGCCATGGCAACCTTAGCATCACTTTTGCAGATGCTTGATCAGAGTGCTAGATACAAGTTCTTGGTAGAAGAAGTGACTCAATCTGTGTATGACCCAACCCATCCTTATACCATTTTCCTACTTACTACAACTGACTCACCTTTGTATGGACCCATTTACACCTATTTGAAAGACCAAATCCTTCCTATCAACCAAACCAAAAACCAAAAGAAAAGCTTCATTAGACAAGCCACTAAATATACTATAATTTCTGAAACATTGTATCGGAAAAGTCTTGATGGAATTCTCCTTAGGTGTTTAGAAGAGGAAGAATCAAACTTAGCCTTACAAGAAATTCAGGAAGGAATTTTGGATCACACTCAAATAGATTATCTTTAGCTAAGAAACTTCTTAGGATAGGATATTTTTGGCCTACCATGGAAAAAGATTCTTGTAACTTTTCAAAAACTTGTAAGAAGTGTCAATTTCATAGAAATTTGATACATGCGCCGGTGCAAGAACTTCATACAATGACAACACCTTGGCCATTCCATTAGTGGGGTCTAGATCTAATAGGAATGATTCATCCTTCATCTTTGAATGGGCATAAATTCATCATAACAGCCACATAATACTTTACTAAGTGGGTGGAAGCCATACCCCTATCAACTTCAACAGGCAAATAGATATCCTTGTTTATCCTCAATCATATAATTTGTAGATATGGTGTACCTCATGCCATCATAAGGGATAATGCAAGGCATTTCAAGAACAAAGACATAACATATTTATGCACCAAATTTCACATGATACATCATTCATCTTCAATCTATTACCCTAAAGGTAATGGACAAGCCAAAGCAACAAACAAAAACATATTGAAAATCTTGAAGAGAACGGTGGATAATTCTGGTAGAGATAGGCATATCAAGATAAAATCGAATTTGTGGGCTTATAGAACAAGCATAAGGACACCAACAGAGGCTACACCCTTCTCCTTAGTCTTTGGAATAGAAGCAGTTTTTCCTTTGGAGGTAGAACTTCCAGCCTTGAGGATATCTATGCATGGATTGATAAATGAGGAAGACTATATGGTTGCTAGGCTACAAGAACTAGAACTCTTGGATGAAAAATAGAAAGAAGCCTTTGATCACTTAAAGGTGTACCAGAATAGAATGTCAAGATCTTACAATAAACACATCAAGCCAAGGACATTCCAAATAGGTGACCTAGTGTTGCGCAAAAATCCCAAGAACCAAGCAGAAAGAGAGAAAAAAGGAAAGTGGGAAGCAAAATGGCTAGGACCATTTCTCATTGTTGAAGATTTTGGGACTAGCACATACAAGTTATCAAATTGTGATGGTGAAGAGCTACAAGAACCTATAAATAGAATACATATCAAGAGGTTCTATACATAAGGTAGATGAAAGAGTGTAAAGAGTATCAGATGGAGAGCATCATATTTATTGTACATAGTTCAAAAGAGATCTTGAAAATATCAAAACATTTGAAAAAGCACAAAAGATCAAAAATAGTGGAAAATTGAGCATGAAGAAAGGAAAAATATTCAAATATGATCCTCAAAAAGATGTTGTCTTGGTGAAAACCTAGCAAATAGGTGCCTTGATAATATGAAAAAAATTGAAAAAGAGAAAAATACAAAAAAAATTAGAAAAAGAAGAGTGCCTTGGTGAAAACCTAGCAAATAGGCACCTTGGTAGCAAAAAAAGAGAAAAGCTTTAAAAATAGAAAAAAGAGCTTGATCCATTCAATTGGTGAAAACCTAGTAAATAGGCACCATTGAAAGTCCAAGTCAGTTGCATACTTAGAAGGTCACCTTGTCAATATTGCATTCGCCAGCATTTGTATATATTGCATAATAAAACCCCACAGTTGCATTTGCAAGTACCTTAAGATTTTGGTCACCTAATCAAAAAATTATCCTAAGTCCCATAAATGAAATCAATATCAAACTAGGGGCAATCTACTCTCAAGGAGAAAGGATTCATCAACAAGTTTTATTCAATCAGAGAATCAATTCATCACACTCAAAAGAGGAACACTTAATCAAATCTACGTCCCAATCCAATGTGAGCCTAAAATGAAAATTTGATCCAAGAACTTAAATGACCTTACCCTTTATCAGGATTAAAAGTATGAAATGGATGGAACTACACTTGAACTATGGATTTGAAAAACATGGAAAAAAAATTTCTAAGTGTTGGCTCAATTGATGAAATCATTCCTTTCTAGCGAATCGATGAAATTTTTAGACTAGACAAGCTATGATGAAAGGATGATATTTTTCTTGATTTCTGAATGACTATCTTAAAATTTAATTTTTAAATCATGTATTATTTGTCTAAGGGTGTGATCATCAAAGAATCATCAAGGACTTGTACATAGGATAAAATGGAGATTTCTACTTGTTTACGCAAATGGATACCTTGGCTATTTTGATCTTCAATATCATAATACCAACATCCACTTGCAACAAAGAATCTGACAAAATCAGTATTCGCACTCTCATGATTGGCTTCAATCAGTGATAGTCATACCGAAGAGACCAATGGGAAAGAAAATAAAAAGGAAAAAGTATTCATATCATCATAGTTGAACTAGTGATGGTTGTACTAAAAAATGGGATTAAAAAATGCTCAACAATGATTATAAGCTCTAAATCTTGAATAATGACAGTTAGCTGCATACATGTTAGATTAAGTGCATTGTATATATTTGTTTTTCCTTTCTTAGCTTAAAATTGCAAGGGGAAAAATGAAATGGGGGGGTTCAATTCAAACATCATGATTCTAGATTCAAAGCAATGAAAATGAGATTATCTTTTGCATTCATGCATATCATTAATCATTAGTCATTATACATAAATAGATAGAAAATAGAAAAAGAATCATTACTCATACATCATTTGCATACATGTAGTTATGGATAGAATTGCATACATTTGAAAATACAAAAAACATAGGATCATTCATATTCATATGACCATAAAACAATTTGCATCCATACATTGAAAAATAGAAAGCATCTCATAATATTCATACATCAATGCATCCATCTATCTATATCATAAAAATAAGATACATTGCATCCATCACATAATCAAAAGTAAATGCATCATAAACATCATATAGCTTCATATAAAGATAATCTCATAAATCAACTCATCAATAAGAATGAAGGAATAGATCATCATATATCATCAAAAGAATGTTTCTCAAAAGATCTAGTACATCAAAGTATATCCAGATACAATATCATGAAAGTGGTACATCAAAGGTTCCAACCAATCAAATAACATGAAATGTGAAACAAAGGACATCAATGATAAATGAATCTGTCAATAATCAATCACGATCCTGCAACACCAGAACCACCTAGCTCTCTATCATCCTGTGGAGGAGGAGCCTAAGAAGTGCTCGCTCCACTCGGTCTCTGAACAACCACTGCCAAAATAAATTGATGCATTAAGGTAGAAACCTGATCTAAACACCCAACAATAGTGGACATATCTATCCTCATAGATTACATATCTTAGGCTAAAGAACCAATAGTGGGAGCATCATGTGAATCCTGTCCATGATCATGTGGTTGCTGAACTAGTGGAGGCATTTGTTGTGTCAAAACCTGCTGAGACTAAACCTACTGAGCATCATCATCCTATTGTGCCAAGGCAACTCTTTGTAATTGCACCAAAGGATCTAAACCCCCAAGAACCTATCTAGTAGCCTCAACATGAGCCTGTCTCTAAGCTCTCTGCTGTTGATGAACTCTATCCTGTCTAACTGCTGCTCTAGGATGAACTACTTGGACTACATCAACCTATCTATCTTTGGCTCTATCTTGACCATGTCCATCCCTCACTCATCCTCTACCTACAACAACTAGAGGATCTCTACATCCTCAATGCCTTTGATGTCTACCACCACCATGTCGAGCTAGAATAGGCTCTGCTAGATCTTTGAAATGAATAAACCTTTTTCGAGACCACCAGTCTTGATACTCATGGGACATCCCTACATCAGACATACCTGTCAACATCTCCCATCTGCAGAAAGGCATACCAGCAATCTGAGTCACAACAAACTGATAATCAATACAAGGGCCCCATAAAGATCTCTTAGCCTATACTTGTGCATATAATGCATTGCCCAGAGGCATATCCTATATCCTACCATACTATCTGGAAAATTGACCAAAACAAAACCGCTCAATAATAGTATCAGATCAGCCAATCATCCAATGAGGAAAAAACATATATGGAAACTCATCATCATCCTCCTGCCACTGATCACAATCAAGGTATGGATGCCATATAACTTGATCAAGATCATCTATATGACATCTCCTATAATCTAGATGACCTAAATGATGTTGAATCACCATACCCATATATAGAAAAGAATAGGGATATCCACGTGGTCATCTCCTATTAGAAATAGGCTTGGTAATAGGAAGATGCTCCCAAATCCATAACTAAAGAATAATAGCACCAACAGATAAAGAAGAACTATATTTGTACACCACCTCATGGAGCTCTTGATATAACTATGCTAGCACACAAGAACCCCAATCAAAACATCAAGGCTATGCTAGTACATCCTCTAGAATCCTACCCCAACCAACAGAAAAACCATGACCTTGTCGGTTAGGAAGAAGTAGACCACCAATCAATGCACCTAAAACTACAGGCAATGTGGGGAAAGAAGAAAACTATGGCCATGTGATCATATCATCATCAATCAAATTGTCCCCAAACACTCGTCGGTAGAAAGTAGAATCATAATAAATAATCTCTCCTCAATAGGGAATCCATAGCAAATGATACACGTCCTCAAGTGTGATCATCATCTCACCATGTGGAAGATGGAAAGTATTGTGGTTAGAGTGCCAATGCTCCACCACAACTATCAATAACCCATGGTTCATGTAGAACTAGGGAAGATCAAGAAGGAAGCTCAAACCACAAAGCTCTATAACAAGAAACTTGACATCAATAAGTGTCTGCCCGAGGTCAATAACCCATGACGGAACTGATCAGATATATAATATAGGGAATTCAGCCTATTTGGCAAAGAACAAAAGAATCATATTAGCATATTATATCATGGAACATCTAAAGTTGATCAAGTTATTCTAAAATCCATTTTCTCATCATGAGTGCATCAAAACTCCTAACTTTATATCTTGAGGAAGGAAAATCTTTGTTTTATATCTCTAGCTCTTGAGAGTAAAATATCAAACCATCACCCTATCATAACAAATTGACAAATTAACTTCATTGGTATTACTATACTGATATCCTAATCAGTTGTTTAGTTCAAACGTAACTGACCTAATCATATCATTTGAATCAATCATCTTGACGTACTAAATGTTTCATAAAATAAAAAAGAAAAGAAAAAAAGTCAAGTACAAGTGAGAATTATGAGAAAAATGTTGCAGGCATAATTTTATTCATCACAGGTGACATTTCCCTTAAGTGACACAAAATTCTTGTCAGGTGACATTACTTTTGCCTCAGGTGACAAATTTCTCATAGGTGACACTAAATTGACCTAAGCGACAATCAATTCTTCCTACGCGACATCAAAATGCTAGGATTTCACAAGTGTCAAAATACATGGAATTTGGTTTTAAAACCATAAGGCTACGCATGAATATTCTTTTCTCAGGCGATAACAAAAATTGGTTAAGCGACATTAAAATACTCATACACAACACTAAAAACCATGGATGTGACATTTAAATGTCCTAAGCGATAGTGAAATTGGTCTAAGCATGACTTAACTATTTCAAAGCAGCGATGGAATTGAAAAATGCAATAAATGCAATACCGAGGTTCAAAAAGCACTTACCAAAGGTCCATAGTTAGGCAGCCTCGCGTATCTCTGACACCACTTGAATCGATGCTCTCGATAGGCACAACCATCTCGGAAAGCAGAAGAGAACCAGAGCAAAATCACAGAAGAGAAAAGTAAAAATGAATAGTAAATCTAAGTTTTTCAACCTATTTAAGCTAAATTGACCTAATTTTGAGGTAAGAATTGACTTTGACCTATAATAATCTATTGCATTAACCGGGGCAAATTCAGAAGTGTGGCATATCATAAAGTGTTTTTTAGAAATGAAAACATATCAATCAATCATTTTAATCTATCTATCAAAAACAACAATATGTTTCATTTATGAGGGGGCATACCATCAGATAATCAGATCAACACCATCAGTAACATCAACAAAAATTAGAGACTGATCATCAAATCAAATCAAAATCTTTTATTAGAAATTTTTCATAATCAAATGAAAGGGGCATCATATCAGATCATCAAGAGAGTTTCATATTGATCAGCAAATCAATCATCATATCAAGAATGATCGTCATACCACATCAATCATGAGAGTTTCATATCAATCATTACCTGTAGCAATTTCATATCAAAAATTAAGAATCAACCATCAAATGAACATCGAAGATTGACCATCAATGAATCAAGACCTTATCAAGCAAGATCAGAGTGTTCTTTGAATCGACATGCTTCACACGTCAACTCAAAGAGGGGCATTTGTAATCACCTAAAAATGGACAAAGACAATTTAATGATAATTCAAAGAAAATCAAGTGAAATCAAAGCAAATCAAGGAAATAATTGAATCACAATGCACAATTAGCCAATCAAAATGAAAATCAAGTCCTAATTCAAGATCAATCAAAATTGAGAGCATTTTAATGAAGTGCAATCAAATCAAAATACAATTAATTCAATTAATTATATAGTCTTGGATTAAATTAAATTCAACCCATTCAAGGGCTACATGGCTAAAATAAATCAATTATATCAATTAATAAAAATAATTACTCTCAACAACCACAAAAGAGAAGAAAATCAATTAACCAATGAGATTAAAAGAAAGGCATTCACATGGATCAAGCCAAATTAAATCTCATTCACTCAAAGTGAAAAGGAATCTTAACCATCCATCTTGTCTAGTTGTCCCAAGCTTTGAGGACACAAACTTTGCTTTGTCTTCAAAGGGTGGAGCCAAAGACTTAACTCCAACTCAACCATGATTAAACATAACTACACCCCCTACCATTGGAAAATCTATAAAAGGAAGGCCAAAATCCTTCATTATTATCAACCACCTATCTGAGAATTGCACCAAACCTCTTGCAATTTGAGTTTAGAAAGGCATTTAAGAGCAATTTTAGCATTCATCTTGATAATTGTTAGCTTTAGCATATTATTTTATCTCTATCATTCTCATACTAGGACTATCATTAGTGAGAGCTTGCTGAGAGCTCATTCATTAACATCTTAGTTAGAGAGCCATAGGATGCTCAATTACTCATTGATTTTGTTAAATAGTTGCTCAATTGTGGTTGTATTTAGTTATTATTTCACTTATTATTGATGATTAACCCTAATTCTATGAAGATACTTTTATTAGTATACACCCATTTATGATCATTTCACGAGGAAATGTCTTGATGGCTCATGGGTTGCAAGCTAGGGCATGATACATTGTTCATGAGCTCACCATTTAATAATGGCATTGTTTACATCTTTTTATTTGGAATGCTTGATGACCTGTGAGCTTTGAGAGCTAGGGCATTGTTTCTATTTCCTTTAAGGCATTGTGTGAAGTGTTTGATCTCTCTTTATTTGTGTTACTATTGATACTCACTAAGTGCATACTCCCCATTTATGATCATTTCATGAGGAATTATCTTGATGGCTTGCAGGCTGCAAGCTAGGGCATGATACATTGTTCACAAGCTCACTATTTAATTCTGGCATTGTTTATGTCTTTTCATTTGGAATCCTTGATGACCTGTGAGCTTTGAGAGCTAGGGTATCATTTCTATTGCCTTCAAGGCATTGTGTGAAATGTTTGATCTCTCTTTATTTTTTTTGGTGTTGATATTCACTATGTGGTAGTCCCCGTTTATGATCATTTCATGAGGAAATTTTTTGATGGCTCGCGGGCTACAAGCTAGGGCATCATACATTGCTCATGAGCTTACTATTTAATACTGGCATTGTTCATGAGCTCACTGTTTAATATCTGGCCAGGCCATGTAAATGGTACCAGGCCAACCCAATCAGCCCAACAAAATGTGTCATGTTTATCTTTGTCAAATACACTCGTTCAACATTTTGTTCTTGTTCTTCACACAAATATTGCATCAAAAGTAGTTGTAAACAATGATTCAAAGAAAAAAGAAACAACTACAATAGATCAGACCCCAAAAGAATACAATCAACTACAATAGCTCACAATCTCAATGAAATAAATAGTGTATAAAACAATATATGGTGCACAACAACAACAAGCATGCAATGAAAGCAATAACATTGCATGATAAAATTCAATACTCTTAGTTTTTATTCAAATCTATTCGAAACTTCTATCATCTCATTGTCCAATAGTTAAACTAACCTATGACTTCAAATGAGGAATTATGAAATATAGTTGTTGGTAGTTATCTCTTCTATAATGAAAATGGTACCATGCCAACCCAATCAGCCCAACAAAATGTATCATGTTTATCTTTATCAAATACACTCGTTCACCATTTTATTCTTGTTCTTCGCACAAATATTGCATCAAAAGTAATTGTAAACAATGATTCAAAAAAAAAAGAAACAACTACAATAGATCAAATCCCAAAAGAATACAGTCAACTACAATAGCCCACAATCTCAATGAAATAAATAGTGTATAAAACAATATATGGTGCACAATAGCAGTAAGCATGCAATGATAGTAATAACATTGCATGATAAAATTCAATACTCTTATTTTTTATTCACATTGCACATGCATAATTATAGATGAGGATCAGTAATAGGGTGCCAAGCATTGCTTAGATCCTTTGGATCTAACCCCATCTTTTCCTTCCTTGCAGGTTTTGGATCATACAAGAGCATACTGGATTGAACCCTGAGTTAACACTTCATTACTTCACGCAATGTCTGGTACCTTCATTATTTATGTTTATCCACTTATGTATGTTTGTATCCATTCATATTCTTCTGAAAGTTAATCTTTATGAGCTCAAATTCAAAACTGTATGTGTATTATTTTATTACTGATGTCCCTATTTTATTACTGATGTCCCTATTTGATCTAATAGCATCAATATAACAAATAGAGCACTGACCAATCAAATAGGGACATGAGGTGCTCAAATAGTGAGCTCATAAAAAAAATATTTAGTCTTAATAAAATCTTATAAAAAAACATATATTGTGTGAAGTGTTTGATCTCTCTTTATTTGTTTTGGTGTTGATATTCACTATGTGGTACACCCCGTTTATGAGTATTTCATGAGGAAATATCTTGATGGCTCATAGGCTGCAAGCTAGGGCATCATACATTGTTCATGAGCTCACTGTTTAATACTGGCATTGTTTACATCTTTTCATTTGGAATGCTTGATGACCCATGAGCTTTGAGAGCTAGGGCATCATTTCTATTACCTTCAAGGCATTGTGTGAAGTGTTTGATCTCTCTTTATTTGTTTTTTTGTTGATATTCACTATGTGGTACTCCCCATTTATGATCATTTCATGAGGAAATGTCTTCATGGCTTGCGGGCTTAAAGCTAGGGCATCATGCATTGTTTATGAGCTCACTATTTGAGAGCCTCATGTCCATATATATATATATATATATATATATATATATATATATATATATATATATATATATATATATATATATATATATATATATATATATACACTTCAAAGGAGGAATTATGAAATATAGTTGTAGGTAGTTATCTCTTCTATAATGATGGAGGAGTTAAAGGTAATGATCAATGAGGTTGCTGCTATTAGATCATACATTAACACACTTACTATTTTGAATTTGAGCTCGGGCATCATGCAATGTTATTGTTGTCATTGCATGCTTGCTGCTATTGTGCACCATATATTATTTTATACACTGTTTATTTCATTGAGACTATGAGCTTGGTTTTTCTTTCAGAAGTGTATGGCTTGACTATGCACATGCATAATTGTAGATGAGGATCAGTAATAGCATGTCATTCATTTCTTAGATATTTTTTATCTAACCCCCATCTCTCTTTTCTTTGCAAGTTCTGGATCACACAGGGGCACACTAGATTCATACCCGGGTCAAAAATTCATCACTTCAGGCAATGTCTGGCACCCTTATTATTTATGTTCATCCTC
Organism: Chamaecyparis obtusa; assembly: GCA_027943335.1. Taxonomy (NCBI): domain Eukaryota; kingdom Viridiplantae; phylum Streptophyta; class Pinopsida; order Cupressales; family Cupressaceae; genus Chamaecyparis; species Chamaecyparis obtusa. Next base: position 1,157,329 of record BSBK01001164.1, read on the forward strand.
TTATATATACCTATACTCTTACATTTTCTTCTAAAAGTTATTTTACTTCTATAGTATATACAAGTTAGTTTGTATATATATACATGTAATCTTTAGATGCAAAAATTTCTTTTCCTTTACATGTATCTTTGCATGAAATGAACACAAATTAAACAAGATCATCTAATAATGCAAACTAGGGTACTATAGTCACTCATCTATTAATTAGTTCCCCAAACCATTACTAAGGATTGAACATAATTCTAAGTCCCCAAATCTATTGTTCTATGTGTATAAAATAATATATGGTGCAAAACAACAGCAAGCATGCAATGACAACAATAACATTGCATGATGCTCGAGCTCAAATTCAAAGAAGTAAGTGTATTAATGTATGATCTAATAGCAAAAACCTCATTGATCATTACCTTTCACTCCTCCATCATTATAGAAGAGATAACTACCTACAACTAGGGCATCATACATTGTTTATGAGCTCATTGTTTGAGCACCTCATGTCCCTATTTGATTGGCCAGTGCTCAAATAGTGAGATCATAAATTGTGACACCCATTTGGCTACAAACAAAAAAAAGAAAAAGAAAGTTTCATTTTTAATTTGTGAATTTGAAGAGCTTTAGCAAAGATGACACTGCACTTTTGTGTGGTGCAAAGAGGGCATTCAAGTTTGGCATGCCCGAAGAGGCTGGCACTATGTGAGAAGAGAGAACTGACACTTGAGGTAGGCATTCGAGCTTTGTCTATTTGATCTTAAATGGGGAGTACCACATAGTGAATATCAACAACAAAACAAATAAATAAAGAGATCAAATACTTCACATAATATATGTTTCTTATAGCTCACAGTCAACTACAATAGCTCACAGTCTCAATGAAATAAATAGTGTATAAAACAATATATGGTGCACAACAATAGAAAGCATGCAATGACAACAATAACATTGCATGATGCCTGAGCTCAAATTCAAAATAGTAAGTGTATTAATGTATGATATAATAGTAGCAACCTCATTGATCATTACCTTTCACTCCTCCATCATTATAGAAGAGATAAATACCTACAACTAGGGCATCATGAATTGTTTATGAGCTCATTGTTTGAGCACCTCATGTCCCTATTTGATTGGTCAGTGCTCAAAAAGTGAGCTCATAAATAATGCATGATGCCCTAGCTTGCAGCGTGCAAGCCATCAAGACATTTCCTCATGAAATGATCATAAATGGGGAGTACCACATAGTGAATATCAACAACAAAACAAATAAAGAGAGATCAAACACTTCACACAATATATGTTGCTTTATAAGATTTTATTAAGACTAAATATATTATTTTATGAGCTCACTGTTTGAGCACCTCATGTCCCTATTTGATTGGTTGGTGCTCTGTTTGTTATATTGATGCTATTAGATCAAATAGGGACATTAGTAATAAAATAATACACTATGTGGTACTCCCTATTTATGATCATTTCATGAGGAAATGTCTTGGTGGCTCATGGACTGCTACAAGCTAGGGCATGATACATTGTTCATGAGCTCACTATTTAATACTGGAATTGTTTACATCTTTTCATTTGGAATGCTTGATGACTTGTGATCTTTGAGAGCTAGGGCATCATTTCTATTACCTTCAAGGCATTGTGTGAAGTGTTTGATCTCTCTTTATTTGTTTTGATGTTGATATTCACTATGTGGTACTCCATGTTTATGATCATTTCATGAGGAAATATCTTGATGGCTCGTGGGCTACAAGCTAGGGCATCATACATTGTTCATTATCTCACTATTTAATATCTGGTCAGGCCATGTAAATGGTACTAGGCCAACCCAATCAGCCCAACAAAATGTGTAATGTTTATCTTTGTCAAATACACTTGTTCACCATTTTGTTCTTGTTCTTCACACAAATATTTCATCAAAAGTAATTGTAAACAATGATTCAATGAAAAAAGAAACAACTACAATAGATCAGACCCCAAAAGAATACAGTCAACTAAAATAGCTCACAGTTTCAATGAAATAAATAGTGTATAAAATAATATATGGTGCACAACAGCAACAAGCATGCAATGACAACAATAACATTGCATGATAAAATTCAATACTCTTAGTTTTTATTCAAATCTATTCAAAACTCCTATCAGCTCATTGTTCAATAGTTAAACTAACCTATGACTTCACAGGAGGAATTATGAAATATAGTTGTAGGTAGTTAGCTCTTCTATAATGAAAATGGTACTAGGCCAACACAATCAACCCAACAAAACGTGTCATGTTTATCTTTATCAAATACACTTGTTCACCATTTTGTTCTTGTTCTTCACACAAATATTGCATCAAAAGTAATTGTAAGCAATGATTCAAAGAAAAAAGAAACAACTACAATAAATCAAACCCCAAAAGAATATAGTCAACTACAATAGCTCACAGTCTTAATGAGATAAACAATGTATAAAAAAATATATGGTGCATAACAGTAGCAAGCATGCAACGAAAGCAATAACATTGCATGATGCCTGAGCTCAAATTCAAAATAGTAAGTGTATTAATGTATGATCTAATAGCAGCAACCTCATTGATCATTACCTTTCACTCCTCCATCATTATAGAAGAGATAAATACCTACAACTAGGGCATCATGCATTTTTTATGAGCTCATTTTTTGAGCACCTCATGTCCCTATTTGATTGGTCGATGCTGAAACAGTGAGCTCATAAATAATGCATTGTGCCCTAGCTTGCAGCCTGCAAGCCATCAAGACATTTCCTCATGAAATGATCATAAATGGGGAGTACCACATAGTGAATATCAAAAAAAAAACAAATAAAGAGAGATCAAACACTTCATACAATATATGTTTCTTTATAAGATTTTATTAAGACTAAATATATTATTTTATGAGCTCACTGTTTGAGCACCTCATGTCCGTATTTGATTGGTCGATGCTCTATTTTTTATATTGATTCTAATATATATTTGAGTACCCTTTATGGAGTACGTTAACATTCAAAAAGGATAGGGTAGGTTGCTTTGGAAGGCATATGACTATTTACACCATTTCTCAGATTTTTAAGGCCTAAAACTCATGCATTTACAAAGGAAGTACTAACCAGTCAAACTCCCAGGATCCAAGTCTTTGCATAGTGTCATGAATAGGTTCAAATCAAAGGAATATGAAGTCGATTTGACTCCAAGAGGTTTCTAGATATAAAAGCCCCAATTTGTGCCCTCTAAACCCTTAAATCTAGGGCTTCCTCAATGTCATGTTTCCCAAGGTTTCCTGCAATAAATAATGGTTGATTCACCTTGTACTTAACATGTCTGTACACTTTCAATCATAAAATATTTCCCTTGTTTGGCCAGAACTCTCTATCCTTCAGCCTATCTTCCAAATTCATTTAGTTTATTAGTATTCCCTATGGTGATAACCACAACAATCAATCAAACATGCATTTCCAAAGTTAGAGGATTATAATACATGTTAATTGGATGCCATTCTATGAGAACCAGTAATCTACATTCATAGAATGACATTCATAATGAAAGAAACTCAAGAAAACAATCCTAATGCAGATTTTCAATGATTGTACAGTCCCAAAATGGAATAACAATGACTAGAATAGAATTCTCAGAGCATGAATGACTTCAAAGTCATGAAATATAAGGATCAAAACATTGTAGAAAACATTCCAACCATTAACAACTTTGAATCATACCAAAAATCCTTTCAAATTTGCAAGAAAATCAAACTTTTATTTGTTGATATTTTCCAGATTCTACCTAGGAATAAACAGCTTCTAAAGTTCTTAGAATTGATCTTTAGATTAGTCCCTCCTTTGTGAATTAATTAGTCTTGAAGTAGTCTAAGATTTTCCTTAATATTTGCTTCAGAATTCTACTCCAGAATTCTCTTCTATGTATATTGTAATTAAGACTGAGATTCGAAGTCGATGCCCTTTTATGGAGGACTTCGCTTTATCTACAATGTCTGAATTGGTTGTTGTTTAATGGCATCTAATTCTATCCTATGGATTTTGGCATTTACTACATCCTTAAGAGAGTTCATTTCTACCCTAGGTGGACTTATGACTATCAATTTGCTACTGCCCTAGGTGGACTTGCAGCTTTCCTATTTCTGTTGTTGACCTACTTCTTCCACTGCTAAAACCTTCTTCTTTATGTGATTCTTTGGAGAAGAGACACATTATGTCTTGGGTGCTCTTCTTCTAAGAATCATCCTCCTATATGTAGGAGACAAGGGAGAATGCCAAGAGGGCCAAATTGAATGAATAATTCAAGAGAGCCAACTCAAGGGCCCAAACAATTAATTCAGTGTCTCATTCCAATATGTCATATAATGGCTTGATCCTCTAATTTATAACTTCCTCTAAGTCTTTTCAACCAACTTTTGTGGTTGGAAAATTATATTAAGACTAATTAAACATAAAAACCTCTTTTCCCTCCTTTTACAAGTGACCGTTGTTATTCAAAAATTTGAATTAACAACATTGCAAATGAAGCATTTCTTAAGATTTTTGAATCCTAAGACCATGAGATATGATCTAAATAAACTTATTAAACCTTATTAAAACCAAATCTAAACTATTATAAGCTTGCAACTCAAAAACTCATCCTAGACTCCTAAATTGGTCCTAAGGCTTATTAGGCCTTTAAGGGCTTATTGTCAATTTATTATAGGTATTAACCTTATAGATCATTATAGGCTCCAAAATGCTCCAATTGATGTCATTGGATATCTTCATGTTCACTGATGTCTTTTTGATCTCCATAGGTTTTGTGAACTCCTTATGTGCTCTAGGTGCCCCTGCACCACTATGTGCTTTGAGCCAATGAAATTTTTATCATCATGATGAAGTAATAATGCATTAAATGTCTTACTTATGTCCCTATTCAATTTTAGTTTCATAGTGAATTCATGATTTATAATTTAGTTGTAGCAGCTCAATGTGTTTGAACTCAAGAATACCCCTTACTTGGTTTCCTACAAAGCTTTTGGTGAAATCTGTCAGAAAATGAGAAGCTATGAGAAGGTGACATGAAGCTAATGAAAGGAGACATCTCCAATTTGTTTTTCAGATATACACATTAAGGATCATGTCAGATAATACAAGGGAATTCGATCAAAATAGGGAGAAAATTGCTAGATTGTTATCTAACTTTCAAAGAGAAGTCGATGAAAAATGTTATTGTCCATGCAAGAGTTGTAATGGCTTAAAGACAAGAAGAATCAAAATCAAAACAACAAAGAGACATTGTAGGGAGAATGGTCACATGGAAGGGGGGTTTGATTATAATCCAGTGGTAAGTTGTTTGTTATATTGTTTTCAAAATTAATATAAATATGAACCATGGAAGGGGGTTTGATTATCATCATTTTTATATAGGTCGATCTCCCCAGTGTGAATATAGAGGAACATGGAGGTGTGAGTATTGAAGTTGAAGATCATGATCCCATGGAAGATGATGATCATGTGCTAGAAAACACATTTAAAGATGATGGTATGAATGCATTGATCATTGGCACATTTGGTACTGGTGCTGCTGCTGCTGATGATGATGTTAGAAATAGGAAATACTGAGAGGGGGGGTGAATTATTATTTCACAATCTTTTTCTTTTGCCCACTTATGGATATAATAGATTACTTTAGTGCATACAAAGATTATCAAGTTGATTAACAAACATAGCAATAAATAGAAAGAACTCATAACACATGATATGTTCTCGAGGAAAACCTGGTGGGGATGGTACCCACAAAGATCACTAATCAAAAGTATCTTGTTAGGGATATTGGACCCTGTTAGGAGTCAATTTACAATATATAGTAGATCTATCCTGGTTAAAGGACTTTAGGCCTTGTTAGAAGCCTTAACCCTGTTAGGAGTTCGATTATAAAACCTGATCACCAGCTGAGCTCACTGCCCAAATAGGTAATACAAAATGTTTCTAACTATAATATGGTACTACTTACAACTTCGCATCAATATCCTTTTCTGCTATCACAATATAAAACTATCGCAAGTTATCTTTTCTTTCTTTTTACACATCACATATATCTTTCATTACATTTCAAGTATGCCTAATATATGAGTTATTAGAGCTAATAACTTTACATGGTCGGCTTCAAAAATATTTATCCAAGAGTAAAAATCTAGGATGTCATCCCTTCATAATGTTAAGTCATTATTTTGACAAGCAAAAATAATCCCTTAACTCTTTCACTAATACTGTCTCCAAAACTATTATGTCTACAAAAACTATCTTCGGTAAACTTTGAATAACTTTGTCCGTACTGATCCAAACTTTATGCACACTAAGATGGGGTATCCTCATACTCTTTAGAAGCTTTATTTAACTACACAAACAAAAATATTGCTCCAATGGATGTCGCCAACTAAATCTTCATCGGGTGCTCTGTCGGGATCACTGTATCCATACTTAGACAATTTCTTCCTTCAACTTTCCATACTTGCATTCCAAATTTTGTGCTCTTAATAGAGATCATATGTTTCCATAATGACAACATCTATGCATCCACATTAGCCAAATTTCCAACAATCTCCCCCTTTGTCATTGGTGGCAACATATGGGAAAATTGGCTAAGTGTGCAAACAAAACTTCAAAGTATTTATACAAAATTGTGGCCAAAAGTTATACAACACATATACAATATTTTACTCCATAGAATAGCTCCCCCTATGAGTATCCTTCCTCATAATATATTAAATTTTTTTCTATCTCTCCCCCTTTGACAACAATGACAAAGATAGGGTGTACAAAAATTTCAAAAAAAAAACTTTATACCTTGTTATCAATTATTGCAAAGTCGGTAGGCTGGCAACACAGTCACCAAACTTTGACTTCCATGATTCAAAATATTTCTCCCATACTTCCTGATGGATTCAACAACATTGAGTAGAGTACTCAATCTGTATGCTGCTGTTTGACAAGCTTGCAGGGAATTGAAGCTAAACTTCTGAAAAGATGTCTTTGCTGAAAGACACTGCTCAATTTGGTCTTCAACAATTGAGGTCTTGATTGAGATGTGCTCTCTCAAGATGTTAATCCTGAGCATCTTTCTTTTCTTCTCCTCTGCTAACATTCTGATTTCATCATTTAACTTCCTTATGTTCTTCTCTACAGAACTTATCTTTACATTTGGGCTTGACAAGGTGTTTGTTTCAGCTGTAATTGCATCTATCTTCTCTCTGATCTTCTTATCTTCTTCAGCTGTTAGAATTTCTGATTTTGTGCATTGTATATACAAATTCTTTCTAGTCTCAAAATGTTTCCTCAAATTCTTTATGCATACATCCAAACTACCAATATCATTTCAAATATTTACACTTAAATTTTGTTGCATTTCTGCTTCAAAGTCTTCCTGAACTTTTATTCTAGCAATATCCTTTAAGTTAGAAAATTTAGAGTCAAAAGAGTTTATTACTATTTTAGCTTTCTCAAGTGGATCTGATTCAGATACCTTAGTGCTGATCACACTCTCAAGTTTCTCTGTCAAAACTCTAACTTTGCATTCAAGGTCCTTCACCTTCTTATTCTTTCCAATAATTTTGTTAAGAGATGTGATGAACTCAAGCTAATCATCATCTTCAACTTCTTTTCCAAGGTCTTCAAAAATTGAACCAATTTGTCTCTTCTTACTGTCAGGTGCACTAGGGGTAGTGACCTCTGTCAAAATTTGTTTACCTTTAACTGTCTGTACTGCTGGAACTAATTTTGATACTACTGATGCTTCCACTGCCTCTGTATCCTTTTCTAATTCAGTAATCTTCTCTTGCTCTTCTAAAGCCAAATTGCCAACAATGTTTCCCAGATCATGAAATACATTATCATCTAATTCTAGTGTCACTTTGGTTCCTTCAATGTCCATTGATTCATTGCCAATATTGATATGTGAAGAAGATGGAACTTCTTCAATACCAACTTCCTCTGCATGTGGTTCCTCTGATTGCTTCTGCTAAGGGTCTGATTCAACTTTCTTTTCTGCAACTATATCTGCAAGAACTTGCATTACTGCTTGCTCTGTCTCTTTCTATACTTCTTCCTTTTTGCCTCCCATTATAAGGATTGTTCTTCTCTTAGTTCTTAATAAAGTTTCAAGAGACTTCAAGAAACTCTTCAAATGATCTTCATCCTCAACTTCACAAAACTATCTGATTACATGTTCTCTCATCTTTATGTCCTCTTCTTATGCTCTCTATTTTCTATTCACAAGTCTATTATACAAATCTTCTGGGATCTTACCATGAATAGTGCTAAGTTTCTTATATGTCACAATCATATGTGTAATCATTGCATTTTCAAAATTCAATCTGTCAAATGATCCATATAGATCATAGACTTTATTCAACTTAGTGAAGTCTCCATGCTTCAATATATCTTCATTAACTCTTTCAATTCTTGGCTTCCAAGTTTTATTCTTGATTTAAACTACATCATCATCTTTAATTACTGCTACATTTCTAGGTACAGGTGGTACAATTTCTTTCTGTCTCTTGTCAGGTCCTGTTGCACTCACTGTTACTCTTTTGCTAGGAATAGGAGAAAAAGATTTATCTCCATCTTTTTCAGGTACTTCAACTTTTACTTTTACTGTAATAGGATCAACAGGATCTGCACTAGATGTCTCAAGTGAAATTACAAGATTTTCACTTTGCTTCAAGGCTTCTGCAGTCTTCTTAGCTATGTCAAACTCATGACTTGACATACCTGATTCTTTCAATATTCTCTTCATAGTAGATTCAACTCTCTTACTAGATTGCTTCTTTTCTCTCAAACTTATTGCAAAGTTGAAATTATCTTCATAGGTTCCAAACCTATTTGCATGACCATCCAACTCACACTTTAACAATCTATTCACATATCCTACTATTTCTGCTTCAGATATTTCATAGCCAAGAGGGTCTATGAATTCCATTCTAGGCTCAACTGCTTCAATGTAGGTGAAATCAGTGTCTACCATAAAACAAATGTCATCTTTATGCTTTTCAACTAAAGATTGAGGAATCCTTGATTTGTTCTTAACAATATTCTAAAAAGTCTTCAATACAAGCTTCACACTGTCATTAACTTTGTCAAAAAGGTGCTTCATGTAGATTGAGTTTATTCTTTCCATTGTGTTCACATTGTCACTCCAATCAACTATGTAAGGAAATCTTCTCAAAATATGGAAAAACATATAGGTTATCAGAGATGAAAACCTAAACTGTGTGTACTTAGCCTTCTTAATCTTTTCTAAGTTCTCAAATAACTGAATTTTCAAAATTTCACATAGGTCTACTTGTTTCTTCTCAATACACATAAGATAAGCTGCATGAACCATTCCTACAGCCATGTCATCTTCCCTTGAACTACCACAGAATTTAGTTGTTAGGATCTTGCAAAGGTACCTAACATCATCTTGCTTAATTTTACTTATCACAATTCCTCTACCATTATAACTAGATCCAGTGTTGTCTAAAACAATCTTTCTCATGTTCTTTTCATTCAGTGGAATCTCTCCAACTTTAGATAATCCAGTAACATCATGAATTAGGTCGGCAGTTATATCAATAACTCTATCCTCCATCCAGAATTTCCCATTGTGGATTCTACTCAAAATGATCTTGGTACATTCCTCATCATCAAATTCATACTTCATGGAATATTTGATAATTTCATTGTTCTCTAGGTGCCCATAAGCTGGTTTAACTGACATGTCTTGATTGTACAATTTCCTATAATCATCACTAAAATCTGCATCTTCCAAAGTTTCAAACTTGCAACCTAAATGTCCTTTAACATTCTCAATGTGCAATACTCCGTCTGGTACGGATGATAGTGCTAGAGTGTTATCAATTTCAGTTGGTTCTACTAGTTCTTTCTTAATCTTAGGTCTATTCTTATCCTTAACATTATGAACCATAGAAATATCCATCTTATCAACTGATTAAAGATCAAAAAATACCTCAAATTTGCAAATCTAGGGTTTTGGTATGATCGTCGCTACAAACTGCTTCCAAACTTCTTCAAATCATCCTCAACTCACTTTTTCTTCTTTCAAATCTCTTTTCAATCACTTTGTAATCATGATAACTTCTATTTTGACCTTATAACAATTCACATTAACTCGATCTGACATCGCATTCATTCATTTTGCCGCTAAAACTTCAAAAAGCTGATTCTGCAAACCTGCAACCATAAAACTTTCTACGACCTCACAAAACACAATATTTTCTTTTACGCACTTAACCATAGCATTAGTACAACATAATAAACCTATATCTAACTATGCAAAACTTAACTCATTCAAATTCCTAATCTACACTAATCCTAAGTCCTAAACTACAGAAACTTACATAATTTAAGTACTTAAAGAAGAGTCAGGTAAAGATTAATCCTTACCATTAGTTACATTACCTTCCTGACTACTTTCAATGTTGACTATACCTCCTTGATCTGTACCTTTATCAAATTTTACTTCATCTTTATTGCTACAACAACCTTTCTCTTTATTTCCTACATTTTCATTCCTTCTTGCATTGTTCCTAGGGTTAGGGTTATGATGATAACCTCCATTGTTCATTCTAAAAAATCTTGCTAAGTGTCCAAACTTGTTGCATATCTGACAAATGATTCCATTGTTTCCAAATCTCTATCCTTGCTGGTTAATCTGTGACCTACAATTTCTAGCAATATGTCCTACTTTGTTGCATCTAAAACATACTACCACTTTTCTTTGATTCATTTCTTCAATAGATTTCTTATCTGCATTGTTAGTATTCCCAATCATTCTATCATAATTATTCACAATTACTTTAGGTCTTCTACATTCATTAGCTATGTGTCCAAAACTATGACAATTATAACAATGTCCATTAAGAGGTTTAAATTGCTTACCTGTGCAATCTCTCTTCATGTGCCCAATAGTATTACAAGAAAAACATCTACCTTTGAATTCTCTTTGCATTCTTTTAGATGATTCTTCCTGTTTTGATTCTTCTTGCTTTGATTCTTCTTTCTCTCTAGGTGGTTCTTCTTTAGGTGGATCTTCCAATGTGTTCTCATCTAGCTTTATTTCCTCCACACTTTCAGATGTCTTCAGATCTAGCTTCTTACTTTCATGGATTGTTCTAAACATACTAAATCCAAATCCAGTCCTATCAAAGAATGGTTCTTCAAAAGAAATTTGTTTTCCAGTCTTATCACTATTTGAATATAGCCTTTCAAGTTGCTATTTAGATTGAGTTAATTCACCTTTCACAATTTTATTATACTTCTCAAGTTCCACATACTGTACTTTTACTTTTTCAGATTCAGATGTTTCCTTTTCAAGTCTTGACCTCAGATATTCATTCTCAATTTTCAATTTTTCATTATCAGATCTCAAATTTCCATCTTTCATACTAAGCTTCAGATTTACTATCTTCAACTCATGCTTAAGGATCTCATTTTCTTTTTCTAATTCATCACAATCTTCAACAAGCATATCAGATTTCTTTTCAAATTTCAGATCTTCAATCTTACCTTTTAATTTGTCAATAGTATTCTTTGCATCTTCATATTTTCTTCTTAAGGAGTTTCTTTCATCAGTAAGCATATCAATCTGTTCAAGAGCTTCTTCAAGATTCTTCTGAAGTTGATCCATATCCATAGAGATCTTACTCAAGCTGCTAAGCTTTCCTTTAATGTTCCTTCTCTGAGTAACTGGGCTCTGATACCAATTGTTAGAAATAGGAAATACTGAGAGGGGGGGGTGAATCAATATTTCACAAACTTTTTCTTTTTCCCACTTATGGATATAACAGATTACTTTAGTGCATACAAAGATTATCAAGCTGATTAACAAACATAGCAATAAATAGAAAGAACTCATAACACATGATATGTTCTCGAGGAAACCCTGGCCAAGGGAAAACCTCAGTGGGGATGGTACCCACAAAGATCACTAATCAAAAGTATCCTATTAGGGATATTGGACCCTGTTAGGAGTCAATTTACAATATATAGTAGATCTGTCCTAGTTAAAGGACTTTAGGCCTTGTTAGAAGCCTTAACCCTGTTAGGAGTTAGATTATAAAACCTAATCACCAGCTGAGCTCACTACCCAAACAGGTAATAAAAAATGTTTTTGACTATAATATGGTATTGCTTACAACTTCACATTAATAGCCTTTTCTGCTATCACAATATAAAACTATCGCAAGTTATCTTTTCTTTCTTTTTACACATCACATATATCTTTCATTACATTTCAAGTATGCCTAATATATGAGTTATTAGAGATAATAACTTTACATGGTTGGCTTCAAAAATATTTATCCAAGAGTAAACATCTAGGATGTCATCCCTTCATTATGTTAAGTCATTATTTTGACAAGCAAAAATAATCCCTTAACTCTTTCACTAATACTGTCTCCAAAACTATTATGTCTGCAAAAACTATCTTCGGTAAACTTTGAATAACTTTGTTTGTGCTATTCCAAACTTTATGCGCACTGAGATGGGGTATCCTCATACTGTATAGAAGCTTTAGTTAACTGTGCAAACAAAAATATTACTCCAGTGGACGTCGCCAACTAAATCTTCATCAGGTGCTCTGTCAGGATCACTGTATCCATACTTGGACAATTTCTTCCTTCAACTTTCCATACTTGCATTCCAGATTCTGCGCTCTTAATAGAGATCATATGTTTCCATAATGACAACATCTATGCATCCACATTAGCCAAATTGCCAATAGATGATTATGATGAGGATGGCATTGATGACATCCATGATATACCTCTACTTGAGAAGGCAGACATGACCCTTTAAGAAGGCTCCCAATCTACTCTTCTCTTTGTTGTATTGTTGTCAGTGAATTTGAAGGTTATGAATGGTTTATCCAACATAGAAATGTCAAGTATGATAAGGTTTTTCATATATGTCATTATAGTCTATAAAAGGTGAAACATGTACCATTAAGATTGTTTATAATAATGACTTATATTATTTGTTGCAGATTGATAGGTGACTTTCTATTACCACCATCAAATTTTCTCCCTCACTCATACCAAGAATTATGTGCCACTATGAAACATATTGGAATGGAGTATCAAACAATAGATGCTTGTCTTGAAGATCATATTATTTATTATAAAGAACACAAAAATGCAACAAAATGCCCTAAATGCCATACGAGTAGATATCGAGATGATCAAGTGACAAAAAAGGTGCCTCGTAAGGTTCTTCATCACATCCCCATTATTCCATGTTTGAAATGATTATTCAAGTGCAATAGCTTGGCAAAATTTATGGATTACCATCCACGTAGCAGGAGTCAAGATGACATTATTCGGATGCTTGCAGATGGTTCATCATTTATGGACATAGAGGTGAATAGGTGTAAAATGGAAGCTTAGTAATGTACCTAACATTCAACACTATTCATTTGTAATATTGTTTGTTTTTTAATTGAAATAGCATAAGTAAATCTAGAATTACTTGAAATTAATTTGGTCAAGATACATACCTCATCAAGAAATCAATTTAGAAATACCTATTTTCTAAAGTCTGTGTGAGGTTTCAAAAGATTCTACAACTAGATATGTGATCAAAAAGCTGAGACAGAGAAAACCCAAAAAAGTTTCATCTTTCCAGTAGTAGGTCAAATTTGACCCTCATAAAAGGTCAAATACTACATTTTTATTCTGAAGGTCAATTCTGACTTTGTTCACAGATCTCAGAAGTTCGGCAAAAAGGGTACTCAAATTTGTCATCTGATTCCCAAAATAATGATTGTAGATATCTAAAAAAGGTGGGTTTTGGGGTGGCTATATAGGGTTTTTCCTTAGTCAAACCCCCATTTTGGTGATCTCCACCTCCATGAATAGCCGATTGAAATAAAATGTGTGTGTATGTATTGAAAGTGTAATGCCAAGATCTAATCCTCTAGATCAAAACCCTAGCATGAATATGTATGAAACAACAATGCATAGATTTGAATAAGATAGAAAAGCATACCAAGCCCCCAAGGCTAAAGTACTTCTACCAAACTCACAATCTATAATTGCTACTCCATGATTATATCTTTGAATGCTTGAAAGTTGATAATGGTGGATCAAGGAAGAAAGGATCTCTCTTGCTCCAAATATGTGTTCACAAAGATGCTTGATGTCAACAATGGCTTGATCTTCTATATCATCCTCTTGTTGTCTTGCATCTTCACCATTCCTTGCTTTCTTGAAATCTTCTTTCTCATGAAATTGACTCCTTAAGAGCACTTGATCATGAGAATGCTCAGTTGTACTTGGTGAAAATGAATGCAAATGACAGTCTTTATATAGAGGTTTCAAGGTGAGGCTCCTAGAGCAATGTGAGGACCCATAATTCAAATTTCACCTCAAATTAAGGTCTAATCACAATAACCAACTAAGGAGGGAAAATAATTAAATGAAATTTGAATTAAAACCTTTTCGCACTCGGATCCAAGGGCCCGACATTGATTTTAGGGCCCATCTGGACCAACTTTTGAAAGAGGGGCACAAATTTTGGAGGAGGTCAAAATTGAGGTTGTAATTGACCTAGTCAGGAACAATCTTGATTTTAACCCTGTGGGCCTAGATCCAGCCAGAATCAGGACAGGAGGTCTCGGGGATGCCCGGAGACCTAGAAATGATACCAAAAAGGGATAGAATGCCAGGGATAGGCATAAAATCCTATGATTACTATGATGAAGGCTAGGAGGACCTATTTCTAAGTCCTATCTAGAAAATAGAGCCATGGGAAAAGGGAAATTAAGGAGAATCCTCGAGATCCTAACCTTAATTTCACCTAGAATGAAGAAGATAAGTGCAAAATGCATCCTAAATGCAAGTCTATCATGATAAATGTACTAAAAGAGGGTGCTAAACCTATCAAGATGAAATTTTTTCCATTTTAAGATGATACATTTAGCCCCCACTTTAGATTAGATATGACACTACATGAATATGCAAGCTAAAGTAAGAAAACATCATAGTAAATAAAAAGGATATAGCCAAGTCCTCGATGTAAAGATCCTACAGAAAATTGTTAGATCCTACAACACACAAGGTTAATGAAAATCCATAAATCACCTAAAGCTTACTATATGATAATTTGAGAATTATATAGAGCCCCTTATGCCCCCCTTGTTTCGGTTATCTACTTTGGAAGGATGAAATAGGGTGATAAGAAAAACTCTATATACTAGATAAGTAGAGTGTTGAAAAGTCCTTTCCTAAACCAATTAAAAGGATTCATAACCTTCCTAAACTAGTTCAAGGAGTTATATATTTGAATCAAATTTCCAATGCCGCTGACGGCACTGAAAATGGAGTTACCGAAATCAAGTTATGATGAAAAGAGTGGATGTCTGTCTAAATACATAAGAAGGGAAATTTGAGTTTACCCTAAGAAAACCCTAATTTGAACTTATAAATAATGAAAAGAGAGAAATAATTACTCATTCTTACCATTTTCAGATTCGAAATGAGGAAGCAAGATGCCGAGAAGAGAGGAACTTTGAGTGACATGCCTGGAGATTCTGAGACACAGCCTGGCTACCGAACGGTCACTACCTAAGGTGAGTTTATTGTTATTTGCCTTTGTACATTCCAAATTCCTATTTTTATAGGAAAGGTCATTATTACCCCTTTTAGGTTGACCCTAACCCATTTAGGTTGACATTGATCCATCTAGGTTGACTTTGACCCATGAAAGTCGACATTGACCAAAGGGTTTTTGTCAGTTTTTGAGATGAGGTCGACCTT
The DNA here is from genome assembly GCA_027943335.1 of Chamaecyparis obtusa. NCBI lineage: Eukaryota > Viridiplantae > Streptophyta > Pinopsida > Cupressales > Cupressaceae > Chamaecyparis > Chamaecyparis obtusa. The sequence goes on from BSBK01001164.1 coordinate 1,173,117, forward strand.
GACCCAAAAAGGTCAACCCTGACCTAGTAAAGTCAACATTGACCCAGTAAGGTCATCCTTGACCTAACTGAGGTCAAATTTGACCTATTTCAGTTAGATTTGATGATATAGATGACTGATATGATGTTTCTTTATGCTTGCAAGACTTGGTCTATTTCTGAGAGCATCCCTTTGGGGAGTTGCTAGTTAAGGTCAAAGAGAGACTATCCAAGCTTGATGATGAGGGGATATAGTTACTGAGGGATGTGGGACTATACTGGGTATCATTCCTTCCACAAATTAGGGTACACCAAGCCATGCTATCAACTTTGATAAAGAGGTGGGATGAGGATACATGCTCCTTCCATCTTCCCTCTGGTGAGATTATAGTGACCTTAGAGGATATCTACAGGATCATGTAGCTTCCAATCCAAGGGGAGACCATCAAACCCAGAGCACAGTGTGGTTGTGACGAGATCCATGCAGACATAGTATTGTATAGGAGTGCTTCACAAATGTGGACCCAATCAGATCAGATCCTACTATCTTCCATACTATCAGGCCCTACACCTTTAGTACGGAAGGTAATGTTGTGTATAGTAGCCTTGGTTGTGTTACCCAACTCAAAGGGTACCATATTTTGTTCACCTCTGACACATCTCATATAAAGGATGGAGAGAGATAGGACCATGTTCTCATGGGGCCACAGCATGTTAGCTCAGCTATACCATGATCTAGGTTAGCTAGTGAGGTATTAGCAGGAGAGTTTGTCGACATGCACACTTCTACAGATTTGGATATTTGAGCATTTCACATATACATGTTGACAAGGGGTTCCCATGATGGTAGATGTGAGTACAGCAAGAGCCTTCACATATCCTTTGAGAGATTTTTGGTAGTTTGGGTATATGCTCTATTGGAGAGTACATCTAGACCACATTGCCAACACCGATGTGATATGGAGACCCTACTACCCAATGACAGAGTAGCCTGATACACGATTCTAGATGAGACATTCATAGCAGTGTAAGCTACTAGAGGGTCATCAAATTCATATAGTGATGCCCTACTATTATGATCAGGTGATGAGGTAGTTTAGCCTATTATAGGGACTCCCTAAGGCAATACCTCACTATGTACATCCGATGAGATACTATCAGAGATCTGACACCATATGCCAACCATCGATAGAAAACATAGAGGATAGTGATATAGAGGAGATAGAGGATATAGAGGTACCATCAGATGTAGCCTATTCAGGCATAAGCCGAGATTACATCAGGTACTAGAGTTTGGAGGGGATCCATCCTATCTTTCCCAAGGATTATCCCATAGGTGATCCAAGATTTACAAAGGGGACACACCAGGATAGTGGAGCCACAAAGGAGGATGAGAACATCATAGATGAGGAGGAGCACATCCCTAAGGGAGATCCCATGGAGGAGGAGGAGAGAGAATATAGAGTAGATGAGAGAGTGGAGAAGAGAGCCAAGGACATGCCCCCATCTAGTGATATTGGTGCAGATATACCTATTACTCATGCATCACCACTAAGATCATGATGGCCCCCATGGCCCCACATAGAGACACCACCACCGAGACCTAAATATAGTGAGTGTGGAGAGATTAGTCACTCCATGCCCACACCATCTAGACATTTTAGTGACATCTAGGAGGGAGACCTAGGTATGAAATTTGATTGAATATGTGATTTGATTTGAGATAGATAGGATACTAGACTGATAAAAGTTTTTCTTTCTATAGCTAGCATAGCGGAGTGGAGGATATTTTTATCTAAGGTTCTCAAGGATACAATTATATCCTATCGACTACCAGCTGATGAGTGAGAGTCTCCTATTGGCCACAAAGATCCCGACAGGCATGCTGACATCTTTGTATGTATCCAGCGAGAGCTGAGATTGTGCAGAGAAAGAGAGGAGATGTTGATGGTAGAGGTACATGGTCTCTAAGTATGTGTACAGGGTATGATCATATCCAGGAGCCATACATGGACACACAAATCTTCATCTTCCCAGCACAAAGAAAAGAGATTCGGGAGTCATCGGCCATTAGAGCAACATAGCGATAGATAGGGCCATTGGCCACATATGTATCAAAACTTGAAAAACTCTTTTTGACGAATGAAAAATTTCTCTACTAATTAGTTCTATGTTTGCTTACTATGCTTTCATCAATATAAAACTTAATAGAAAGAAAGAAAGAAAGTGCATAAACATATTAAATATGTAATTTTTACTAAAACTACATAACCTATAAAATTAATCTTTATAAGGAATACATAAATGCACATGAAACAAATGAAATTAAGGATAATACCATTTAAGATGCATAATATTAATGGGTTCCTTAAAATAAACACCATCCATATCAGCAAGTTTATAAGCACTTGAACCAAAGTCTTCAGTAACAACAAAAGGTCCAAGCCAATTAGGGCTAAATTTTCCTTTTTCACCCGGTAAAGCATTCACATTTCACTGGTTCTCATAAAGGACTAAATTACCAACTACAAATGTTCATTCAATTACCTTATGATTATATTGTTTCTAAAGAGATTTATGATAAGCTTTTATATGTTCTAATGCGTGTATTTGTTGTTCATCCAACATTTCTAATTCTTGTAAGCGTTGTTCATGAAAAGTATCTTTATCAATTATCCCATGAAACGAAATAGGTAAAGAAGGTATTTCGAGTTCCAAAGGCATAATAGCATCAGTACCATAAACAAGGTTGTAAGGAGAAGTACCCATGGTAGTACAAACACTAGTCCTATAGGACCATAAAGCATAAGTCAATTGAGTATGCCAATCTTTCGCATGCTTATTAACTATTTTTCTCAAGATTTGTTCAATAATTTTATTTGATGCTTCAGCTTGTCCATTAGGTTGCGGATAGTAAGGAGTTGAAAATATATGTTGAATCCTATATTTCTCCAAGAATTTTGTGACTTCTTTATTTTTAAAAGAGCTTCCATTATCCAAAATTATCATCGAAGGAATGTACCAAATCTTGTTATGATATTATTAAGGATGAAATCACAAATAACATCTACCATTATTGAATGAAGAGGAACAGCTTCAACACACTTCATGAAATAATCCGTAGCAGTGAGAATGTAAGTATGTCCTTGAGAAGAGGCTGGTGAGATTTTTCCAATAAGATCAAAACCCCAAACACTAAAAGGCCATGGAGAGACTTGATTACGAAGCTCATGAGAAGGAGCATGAATCAAATTACTATGTTGTTGACAATGAGGACATTTCTTAACAAACATGAAAGAATCTTGTTCCATTGTTTACCAATAATATCCCATTCGAAGCAATTTATTAACCAGGGATTTTCCACCAAAATGTCCCCCACAAGAACTAGAATGAGCTTCTACTAAAGCTACAAGAATTTCAGTTCTATTGAGACATCTTAATAATAATCCTTCATAAGAGTGTTTGTAAAGTGTATCTCCTAAAATGATGTAACGTGTTGCAAGTTTCTGAATGTGATTACGCATGTTCCTCATTGCTGATTTAGGAAAAGTACCATCCTTAAAAAAATGAAAAATATGTGAACACCATTCATCTGAATGCAAATTGAAACAGTCAAAGGTAATCTTGTCAAAAATTGTAGGATATTTAAGAGTTTGTAAAGTAAATTGAAAGTTTTCAGCATTGTTCTCAAGATAAACCAAGGAAGGTACACTTTCCATAGCATCTACATGTCGATAATCCTTCCTAGGTAAAGTCTGAATCATATAAGAGGAGAATTGTGAAAGCACATCAAGAGCTAAATCTCTATATTGTGTCATTTTAACATTTTTAGTCTGATATCCTCCTTTAATCTATTCAACTATCAATTACAAATCTCCATATATTTGTAAATGTTTGATATTGAGGGATGAAGCTGCTCGTAGTCCAACTATAAGAGATTCATACTCCACAATGTTATTAGTACAAGGAAAGGTTAATTTATATGATAAAGGGATGGGTTTTTTCATAGGCAGAATCAAGATAATACCCACACGAAAACCTATCTTACGCTTAGACCCATCAAAATATAATTCCCAAATATCCTCCTATTGAATAGCTAGGATATTATCATCAAGAAATTCTATGGAAGTAGAACATTCATCGGAGTGAGGACAAGGATCTTCAGCTAGATAATTTGTCAACGCTTGTCCCTTATAGACTTCTGAGAAATAAAATTAAGATCAAATTCGGTAAGCAACATCACCCATTTTTCCAACCAGCCTGAGAGATCAGTTTGTGAGAAAAGATGTTCCAAAGGATCAAATTTAAGAATCACATTAACTTTAGCATTTATGAGATAATGCTTGAGTTTTTGACATGCATAAACTACAGCTAGACATTGTCTTTCTAAATCTATATATTTTGTTTCATAATCAAGTAAAGTTTGACTAATGTAATACACAGGTCTTTCTTTACCATTATCATCAATTTGAACTAACAATGCACTCATGGCCCATAGAGTCACTGAATTATATAAATGAAATGGTTTATCAAAATTAGCAGGCTACAAAATAGGAGGATTCATAAGATACTCCTTAAATTGCTCAAAAATTTGTTTACACTCATCATTCCAAGAGAAAGTGGTATCCTTTCTAAGTAAGGAAGTAAAAGGGATAGTTCAGTCTGCTAAATTAGAAATAAAGCAACGAATAGCTTATATTATTCCTTGTAAACTTCGTAACTAGGAAATATTCTTAGGAGGAGGCATATTAACAATAGCTTCAATCTTTTCAGTGTCTACTTCGATGCCTCGCTTAGAGATTATAAATCCTAATAATTTACCGGAATCAACTCCAAAGACACATTTCTTAGGATTCAATCTCATATTATAACTTCAAATTCATTCAAATATCTATCATAAGATAGTAACATGGTCTTCTCTTTGTATAGATTTTGCCAAAATATCATCCACATAATCTTCAAGAATCTTATGAATGTAATCATGAAAAATCAGGGTCATAGCCCACTGATAAGTTGCTCTTGCATTTTTTAATCCCAAAGGCATCATGACCCAACAAAAGGTTCCTCGCGGTGTTATAAATGCAGTTTTAAATTAATCTTTAGGAGGGATAAAGATTTTATTATATCCTAAAAAACCATCCATAAAAGATAACTAGGCATGGCCCACTGTTGAATCCATAATCATATCAATATTAGGTAGCGGGAAATCATCTTTCAAGGATGCCCTATTTAAATCTCTAAAATCAGTACACATCCTTATCTTATTTTGTCCTTTTGACATGGGCACAATGTTTGAAATCCAATCTAAGTAGTCAATAGAATGGATAAATCCAAAATCCAATAATTTCTCAATTTCACCTTTGACTAATAAAGCGATTCGTGGATTCATCTTTTGAATTTTCTATTTCATAGGTTTCATAGTTGGCTTTAAAATAATGTTATGAGTAACAATCTTAGAATCTATACCTGGCATATCTAAATATGTCCAAGCAGAGATATCCTTAAATTCAAGCAAAAGGGAAAGCATCTGATCACATTCATCCAGATTCAAACATTTCCCAATTTTTATCATCCTTTCAGAGTTGTTTTCATCTACTTGAATATCAATAGTTTTAGTAATTAATAGATCACTTCTTATCAAAGAATCCATTGATAAAGGAAGGGTATCCTATTCTTTATGTTCTCCAAAATAAGCATCAGTTTTTAAACAATAAGGCTTTCCTCATTTGTGATGAAACTTAGGTAGATCCTCATAAACCCCTAAAAATTCCATCAAGGCTTCATCTTTAGGAAAAATATCCAAAGAGGATTGTTGATTAAAATCAATAAGCAATGGGTTAACCAACTTCAACTGTCCATTACAAATATGATTAACATTAAGAGGAAAAGTCGATGGTTGTCTATAAGGATTGAATCCTAATCCATATGTATGATCATAAACTTCATTATCCAAAGGTACTTGTATACCTTGTTCATATTTACCACATCCTTTTCCATTAAATCCTAATTTTTTAAGCAAATGATAACCAAGACCATATCAATCATTCATGTCAGAAGGGATCCAAGCAGTGGCATATGTCACAATGTCATAACAATCAAGCTTTATAGTTTCAATTGTTTCATTAATCAAAGCAGCAACAAAATTACTTTTTAGTTCCTCAGACAACAAAGAAGAAATAAAAACTTTTTTCTAAAATTCGTTATGTTGCTTCATGAATTCCAAATCAGAGACCTTGTATTCTCCAATAAACATAGGATTAAAATTCAGTGTCCCCCAATCATCCTCAGTCAAAGAAGAAGAAGATGGAGCTTCTTGTCATTGAATCTCAGGTTGTTTTATCTTAGATTGTTGTATCTCTGATTTTTTTTCAATCTCTTTACTAGGTTGAATAGGTTCAGAGATTTTAGCATATTCTACATTTAAGCAAGGGTTCGGGGCATCATCCACATGTAATGTATACATTAAGTTATTATAGATGAACCTAACCTTGCGATGAAGAGTAGAAGGAACTGCATGCATAGTATGTAACCATGGTCTTCCTAAAAGAAGGTTATAATTGAGAGGTCCAGACATAACATGAATAGAAGTATTTAGAATAACTAGACCAACTTTAACAGGTAAGGTAATAATGTCCAAAGTTCTTTTCGCAATATTGTCAAATCCACGTATAGGAACATTATCAGGTTGAATAGTAGTAAGATCAACCTTAATCACCTTGAGCATATCCATGCTACAAACATTAAGTCTAGATCCATTATCAATTAAGATTCTTCAAATGATACTTTGATTAATAGAGACAACCACCATAAGAGCATCATATTGATTCTGCACCTCTAGGGAAGGTAAATCATTATTAGAAAACACAATAGGAGGTACAAAAGGCATAGTACGCATACAATCCAAAATAGAATGAATGTTCTCTTGATTAGGAGGTGAAGCAGGAAGAGTAGATAAATCTTTTTGCAATGCTCATGATATGTCAGGGAGGTTTGAAGTAATTCCCATAAGTATATCTTAGCAGGAGTAGCATGTAATTGGTCAACTAAGTTATACTCCTTAAAGGTAGATGGATACCTAGGTGCTTGAGGAAGCATAGGTTGAGAAGGAGCTAAATAAACTGGAACAGTAGGCTAAGGGTTATTCCGTGTGCAATAAGCATGTGAAATGGAATCAGTGTTATCAAAGAAATCCAAAGGATCTCTAGGTTTACCCTTAATTGTTATACAAGGACATCCTTTTACCATCATCAAAGGTGTAGGATATATCATTTTAGGTTTATCAATGTTGCAAATAGTGGGACATGAAGGTAACCATGCACACACCCTATGGTAAAGGTCAATTGGAGAGGTTGTGGAGGAGAGTGAAATAGGAATAGGATACATGGAGATCATATTTGAACCATTTTCATCCTCACTACCATGTACCTCATTAGGGAATATATCCTTTTGTAGAATAAAAGCCTCATCAAAGTACTCAAAACAAGAATCATACATGTTGAATACAAAGAAAGCACTAAAAGCATGAAAATGTAAATATTTTTGTATTTTTAAAGGAATTTTGCAATGTTTTTGTATTTTCATATATAAATGCAAGAAATCTAATCTTAGAAGCATACAAGATTTAAATCTAACACCATAAAAGAAAGAGTTGTCGTAAACGGGTTCACCAAAATGAATAGGTGTAAAATGGAAGCTTAATGTACCTAATATTCAACACTATTCATTTGTAATATTGTTTGTTTTTTAATTAAAATAGCATAAGTAAATCTGGAATTACTTGGAAATTAATTTGGTCAAGATACATACCTCATCATGAAATCAATTTAGAAATACCTATTTTTTGAAGTCTATGTGAGGTTTCAGAAGATTCTGTAACCAGACCTGTGATCAAAAAGCTGAGACAGAGAAAACCCAGAAAAATTTCATCTTTTCAATACCAAGTCAACTTTGACCCTCATAAAAGGTCAAAGACTACATTTTTATTCAGAAGGTTGATTTTGACTTTGTTCACAGATATCAGAAGTTTGGCGAAAAGGGTACTCAAATTTATCCTCTGATTCCTGAAACAACGACTGTAGATATCTAAAAAAGGGGGTTTTGGGGGTGGCTATATAGGGTTTTGCCTTAGTCAAACCCCCATTTTGGTGATCTCCATCTCCACGAATAGCCGATTGAAATAGAATGTGTGTGTGTGTATGTATTGAAAGTGTAATGCCAAGATCTAATCCTCTAGATCAAAACCCTAGCATAAATATGTATGAAACAAAAATGCATAGATTTGAATGAGATATAAAAGCATACCAAGCCCCCAAGGCTAAAGTACTTCTACCAAACTCAAAATCCATAATTGCTACTCCATGATTATATCTTTGAATGCTTGAAAGTTGATAATGGTGGATCAAGGAAGAAAGGATCTTTCTTGCTCCAAATATGTGTTCACAAAGATGCTTGATGTCAACAATGGCTTGATCTTCTATATCATTCTCTTGCTATCTTGCATCTTCACCATTCCTTGCTTTCTTGAAATCTTCTTTCTCATGAAATTGAGTCCTTGAGGGCACTTGATCATGAGAATGCTTTGTTGTACTTGGTGAAAATGAATGCAAATGAGAGTCTTTATATAGAGGTTTCAAGGTGAGGCTTCTAGAGCAATGTGAGGACCCATAATTCAAATTTCACCTTGAATTAAGGTCCAATCACAATAACCAACTAAGGAGGGAAAATAATTAAATAAAATTTGAATTAAAACCTTTTCACACTCAAATCCAAGGGCCCAACATTTACTTTGGGGCCCATCGGGATCAACTTTTGAAACAGGGGCACAAATTCTGAAGGAGGTCAGAATCGAGGTTGTAACTGACCTAGTCAAGATCGAGTTTGATTTTGACCTAGTCAAGATCAAGCTTGATCTTGACCTAGTTAGGAACAATCTTGATTTTAACCCTGTGGGCCTAGATCTAGCCAGAATCAGGATAGGAGGTCTCAGGGATGCCCAAAGACCTAGAAATGATACCAGAAAGGGATAGAATGCCAGGGATAGGCATAAAATCCTATGATGACTATGATGAAGGCTAGGAGGACCTATTTCTAAGTCCTACCTAGAAAATAGAGCTATGGGAATAGGAAAATTAAGGAGAATCCTTAGGATCCTAACCCTAATTTCACCTAGAATGAAGAAGATAAGTGCAAAATGCATCTTAAATGCAAGTCTATTATGATAAATGTACTAAAAGAGGGTGCTAAACCTATCAAGATAGAAGTGCTTTGATTTTAAGATGATACAAGAGGAAAAGTGGCCACACTTTAAAGAGGAACCTCAAAATCTCAGGCTTTCTCTGGCAGTAGACGGTGTTAATCCACATGGAGAGATGAGATCCATTTGCTCAGTGTGGCCTATTTTTGTTATAAACAATGACCTTCCTCCATGGATGTCAATAAAGAGGGAGCACATTATGTTGGAAATGATTGTTCTAGGTATCTTATTATTTTATAGTTAGCTACATGTAATTATAAGTCTTGGAGTGAAATGACCATAATAATTATCTGATGTTGTTGTTAATTCAACTAGGTAAGTACCAAGTGAAAGATATGAATGTATATATTGTGCCTCTTATCAACAAGTTGTTGGTGTTATGGAATGGTTTCACTATGTATGACATCTCCTGACCAATTGAACAAAGAGAATTTCAATTCCATGCAATGCTTGAGTGGACAATTTCTGATGCTCCAGGGTTGACACATTTATGTGGTATGTTATGGTGAATTCTAGTTGTACGAGATAATTCAAATTTTAAAAATATACATATTTAATCCAATTTTATCATTATCTTGTAGGTCTTCAAACAAAGGGAAAATTTGCATGTCCAATGTGGGGTCCAAAGATGAAATCCTGTCATTCCAAAAGTTTAAGAAAATAGGTGTTTGATGAGTATAGGTAGTTCCTCCCCAGAAATCATAAGTATCAAAGTGCAGAAAGTCATCTTTTCAATGGGAAAGAAGAGACTACATCAAAGCCCCAAAGAATGAAACCTCACCTATGGCAGTTGGAATATAATAGAATTCAAGGTAATATCATTCCACGTAATGGTCGATGTTTGAAAATTATATATTTTGATTGTGTTTTGTTGGCTAATTATGTAGTTGATGACCTTGAAGGTCATGAAGGCATCACCGACCAGCTTCCAAAGGGACTAAAATGTTATCCCAGAGAATTTAGTAGGCTGCCCTACTATGAGAATCTACAAATTGTGCATTTGTTTGATACTATGCATATTAGAAAGAATGTAATAGAGATGTTGTGAAAAATATTGGATGGAAGGCGTGACAAAGAAAAACTTGGAAAAATTTGTAGTGACATTCATGATTCCAATCATGCAATGAAAAATATCATTGAATCAAATAGCAATGGAGACCGGATTAATGCAAGTGCTCTTCCTTGGTTATTAACAGAGCAACAAAGTAATGTCATAAAAGAAGTGATCTGAAAAATTTGATTTCCTATAGGATTTTTTACGGATATAAGAAATCTCATATCAAAGAAAAATGATTTTGGATCAAGGATGAAAACACATGATTGGCATACCTTCATCAAGGTAAGTCATAGTCTTTTGTATTTACAATATATTTGTGTAATTTCATTCAATTTTCATTGTATGAAATGATCAGTTGACAATTGTTGCAGTATTTGCTACCCCTATCTCTCCCAGAGAACTTCGACAATAATATCAAACAAGTGATATATGATCTTGGAAAATACATGAGGTAAGCAATGATATTTGTTCAATATATCAAACAATAATATCAAACAAGTAATATATTGTAAAGTCTCGTATTTATATATTTATGTCTTGAATCTCTTGTAGGTGGTTGTCATCTAAAGAAATCCATAAAGAAGATATTAAATATTGGAAGAAAAGAATTTTTTGATTAATGTGTGAAATGCAAAAGTGTTTACCACCAACTTTTTTCAATGCACAAGAACATTACCTTATACACCAAGTTAAGGAGATTGAATTGTGTGGACCTGTACATGCTAGGTCACTGTGGATGGTTGAGAGACACTTGAAATTTTTGAAGGGTTTGGTATGAAAAAGAGCACTTTTGAAGGGTTCTATGGTTGAGGGATATATGGTATACCAGATGATGGTGTACATTACTCAATATCTTCCTAATCTTGCAGCAAAGACCCATATAGATTGCATTTGGGATCTCGACTCAATTAAAAAATTTGAAGGGGAGTACTTGGTGGGCAATGGTAGATTTAGGAAACTAAAAGGTAATAAATTATGAGATGTTATTGTAGTAAATTAATTCTTAATCTTCAAAATAAATTTGTTGTAAGTCATCTATTTACTTTTGTACAGCTTATAAAGAGTGGGATGCAATACATTTGTTTATTGCAAACAATCAAGATTGGATGACGGCATGGATTGAATGATGTCAACATGATGGTCATAGATTAACATGGGAATCTATGTCGTCATTGGTTATACAAGCTCATCACAATGGAGATCCCAATGTTACATAAAAGGAAATAGATTTAGCATATGGTTTAAGAGATCACCAAGTACTTATAAATTTGTTAATTAATCAATCGTATGTCTTTCAACTCATGATGCAATAATTTATACATGTTTGACATTATTGCAGGTGAAACACCACAAGGCTATGTTTTGCAATGGTTATAAATTTCACATCAAAAATTTGGATGACACAAAGAGAACCTGTGATTCTAGGATAAGTGCAGTGTTCTAGGTGACTAATATTTCATCTAGAAACAACTTACATCCTTGAGAGTCACAAAATTGATACTATGGTATTTTGGTTGATATACTTGACTGCGACTTCAATTCCTTCAAATTAGTTCTCTTTGTTGTGAAATGGTATAGACTACGACTCAATAAAAATGATCCTAATAGAACTATTATTGAACATGACAATAGATTTCCAATGATTAATACAAGGTTGTTTGAGCCAGTTGGAAAAGAGCCCTATGTTCTTCCAAGCCAATGTGAGTAGGTATTTTACTCAGAGGTTCCACATAAACCAGGTTGGTCATTTGTTGTTAGACATGATCCAAGAGGAAGACCAATAAAGTATAATGCGATGGAAGAAGATACCGAGGAAGATGAAGAAGTGGAAGATGATGTAGAACCAGATCATGATCAAGAGCTAGTCAAAGAAGAATATGAAGAAGAAGATGATGATGATGTTGCTACTAATGTGACTACTAATGAGGATGATGCTACTACTGATGATGATGATGATGATGATGATGCTAATGGTGATCATGACAACAACAACAATAGTGGTGGTGATGATGTCATCGATGATGACGATCTTGATGATGAGATGGATGAAGAAGAATATCAATGATAGGAATGAAATGTACAATTATGCCAAATATTTGGCATGTTCTAATGATTGTTTTATATGTACTACTCTTATTCACCTTGTTTTATATGTCCTACTTATATATCTTTGATCTTTTGTTAAGAGAAATTTCATTCTAAAAGAGTGTATTTAATCTCTATATGTGTAAACAACCTCACTAGTTAAGACTGTTCTCATTTGTAGTGGGCATGACAATAATCAAATCACTTGAAAGACACTAGTATTTAGACATGCAAAAATTAGTGACGTGATTAAGCAAATTACCTTTCTTTACAATTGCATGGTTGTCTTTGGTTTTTCATTTTGTTTTGAGTGTCTAGTGATTTAAACCAAAGACTTCGACTTAGCCAAAAAATGTGCAAGTCTACATTAGTATGTTTCTTTTAATTGTAATTATAATTAGTATGAATGAACAAAATAATGACAATGCAATATTTGTGATAATGCAATATTTGTCGAAATAGCGTCGATGACTTCGGTCAATGTGCCTATGTGTCAATGTGGTGTTGGCCCATGCATGTTGAAGATGTCATGCACAACAACTAATCCTAGGCATCAATTTTGGGTTTTCCCAAATATGAAAAAGGTTTGGATACATAATTATATTTTATGTTTAAAAATAATGTGACAACTAATCATTTTATGAAGAACTGATGTACATTTGGTATTTTTAGGGAAATACTGGATGTCAATACTTTCAGTGGGTCGATCAAACCATGTTTACATCTACCCTATCTACATCTATACCTAATGTAGGAAATGAGTACAACTTGTGCAAGGCTCGAGAGGTAGCTAGTGCCGCCAAGATTGCTTCAATGGAGAAAGAAAAAATCATATTTTTGTGATGCCTTCTTTGTGTAGTTTGTGCACTACTTTGTTGGGACCATATGTGTAAATGTGGTTAACAGAGGGCTATTGTAGATACTAATTTTTTTAAAGAATTTCTAGTAGATACACATAAAGAACATGCACATAAACATGACAAATGAGAAACATAAATGTAGATATCACAATAGCTAACAAACATAAATGTAGGCCTCATAATCACAATTTTTTGGAGACACAACATAATTGAATGGTATACCCAGAAGATGCAACACAACTATATATCACTCCTCTGGTTCTAAGTTTACACTACGGTAAACAAAATCCATAGATAAAAAATAAATTTAGAGAGTGGAGGAGAGTGAGACTCACCAAAGTAATACAGGTCCCTATATTATTTTGGTCATTATCACTCTCCTCCTGTGCTCTCTAAATTTATTCTTCATCTTTGGGTTTTGCTTATGCAGTGTAGACATGGAACTAGAGGAGTAGTTGTGTTGCATCATCTGGGTATACCACTCAATTATGTTGTGTTTCCAAAAAATTGTGACCATGATCCCTACATTTATGTTTCTTAGCTGTTATGTCCTAGGACCCCTTATGACCCTTTACAGCCATTTACAATCCCTAAGAATACATCTTAGAGATCTTAAAATGTTGTAAAGGGTCATGAGAGGCTCCTAGGAGGGGTTAGATGAGCTTCCACCTTCACGTGGTTGGCCCTATTAAGTAGAGAATGTTAAACTATTCTTGAAACAAAGAGAAGCTCAATAATTTAAGATCTCAATCCATGTACGACAAATATATATTGACTGCACCGCAAACCCGCACATCATATTCGGACCAAAGAATTTAAGAATTCACTCAAATCAAATCCAAATGCAATCAGGTCTACATATATCCCATGAACACATCAGGAAGAATGCATCTTTGATCACCGCACTAGCTTCTTGTGCTGGAGCAATCACTGTCACAAGTCTTGATTCAGTAGGATCCATTCCAAATCCAAGTCTCTAGACTCGACTCAATAATCTAGGAGCCACTACTGAATCTACTACAAAGTTATCTCCAAATTGTGCTGGAGCAGTCACTGTCACAAGTCTTGATTCGATAGGATCCATTCCAAATCCAAGTCTTTAGACTTGACTCAATAATCCACGTGCCACTACTGAATCTACTGCAAAGTTATCTCTGAATGATCCATAACCAAATCATGAGTAGGAACCAGATCTGCAAGAATACCATTTTGAATTGATACCAACTTGATCGATAAATATATATATTTTTTAAAAAAACTCATTGTCGTCATAACTACAACATCTTTAAAATAGCAACAATTTTATGTCACAAACACCTGACATCCATCCATTGCATTAACAACATTGCTATCCAAAAACAACCATAAATGATGGATATCTATCATAAATGTCCAACACATGTATGTCACGTGTACAACATAGTCATTGTTACAAACCACAAATGACGGATATGCATTTTAAACTTTTGATGGATATCTATTGCATTAAAAGCATTTTTGTCAGTGAACATATTACAAACGATGGCTACTCGTCGAATGATTCTGACAGGTCACCATCATTTGTTATTTTTTGCTACGGGTAGGTGTCCCAATTGCGATGGCCACAAATAAGTTTGACGGTAGGCTCGATGTGTTGGCACCCTCTTTTAGCAATAGCCAAGGTTGTCGTAATTATGACACCTGACAAAACCATCAATTTTTCTGACCACAAAACTATGACGCCAGGTGGTGTCACTTAATTGACAATTTACTATCTAAATTTAGACACTTGGCCATCAAAAAAAGGTCTCAAATGTACTAGTGGGAGGAACTTTTTTTGTTTATGTACGCAGTTGTGTGACATAGAGAATTAAATAGTTCAAAGTGAAATTAAGCCTACCAACCTTGGCTCAATTGAGTCAGAATTGCAAAGACACTTGTGTGTGCCTGTTAGTTGGCCTCAAAATGGTCCAACATTTTTTAGCACAAACACTATGTTCATCTCCTCAGTCATCACTATGTAACTCAGTCATCTCTACATATTGTCTTCCTTGGCTAACACTATCTTTCTTGGCAATTTCTTGTCGCTCAGCATAAACTAATGTTCAGTCAACACTAAATTTAATCGGCATATACTAGTGCTCGGTTGACACTAACATCACTTGGATTAAACTATATTTCTTCACTTTTTCTTGGTTAAGCCTACTTCTTCAGTCTTTCTTCTTACTTAGATAAACAATACATTATCTTATCATTGTGCCAAATAATAAAGTACTCATTGAAGTATTAAATAACTCAACCTTTCCCTAGGTTATATTGTTATCTCCCTTGCCCTAATCCTTTTCATCAATCAATAGATATAGTACTTTCTTAGATAGCAACTATCTTACCAGTTAAGGTTTGACATCAATGACAATACAACAATTGTTTCAATTATAGTTTCCAACAATCTCCCTCTTTGGCATTGATGGCAACACCATATGAAAAAACACATGATTTACCAACCAATCCAAAACTTTTTCATTGCATCAGAAATATTTATAATATCCTTAGCTTCATTTTGATTCACAATAACTTAGCCTTTCTTGACCGTTCACATAGTTACTCCCTCTGAATCTTGGAACATATACCTCAGTGTTCTTTATATCTGTGTTTTCATTTGAATCTCTCCCTCTTTAACAATAATGCCAAAGCAGTATCTAGAACTTGCATCTTTCATATGTAGATATCATCTTGTTATTTTAGTATCAGTATTTCTCCCTTTGTCATCTTTCGTATGACTAATTATCAACTTTTTTGTTCTTTCCACAACTCTAGGCAGCTCCTAAAGTGTGACCTTTCCTGCATCAATTTGTTAGATACTCTATGTAGCACATTTGATGCAGTGATCCTAGTTGACTAGGCAGCCTTAGTTAGGGGGAGCACCCCTAATTTACCTCTAAGATATTCATAAGCATCCTTAGGTAAATCTTTTGTAAATATTTCTACTAGTTGTCCCTTTGTGTTCACATATTCCATTCTCACTTCTTTTTATTGTACCAATTCCCTCAAGTAATGATACTTGATAGCAATATGTTTGGTCTTTGTGTGCATCACTAGATTCTTTGATATGTTGATAGCACTTATGTTATCATAGAATATAACAAATGGTTCAGTGATCTCCTATTTCATACCTTTCAATAATTTCTTGATCCATACTAGATTTGAACAGTTCACTGTAGCTACTACATACTCAGCTTCTGTTGTAGATTGGGAAATGTAGTTTTGTTTCTTGCTTGTCCATGAGAGTAATATTTGTCCAAGAAAGAAAGCTTCACCACTTGTACTTTTCTTATCATCAACATTTCCTACCAAATCAGCATCAGTGTAGACTCTCAGTTCAAATTTCTCATTCTTCTTGTAGTACAATCCATACTCTTCTATCCCTTTTAGATATCTTAGTATTCTCTTCATAGCCATCATTTAATTTTCCTTAGGATTGGAAGAGAATCCTACAACAATCCCAACTACTAGGGCTATATCTAGTCTTCTATGGACAACATATTGTAGCTTTCCAATCATGGATCTGTACAGGGTTTGATTCACTTCAGCAGTATCATCAGTCTTAGATAGTTTCTGTCAAGTAGCCATAGGAGTACTTACTAGCCTTGAGTCCTCTATTCCAAAAAAATTCAATATCTCTTTGACATATTTATATTGTGTGATAAAAATACCTTTCTCCATCTAATAGACTTGTAAACCAACAAAGAACTTTATCTCACCAAACATAGACATCTCAAACTCAGTTTGCATCTCACTTGAAAATTTCTGACATAGGGCATCTTGTCCTCCAAATATGATATCATCTACAAAAATTTTAGCTAACAAAATCCCTTTACCTTCTTTAGCTTTCATGTACAGATTGTTTTTGTCATTTGTCCTTGCAAATCCAATATTTATCAAATAATCATGCAGCCTTTCATACCATAATCTTGGGGCTTGCTTCAATCCATATAGCTCCTTGTTTAGTTTGCAAACCATATTTTTCTTGTCTGGATCAACAAATCCTTTAGGTTGTTCAATGTATACTTATTCTTCTAATATACCATTCAAAAATGTAGACTTGACATCCATCTGATATACCTTGAAATCTTTGTAAGAAACATATGCAAGTAGAGTTCTCACTCCTTCTAATCTTGCTACAAGGACAAATGGTTCCCCATAGTATATTCCTTCTTGTGCATAACCCTTACATACCAATCTTGCCTTGTTCCTTGTGACTTGTCCATGTTCATTAAGCTTGTTTCTGAATACCCATTTTGTTCCAATAACATTCTTGTTTTCTAGTCTCTGCACCAGACTCTAGGTATCATTATTTTCTATTTGATCTATTTCTTCATTCATAGCTTGAATCCAGTCTTCATTCTCTAAAGAATCTTTTACTATCTTAGGATCAAACTCACACAATAAACATGTAGGGTCTTTCAACTTACTTCTAGTCAAGACTCCAGATTCCTTATTTCCAATTATTTTCTCAGGCTTATGATGTCTTCTCACATACTATGCCAATGTAGGTTCAGATTCATTTTCTCCTTGTTCTTCAGGTTCATCTTTAAAATTATCAGATTCTGCTTCTAATTGCTCGACAACATCCTCCTAGTGCTCGATAGCATCCTCCTAATGCTTGACATTGCTTACCTGTGACTCTAGATATGGTGCAAGTGTGTTACTTGCCTCTCCTTCTTCCATATAGATAAAAGATCTATAGTCTTCAAGTTCTCTTTTACCTTCTTGTTCATTTTTCTCTGCATATTCATCAACTCTCACATTTGCACTTTCCACAATTTTGTTAGTGTTAGATTTTAAACACTTATAAGCTTTACTCTTAGTGGAATAACCTAGGAATATGCCTTCATCACTTTTTACATCAAACTTTCTATTTCTATTATCCTTTAGTATATAGCATTTACTTCCAAAGATTCTAAAGTATTTCACATTAGGTGCATATCCATGCCATAATTTATAAGGTGTAACATTTGTACCTTTCTTAATTTGTACCTAGTTTAAGGTATAAACAATTATACTCACAACTTCTCTCCAGTAATTTTGTGCAACATTCTTCTCAATCATTAGTGTCCTTGCACAATCCATAATAGATCTATTTCTCCTCTCAGTTATGCCATTATGTGGAGGTGTTATAGGTGCAGACATTTGTCTCTTGATTCCTCTATCATTGCAGAAAAGATTGAACTCATTTGATATAAACTCTCCACCTTAATCAAATCTCAGACATTTCAGACTTGTACTTGTTTCCTTTTCAACCTTTTCCAAATACCACTTAAACAACTGAAATGCATCAATTTTTTCTTTCAAAAACATTATAGTCATCATCCTAGTGTAATCATCATTAAACAAAATAAAGTACTTAACACCACAATAACTTTGTACACCCATAGGTCCACAAAGGTCAATATGAACCAAATCCAAAGTATTCTCAGAAGTAAATGTCTTTCTCTTGAAACTAGACTTTGTCATTTTTCCCAACTGACACTGTTTACACATCACATTATCAGGTTTCTTCAATCTCGGCAAACCTCTAACTTTCTTCTTTTTACTAATACTCACCAGATTGTCAAAGTTAACATGATATAGCCTCTTATGCCATAATTGTGTGTGTGAATTTTGTACCTAGATGTAGACACAACACTTCAGTAAAATATTAGAGGTTAGCAGAAATCAAAATCTGACAAATGATTGAAACTAAGCTAACTAGGTGATTTACTACCTTCTAGTAGGTGCGATATGATGTTCTCACATTGGAATTGAGATCAATGATAATGCAACACCTAAATGAAGGATTTGAATGCAAAAGAATGAATGTGAAATGAATGCAGATTAATCTATATTTTTGTATTTTCTGTGCAATAATATGAGAAATGTATGAATCTAAGCTAGAAATAAAATTGAATGTAGATTTAATCTAAGAATGATATGAATGAATATGAATATAAAGCTATGATATGAAAACTATGAAACTATGACCAACAATGCAAGATCTCACAAATCGCCTGCCACAAGTGCTCAATCCTTCAATCGCCAATTCACTAGAGTAATTGTGCAAATTCAAGGTCTATGATTATGAAGAGCTAATCCTTGATTTTATAGAAATCCAGGGCTTTGAGGATGCATTGAGAAAAGCCATAAATCAATCTTGATAAACTTAGGTTGATTTTTGAGTTAACAAGAAATCAAAGATAATTAACTCTCAAAAATCATGCTAAAGCAATGTTTAACTCAAAATAGAGTTTTAGATCAAATTTCAACTCATCATCAGATGTTGAGTTTCAATTTTAAAATTGATTGTTAATTTCTAGTTGCCTGCTTTTCTGATTGTGCATGATTTAATTATAAATTAATTTAAAAATAAAGTGATTTATTCTCAACTTAACTGATTTTTGAATTAAAATAACTGATTTATGGGTTAATCAATTATTAAATCAAACTTTATTCTAAAATTATATTATTTAAAAATTGACAATTGACATGAATTAATTAAATAAGAATTTAATCAATTAGTCATAAGATTTTAGATTTATTGTCAAAATTAAATAATACAATTTAGGAATAAATTTAATTAAATTTAATTAAATAATTAAGTGGCAGTATTAAATCTAATTAATTAAATATTTAGAATATTCAATTAATCAAACTTTAGGATAAATAAGATTTATCACCAAACAATTATTAAATTAAAGATAATTAGGATAAATAGGAATATTCCCTAATGCAAAATTTAAGATAATCAATTAGAATTCGATAATGTGCAGATGTGCCTTAGGCTAGGACTTTGATGTCGATTTCATTCGAATTGAAAATGTAGGAGGTTAATGAACCTATAGCCCATTTTTGGGGTATTATATTTTGCCCCTCTTTGAATCATTGTGCAAAGTGTAGTGGTTCAAAGAATAGTCTGTGTTTGATAAATATGTATGAAACTGATTTGAAAGATTAACCGATTTTGACATAGAAACTGATTGAAAGATTTTGAAGATGTAAGATTTAGGTCCTGAATGACCAAAGATAATGTCAACTATAGCAACAATGAACTGATGATTACAAAAAAGTGTCAAAACACCTGATTTTGAACCTTATGATTGCGAAGAAGTGAGTAACCGATCCCAGACCTGACTGTTCTAAAAAGAATCATATTGGTATCACATCCTAAACCCATCAGCTACAAAGAAACAAGGAAAATAACACTAATGAACTAATGGTTATGAAAGCTGATACAATTTGCAAGATAGATTTAGGATACCAGATTGATATGGATCTTAATGAATCTGATATGCCCCAAGAATCAATAGATTTGCCCCAAGCAATGAGGACCTTAGATGAATTAGCAACTAGATGTGGTTGTTGTCTTGATTACTGAAAAAAAGATTTGATTAACAGACTTAAGTTTATAGACTTTGAATGATGTGTAATACCATGCCCCCTTCGGGATAAAAATTAAAATTTGTCAAGAAAAGTCGGCGTTATATAGTTTAGAAGCATGTTAATTGATTTGAGAAGTGGTTATACACATTTGAGAACACGTTCTACATTATTTGGAGGTCCTGGAGACCAAGTTTGACTAGGTTTGACCATGAGATGACCATGGTTGACCAAGTTGAAATTTTGATAGTTTGATGTAAGATAATCAGTTAAGTTGAATTCTGGATTTCTATGATGATTGAAGGTTGATTATGCAAGTAGTCAAACATCCTGGGTCTAAAAATTTTAAATCATAATTTTGACATAGTAAATGATCTCAGATTTTGATTTTGATCCCAAAAATGGGTTCAGAACATTAAAATTTGCTAGGGGTGCAATTTTCATGGAAAACGGAGCACTATTGAAAATTAGGTCAAAAGCTATATAAGGACCAAAAGGGTCATTTTCAATTCATTATTCACATTTGACTTTTGAAACCTTGTGGAGCCCTCTGAGTGAGAAAATGGTTGAGCTAAAGGTACTTGTCTCTTCCCACCAATTTGAGCATAGCTAGAGATATCAGTGGCCTCCGCAGTATGGACATCCGGTAAGTGGACCTCTGCACCTCTTCGTAAATTCCATTTTTGCATGTTTGTAGCATTTTTAGGTTGTTTTTTGTACATTTTAATTTTTCAATTCTTCCATACATGGAAACTCATACTACTGTCCTCTATGACTCGTATGACTTTTAAATTTCCTATAGAGTGTCATATCAGAACCCCCTAAAATGCATTTGAGAGGGACCCAAGAGTCGTATGACATTTTGTCAGGTCCCTCATATGTCGTACGGTGAGACCTAGAAATTTGTATATACATGGTTTGTCGTATGGTAACCTACTAAAACTCGTACGAGTTTTGGTGCCAATCTGTATTGTCATATGGAAAATAGTGAGCTTAAAACTCCTCTTTAGGTCAAAAATTTTGATTTTCTGATTCCTTAGGCTGATTTATGAGCATTTAATGTACCTTCTGAGATAGTGAAATTTTGAATTTATGTACTGTTAGCCTATTTTTCAACCAAATAACTGATAGGATTCCCTATTTCTATTTTGTGTAGTTCATATATCCTGACATTCATGTACGCATCTCTCATCCAGCTACTCAGAGACTACATATCTCTTCCAGATCCTATGAGGGTTCATCTAGCTGCCTGTGGTTTCAAGTATCTGATTTGGTTTCCCAAGATTAGGGTGAACCACGGACTACTTACTACTTTGATTGAGAGGTTTCATTCTGAGACCCAGACCTTTCATCTCCCTATAGGAGAGATTACTATCACATTAGAGCATGTGTATAGGATTTTGCGCATTCCATTTCATGGTCTTCATCCAAATTATGTGAGTTCAGGGTAGTCTAGATTACATGCATTCAGACATTTGTTTGGAGATGATACACAGCTCATTGGTTTGATTTCTTGGGAGTTATTAGTATAGCACTATGGGAAGACCCATAGATTAGAGTGCATCATAGCGGGTATGATAGGAGGCATTATCATGTCTGACCATTAGCAGAATGGTCTCTTGATGGGCTGGGCCCCTATGGTTGCATGATTGATGGCCACTCCTTCTGAGTTGGGTTGGGGTCAGTGCATGCTAGTGCATATGTTCTCTGAGATGCACGAGATTGTGTATCAGGAGGGCAAGTCTTTTTCCTCTAGTGCATTAGTTCTTTAGATATGGGTGTGGGAGCATATCCCAATTTATAGACAAGTATGTCAAGATCAATGCCAGTCACAAGAGCCGGTCATATATAGATACTTTGGTGATGTTACACAGGTGTGCATGGGTCATGCAGAGTACTTTAGACACTGTCTAGATGACCATGAGATGATCAAGTTGAAATAACCAAGTTGGTCATGGAGGTCCTGGAGACCAAGTTTGACTAGGTTTGACCATGAGATGACCATGGTTGACCAAGTTGAAATTTTGATAGTTTGATGTAAGATAATTAGTTAAGTTGAATTCTGGATTTCTATGATGATTGAAGGTTGATTATGCAAGTAGTTAGACATCCTGGGTCCAAAAATTTTAAATTGCAATTTTGACATAGTAAATGATCTCAAATTTTGATTTTGATCATGAAAATGGGTTCAGAACACTGAAATTAGCTAGGGGTGCAATTTTTGTGGAAAACAGAGCACTGTTGAAAATTAGGTCAAAAGCTATATAAGGACCAAAAGGGTCATTTTCAATTCATTATTCACATTTGACTTTTGAAACCTTGTGGAGCCCTCTGAGTGAGAAAATGGTTGAGCTAAAGGTACCTGTCTCTTCCCACCAATTTGAGCACAGTCAGAGACATCAGCGGCCTCCTCAATATGGACATCCGGTAAGTGGACCTTTGTGCCTCTTTGTAAATTCCATTTTTGCATTTTGTTAGCATTTTTAGGTTGTTTTTTGTATGTTTTAATTTTTCAATTCTCGCATGAATGGAAACTCATACGACTGTCCTCCATGACTCATATGACTTTTAAATTTCCTGTAGAATGTCGTATCAAAACCCCCTGAAATGCATTTGTGAGGGACCCAAGAGTCGTATGATATTTTGTCAAGTCCCTCATATGTCGTACGGTGAGACCTAGAAAGTCATATATACATGGTTTGTCATATGGTAACCTGCTAAAACTTATACAAGTTTTGGTGCCAGTCTATATTGTCATATGGAAAACAGTGAGCTTAAAACTCCTCTTTAGGTCAAAAATTTTGATTTTTTGATTCTGTAGGCTGATTTCTGAGCATTTAATGTACCTTATGAGATAGTGAACTTTTGAATTTATGTACTATTAGCCTATTTTTCAACCAAATAACTAATAGGATTCCCTATTTCTATTCTATGTAGTTCATATATCCCAACATTCATGTACGCATCTCTCATTCGGCTACTCAGAGACTATGCATATTGTAAGGAAACTCAGGTGCGGAATCAACTTCCTACACTAATCTCTAAAGGAAAGTATTGTGCAAATTCTTTTAAATCCTTACAAATTCAGATTCGTTAACTACTTTAACAATGATATTTCAACCATATACCATGCATACAGAAAATAGAGAATGACAAAATGATTTACCCTGGGGAAACCTTTCGGTAAAAACCCCAGCACTCCAAAACCTGCACAGTGTATTAATCAAAACTATTATAGTTTACAATACACTTGCAATGCAAGTTCTTTCAGAAGATTTTTCAACTCTTGAAGACAAATCATGGTAGCATAAAATGTTCCAACAATACACTAACTTCACCTCTTTTTGCAACCCTTTAAAAAATGCTTATATCATGTGCTTCCTTTTTTAGGGCAACTTCCAAAGATAGTCGTATTAGGGTTTTACCATTCTCCAAGAAAATAGGAACCTGAACCCTACGATTGGGGAAGAGTGTATAGTTTTCACTTTTATTAGTTGCCACATGTCTTCACCTGTCATTGAATCTTCCAGACATAGCTCTTACATGTCATAGGAATCCTTCATAACCATTTCAGCCATGATCTCCTTACACACAATTCAAGATGCTGACACATCAAGTGGAGTGACACATCAAAATGCCAACTAGACATGTACACTCACACTTAATTACATTATTTGCAAGAAATACATTTTACAAAACAAATAATAAGAATAGGAATTATCCAAGGTTGAGACACCTTATTCCTAACATTCTCCCACTTGTCGAACACCTTGTAAGAGCAACAGGAACATAACAGGAACTAACCACTATAGGCCAAAAGGCCCATAGACTCCAAACACCATCTAAACTTCTCGGTGCCCACTGGTTTCATTAATGCATCTGCAACATTCTTCATAGTATCTACCTTCTCCAAATTTGCCTTTCCATCTTCCACCATATCTCTCACAAAGTGAAACTGCACATCAATGTGCTTCGTTCTGGCATGAAAAGTTGGATTCTTCACAAGGCAAATAGCGCTCTGACTATCACACCAAATAGTAATTTGTTTTGCATCAACACCAACATCAAAACACAATCTCCTAAGCCAAATGGCTTCCTTACAAGCATGAGTAGCAACCATGTACTCAGCTTCTATAGTGGACAAAGCAACCACATGTTGTCGCTTACTCATCCAACTGATAGCACCACCAAACATAGTGAACACATAAGCACCAGTGGATCTCCTGCTATCAATATCACCTGCCCAATCTGAATCCACAAACCCATGAATACAAACTAAATGCAGAGATCTAGAAGAGTTACCATGGTAACATATGGAGTAATCTGATGTACCCCTCAAATATCTGAATACTTGCTTAACTACATCCCAATGTACCCATCCAGGGTTAGCCATAAACCAACTCAAGACTCCCACTACTTGGGCAATGTCTGGTCTAGTATAGACCATAGCATACATAAGACTACCAACTGCACTAGCATAAGGTACTCTACTCATGTCCTCCACCTCACTAGGAGATTTTGGACAATCATCTACAAATAACTTTGTTCCCACAGAAACAAGAACACATAGTGGTCTACAATCTACCATGTTGAACCTGTCCAACACAGACTTCACATACTTACTCTGACTCAACCAAAGTTTTTTGTTAGACCTGTCTCTACTAATTTCCATACCCAAGATGTACCTTGCTACCCCAAGATCTTTCATCTCAAACTGTGCTGACAACTGATATTTAAAATTAGAAATCATACCCTTACCCTTCCCAAAAAGCAACATATCATCAACATATAATGCAACAATAAGAATGAAATCATTTTTAACTCTGAAATAAACATAATGATCTGATTTTGATCTTACAAATCCAATTGACAACACAAAGGCATCAAACTTAAGGTACCACATCCTAGGAGATTGCTTCAAACCATATAGAGATTTCTTTAATCTACAAACTAAGGATTCTTTACCTTTAACAATGTAGTGCTTAGGCTGTGACATATAAATCTCTTCCTCCAAATCACCATGATGGAAAGTTGTCTTCA
The DNA here is from genome assembly GCA_027943335.1 of Chamaecyparis obtusa. Lineage (NCBI taxonomy): Eukaryota > Viridiplantae > Streptophyta > Pinopsida > Cupressales > Cupressaceae > Chamaecyparis > Chamaecyparis obtusa. The sequence goes on from BSBK01001164.1 coordinate 1,198,782, forward strand.
CATCCATCTATTCTATCTCTAATCATATGATGCAACAAGAGATAATAGAAATCTAATGGATGTCAACTTTGCAACAAGAGAGAATATTTCACCATAATCTATTCCCTCTACCTGTGAATACCCCTTTGCAACCAATCTAACTTTGTACCTTTCAACACTGCCATCTGCACATAATTTCTTCTTGAACACCCATTTACAGCCAACAAATTTTCTCCCTTTAGGCAAAGTTACAAGGTCCCAAGTTTTCTTTGTCTCCAATGAAGCCATCTCATCATCCATAGCCTCAATCCAGGAACCTGCATCTTCCATGCCCAAAGCCTCTTTCACAGATCTAGGCTCATTAGTGTTAGTAATCAAAGAAAAAGCACAACTGGAATCTAACATAGAATAACCAAACCTTTCTGGTTGCTTTCTTTCTCTCATGGATCTCCTCAAGGGCTAAGGTTGAGGTTGTTCTTCCTCTTCTTTTGAACTATCAAAGCTGTTAGAGCTCTCCTCATCATTAGGCCCAACATGGTCTCTTTGTTCAGTCTTCTCAGGGGTAGGAGGCAATTGAACAACATCTTTTTCCTTTTCTTTTTCATCTAGTTGTAGCACAATAGGAGAAGATGTTAGCTCTCTGAAAATAACATTTCTACTATACAACACTTTACTAGTCACAAGATCCCAAAGCTTGTATCCTTTCACACCAACACTATATCCGATGAAAATACATTTGACAGCTTTGTTTTCCAACTTAGATCTTTTCTCCTTTGGAACATGTGCATAAGCTTCACAACCAAAAACATGAAGATGTCTAATTGAAGGCTTCTTACCAAACCACACCTCCATGGGTTTCTTACCAACAAGAGCTGATGTAGGAGATCTATTAACCAGATAGCAAGCAGTGGCCATAGCTTCAGCCCAAAACCTTTGTTCTAAACCAACTCCACTAAGCATACTCCTAGCCTTCTCCATCAGTGTCCTATTCATTCTCTCTACAACTCCATTTTGTTGTGGGGTATAAGGAGTTGTCTTATGCCTCTCGATACCTTGTTCTTTACAGAACTATTCAAACTATGCTAAGCAAAACTCACCACCATTGTCATTTCTCACACACTTAATCTTCTTACTAGTCTGATTCTCTACAAGAGCTTTAAATTCTTTGAACTAACTAAAGACTTGTGTCTTACTTTTAAGGAAATAAATCCAAGTCCTTCTACTATAATCATCTATGAAA